>OU015526.1:75509222-76109222 GCA_907165065.1 Caprimulgus europaeus | reverse complement strand
GGGGATGAAGACATCAAGGGAAGCAAAAAATGTGGAGAACATGAGAGGCAGAAAATTATCAGATACTGTCAAATATCTACTGTCAATTACAACGGGATATAGTGCCAAAGTGTTGGCACCACGGGGGAGACATTTTAGGAACTCTCTTTCCTTTTCACTAGCTCAAGCCCTCTGGAATTAGGTATTCTGACATGCACAGGTAAAGGTGAAGGGCCTTCTCAGGAGGAAGGAGCAACTCCAAAGGCTCAGTACAAGTCAACTGGGGGACTCCCAGTGGTCACTGGGGTTTGAGGCAGCTGATGCTCTTCTGCGAGTTATCTTCTGCAGTGGGGAGATGCCACAAGAAAAATAAGTCGAGAAGAAAAAACAACCACTTAAAATAGTGAGTAAGTAGCAGCGAAGGCTCCAACAGTAAAATAACCACGCACGTTTTTTGTCTGCCTTTCCATTGAATCATGACTGGGAAAACACTCCAGTTCTTAGCTTTCAGCAGAGAAGGACTGTCTGCCACAGCACCAGCAATCACAAGGAGCAAGTGCTTAACCCAAGTACTGCCAGCCATTAGCATCTTAAAGAGAAAGCTCTTAACAGCAAGAATCTGCTTTAGTATCACCATTTCCATTCTGTTTTCATTCTGTTTTCACCAGACTAGTGAGACATTTCCCTTTAAGTGTGATTCACAATGCCAAGTTCAGAAAAAATATCTCCATAGTTACACATGTCTTTCTAGCAACAAAGTGCCAGTTCTCCCTGGCTCTGCATTCAGTTTTTAAGTGCTGAAACACAGTAAAAATGCCTTGTCTCAATCATCATGATAGATTTGGTTTCAGTTTGGATAACTGAAAGAGCCCAAAGGAAAGAATCTAAAAATCCAACTCGTGATGTAAAAGAAAACTTTGTGTAGAGTTATATCCATTCTGTAATATCAAAAGGGAGGATGCAGCCTGAATTTATGTCAAAACAAGAGACATTCCAAAGGGTATATATTTGAAAATACGAGATACGAGGCCCATATAAATATGCAAAAATAGAATCTATGAATACAATCTCTTAGTGTAAAATGTAACGCTCATAAAATATAGCAAGTTTAACTCTTATATTTGCAATGTACAGAAATGAAGAGCAAGAGATTAATTTAAAAAATGATTACATTATATATATTCTTTCATTTAATACAAGTATGCCAATGTTATGTAAGAAATCCCTACCCTTCTTTAGAAGATATTAAAAGACATTAAAAATGATTTACAGAACACAGGTCCAAATTCCTTACACAGACAGTGCACGTTCAGAACATAAGCATATCCAAAGTATCAAACTTTTCTCCAAATAGACTCAACAAATACCCACCTGTCCACGCTCCTCATTATAATGAAACACAGAACTGCACATCTGCTCTGCTAAATAAGATTAGAGAAGTCAGTTTGACTGGATTAATCTATCCATACAGACATCATCATTGGTTAGAAATGCACGTCTGGGTCAGAGGTAAGCCCACAAGTTATTATTGTTTGTCATTTAACTCTCATTTCTAGAAATGGGAAATTATATCTACCTTGTGACTGTTTCACATTCTGATTTCTGCTGTTACACTCTAAAGTCATAATCACATCTAAATGTTTGCTTTATAAACTACGAAGAAATGTAGGTTGCTGCTGCTGGACTTCTTCCACTGACTCATGGACTTATAAAAACATAAATTCACTTGACACAGGAGAGTTCAATAGCTGATTCCTTTTGGGACCTGTGATAATTTCGGCATCTGTTTGAAGCACTAGCAGCACCAAGTCTAGAGCTCTCCGCCACGCCTCTGTCTTGGCTGTAACATTATCATAAACTCCGTGGTCAGCAAAGGGAGAAGAACCATCCCTGAGCAGATCACCTCTTCTAAACTCTTTCAATATATATGTTGAGGGAGAGCCAGAGTCAGCTGCTTTTTTCAGGTGATGATCAAGCGAGGTACACGCTTCCAACTCTGATGCAGCTTTCGCAGTGTTACACATAACCACTGAAAGATACTGCTTCCAGCCACTTGCTAAAGCTTGGAGCACAACCGATTTATACTCAGCCACAGATGCTGCCAGCCAAGGATTGTGAAACTCTTTCACAGCATTTGCTGGCTGTAAAGGCTGTTCTGCGAGCATCTGAGTGTGACTGAGGCACAGGAGCTCCACTGCACCACCACCAAGGAAAACCTTCTCATCGTTTAAAGCATGATGGAGTCGATACGCTAAAGTCCAGAACTGGTCTTCAATGAGCTGCATCTTTGAAGCCACAGTAGTGGTAAGCACGGCCGTGAGCAGGGGAATTCCTCGCGCTTTTATCCCGACTGGCACAAGCTCACCCAGATCCATTGCACGCCCATCGCAGGCCTTCCACAGCTCCACCTGGGCCCCGCTCCCCACACAAGAAGCATTCATCTGGGTGAGGTAGGTCACTGGCTGGGCGCTGGTGACCTCCCCAAACATGCACAAGACATCCCGAGTCACAGAACCAATTACCAATATCCTGTTTGCTATGCATCTTGCCATCAAGTTTTCACACACATTTCCTTTGACCAAAACCAAGTTTACTTCAAAGCTTAGCAGAATATCTAACATGCTGCTTAGCCACAAGTCTCCTGCTCTGCCCTCCTGCAGCCTAGGATGCTCCAGTATGGTCCTTACATTACATGGTCTATTAAAACCTAAGTGACGATACTGTTCAGTTAGGTCACCATCCATTAGCACAATCTGAAGGGGTTTGTCTTCCAAGTATTTGGCAATTGTGGCTTGTTCTGGTGACACTAATGTGACAAAGCTTGGGGAGACACAAGAATAGCTTTCAGGCAGGCCCAGTAAACAGCACGTCACAATTTCTGCAATATTGAACTGGGAAGAGCCACTGGGTTCTGCTCTCTCCTCTTGATATGCAACAATGCTTTGTAGCAGTTTCACGCTGGTCTCATTTCCATGGCTCAGAGCCATTGCCAGGTGTCTTAAACCGTAACATTCACGTGGGTCTGCTGATGGTCCTGAAAGGAATCCCCCAAAATTACCTTGCTGACTTGAAAAATGTCTTTTTCCTAGAGTGCTGAAGTATCTGCTATGGGTTAACTTTTGTTTGTTACAGCTGGATGCAACACCACCACTTCCAGAAATCAATGATGTACTTTTGTCACCCACTGGTTTGACAAGAGAAGCTACTGAACCAAAGCTGGCCAACGATGAACCCAGGCGCTTGTTAAAATTACAATCATCTTCCTGATGGGAACAAGAATTTATTGGAATTACTGCTGGTGTAGAAATATCTTTCTGAAAAGACAGGGAAATCTGAGGACTTAGCAGACCTTCACGTCCAATTTGGCAAGTTTTGCTTTTAAAAGCATTTGGCCTTACACTGCTAGGACACAGCTCCTTATTTACATCATGTATTGATATTTGAAGACACTGGACTCTCTCACAGCAAGAGTTCAACCCCTCAGACATCACAGATACTATTGGGGAAATAGGAACATTCTGCTGGAGGCATTCCAGCACGGCATTGCTCCATGCACCAACAAGAAACAACAGGGTACTCATCCCAGTCTTAAACTCCTTGTTTTGTGCCTGAATGGTTTCATTAAGAAGCTGTCCAGCAGCGCTAGTTAAATCCAAATTTTCCATCAGTCTGACAACAGAACAAATCAATGTGCTTTGCTTGGTGCTTTCATCCACAATGAATTTACAAGACTTCATTGGCCCCAGTAATGTTCTTCCAGCCAAGGCTAAGGATGAGAGCTGCTGAAGTCCAATATGTCTTCTTGCATTCACATCCCTGAAAGCCATGGGCAGCAGGCAGCATCTGTGAACAGAATACACAACTTATTGTCCCTTCCTCACAGCACTGCAGAGCATGTATCACCACGATCAGGAGTCTAACACTGAACACAGCCCTCCTGTGAAGCTGTCTGTACAAAACAGTTCCTCATCCTCTGCACTCATTCGAAGATATCGACGCACAGAGTTGCTGAAATGGTACATTGCTAAAATACCATTGGAATTTTTTCTTGCTGGCAGATAGTACAGTGCTGTTAATGCCAGTGGTTTCTGAAACATGAAGCAGCACAGATTCTATGGAAATACCATTTCCCTTCTGATCTGGAATTTCAGTTATTTGTCTTACTTAGGGCAAAAGTTCCTTAGAGCAGAATGGACAATTATGTGCAAAACCAAAGTGCTTTGTAGAGATCCATCTTGGTACCAATAGCTACGCCACTGACTGCAACCTTCAAATCTGGAAAAACATAATCAAACTGATTTTATTCCAATTCTACTTATCCTACTTAGCATGCATCAATACTTCATTAAATGTGCATGTAAAGGAATGCCACTTCTTTACACCTCACAAAGCAAACTGACAAGACTTTCAAGTTGTGATCTACCACTCAATTTTAACATGCCAAAAGTCGTCTTTCCCTTGAAATCCCTGCCACTCCTGTGGCAGATCGCAATAATTAAACTGAAGCTTCCTTTTATTTTTTTAAATGAAAAAGTATACACACCAAGAATTAAGAAGCCTTTAGCCATATACCTTTTATGCTCCGATTCAAATAATTTATTTCGTCTCCCTAAAGGTCCCTTTGCACAGCTATTCCAAATCAAAAAAAACTTCTTCCACCCCGCTCAGTGAAAGTCCATCTGAATATTAACTCAAATGAAGACAAAGTGTGAATTTAAAAAGCAGAGTAAACAGTCAGAAATAACCTAAACTCACAGACCTAAAGTTCTAGTTTAGCCCAAACTGACACCAGAATTTCCCTTCAATTACTAGATATATCTTGAAGCACCAAAATAATAATTAACCTAGAAATTATTTTTATCTATAGTAATCCAACATAAACAATTTAAGAAAAAGGCTTTAGATAAGCAGGTACTTTTGAATTTAAAACTGCACTGGGAATGCGGATCTGAAAACCTCCATACAACCTGCTTAAGGGTTTTCTAGAAATTTCTCTGGGCAATCTCTTGTGATAATGGTTTAGCCATGCTATGTCCCTACATCAGTACTTCCAGTAGTAATAATAAAAAAGCCTCTTTTTTATTAATTGGAATCCTTAGCTTAATATCACAGGTACTTTGTTTTGAAACAAAGAAACAAAAAAAATGGAAGTGATTAAATAATAATCACTGGATCATGGAATTCAACATGAAACATGTTTCCCCTACTCCCTCAAAAACTTATTCCATCTGATTTCTCTTTAGGATTTACTAAAACAGTAATTTGGGTGTTTTGTTTGGGGTTTTTTTGTTGTTGTTGTGTCAGTTTTGTTTGTTTGGGTTTTTCTGAGATCACTATTTCTGAATTCAAGCAGTTCTCAACTAGTAATGGTCACTTCTCAACCTGCTCTTGTTTTGACAGAAAGAACAAATAACCACTTTGTGGGTTCTTTCCTAAAATTTAGGAAAGAGCTAAATTAGTTATGCTGAAAGGCCAAGTAATGCTCTCTCACTACCTAGGTCCCTGGCACGTAGTTCTGTGAAGAAGGCCATGCTGCTGTTTGAATGGAAGACAGCTACAGAAGGACTGGTGGGAAAGGGGTTTCCATTTTCCAGTACTATGAACCTCTTAGTCCCCAGTCAGTCCCAAACAAGGGTTCAGCTCAGCAATATGAGCTGTTGTCTTATTAGAATGGTGCTTTTATTTCAATGAATGTGAAACCAAGACTGGTTATGAGACAAATCAGAGTTAGTGCAACACCTATCAAGTTAACACATTTCCACCAAACCTCAATGCCGCCAAATACAAGTTGCTTAGATAAAGTTATCTCTGAAATTTAAATTGAAAAATGTGCCCCTTATTTTCAGCTTTAACTCATACTTTAAAACTGCACCTTCATTTTGGACACCAGCCTGTACTCTTGCAGATCTATAGACCTGAACCAAACGGACCCAGGGCTTGGCTGCAAAACCAGATGTAGGCAGAGCACGCACTCATGGGAAACAATGTTTTTATTTCACTGCTTAAACAACCTCTGGCAGGAGCGATTTATCATTTTGTGCTTCTTCCCCCCACCTTTGTTTTATATGTTATTTTGCCAAAAGCATCACATTATCCTATGCTGTAGGAACCAATGTACACCAGACCCAAAATTCAATTTTCCATCCCCCCCATCCCCTGACCTTTTACCTTTTTTTCCATCCAGTCTGTTCAGTTTATGTTTACACAGATGGGTTTTAAGCATCTCAAGTGAAAAACTCTTGGGATAAAAAAGGGTTGCCAAACACTTATATTCACTTAGTCTTACAGCATCTCAACCATGAAGACTAAACTAATACAACAAAATTTCAGATTGGTTTTCCAAATTAATGTATTTCTGTGACATACTGGCAAAAAAAAACAACCAAACAAAACCTTGCATGCATGTGCACATATTTTCTTGTGCAAGCACTGGTGCACAACAAATGAGAAACAGATAGAAAATGCTCTGCTTGCCACCGAACCACCAAGAGTTGAGGTAAATATCATGACTTACGTGGTCTATTTATTAAATACATAAATATCATATGTTTTTTTCTGGGTTAAGTAAAGGTGGCCTGTTCACCTATGTCGAATTTGGTGGTAACTATCCTAATTAGGAAAAGGTAACATGTCATGTTTTCCAGTGCACATTCATCCCCACATAAGGCATTATTTGCCAGATAAAAGCGTGGTCCAAAACACCCAGCACAGCCTGTGGGCAAGGCTTCGGGCAACAAAGGCTGCCAAAATTTGGTTTCACCTTAGTTGTACTACTGAGTGATCAGTGAAGCAAATCAATAGGGGGGAGCAACTGGTACTCAACCCTGTCCTGAGGCAGAAGCCGACTCGGTTACCCTGACGTGGTATCCAGCAGGACCACGCGGAGGCATGGCTTCTGCAGCCAAGCCCCGTTAATAACTATAAATCTCTTACCTCGGGAGAGGATCCCGAGAGAGTCACACTACTACTGCAGGAAGAGAGCGAGCGGCCCAGACGGGCGCACCAGCCCCGCGTCACCCGCAGCCTGGAGGCGGAAAGCAGCCAGCACGCAAGGGGAGAGCCGCGGGGGGCATCGCGGCAGGAGCCGGGGCCGCTCAGCAGGGGTCGCTCAGCAGGCGCCCCTCAACTGCCCTGCTCGGGCTCGGCGGGAGGGCCGGCCCAGGCCCCTCGGTGGCCCCTCAACAGGCAGGCGCTGGTGTCTCACCGATTCGGCTGTATCTGCCTTCGCTCCCCGCGGTGGCGCGGGGCTGGGCCGGGCTGAGGGCGGCTGGGCCGGGCTGAGGGGAGCCCCGCCGCGCGCCACCAACGGCCGCCGCGCGCGCCGCGTTGCCAGGACACCGCCGCTTGTTTGCACACCCAGCGGGCGGAGCGGCCCCTCGCGCTCTCGCTGACATCACGAAACCGCCGGCTGCCATTGGCCCGAGCTAGGGAGAGGGGCGGGCTCACCGGTACGTCCGGCTGGCTCATTGGACGGCGCAGTGGCCGTTGCGTGCGGTGGTGTGCGCGCGCCCCTCCGTGAAGCGCGAGCGGGCCGTTAGCAGCGGCCGGGCCGAGCGGGCAGTGCTGTCCCGGAGCGGCGTGGCCAGATGGTGAGCGCCCTTCCCCTCGCCGCGGGATCCCCTTCCCCTCCCCGCCTCCCGCGGAACGGCTGCTGCGAGCTCCCGGCCGAGCCCCCACTTTCCCTGGGCCCTGGAACGCTGTGCCGGCCGGTCCCCGGCCTCGGGCGGGCAGGCAGCCGTTGGGCTCGAAGGGCTGCGGGGAGCTGGCGCGGGCTGCCAAGGCCGCGTCTGCTGCTTTGTTTTCCTCGCACAACGCGGAAGTCAACAAAAAAGGGAAAGGAGAGGGGTGTCCCGTTCCGTCCCCCCAACTTGGCATTATGAAAAAGCACCCCCGTAAACCACCAAGAATCGCCGAATTACGTCACCTGCCTTCAGGGTGTGGGGTAAGCCAGGGAGGAAAGCTGCCTGGTTAATCTTACTGACCTCTTCAGCTTCCTTTGGTCCCCTGTGGCGTGTAGCACAGGTAAATGGCATCGGCCAGGTGACAAAATGGAACGTAAAATGGATTGGCATCACTCAGGTTTGAAATGAAGAGGAAGCAATGCACACGCTGCTCGTCAGGATCTTCAGCATGTTCACTAGGGTTGTAGGTGTACCTGCAGGATGCAAGAAAAAAGGTTCAGGTAGTGTGTTGGCATTTTTTTCTTTATAGTTAGGAAAAGGTCTCACTCACATAGGTTTCTCCCAGAGCAGAATATAAGAAGTAAAAATCTGATGCCTGTGTTAATAGCAGGGAAAAGTCAGAGGTATGCCTAACAAACTGATTTGCAATCCAACCTGGGAAGGACAAATCATGTTTAAAAAAAAAAAAAAAAGGCAAATTTCATTTCCAAATACAACAAAATGGAATCTTGTGTTACTCATCAGTACTTACAAGAGAGATCCTAGCCAAAAAATGGTGACAGCTCAGCAGAGGCAAGGGATTGCTGACCAGTAACTAGAAAACCAATTCCTTTCTTGATATTTGTTTTATTTACTTCTACCAGTTAAACCATTTACTTCTAACCAGTTACAGTTGGGGATGGGAGGGACCACCCTTCCTTCCATGAATCTGTACAGATTCAAGACTGAAGGACTAAAAAGCTGTCTGCTGCTGGTACAGAAGAGAATCTATACTTGAGGAAAACATCTTTCCTGTTCAAGAGGCAGGTGGTGGTGGGGAAATACTCTGTACTGCAGTAGCTTACACCAGAAGCAGGAAAGGTCTCAGAAGCATCCTGGATAATAATGCACCAGCTCAGCACAAGCAGATTAGGTCTCCTTATGGGACAGATTTTGTGTTGATCTCAGTGCTACCACAGCATGATGTTACCTCGCACCACATCTAGTTGGTGGACAGGTGAGCTAGAGCTACACAGCTCCCTTTAAACTTTGCTCCAACAGAGCAGATTGCTCTCAGACATCCCATTTCAGTGCTGACTTTGAGGAGTGGCTAAAATTAAATCCCATTTGCAGTTAAGACGCTATACAACCAGCCTTTTTATCTGTGAAGATGATTTACTCATGTTTTCCAGGTGAAACCACTCCTGACACATCAAAGCAACTGGCAGGAGGTACAGATAGTCTTAGTCACCTCCATGGAGTGTTCATTTTCAGACTGCCCACCTGTTTTTCTGGCATTACTCCTTTAATTGATGATCTTTCTGTTTAAAACTGAAAACATGAAGTCCAAATGCATATTCCCCAGTAACAGTCTTCAGCTTGCTATCTTTCCAGAATAACCTAAGAAAATGAGCACAGAGACCCCATGTCTATCACTTGCAGCAAAGAATGTCTCTCACTTCTGCTACAGCTTTACTGTTGTTATTTATAATGTAGTTGTGTTTTGAATTTTCCCTGGAGTGGGCTATTTCTTACCTTTTCTCTCCTTTGCTTTCTGAAGGCATCTAACTATAGAAAACCTGGCTTAAGTACAGCCCAGCGGAAAAAAAGTGGCTTGAAACCTGAACTTACAGAAGAGCAAAAGCAGGAGATCAGAGAAGCTTTTGATTTGTTTGATACTGATGGATCCGGAAGCATCGACATAAAAGAACTGAAGGTTTTCAAACTTCTTTTTTGTTGGATGGAAATATCTTTGCTCTCAGAATCACAGCTGCTTTTTCTGTTTGTCCAGCCCTAGCTATTTTTAAATAGTTTTGGAGCATGAACAAGAGTAATGACTTGCTGTCATGACTGAATTTGGGGTGTACTAGATGGTTAACCTGAGAAAGCTCTGTGTGTAACACCTCAGAGCAGACAGGCTTCTCTAACACATGGCTAGCACGTCAGATAGCTTTGAGTATCTGGGCATTACAGGAACTAGACAGGTCCTGTGTTCAGGTACACACTGTACCCATTTTGGTTTTCATGACTGGCTAAGATCATCATTTCTGGGAAGTGGACTTGTATTGTTCCGCCATCAATGTCAGAACATCAGATTTTTTTCTTCATCTCAGAACTAAACACACAGATTTTGCACACATTCAGGAAAGATATAAACCTATTTTCATACACCTAATCCAAAAAATTACCTGTTTTTTAATTAAAAAAAGAACAAAGCAGAGATCCGAGTTGCATTTCAGTAGCAATTTGGGTACTATGTGTGCACGCTTGCACAGGGATACACACAGTAGTACCAGGAGGAAGATTATTCTTACTTTTCTCCCTAATATTTTGTATCTGATTTCTTTTAAGCCTAAACCTTTTGTCTTAATTATCTCCTTGACCTTGATTTCTCACATACACACACTCTGCCTCCATTTCTGCATATGTAACCTAGAAGCATGAGTTACCTAAGCCTGTAGCTTATCTCAGGATTTATTTGGAAGTACTTATGCTTGGTTAAGGAGAGCATGTTCTCTGAATGCAGATGATCCATGTTAAAATACAGTTATTAAAATGGACTGAAATATTTTAACATCAACCATTTATGCTATGTTTGTATTTTTCAAAATTAATTTGAATTAATGAATATTTTACCACAGAAAGTGTTCCCTTCTGAAAGACAAAATGGAACATTTTCAGTTGTCCCATGGCAAGACACTGGTCAGAGAGCACACTTCAGTTAAATGTTAAGTTTCTGCTGAGTTGGTGCTTCCCAGCCAAAGAGTGTTTAGCGAGAAAATTTCTGCCCAATATTGATTTCCCCTAGAGCATAGAGGAAGAATGAATGTTCACAGTTCAGATCTTCTAGTTACATATTCTTGAAACCTCAGTCTCTGAATTAAATATGCCAGAATCATCTGGCACACCAGGATTGTGAAATTACTAATAAGCACCTGAGTAGCAACATCATTGTTCTAGGCTGGTGAAATGCCAGAGCCTGGTTTTAAACAATGTCCATATTAAGCATTTGTACAACAATCTACACGACTGTTTTTACATTGGTGCTTTGCTTGTGCTCTGTAAGGCTCAGAAGGTTTGCTTTTCTTTTCCTCAACTACCACAGCAGTCAGGCTTTGCTTTGCTGAGGCTGAGACACAGAGTAAGTCAGTTCCCACACTTTCCTGCTCCTAACCTCAGGTGCATCTGGATTTCTTCTCTGTGTACTGGATTGTGTAAGTTAACTGCACATAATTCGACACCCATCAAAATTAATGGGCATTCTGCCCTAAATTTCAGGTGGAGCAAGATCACATCCCTGGTCTCCAACTGCCCCTGAAGTCCCATTTTAATAATCCAGTCCCTTTAGGAACTATGTAGATTAGAAGCTTTACCTAATGCAGAAACAAAAAGTTTCTCCCAGTTTCAGAAATACACCCATATACATCACCCTAAAAAGAAAATACATCCAAGTCTTCAGAATATCCAACTTATGCTATTACTGAAAGATGAAACAAGCTGATCAGAGATACCAAGATGTTTACATTGCAGTGAGTTGTCATTACAGTTTAGGATAAGTAAATAAAAGAAGCTTTAGTGCAGCTGCTGTCACTGTAATTCTGGTGGCCTCCTAACAGAATTGCTTTTTGGTGCAGGTTGCAATGCGTGCTTTAGGCTTTGAGCCAAAGAAGGAAGAAATTAAGAAAATGATAGCAGATATTGACAAAGAAGGAAGTGGCACCATTGACTTCGAAGACTTTTTGGCTATGATGACACAAAAAATGGTAGGAATAGAAACTTATATGACAGCAGACAAAAAAATAGTGAGAAGGAATACCTCGGTAGCAGGTGCTTTCTAACTAATGTACATTTTACTCTTGTTTTAGAGTGAAAAGGATTCAAAAGAAGAAATCTTGAAAGCTTTCAGATTATTTGATGATGATGGGACAGGAAAAATTTCATTCAAAAACTTGAAAAGGGTTGCCAAGGAGCTGGGAGAAAATTTAACAGATGAAGAACTTCAGGTAAATTCTGGTTTGCCAGAGCTCTAACAGGCACAGACTAATCCTGTAGCTCCTAAGCATTAGGTGGAAATATAGACCTCCACAAAGAGGGCTGAGAGGGCAGAAGTGGGAAAACAATCAGTTATGTTTGCACATGAAGTGCTTCTGATGAGTTGTTGTTCTCATGAGTGAAAGATCTTGTGTTTAGAGTCCAGTGTCTGATCAAATGTACAATTCTTTTTGTAGGAAATGATTGATGAAGCTGATCGAGATGGAGATGGAGAAGTGAGTGAGCAGGAATTTTTGAGAATCATGAAGAAAACTAGCTTATATTAATATCTGTTGCCTTGCTATACAGCTGCTCCAAAAGATAACCTGGAAAAGACTTAAAAACTGGGCTTGTGTCTCCTGCCTATTTTCTGCCATATAAACAAAGTCTGAAAGGACAGATTATTTGGTTCATTCTTCTTTTTCAGCAAAGTTAATTAGGGAAGGGGGGCCTTCAGTACCTAGAACTGTTAAAATGAGATACTGCAGAACTGAAAAGGAAGGGTGAGCTGAACCTGCAAGGCAGGGTCCCTCCTCTGCCCCCTCAACAATTTCACCAGTTGCCATTTTGGATAGAGAAGGCTATGTTTTGACAATTTAACAAGAAGACATTTCACTTGAGATGGGAGGATTCACACTGCTGCTGGGAAAGGCCACTTTGGACTTTCCTAAGGCTACAAAATAAAGGTACAAGCCCAGTATTCTTACTCCTTTTAAGGCTTTTCAGTTATCTTTTGGTATTTGTCTCCTGTTTATTTCCATTAAAGACTCTTAAAACCAATTGTGTTATCTGTCTGTATTTCTATATGAAACACTGTTTTCCCATGGTAAGTTGTTTTTGAACCAAATAGGAAGCAAATGTAGATAACCAGATTTGGTTCTTCATTTGGAGCTGTGTGCCATCAGTAGATACTCCTCTGTTTATCTGATCATCTGAAACCTAGATTCCATGAATGTAACCTGCTTGGATTATCAAAGTTTTGTTGTATAACCAGTTAACATCTTGTGCCATTGTTTTTACTCCCAAGACTAAGAGAGCTGCTGTTACACCAGGATTTTAGGTACCTAAAAAGTTCAGTTCTGTGGTGCACTCGGGTAAATTTTGTCTTTGGCTGTTTATCCTTGGGTTTATCCTGATTAGACAATCAGCTTCCAAACTGCAGGGAAATGGTATAACCCTAAATCACGTCTCTCTCGAGTAAGGCACTTGAAGGAGAGTTGGTCACTGCTCACAGTGAAGTGACAAGTAGGTAGCCAAAGGACAGAAGGGCTCAATGGGAAGAGAAGGGGGAGAATATTTCACCAGTATCTGTTAAGACCCTCTTTTCTTCGGACAGCTGCTGCTGCTTGACAGCACTGGGGAGGTTTGTACAAGAAAGGACGAGGCAGCTCCTGGATTAGCTCCTCAATACTGCTGCTGCTTCAGCTCTCAGGAGCTGCAAGGGCCCAGCAGGGGGAGAATTAGTTTCAGGAGCAGAAAGAAGTGTTCACTTAGGTATCATCTTCTCAGCCTGCCGATGCCAACCTGGCACACTGCCCCAGTGCTCCCAGCTGTGTACTCTGAACAACCCTGCACAGACCCTCTCTAACCTGTACAGAAGTAGGCTTCAACCTGTGCGAGAACAGCAATTGTGTAGGACCCTGAAAGACTGGAGACCTGTGAAGTCCCCTATTAATTAATTAATATATTCAGTGGCAGTAGATGTAACCTATGGTACTGTAAGCGTTTTAAAATGTTTATTAACTTTGTATAAGTGTGAAATAAAATTGTTTTGCAAGGTAAGGACTTTGTGTGATTTATAACTTGGTGTGCTTGCTACGAAAACTAAATTTTCCAAACTAATTTTGAAGTATTAAGTGATTCACCAAGTACATTTCACTTTCATTTATCTTTTCTTTCTAAGAGAGAAATTTTTAGGTGCAGTCGTCTATCACATAATTCTCCGTCTTCCACTTTGCTGATTAAAAGTTTCTAGTACTAACCACTTATATTCAGGAAGGGAAATATGCAGTTCTAGTTGATTATGGGGAATCCCACAGCCTATTAGAGTGACTGTACTTTTTTTAATGCTGCCACAGGAAGAGACTGATGACTGTTGTTTACCTATGATGCATGTCATTTCTCTCTTCCTCTTCTAATCCCATGACCTGACTTCTGAAGGAAGGAAAAAGACAGACAATCATACATAGACACTGCAATGATGAAATGTTATTGCTGGTTTATTTCTCTGAAGGGTTTCACTAGAGGAAACAAGTCACACCCCTCTCCTGCTCTTGCCATTCACTCTATTCTCAAAAATAAGAGCTGGGGCACTTCCAAGAGACCTGGATTCAATCCCTTTGCACTAAAGCACCAAAAAGGGGGGAAAGCAGTGATCTGGATTACTTTGCATGAAAGGACCCAGCCCTCAAAGCACCTGAACCCTAGTGCTCATCAGTGTGAGTGTGTACTGACTGGCACCTGGGGCAGAGGGGAAGGCTTCAGTCCCAGCCCTACTTCATGTTCCCTACAGACTGACCTGGACAGCTCCTGGGGTGGGGGAGGCAGACGGCTCTGAATTGTCCTGGTTTTCAGCTGGGACAGAGCTGGGTTTCTTTTCAGTAGCTAGAACAGCGCTGGGGTTTGCTTTCAGCTGGGATTTGTTATGAGAGAGACACTGATAACACACCCGTGTTTGCATTTGTGTCGCTGGGAGTGAAGGACTTTGTGTTCTGTCAGTCTGCAAGTGCAAGATCTGAGGGGGTGAGGAATATTGAAATTAAGGAGCTAAATTGGCACTTGGCTTTGCCAATGGGATATTCCATCTCATATCCCGTCATGCCCAGTATATCAGTGAGGGGCTCTTCCTCTCTTGCTCTCTCTGGCTTTCACTTGGGCTCTCACTCTTCTGGGATTGTGGTTTCAGTTTGGCATTGTTGCTCCTCCGGGATCGTAATCTGGGAACAGGCCGGGCTTGGTCAGCAGGAGGTGAGCAACTGCACTGGGTATTTTGTTACTGTTAGCATTATCACTACTATTTTAATATCAGTATTATTGTAAGTTTCCTTTTATTTCTATTATTAAATTGCTCTTATCTCACCCTATGAGTCTCCTCACCCTTGCCCCAATCCTCTACCCTATCACCTGGGGGTGGGGAGAAGTGGGTGAACGGCTGTGTCAGCTGCTGGCCAAGGGCTGGCCCAGTGAAACCATCACACTCATCCTTTGCATCCCTTTTCCCCTTCATGCCAACATAGAGGCTGGGTTCTTACCTGGTATTTGAAAATTCCCTTCAGAGGACTGCAATTCAGATGCTGCAGAACATGCATCCAGCCGAGACCCTTCCTTCTGCAACATCAGCAAAGCCTGGTTTTCAGTATTCACGCTCATCAGATACTGCACAAAAAGGAAAGTAGAACTGCAATTTTTATTTGGCAAACACCTAAATATCAAAGCATTCATAAGGGTAATAGCTGGTTGGGAGATACTGCAGATGACTTGCAATGAAAAATGTTTTTAAATGAAAAGGTACTGGGCTTTTCACAGAATCATAGCGGTTGGAAAAGACCTTTAAGATCATCGAGTCCAACCATAAACCCAACACTGCCAATTCCACCTCTAAACCATGTCCCTGAGCACCTCATCTACCCGTCTTTTAAATACCACCAGGGAAGGTGACTCCACCGCCTCCCTGGGCAGCCTGTTCCAATGTGTGACTGCCCTTTTGGTGAAGAAGTTTTTCCTAATATCCAATTTCAACTTCCCCTTTCATATTTTTAATAAAATATGAAATAGTTCATGAGAAAAAAAAATTACTTGCCAGTTATATTCTGAAATATGCTAGTTGCACAGCAATTGTAAACTAACCTTTCCCAATATCTCCCTTGTGCAACTAAGTTCTTTATCCTCTCTCAACCCAACTGAAGCAAATCTTCAGTTGGCTTTAGGAAAATAAAAATAAAATAAAATGTGACTATTTAGTGTCCAAAGATGTTTTAAGTAATCTGAGCTGGCAACTTGAGATACTAGACTCATGTGCTTTCTTACCACACCACAGTCAAAAGTGGATAAAGGCAGCAATCTTGAAGGGCATCCACTTTGCAGTTCTGCCTGTGCCAGAGGTGTGTCAAACAGCACAGGCCAGGCACAGGTGAGTGCCAAGGACTGGAGGAGTCTTGTATTGCCCAGGGTGCTTCTCAGGTTAAGCCTAATCTTGGTATTTAAAAGAGGATGAAGGGAAAGCAACAGAAGAAACCCTTTGTGTAGTTTCACATGCCTAGAGTCCTACTAACAGAGCCCAAATATTTCAATAAATGAATGAGGAATTTAATATTAAAATATTTTAATTGGTCATTTTGAGTTTTGAAGAATAACTCTCATGTCCTGCAAACTGCCTTCGTGAAGTCACACCACCTATTTGAAATGTTTGGTATTAATTCTTCAGGAACCTCCTCACTGAATTCATATAAATCAAATATTGCCACGCTACATTTGCTTTTGAAAACCCCTGGTTAGCGTAAGCGGCTTTTGAGAAGGACTCTGGCACTAGGAAATGCTCTGGGCCAGAATTCACCACTGCCACATCTGACACACAGAAGCACTGGCAGAACACATTTTTCTGACACAGCTTAAGTATTTCTGTGACGCCAACAGAAATTCTCCAGTACCATACTACTTAAATCTACTCCAGGAGCTGGCTGGTACCTTTGGCAATCTTTGCAAGCTTGTCAGCATGATGTATTGCCTTTAGGTGGTGAATTTTTTGCAGGCATCCATTCTCCCAAAATATCAGTGTTAAAGCCAAATCAGGACTACTGAGACTGCATCCAGGTATCACTGCCAGTGGCCCCCCTGCTCACTCAGAATTTATTACCCTTGCTACAGTCTGTTTGAAGATTATTTTTGATTCCTTACAGAGATAAAAATGAATGAGGATGAGGAAAATACTGCTCCTGAGATGCTTCAAAACACAAGCTTTGTTTCAAACACCTAGTTAGGTATGCTACCAGAAACTAGCCACAGCTGTCTGACACTTTCTACAAAAATCAGGCAGAGAGAGCAAATAATGAGACAATTAAGGGATCTAGCAAACAAACTGCTTGGTCTACAGGCTGGGATGATCCCTGACACGGGAGGAAAAATCCCTACGAGGATAACTCTTGCAAAGACAGCTTCCTTTTTGTCCTATATATCAATACAGTGTAGCTGTGAGTGGTCAGTCACACCAACCAATGCTACTGTATGCCAGTGCCCAGGGTGGTTAGACACGTGCCTCTGCAGCCTGAAGTTTCTGACAAAGTTTCTGCTGAACAGGCATAAAATTCTGCTTTCAGTGGGCACTGCACACTCTGCTTAACCTCAGGATGCACTCCTGCATTTTTACCTTAAGGAAAGGTGTAAAAGTCTTTTCTCTCTCTCTTATAAGGGAATAAAGAATGGACAGATCTGAGAGTCTCGCTAGAGGGCATCCAGTTACTAATGTGGAAGATGAGTGATGCTCATTTCCCTCCTCTGTGGCTTTTAATAACGATTAAAAGTAGGCTAACAAACACCATCCAGCTGGGGCTTGAAATACACAGTTGGATACAGATTTTTTTTTTTTCCTGAAAAAAAAGAAAAAAGAGAGAGAAAAAAAAAGAACACAAGGCTTCTCACACAACTCAAGTGCAAAAACGCTGTAATTATTAGTTGGTTGTTCAAAACTAAACCCCCAAACCACACTTTCTGAAACTCCCACTCTGTATCAGTAATTACAGACAGGCTTTTAGGGGAGCAGAAAACTGAACTTGCCTTTCACACAGTCCCCCCCGAGTGCTCTGACTACTACTCTACAGAGTTATTTTCTCTGTTTGGGAATACTGCTATCAAATGGAACCACTTCAAGGAGGGAGACAGAGCCAGACCCGCTGCAGGATGTTTGTGGCCCTCCCCTGGGATGTGGGAAAGCTGGAATCGCAACCTTGCTTCAAGTCAAGAGGAACAAGGACTTGAGAATTGGACTTTTGTCCCCAAGGTGAGTGTGTTGACCTTTAAGAGACTGTCTGCACCGGCATTTGTCTTATTCCAATGGCCATGTGGGGTGGAGCGTGACCAAGAAATAGGTTTTCAGGCACCTGCCTGGCCAGAGGTCAAAAGCAGGATAGATGGACACTTGCCTTCACTTAAAGGCAGCTCAGAATATCAAGAGCTTGACAGCTCCTATCTATGGCTGGAAAAATACAGGGGGCCTCTGAGGAAGAGATGTGGAGTTAGGGTGCAGCAAGACAGCAGACCTGCAAAGTTTGATGTTTCAAAACCCCATTTGTATATGCCCAAATTCCTTAAGCAGCACAGAGAGAGAGTCTTAAAGCAATGATCCATACCTCTCTGCTGAGTCAGGAGCCCAGCAGAGCTGGCTTCTAACAAATCTTCTCTGCAGTGCAGCAGAACAGGCACAAGCACTTCAGACTCCATCCCAAGGCACCAACACAGTGCCCACCTCTAAGAGCCTCAGCCCCTGATGATTTCAGGGGTCACTGGAGTACAGCTAGGGACCTAAAACTATAGCTCGACCTCTTTGGAGTTCTGACTGCCACTAATTACTAAACTTGAAATTATTCAAGTCATTATTTTGCTTGTCTGAATTACACTTGGCACAGTGAATACCAACAAAGCAAAGCTGTCAAACCTGGGCTGCAAACATGCAAAATTCTGGGCACAGCCATAACAGTTTCACATGCATTTATTATTCCCCCATGCTGGATGCATGTGCACACACACACACACACTGTATACACACACCCAAATCTTGCAGTCTTATTATTAGAGTGTCATATACTTTTTACATGCAAAAAGTACAAATGTGAGTATATGTTTAGAAACTTCACTTGGAAAGAGGGTGGATTTGTTGTAAAATTTTAGTCCCAAATAGGATAGGATCTGGGTACTGTAGACTTATCCTGGAGCAGAAGTCTAGCCCTTATTTCCCTGGAGTGAAAAATCCCACTGGGCTAGGAACTGGCATGGGAACTCCCTACACCAGCTTCAGGGTCTGCAATAAACGAGTGCAGTCTCAGTGAGCTGGCCCTTGTTCTCAAAGCCACTTTATTTCCTTTGAAAGCTTCTGACCAGCTCTAGCAGTGACATAAGTTTCACTATAAAAAGCATCCTCTCAACATTAAATAAAGCAAAAAAAAATAGGTTTCCATAGGAAACAAATGCAACAGCTAACCTAGCCCATTTCCAGCACTATTTTAAAGCACTCTCTGCCCAAAAAGGTAGCCTAGCTCAAACAAAACCAGCAAAATTTACACATCCATGCTGCTGTGTTGTATGTTCCTTCCTAGCATGGTTCCTTCTTCACCTGCCTCTGCTCAATTCCCTCACTCTAGAGAAAAAGAGATACATGCTTTCCTGTCAATTCCTTCAGATCTCCAAATGAAAAGCACCATGAAAAGATCTAAATACCAAGACAAAACTGCATGCTAACATTGCAGATGTATTTATAAATGCTAGAACGTAATTCAGTACAAACAAGTGACATTTGTATCAACTTCCAAAAACACGGTACCAAATCATGTCAATTTCAGTTTTTAGAAGTTCCTCATGTTAAAACAAAAGCTAAGCTGGCAGGTCCAGATGTTTCCTCTTTAAGTAGCTTATGCTATGATTGGCCAAAGAAGAAATCCAAAGCAGCACAGTTTCTACATATCTTTTGAATATTTTGTTTAAAGCAATCTATACAATGTAGTCAATTGTGTAAGGTGGAAGATTACTGCAGAATAGCTCTTTTTGGAAAAGGAGGTATATACATTTAAATAAGTCTTTTATCTCTTCCCCCCCCACCATCAAATTAACTAAATTAGTACAGGACTCACATATGGATGAGGTAAAAAACCAAATGGGTCACACAGAACTATCCTACCCACCAAACTGAACATCTGGATTTATTTTATTCATTCTGTTTCAGCTTTCTGATGAGGCTTTTCTGCAACTGGTGTAGGCAGGACTGGTGGTCCTGTTTAACTCAAATGTTAAAGCCCAGAATTTTTGAAGTGTTTCTCCCTGTCACTTACCATTTCCAAAGCTCTTATTCAATTACCGAGTTCTTGATGGCTAATCAGTTACACAAAGAAACATAAACCAGCTTTGCTTAAAACTCCACCAAATGAGTACAGAAAGTAAAGATTTTTTTTTTCCAATTACTTTTTCTGCTCCAGTAGTCTCATCTGTTACTTGAGGAACCTTTTGCAGAAGGTGGTTTTTTTTTTCTAGATTAAAAAAATCCATGTCGTCAGTAGAGGTACAGTCCATCTAGAGCAGACCTATGCTTTTGTAAGTAACAGGTGAAAAAGGGGCAAAAACTACAATTATTTTCTCCAAGCAGAAAATTACCATAGTTGAGAGCAGTATTTGGTAAACATATCCCTTACATGGCCATTTTTCAGCTTCCTCCTTCATATTAAGAACCAATAAAGTATTCAACAAAATGGCTGACAGGTTTGAATATTATTTCTGTTTGTGCTGTGACAGAAATACATATTCTTTGTCGAGTCCTGATAAACTAGGTCACTACCTGGGTGAAGTAAATGCTTAGGATCCTTCCGCAGAAAACTATTTTATATTGCTTACAGTATTAAAAATAGCAATATTACAAATCCAAGAGAAAACAGGAGTTGAAAATGCTTGTTTATCAAAATTAAAGGAGCTTTTCCCAGAAATGAAACAGCTTTTAGAAGCAGGGTGGGAAGGAACAAGTACTCTTATCCTTCCTAGTACCAAAACAAGATGCAATAGATGTATTAAACAGGATATTATTTATTACATGGGGATTTTTGCACAAAGATTCAGAATTCTCCCGACTATCAAATGCCATGCAATACTATGACTCACCGAGGCAAGATCTAGGATGGTTTAATCCTGACCACCTCCTGCTAAAGGCTCAGCATCATCTATTCCCATTGCCTTCAGCAGTGCTTAGCACTTTTGCAGAATTGGGCCCTAGACAATGAAGGCTTTAGCTACGGGCTTCCTATTTCCTGCGGTGGATCTGTGTAGGTGGCCTTGTTACCAGAAATCCAGACTCCTACACAGCAACTTCTGACTGTGTTTCTGCAGAAATGACTATGATGAAAGGAATGAAATGTTTCTTAAATACAAATCATGTGTTTGTTTCTCCAAACCAGTTAGGGTATCTCCTGCTGGTGAGATTAGTTTCTTCACTTCTCGTGTGGCAACGTTAAGAGTAGGGTGGAGAACAAAAGGATTAAGGTTTGCAAAGGCACCGTGGCTGGGGCTGCTGCGCACACCGAGAGGGGAGAGCCCGTCTGTGCTGTCCCCTGCCCATCGCCGGCGGCTGAGTCACTGGCCCAGCCTGCAGAGCTTCTCACTGCTGCGTTTCACCGCCGTCCCCTGCCTGGCAGCCAGGAAAATCCCACATCCTCCCAGTGGGTGTCAGAAACAGCTACAGCCTCTGGATGCGTGGCCACCAAAAAACAAAGGGGAGATTGTGGTGCGGTGCGGGCGGTGCCCGCGGGCTCAGGGCCAGCATCCCAGGACACTGGTGATGGTGTCCTGGCTCCTGGGGCGCAAGGAGCTGCAAGTGGAGCCCGTGGCCAGCGTCGCCTGCATGCCTGCCCACAGCCCTGCTGGTTTGCCAACCCCAATGCTGTAAGGTGCATGACCAGCACCACCTCCCTGCATGGGGATCTGCCAGGGCCACCAGGAATTTGCCTCTCCTGGCCTACCTCATCCTGTCTCTCTGCCCTTTGGAGAGGGGGAGGTCACACCCAGCCCTTGCTGGTCCTCCCCACGGGCCATCCAGCCTAGACTGTTTGCCTGTAATCCCCTGAGCTTGAAGTCAGTAGTCTTGCCATGGTGTTGCGGCCAGCATAGCCCTGGTGGGCTCCTGTGAAAGTCACCAGAGACGCTCCTCTCACCTCCCACGCACCTCGGCTCACTCTCAGACATTCCCTGTGAGCAGATGATTGCAGAGGTGGGTGCAATCAGCCAGGGCAGCTTCAATCTCTGAATTTGCCAGTAACGGTTGAATACTGCCAACGCTGCTTCAGATGATGGCTCTTGCAAGCACACTGCTGGGAAAGCAACTGAAGACATGGCTCACAGATCCATATTGTTGCCTTCTATGAGTTCCCTGCGGCACTTGCCAAGCTCATGCTGAGGATGGTGTTATTCTGAGAAGATGGCAAGCATCCTGGGTCAGGCAGCCAGAACCTGGCTCTCCAGTCTGAGGTTAAGTGTTGCTCTTTGGGAAAGAAAGCCCTGGGGACAGACTGACATGGGTTTCCCCAGCTGTCTGGGCAATTGCTCCAGACAAAAGCTCTTTTGAGAAGTCACTCCTGTGAAGTTGACAAGAGACCTGTCATCCCTGAAAATGTGATCACACACACAGGTGGCAGCAAAGCTGGCACCGGGAGGGATTGCCTTAGGAAAGCAATCACACAGCCTGTCAGACCTTTGCAGTACAAGCCTTCCCACCTGATGTCTCCAATAGCTTATAAGCCACCTCACTCAGAACTGGCATTAGCTCCTCAGCCAACCCCACAACCCTAACACAATCCTTCTTCACTCATGCCATGCTTCCTTGGAGGCTTTTCCTTCTCCTTATGCAAAGTTGCTGCCCCTGCACCTCCAGCACTGTCTTCCTATTCTGTTTAGCCATCAAACTTCTCACAGGAAGGTTAAGAAGTGAGACCATGCAGGAAATAAAGGAGAGAAAAAAGTCTCCTGGCATCCATTCCCTGTCATATTTGTTCCGTGCTCATATTGGCCAAAACAGGAAAGTGCAGACAGGGGAAAACAGCTCCATGTCAAGGGAAAAACAAACCAGCCTCTCCTAACTCTGTCTCAGCGTGTATTCATTTACTAGACCAAGTGCCTTTGACACAGCCTGCTGGGCAGACAAGAGAGCCTGCCTTTGTACTCTGTGCCAACAAGGGAGAAATGAGGCCCGACAATCACCTTACCATGACTGGGTCACCACTGGGATGTTTTAACACCGGTGTTCAACACCAACATTTTCTTCTGAGGAGGTGTCATAGGGCCTGGCTCTGCCATTGGCATGGCTCAGGGAGGAGCTGGTTACACCACAGCTTCCCCCTTCATAGGATTCATCATATCCCCTGTCAGGCAAACTCTTTTATAGTGATGACCAAGTAGTTGTTTACAGGTACTCCATGGCCACCATCTGGGACATTTCCAAATATCTGCAGCTGTATTCTTGGGGCAAATTTCCTTTTACAAGCTGGAGTTAGAATGAATTTTATATCAATGAGTAGCATGTGAGCTGCTGGCTCATTGTCCTGGAGTTCAAAAGTTTAAGGTGGTTTTTGAATACCACCTGAAAATGTAAAGGTGGCAGATGAGTGCCTTTTAACCTACAAAATAATTTGTTTTTAAGAGTGAAGCACTGATTCAAACTGAATCTAGGTATTTAATGGAAAATGGAGTCTAGGACAGTAATTTTGGTGGTACTGTTGCCACCCTGAAACTTTCATGGTTCAAAAGGTGGCATCAGTCTTTGACAAAAATGAAATTGTTTGACACTTATTTCAGCAGTTTCCATTGAGAAATTGGCTTGTTCAGGGCACTGTCTCTTTAAAAAACATTACATCAACTTCAGTAGATCTTACTTGATAACGCTCACTGAGTTCCTAGCAATTACCACTATTTATTATTTGCATATGAGATTTTTAGGGACTATCCAAGCAGAACAGCAATAGCCCCATGCCCTAGAAAGCTTCCAACCTCAGCGGAAGACAGCTGGTAACAGACAGATAACACGTAAGGCAGTACTGGCCAGAAATCCAAGGAACGTTAAGGGGAGTCATTTCTTAGAAAAGGGACATCTCCCACAGCCATCTGAAGACAACTGAAATTGGGATGCTTTGGAAATACCCAAAACTGTGCACTCTTAAATACCTAACAGGAGGGTGGTAAAGCCTGGGAGCACTGGTCAGTAAGAGGCAGAAGGGAACGTACCAAGAGTGAGTGGGAGATGATTGTGAGGCTGAGAGTACATCACAGATGGCCTTGGATGAACAGGCTTTTTACTTGCATCTAATGCAGCAGGGTAGAGAGGTACCCCAGAAATTATTTAAGTAGAGGTAGGCTTGGAAAATTAGTTTTGCAGTAGCAGGCAAGGACTATGGGAAAGCCAAGAAGAATTCTGCCATAACAGAGATACAAGAAGAAAGTTGAGCTCTGTGAATAAAACCTTTACATCACTGAATACATACCTCCAGATTTAAGCATTACCTGGATACAGAGCAGTCCCAGTCAAAGATAATGCCCAAATCACAAGTCTGAGTGAGAAGCAAGATGCTGGGGCTTTAATCATCCAAGAGCACGTACAGCCAGCTCTCAGTTGTCTGTGGGTGACTAATCCATGCTGCAAATTAACCGTGCTGCAAGTGTGGAGACACTGGAGGAGTCGCAGAGCAGAGCCAGCAGATTCAGACACGGGCCAAGCAAATGATGCCGTACAGCTCTCCAGGTCTGCAGAGGTCCCTACTCTGCTTCTGTGCCTTTGGGCAGGGCTGCTCTTAAATGACCAACTTGAAGATTACTTGCTGTGATGTAAAAAACCATTAGGGTACTTTTTCCTGGGGCTGCTCAGAGTTTTGGGTTCCTGGAGCACTTGGGAAAGCAAGCCAATGCTTTGCAACCACACAGAGACAGTGTAGGTCCAGCAGAACATCTGGTATGACAAGCCTTGATGGACACCAGAGTGAACTGTATGGAGACACTCAGGTGGCTGCCACAGTGCCAACAGACCAAGCAGGGGGAAGCTGAGCCAGGTGTGATCCATCTTGCTCCACCTCTCTGCAGACTGGCCAAGATACACCACACTCTCTGATACACCCCCTGCTATTTGGATTTGTCTCAACACAGACATCCCAGTCCCTTCTTTACCTGTAGACTGCCATGCAAACGTCAGACTAGTGGTAACTGCTGAGATGAGCTAGCTGTGCTGATCTCGAGCTTACGAGATGCTGCCTTAATCACCCTCAGACTAGGAGCACCCAGCATGACACTGACCTAACAAGAATTTGGAGTGGCTACGATGTCAGGAACTGAAGGGGCCCTCTTAATTGCCTTGTGGGTCACATACTCTACCGTGCTTCCTGTACCTTCCTGGGTTTAGCAGTGGGGAGCTGTCAGTAACCACAGCGCTATGACTAACACGACACACCACGCCACGCTCATGAGAACTGCAAGATCCTTTTCTAAACGGGACAGTCTAGCAGGTGGGACAGGAAGGGCTTGAGTCTCCTTCTCTGCCTTGGGAAGGAAGCCCATGCAGCCTCCATCAGGGAGCTGGGAAGAAGCGTGGTCAGCAGCAAAGGCAATCTGTATGCAATATAGTGGAGTGCCTTGGGAAAAAACTTAGAGCAAACTGCAGAGAAGTCTGATGTCAGGGAGTTAACGTGCACTTTGCAAGGGAGAAAGTGGAGGGATGTGAAATAGGGTTGCCAACTCCTCCTGCTTTCTCAGTCTCGGTCACTTTGCTCCCCCAGCTGTTAAATTGTGTTAAATTGTGCACATACATCCTCAGACAGATCCACACTAACATAAAGCCAGCTTTGCTTTGTTTCTGCAAAGCCCTTCTCCAGCACCAGATTACTCTTATTGTCTCTCTGCTAGCCCGCTGAGATACATATACACCTAAAACTTCCCTCTCTGCCTTTGGCATAATGCTGTTGAATAATCAATCCTGCTCCTCAAAGCCATGCAACTCCTAGGCCACGCTGGGGGTGCTGCTCTCTCCTCCTCACTTGGTGTTTGCTGTCCCAGCCAAGCCACCAGTTCTCCTGCCTGTTTGCATCGCTGCGCTCAGCTCACCCTCAATGAGCCTGGCTCTTTTTCCACCTCATTCTGCACCTCCTCCTACACCACCAGCTGCTTCACATCACCTCTGCTACACACAGATTTGCACCAATTTCCAGAATCATGTTATTCTTGTAAAAGTAATACAAACTCTGGGAATAGCACAGGGGGCTTTTTCACCTGTGTCCTTTATGATGGCATGATGACCAGATATAACTACTACTGAGACCCCTGAGGGTGTTGCAACACTTTGAACAACTACTGGATTTATCTTGGTTTCAGTTTGATCAGTGCAAGCTGTGTGTGCACCTGCCTGCAGGACAAGCTGTACAGAAGGAAGAGCTGCAGCCCATTCTGAGTGTATACCCCCAGGTTTGCTGAAGAAAAAGATTTGGCAGTCGTACCCACCATGAGTAACTCAATAAGCACTCAGTAAGAAACTCTGCATAGAAGAGTGCAAAGTCACCTCACCTAATAGCCAACCTTAGGCAAGAAGGAGATGGGTGAACTGAAGCCCCTTCCCATGGCCAGATTGTCAACCAAGCAAAGACAGGCCACCTGGGGCAGTCCTGATCTGAGCCAGGCAGCAGGACCCATAGCAGGACAGCCACTTCATGCAACACCAGGATGCCTGCATGACTCTGGGGGACTATGTTCTAAGCCAGATATTGGAGTTAATGTCAATTTATGCCAAAATATCTATGCTTTCTAGTTTTCCCTTTCCTTCTACACATACTCTGCAAGAAGAGGGGAATTATACATATGTCTAACTTTCAGCTTTATATTTGCTTGAACTATGATGAAAACAGGCATCAGTCACCAGAAGCAGGACTTTCAACGTACCGGGTCTTCTGCACACCTGTGTGTCAGTAGGACACCACTTTTACCTCTACAAGCACACCACACTCCTGCTATACCCTTCTTATCTGTCCTTCCTCTTCTCCCCCAGTTGTTTTTAACAAGAGTGGATACACTTGTTCTTTAGAATCCATACTCTTACAACTCAGTATTTACCTCAACATGGACTTCCACATGTTGCCCTCATTCAAAACTGCCCGAAGGGCAGCACGGCCACTGGGGAAGAGCAGTTACAAAACATCTACAGGATTTAGAAGCATGGGTTCTGCTGACCCTCAGTCTGACTCCTAATGGTAAATATAGCTGACATTTTTGCAATTTCCTTTTTAAAAGGTTAGAAATTGAATTTTAAAGGATATTTGGATGACTTTTTTTTTTTTACCTTTAGCTGAAGAATAACACAACAGAGGATCATTTCAAGTCCCAAACGAGAGGCATACACCAGAGAGCGATGGAGGAAGTTCCTCCAAGGCTTAGAGTGAAAGGCAGGAAACTGCCATGGCCACTTGAGCAAGGTCTGAATCCAAATCCCTTCCAACACCTGAAACCAGTTGGCACAAAGGTGTAAACCATCTTTAAACACATGATCTGTTGCACTATTTGGTCACAGGTGGCTGTGGAAATGCCTCTGAGGGATTATTTTGGGCAGATATTGATCTACTTTAACCAGATGACAGGCATCTTCATCCCTCCTCCTCAATTTGTGCTAGGACAATCTCCTCGAGCAAGGCCCCTCCAGCCAGTCCCAGAGGAAGCTCCCAGCTCTTTCTCAGGGCAAGGACCAGGACTGAAATCCTTGCTGTAGCTTTTCCTAAGATGATTTTACATCACTTCCCTGTTTCTCAGTTGGCCTTAGCTCTGCTCTGCTTCTTTTGGACAACTTATAAACCTGAGAAGGGCTCATGTCCTGTCTGGAAGGCAAGGGCCCCCAACAGAGACCTCCCTCTGCCACCCTGACAGAAGAAAACCACTTTCCTGCTAGCAAGGCATGACATTGCCCTCTCCCATTCTATGAGCCAGGTGAAAACAGGGCTCAGTGGAGTTCAGTTGGGTGTAACTCATTTAGGATGTCTCCAGGGTAAGAGCAGAGGCTTGATCTATCAGAACTGCAAAATTACAAATTGACAACACATTATCTGCCCACCTCAGCCCAGGGATCTGTGAATCATCCACAAACCAATACAGGCTTCTGCAAATAACATTCATCACTGTTTTTTTCCCCCTCCAGAGGCCACTTTCCTGGGAATGGATTACAAACAGTTCAGGTCAGTCACTCAGTGTGTGTTTACAATGACTAGTGTTAGCTGGCTGTGCCACACGCCAGCATTTCTTACTCTTTAGCCAAGTTGTCACTTTCTGAAGACCATAACATCAAATGGGAGCTAACAAATACTACATCCTCCATGGCTGCAGAGTCAGGATAATTTATGTTAAAATTCAGATATGCACAAGCCAAAGCATAGAAAAATCAAATGTTTTTCTGAAACTAACAGCAGCCATGCAACTTCAGGGATTGGCTTTTATCTGGCAGCAAGCAGAGGTAGGGTACTATTTAACTCATTTCTTGAGCATCTCCAGTGACACACACACACACACACACTTTCTTCTTTACTCATTTATAACAAGCCAGCAGCTTTGCTCATGTGCAATGAAAGGTTTATCTTTACATATTAAAGGAAAGGGACTTGGAGTGGGCTGTTGGTTAGAATATTGTTAAAGACTGAGCACAAAACTATGCACAATCCTCTGATCCGTTGGCTCAGACCAGCAAGGGACACTTGTATGGTAGATTTACATCAGTTGTCAAGCTTTCCATTTGACCTTTTGAGCACTGGCACACAGCCTCGGTCCTTTTGCAGCCCAAGGTCTGACGTCAGTGGTTCGGCAGCTCATCGGATACCCAGCAAAGCCTGCAGGCATACAGGACAATGTGGTTTTCAGTGATCATTTTCCATCAATGCTTTTTACTTCCTTTGTAAGTCTATCTCTTAATATTAAGGATCAAAAGATGGAAGCCCTTGATAATTTATTTTTCAGCAGACCAGACAAGGTATGTTAATTACAGTATGAAAATCATGGTGTTAAAACAAGGCATACCATGCCATCTTATGACTGTACACCCTTCCTCTGTTAGCTTTTTTAAGTTGTTCTCAATGCTTTTAAAATCAACATTTGCTGATATTTAATGGCTGATAAAACAATGCTTTGTAGAACTGTTTACAAATGGCTGATTTATTTATATCACATCATAGCACTTGCTGTCAAATGCAGCTTCCATGGCATCACTGAGAATGCAATAGATGAGGAAAAACAGGACCCTGTTGGTACTATGCAGCTTGCACCACCTGCACAATTCGGTCACAGGTAGCTGCTTGTTTTATGTGGCTGTGGAAATGCATCTGAGAGATTATTTTTGGCCGATACTGATCTACTTTAACCAAAGAAGTGGTTCAGAAATGCTTTTGTACACAGAAACCCTGTGAAACTTTCAAGCACCTCAAACTGTTTCAAGCACCTCCTCTTCATCCCTGTCTCTGAAAATCAAGATTTGCTCTAGTACAAAAACACAGGAAGATGCAGGAAAACAGAGATTAGTAGTGAGAGACTAATGCAGAAAAAAGCTTTTAAGAGAAGACTATGCAGGTGTACACCACAACTCTGCCTGTGGCTCTGTCATGAATGAGGTTAGTCCTTCCACATCAGACAGCTTGTAAAGAAAAATCCAGAGAGAAGAACAGCCTAAATGGGAGCAGAATCTGTCTGGTTCATTACAAAGGCATTTCTATAGCAACACTGGGTAATGTACCTGTAGGTTTTGTTTTTGCAATGGATGATAGTCACAAATGCATTTTTTCCCCCCCTACTTTCAAAGAAGACAACTCTTGTTTCAGAGCTCACAGATCTAGGAGGAGTCTGAAGTCAGCACAATGTCTCAAGTTTTTAGCCAGTTCAAGAGACCTAAAAGTGAAATCTCAAGGTTTTTTGACAAGAATGGCAGATGTTGAACAATATAATTAAAAATAGGTGAGAGCTAGGAGAAGTACTTGAGACTTTAGAACCAGCCCAGTGAAGAACAGGGGTGAAAAAGCATAGGATTTCGATAATATACTTCCCACTTTCACAGATCTCATTATGCTATGATTTAATATTACAGGTTTTACATAAGAAAATACCATTTCACTTTTGGAATAAAACTGGAATCTCAAGCAAATCTCTCTCTGAATCCAAGAGTGGCATGACTAATTAATCTCCTGACTTGAACAGAGTCAATAGCTCTCAGGAGGCACAGAAAATTGCCAGGAAAGGGCAGCACACTTGTAAAACCAAACTTTCATAGCTAAGAACAGCAATAGCTATATTCATTTGCTCCACCTTAATTCAGTCTGTTGCTGAGTTCCATTATTAGTTTTTAATTACATGACCTTGCAGATTTTTCTAGAGGATTCCTGCTACTGACAGAAAAATTACTAAATTTACTGACCTTTCTCATTCTTCGCATTATTTTGTACACCATGTAAATCCAGCTTAAGTTCTTGTACAAAAGCCCACATTCTTTTATGTGGTTGTGCTCATTCAAATCTCCTAATTCCTTACAAACACATTTACTTTTGAACAGCTGAAAAGCAACACTGCACTCTTTTCCTATTTTACTCACAACAAGAAGTCCAGAGAGAAAGTAGAGGCACTACAATCAAGAAAATCAGTGAGTTTTGCATGCTAAGAGCTTGATCTTTCAGAATATTTAGTATCTTGTGCCAATACCTAGCATGAGACACAGCAGCTAGTGCTCACCTGCTCATCCAGAACCCAGGCACTCATGAGCTGAGCACTTAGAGAATGCACAAATTCTGGCTCTTCATTGCAAAAATCTCCATCTTTTCAGCAAGCTAGGTGCTACGTGCAGTCTGGGAGGTGAAGGCTAAATGCTTATGGAGTCAAAATGGCTTCTATAAATGGAGGTCAGTGGAGGATGATCAAATCAGGGGCAAGATTAATTGCTGGGATAATGAGGGATAATGACTTCAGGTTTGGTAATCAGGGAGCAGCTGAAAGCTCCACACCACCAAGCCGACTGATATCCCCTCCCCAGAGGGCAGAAACTTAACACTGTACTGTCTTATGCACACATACAGATAAAAGTGTTAGGTAAATTAACAAAAAAAATCCCTCTCCCCACTTTTTTGAGGGAGTCTGACTCACGATTTTCAAACTTTTGAGGATTTGTAAAGGCTTTTGTCACAGTCTTAAAAAGCAAAGGTGGGTGGAAAGGACATAAACACAACCAGCATCGCGCAGAAAGGAGTTGTAAAGCCATCAGGCAATTTCCTACCTTTGAACACAGGATTTTGAACTCTGAACAAGCTTTTACCAGCATTTATTTTGGGGCAAGGTGAACATTGATTTGTTTATTTGATTTCTTACATGTAAAACAAAAGGGAAGCCTGCATCCCTCGCTCAGAAACCAGGCGGACACCTGCTCTCCATGACCAGGGCAGCTGGGATCTGTCCCTTGTGCTAGTGCCTGACTTGAAAGCACAAAGTTTTTCACCCTGCTTGTGGACCTGCCTCAGGAGGGATGGATGCACCAGCTCTGCCTGGCTGTGCCATTCCTGCCCCACAGCACAGATGCCTCCTATCATCTTCTAGTCCCCTCTCCTAGTCCCACAACCCCACAGCCACAATCCCTGGCCTGTTCAGCTCCCCACTGCATAAGCCAACATTTCTGCCTTTCAGTCTTCTCCCTCTCAGGATCTCTATTCCTCCAACACCACCACTTTGTTAGGGAAATTAAGGAAAAGGTTATTACAGGGATATCAGGAGAAAGCCTTAATTTTCATTCTGAAGCCACAGCTGGCCCTCCATGTTGAGGAAGTGCTGGTTGGCCATGCTACCTTCAGCCACAGCTGGCTCTCCATGTTGAGGAAGTGCTGGTTGGCCATGTTACCTTCAGCCACAGCATCCTCAGGGGAACGTGCTTTGGGCAATTTCACTGCCGACCTTTGGAAAGATCCCACCAGCAAGATGCTCAGGATTTGTTACGTGGCTGCATTTGAGGAAGGTGTTTTTGTGACAGTAGTATGGGTGACACCTTCCCTCTCCTGCAAACAAACATGACAACCTTGTTCCAGAGGCTGGAACTGCTAGAGGCTCTCAGTGAAAGAGCTCTAATGATTTTTATTTTTTTATTATTATTATTTTTTTTTCTTATTCTCAGAAATTGATCAAGTATTGGAAGTAAAATTTAATAACAGTGATAATCACTTTTGTGCCTGACATAAAAACTTCTGCCAGTGTGAGCTGCAAACAAAGTCCTGGGCAGAAGTAACAGTGGGCGTTTCAACCTGTGCTAACTGCACCCAGCCACCCAAAAAACCTCACCCCTCTTCTTCCCCCCAAAAGCAAACTCCTTACTTTTTTCTTTAGAATAATTCACTCCAAAGTAGGCATAAGGCTCTTAGGAAAAATATTCCCTGAGGATGATGTCAGGTTTTCTCAGCAGGTCTTTGACTATTAATTCCTTTTCATTTGATACAATATAAGTCCTCGGCAGCACATCCTCAATTTCACAAAAATTTTGCAAATTTTGAAACCCAACATGGCAAATTTGTATTTAGAGAAATCAAGCACAGTCTATTTAAGCAGTAAAGTATCTGATCTGTACCTGGAGACTTCTGAGTTGATATCTTGTACTGATATTCTTTATTTTTTTTTTTTATATCATCTTTTTCAGTGTTAATATCATGCAATTTTTGCCTTGAAAAAGCAAGTGTCTTCTGGTTTCTACACAACTTCATTCCAGTAACCTGGGTGCTTATGACCTGTGTATGTGTTTAATCTTAAATAATCCTTAAAAATCATGCTCCTATCCTACTGAATGAATTGCTCTTTTCTTTCTAACTTAGTTGCTTTGGCAAAGGTTACATATGGTTGATCAGATATGTGGTAAACAAATGTTACTGTCAGTCTCAGTTCAATTCTGAGTAAGAGAAGCCCCCACAAGCCAACAGATGTGCTAATACACAGGCGGAACCAGCGGTTAGGCTGAAATGGTTTTATTTTAAGAAGCTTCTTTGCAGACCCATGTGCTTCCTATACCAAAGAAATGCAGAACTGCAAATATGGGCTTCTGTGTTCAAGCCATTGATAGAGGCAAATAGTTTATTTTTTTTGTTCCCTTGCAGAGCTTTCATTTCAGTACGGACATTTGCATTTTTATGGATGAGTAATTCGGAGGGAGAACGCACACTCAGAAGGTAAGACTACAGAATAGTGCCTGTTTAGTTTTGAGAAGACTCTAGCTCTTGTCTAAGCTGATGTTCCTGCTATGCATTTCTAAGGGTAAGAATCTGGATCTGCTCTTCAGCAGATAACTCCTGAGTAACTCCATGTGCAAACAGGAATACTGTGGATTAAGAGTGATGAGTCCCCCATATCGTTTATCCATTTTTATTCTTTCTTGCATAGGCTGCCAAAAGAGAGAAAGAAGAGCTTGCCCTGGTGATTACTTCTTCTAAATACTGATCTTCTAGGATTTATAGGCAGACTTTGCCTATCATGGCAATTCTTTCTGCAAATTTCTGATAGGAAAAATAGTTCACAGTCTCCTGCAAGTTTTTATTTTCCTAATGTAATTTTGTCCAGATTAAATATTAGAAAGGGCCTCTCACATGCCCTTTCAGCAAACCATTTTTCCCTTCACTATTCAATCAGAAAATGATTATGTTTGGGAAACTGCAAAGTTGTAGCTAAAGATACAAATCCAAATTAAAGATCTCTTCCTTAGTCAACTTTGACCAACCCTTCAACTAAGTCCTAGAACGCTCCTCCACAACCAGTAATTTCAAAGATACTACTCCTTCTGGTAAAAGCTATACCTTCTGCTCTTGGCTTGCCTTGGCTTACCTCTGAAAAAATAAGTATTTTTAATTGGACTTGACTGACTTCAAGTGGAGATTAGGAAAGGTCTAATTCTCCTGTAAGGCAGCAGCCAGAATTAGGGTCTTTGGGGTGGCGTATTTCTAACTACAATGACAAAAGCAAATGGTTGTACGGTATTTTCATGCTTTGTGACTCCTGACTGATATAAATACACGGCCACACTCTGTGCAACATGAAACAGTAGAAATACGCAGACAAAACCCATCTGACGTCCTTAGCTGCCCACACAAGTCCCCTGACTGCGCTAAGCACCCAGGACCTGTATGCTACTCCCAGCCATGAAGCAGGAACCTTGTCCCAAGCCTTTGCACCCTGCTGCAGCTAACACATGGAAATTTGCTTTGGCTCTTGTGAAGCAAAGTTAAAATAAAGCCAGATAGATGATTTTTTTTGGCTGCAGATGTAAAATAAATCACTGAGAAATCTGAGGGCAATGTCAACCCACCCTGTGGCTGTGGGCAGCAGCAGTCACCACAAACTCTGTGGCGTGCCACAAATTCTCCCAGCCCTGCTGTAGACTTGCACTGCAGCGTATTTATCCTCCCCAACCCTGCCTGCCCCAGGAAAGTAACACTGTGAACAAAACCATCCTGAATCATCTCCAGTTGCTCCTACAGTTTGTCAATTGCCACTGGGCAATTCCACTACTGCTTAGAAAAGGCATCCTATGAAATGATAGTCAAAGGCAAATGGCCACCCTGTACGTGCCTGAATATTTCTGCGTGGTGGAATACTCCCCAAAGGGCAAATTTTTCCATTTCTAAGAACAAGAATTCTGCTGCTCTTATTCTAGGTCACTTGTGGAACCACATAGATAACAGATCTCAACAAAATGTCACTAATGATAAAGTCTGGGGTTTTCAGAACTGTGTTTCTGAAGGAAAGCACTTTATTTAAGTATCTAAATGGAAGGGGCAATTTTCACATGCAATTTCCAAAACGTACTTTTGAAAGCACTGGCCCAAATATTACCATTATACTTGGATATTGAAAAGTGAAGCAGGCTGGTCTGGCTGTTGCACCAGGGAAAGGAAAAGTGCAGTGGTCTGTTTAAACACTGATTTGCTGAATAGGATGGGACCTGCGTGCCACAAACATTGCTATTTTCTGACTGACTGTGACCGCACAGAACTGAGTCACCTAATTCATAGCTGCCGGGGCAATGTAGCCAACTCGCAGCCTGGAAACATCAGCTTGGCTTTTATCCCAAAGCATGCTTCTCTGCTCTGCTGAATTTTTTATTGAACAGCTTGCATATAAGAAGGCTTAAACATGCACAACGTACCACACGCAGTTGCAAAATGTAGGGCTGATCGTTGGCTGCACCGCAGCTTCTGGAGCTTGGCACCTGAACGGTGCTTTCCCACAATCTCCTCCACGGTTCAAAAGCCATACCTGGGGGAAAATTCAACAGTCACTATTTTCAGCAGCCAGTTAGTAAAATAATTGCTTTTGGCTGAAAAAAATTAAATATCACTGAGCCATAATAAAAATATTATTTTGTTTTTAAAGAACACCTTAGCTTCAAGGCCATCAAGTCCATCTCTGACCATGCTGAGATGGTAGCCATCCTTAAACTTGAGAAGAAACTTCTTTACTGTGAGGGTAACAGAGCACTGGGACAGGCTGCCCAGGGAGGTTGTGGAGTCTCCTTCTCTGGAGACATTCAAGACCCGCCTGGACGCCTTCCTGTGTGATCTCATCTAGGTTCCTGCTCCGGCAGGGGGACTGGACTGGATGATCTTTCGAGGTCCCTTCCAATCCCTGACATTCTGTGATCCTGTGATATCGACATGCAGGGGGGAAAAAAAAAATCTAAGACTTGTTTCCACTTTTCTCTGTTCTCACCTGAATGTCTGGATCAAGGTTGAACAACCACAGACAGAAGGAAAAAAGATCACTGAACAGAAGTGGAAATGTGAAATACGTCAAATGATTTTTTTTTTTTTAATTTTTTTTTTTTAGCTGTCAGAAGTGCTCAGGGGTTGTGGCCAACGGGGCAAGAACAGACAGGCAGTCTGCAGAACGGGAGATTTCTGACGGTGAAGTCCTATTGGGGTTTTTTTGGGACAGTTACATATAAGACACCAAAGGAATGGCTCAGAACTACTATCCCCACCTACAGTGTTTCTTTTCCTTTACATTTACGGTAACAATGTTTGGGCAACAGTTTGTTTTTTTCAGTTCCCACTTACTATTCATTGTGAAACTTGGTAAGATTGGCCATGTTATAATGTTACTCCATGAGTATGTGGATAAAGACATTTTTCTTCAGCAGTTCTTTGTTGCATGTCTGAACCTAACCCATTGTTTGGGTCATTCCTTAGGGTGTATAACATGGTTGGCATTGATCTGGCAGAAACCTCCTGCTATCCCTCTCATTTTTATTACTGTGTATATAAAACATATGCAAATGCTTTCTGATACTTTGTCCAACTGCTTAAACACTCAGTACCAAAATTAATTGCCAAAATTTTCACCACTGCTCCAGCAAGTGACTGAGGCATGATTCGGAGCAATGGGCAGATCCATACGTACAAATACTAAAGTAAAACTCCACATAATACAAACAGCAGCAGCATGGCAAAATACAAAGATCAACTTACAAATTTAAGTTACTCCAAAGTTTTTAGCGGAAGTATTTTGGCTGTAATAAAAGTTTCTACCCTAAGCCTGATTATGTGTGCAAAGGAAAGGGATTCGTTTGGTTATGCTATAGAACAAGGAACCTTTCCAAACTGTACAGCGAGTGCTGCTATTCCTTTTATTTGATAAGTGTAAAATTATTTATTTTAGGTTATCTAGGCCTTAAATTTACAGAAAAGTGAATTTAAATTAACTTCACATTCATTGATGTTAAGTAGTTTTATTTAATTCAGTTGAGAACTGCATGGGCTATCTGAGTCCTCGTCTGCTTAGTGAAACTTGACCTTTTACAACGGCAATTGAGTGAAAAACCCTCTCATGCCATTTCCAGTTGCAGAAATAATACCTAAGCAAACACTATTGACAAAGTCTTCAGGAAGAAAATATTTGCAGTAGATAGACAATATCATTTTAAAGGCAATCTTGAATGAGAACCTTTGACATCTGTCACCTTTTTCAGTATCTGAGAATACCTGCTGCTGGAAAACTCTCAGGTGGCTGAACACTGCTTTGGTAGACAAGTTTGTCTTTGCTCATAATTAAGGCCAAATCTACAAAACACCTGTCTACAGTGAGGAGCAAATTTTGACCTCAGAAATTCAAATTTGTGAGAAAATCAGTATTAGAATAAAAATATACTGATTTTCATGTATAGGATTGAAAATGTATGGTAAAACCGTAGAAGTGACAGATCAGCCTACATTTTTATATTTCACTTCATTAAAACAAGGTATCTTTAAATTCTTTATTATGCTGCCTTGTTCACAACAGTTCTTTTTAAAACACCGCCTTACCACTGTTCACGTGCTTAATATTCTTGATGGCACTTAGAGCGTTCAGGTTTGGTCACACCTTACTCATCATTTGATGTTGAAGAGGTACATTTCTAAGCAAAAGATGCTGCCTGAGCACCCATAAAAAGGATGTGTGAATGTCCCTGTGTTCCCTTTTGCCACAAAGCAGTACAAGTTTGCACACTGACATTTGTATTTTAAAATCACTGCCAGTGAACAAATTGACAGCAGCATGTGCCCCGGTGTGAGTGTCGGTGACCACAAACCCCAGTGGGGTTTCTGAAGGTGCAGGTTTTGATGCCTGGAGACACACCTGGCTATCATGGCTCAGCTAAGCCCTGTAACTGCACTCACCTGACTGTGCTGTACCTCTTCATGGCAAACCTAGGATATCCTAGTGAAGCACCAAACGACATCTGATACTTTGCCTTCCTAACAGTCCCTGCTTTCTCTGGTAGTAATTTAAGCCCTTTGCAGGCTGACCATGCTCTAAGCAGTGCTCACAATGAAAATTCACTGTCTTAAGGCTGGCACAAACATTTGGCCGAGAATTACATTCTGAAATGGGATCAAGACTCTCATTTCTGTCCCTAAGAGATGGTTGTTTACTAGTGTGACACCTCACAGACTTAGAATACACCAAAGGCATGAAAAATATATATCTCATTTTCTCTCTGTGATATATTCAGCTTGAAATTCAGTTATGGATGAGAGGTTTTCATCTTTCCCCACATGAATCTGACTACTCCTAATACACTAGGAGGAAAGTCTTTGAAAAGCAAATTCCTCAGAACGAAGTGCACTAGTTAACTCATATGAAATAATTTCTAATAAAATCATAAATAAATCATGTCTACCACTTTTGCTGCCTTATAGTAAATGTGTTTGATAGGTACATCAAAAGTAGCTCTAATAAAGTGTGTAGATTGTGAAAATTAGGTTAAGAGGGAGTTTGACTGCTTGGCAATCCTAACCAAGTCTGTCTGGGGAAACTGCCAACGCGTACGGTTTATGTGCACATGCAGATCTTTGCACAGCATTGCTGCTGTTCTGCCTCTGCCAAGAGGGAAAGTTTGCCCTGTCAGCAGCAGGGCTTCTGGCCACACTCAGTGTCGATTCCTCTTCATAATTTCCCCCTCCCACCAGCGTCACAAGTATTAATCAAAAGTCATTCATAAAAAGCTTTCACCACGCAGCAGTTTGACTTCTACTCTAGACAGCCCTCAGCAAGGAAGAGGCAAAGAGCTGGGCAATTTGACCTCATGTGCTTCTTTTTCTTCAATTCACAGCATGCCTGTCAGCACTGCCATAAATATCACTCCTTGCATGTGACAGGGCTTCATGGCAGTCTTCGGTTCGCTAACTTTTGTCACCCTTTTAATCACACTTCCTCCTGAAGTCACCCGGTGCTGCACTGAACTGCAGGAGCCAGGGCTGTCAGAGGAGCTGCGTGCTGTGCTCAAGGCTGAGCCTGGAGGAACCATATGGTGGTGGGGCTCAGGAGGAGGCATGTGCCACTTCTCAGCTCCTTTGCTTTCATCTGGGTAGCAACACTTCATTACTTCATCATCTTTTTTGGAATAATTCTGAAATAAGCCTGTTAGGGAAATGCAAAATAAAGAGTATTTTCAATATTGCACCTCAATTTTCTATCTAAATCCAGTGCAATTTGTTGTGAGCTTGAGGAACTTCCCTTATCCACCTTGACCAAAATCCAAAATGCACCCAATCCCCCCAGTCCCCAAAGCAGCTGTTGGGTCTCCAGATACTCCCACAGCTAATGCACACAGCTTGACTTCCACTAAAGCTGCTTCAGGGTCTTCCTCTTGGGGATGGTGTGATAACACAGAGGTAGACAGAAAGTTCATGTGAACAACGTATGTTTTTACACAGATCACAAAACACCCCGCTCACCATACAGAGATGGAAATACAGAGCTCATGCTTGGCCAGACTTTTGGTCTGATTTGACCAACAGGGCCATGAATTTTGGTGTAGGTAGGGGGATTGCTGTCCCTCAAAGCCCCACCGTACTGCAAGTCAACCAATGGCCCACCACACCCAAGCATCACTCCTGCTTGCCAAGGAACTGCATTACAGAGGCTGCAGAGGCAGTCACAGCCTTTGCCCAGGCCAAGGGAATGGCAAGGCTGGATCCAGCTCGAGGGGACTGAAAACCAGCCCCAGCGCCTGGCCAAGGGAGCGCTGGCAGCCTGCAGCACCGAGCACGACTTCGCCATAAGGAACACACCATGGGCATCACTGTCCCCCCGTTTCAATGTTTTCTTTCTATCTATTTTCTGTTATTTAACTATAGAGGATGTTATCATTCTGAATCTCACCAAGGTCTTGCTCTTGGTGAAACTGAGGCAAAAACTTCCACAACATGATTGTGTGTTGTGTCAAAAAAGCACTGCCTTTCACTGGCAGTGTGCTATATTTTTATTATACTTCTTGTTACGTTTTATTATATATTTACTTAAGTTTTCCAAAATACTCTATAGTCTGAAATATAAGATATGCTTCAAATTCCTCATGAAATAAGCAAAAACAGCCTTCAAATTTAGTGATAAAATAAAGTCATCTCCCAGAATGAATCAATAAAACCGCCATGCCATTTTCAAGTAAAATGATACCACACTGCCAGAATGACAAGCACAGAATTGCCTCACAGATAATAAACCAGAACTGAATTGGAGAAACCTCATATAGACTTTCTATAGTGAATCATCTTTTTTTTCTTTATTTTTAGCTGGGGGTTGAAGAAAGGGTGATTCATCCCATTCTGAAATTGTTTTCTGTTTCAATACAATACAACTTTGTTTTCTGCAACACCTTTTTGAGCAATGTTGGAAGCGCAGAATAATAATAAGCAGTTAAATGAGTCCCAGCAGAAGAGAAAAACAAGTCTGGGGACAGGAAGAAGCATTTTCCATCTGAGATCTAGGAAGGAGTGGAGAATCAATGAGGCAGAGTTGTACGAAAAAGCCTGTCTCAAAGCAAAGAAAATCCACCTGTTTAAAAGAGAAACAAAAGATTTTGAAGGCAGAGAGAGAAGCGGTCAGTATTAAGTGAAAAGAAGAAACTGGGAGATGTGGGCTTTAAAAACAGTGAGGCGTTTGGGAGCCCTTTCTTAGCTGTCAGGAGAGAGTGTGGTGTTTGTGACGTGGACACAGCAGTTCTGTCGCAGGCACCGGCTGGTGACGTTGCAGATGGGGCAGTGGGAGCTGGGGCGAGGAGGGAGGAAGCGGTGGAGGAGGATGCAGCCGGACCCTCGAGGGGGAGCACCAAGCGCTGACGTGCTCACGGGGCCCAAGTGAAGGGGAATGTAAAGTCAAAGCCAAGGAGGAAACAGATGCTAAAATACCAAGTAATAAGCGGGATAAGTCAGGTTTGGGAGTGTATCTCTTGCCCAAAATGGGGATGTCTGGCTTTGAGACTCCTAGTGAGGAAGCTGTAATAAAACCACAAGTTTTCTTGCTCAGACAGCCGGAGTGACTGCGGGTAGCCACGAGCTGTGACTAATGCCATAGAGATTCTTACTGGTGCTGAGAACATGCAGATCCTGCATCTTGCAGCAGGAGGTACATGCTCAGCACTGAAGTCATTTACTTATGTCCCTCTCACCTATAAATTTAGGAGAAGACTATTGCCTGTACATTTAATTCTCAGAGCCTTGGGTAAACTCATCTATTTGGTGAAGTCATCCTGGGAAAACTGTTTGCCAGGAAGGATATGAAGAATAGGATGGCTTGGCACCTCCACAGCAGCAGCTGTTCCCAAAGGTGCTGGATGTGTTGCCTCCTGGAGAAGGCAAGACAGGCAGGCAGGGATCTGGGTAGGTGCAGATGCCCAGCCAGCAGCAAGCAGGTAACATCGCATGCTCTGCAACCATCCGGGACTTGGGCCTGACTTCACCTGCTGGCCTGCAAATCTTAACAAGAAGCCTCAGTTTTGAAGAACTTCTTTGGACATCTATTGTAGGGCTCAGCTCCAGTGGGCAGTTGTCTCCTACAAGTGCACTCTTGAGTCACAATGCTGTTCCTCCAGGCACAAAGGATGCTGGACTCCACTTCACCTCTCTAGTGTCACCCTCTCTTCCCCAAGACACCCACTGTAACCCCAACTTCAGCCCTCTGAACTGTGGTTTAAGGTGATCTGAGCATTAAAGGTCCTTTATCAATCTCAGACCACTGGGTGTTGTTCTGCTTTCAACTGGTGAGACCCATGTTCATGACTACGAGATATGATCAGCTACACGGCTCCCCAGCAAACAACTGCTACTTCATGTAACCCAGAGAGAGATATTTACTGCTTGGTGCAAGGGTGAAGAGGGTGCCAGAGTGCCCCCGTGCTGACAGTGTAACAGTAAGAGAGCAAAATTAAGAAAGAAAAAAGTCCTCCTTGCACAAGTGAGAGCAGAAAGAGACAGAGGAAATGCAGGAGGATGGGAGCAAGAAGAAAATTATGGGAAGAGATGAGCAGAGACACATTCCAATAAGAGATCAAGAGATCTCTTCCTCCTATCAGAAAAGTCCCTTTAAATCTAACCTATAGCTCCTGTCTTTCCCTCTAGTCATTTGTAAGATGATCACCTTCACACCTGTGTACCCTGCAGGCCTGGAGAGCAGAGGCAGGAGAGGTGTAGGGCAGCCTTCCTTTCCTCTGTTAGCATCAGCATGCTGTAATATGTTCCTGCATCTTCTGGATGGCTGAGCCCTGCTTCTGACTTTAGATGGTCTGCTCTTGCCATTTCTTACACAAACAAACACAAGAAAAATATGCCAATTATGGACATGAGGAAGAGGAAGTGATTTCTCAAGGTTCCTTCCAGTTCTGTCCTAAGTCATGTCCCAGATCTTTCCAGTGATGTATCCTTTTTCTAAACAGGCACAGCAGCATCAAAAGTACTTGTGTGAGTCTTAGTATTTCCTTTTTTTGCCCCACATGTGAGGAACAAACTTAACAAAAGGAGGAGTCTGGAGACTGGCTTTGATGTCACTCAGAGTTCTTTGTGCTCCTCATCAAACCTCTCAATCTACAAAATCCTGTCAAGATTGTCCAGCAAACGTGTGTTGCATTCAGGCAAAATGTGTACAGTGGTTGTTCAAGCTTTCCAAACAGGTACTAGAGGATCATTTAGCCAGCGATGGGTCTGAGGTACTTCTCTTGCACTGATATGATGTCTACACTACTGCAAGCCAGCTCCAAGACTGATCTCATTCTAGCCATGTTTGGAGCTTGGAGCCAAATTTCTGGACTGCACAGCAAGGTGTACAAGCTGCTTGAGAAGGGAAGTCAGAGCAGGCTCAGTTCAACTCACCCTTTGCAGTACAACAATGCCCAGAGGACTGCTGTAGCTCATACACTTTCAGCCCTATTTATTCTACTGTACAGCACACTGAAAGTTAGGGCAACCACTTCATTGAAACCAGAGTCATGGACTTCTGGAAAGGAGGCTCCTTTTTTATGCCCTAAACTAAGCACACTTCATTTAGGTCTGGTCCACAGTCATGTCAAAGACTGTCTGTTTTAATAATAATGCCAGGGCTCTTCTGTAGTATTTTTCACTCAAAGCACTTCACAGAGGAAGAGAAGTCACTTCTCCTCCGACAGCCCAGGGAAGAGAGGAGTGGCACAAAAGGTTTGCCCTACAGGACTGAGTGGCCCCATGAGGTGCTCAGGCATGAACCACCCATGACTGGAAGCAGCTTGCACAAGATTTACCTGCTGCCACTTCTCTATTCTTTTGAAACCTCTTGCTGCTCATTTATTTCCCTGTCTGGGACCTACTAGGATTACTTAATGACCTGCTCAGCATGGTGCTGTGTATGGAGTAGATGGAGAAAACAACCCAGGGGAAGGATGGTATCTGATGCTGTTGTCCTCCATACTCGGTCACATCATATAAAAGAACATTTAGTGTAAACGACCCTCCTTTGCCCTTGGCTGCCCTCACAGGCAGTTGTGCAGCATACAAGCAACAACAACATCTGTGAGGAACAAAACACTATTCAGACCACAGGCACTTGAAAGGTCGAGGTTTCAGGTTATTTGCTTCCCTCCCAGATAATGGTCTATCAAAATATAAACCACCCCACCCTAGTTTCAAAACACCAACATGCAGCACTAAGGTGGGGTAAACTCAGGGCATTCCCTCCTTGCTGTTTTTAAAGAAACATTATTATTATTGATCTTTATTAAAGCAACAGCAGTTAAGCAAAGAAACAATGCATATCAGACCCACCTCAAAGAAAATCTCTGTTGCTGTCCACATGCAGTATCAACTATTTTTGCACAAGACACTAATAGCATGTTCCCACGATCCGTACATATCTCAGAACCATCAAGCTGCATGATGATGAACCTAACTACTGAAATGGTCCTATTGCTGGTACACCTGTCTGCCTTTCCTGGAGAGAGATACTCAAGCACCTCCCATGGCTTACCTGGAGGGGAACAGAGTGGCTTGCAGAAGGCTTTGGATGATGCCTGGTCTGGTGTTGGTCCCTGTGAGGGAAGCTCTGCCACGCTCTCGTGTGTCGCTACCACTCGTGTTGAAGCTCTCGGGCATGGGGAGTAGAGGGCAGCTTCCCTGTGCACCAATCTTTTTATTTCTAAAAGGCAACTGAGCTTACCCTGCATTGCTGTACACACTCTGAAGAAGCAAAGAGACAAAAAAGGATTTTTTTTTTAAAGCTTCATTTTAAATATCCTCATTTGATTTAGATTTTCCATGCAAAAGTCTCCTTGTCACAGAAAGCAGTCTCCAGAAGGAAACTCACTCATTAGCTTGTGCAAGCTAAGTCAGAGAGCAGCAGCCTCCTGGTGACTTATCTTGGTTCCTAAGTAACACCAAACCCTTCTCCTGAGCCTCACATCTCCTTAAATCTCAGCCTTTGCAGGAAGGACCATGCATTTTACCTTTTGTAAAAAGACTGCCTGGATTTTCAATTGAAAGACTTCAAGGCCTTTCACTATTTACAAATAAGAACTAATACGATAGTTTGCGTTTTAAGTTACTTCCTACTGTATCCTCTTGATAAAATGAAGGCTGTACGCCTGCACAATTTTCCATTTTCCACAATTCCACCAGTTTAATCAAAGTGAAACATAAGGTTCTGTTATGGTCCTTGTACCTTCAGATTTCCTTACTGATAACCCACATATTATCCGTTAACCCATTGCATCATTCAGAAGAATAAACAACCTGGGCTCAGCATACAGGAAGCTGAACAAAAAGGAAATAGAAAATATTAGTTTTCAGATATATATATTTTGACCTCTGCACGGTTCAGACTGACATATTTTCACAGATGAAGGTTATCCTTCAGATGAGTCTGTTAAGTTCACTATGGAGACAAAAAGCATTTCCTATTTTTATTTTTCACATTTGAGCCTTTTTCATTTAAACCACAGTTACCTCAATCCCACTGAACTAAAGGACTGATCTGGTGGTTAATAAGGGTACTAAAAGTCACCCTTACTTTCCATTCTCTTGTAACAAGCCATCCAGAGTCACCCAAGCTTTAACCAACATGAGCATGCACTTTTTCCAAGCATCTTACTTTTGGTTTAGCAAGACTCACATGCTTCACCATTCAGCACCTCCTCTTTTCACAGGCTGCATGGAGTTGCAAAGTGACTTGCTAGAACATTGCTGAGATGATTGTGAATGTAATCAGCTTACAAGGCTGAAATCAATGCAGAGTGAATTACCTGTGTGTCAATTGGGAGAGCGTGGTGTCATCATAATGTACTAAAAATTGGCAGTGAAACGAATAGGAAGGCTGATGTCTTTACCCATAACTTCTTTCTTTTGTGCCTTTAAGATGTGGGACGTTGTCACCTCTCATCTCTGAGATTTTGTTTGGCATTTCCCAATTAGCAGTGTGCCACACTGACACAGTTCCTTGGGGAACTTCCCTGGGGAAGAGGGACAGCCACAGCCTGAAGGTTGGCAGGAGAATCCTTGGTGCCTCCCTGAGCATCAGTGCTCCTGGAGGGTTAGGGGCTCAGGCATCCCAACAACTGCATGCATTGCCATGCCAGTTCAGGCAGCTGCAAGGCTGCTGTGTTGAAGACATGACACCTTGTCTGCTGGAGAGGGGAGGCCATGCATCTGCTGAAAATAGCACATATACTGCAATATTAAGGATTAGGTATTTGTATAATGCCAAAGATCTGCACCTCAGACACACATCTTCAAACATGCCCATAATGGAAGGGGCAAGGGTGAATATATGAATTTAAAATCAAACTCCAAATCCATAACCTGTACCATGTTTTAGCTCTGTGCAGTCTCTGAAGGTGTCTGCAGGCTGAGCGCTGCTCCACACCACAGCCAGCCCCAGATCCTCCTGGGCAGCCTGGTTGCCCGAGGTCCTCTGTGTACATGCACTTATGCCTGGGCATGCTGACTTCATTTGACGTTGATCCCATTGAAATCAGGAGTTTTCCTCCTGAGAAAGCTCAAGAGGATCTCACCTTCCCAAATGTGAAGGTCCCATGCGCAGTAGGTATTTTTTCCTCTGCTATCTTTCTGTACAGTATAAGGAAATAAGTACTTGTACTTTGTACACCTCCCCTTTTCTGATAAAAAGGTTTTCCTTAGCTCTGAGACACTTGCCACTTGCATACGTTGCTAAATGGAAACACTGTCATCTGCAAACAAAATACAACATACAGATAAATGAAATATTGCTCACCACAGCACTGGACAGGAGATCTTTTTTAAAGTTGCTATTTCATTCTGCCATTTCACTGTAACCCTGGTCTGAATCAGCTACATAAGTAGGGGACAGACAGCAAGAAAACAAAGAAGCAGCTGAACTCGCTTGTGGAGGAAGTTTTCATCTTCTGTCTCTGAGCAGAGTATGGACATGATTATTTTCTGGGGATGTTAAATGTACTTACATTGCTGACACTATTCACAAGTCCACTAGAGAGCAGCTATGCCTCACATTTACTGAGGGGTTGGGTTTTTTTATTAGTTTCTCTGACATTTATTACATTTAAATGACTAATCAGACCTGAAAAGCTTTTCTCAGTACTAGACTGAGAAGCGATGGAAGTGTGGATTCAGGCTGCTCTGATTCATACCAGTGTAATAGCTCTCTCTGAGCACTGATCTGGTCTTGTTCATGCACAACATCATTCTTACAGAAATTTTGGCTCATATTCTAGTTTGGGATATTTCATTTAAACCGAAGAAATGCAGGACTGAGTTACAGGCTTGTCCTCAAGCAAGCTTTGAGTGCCCCATGTTGTGAATTCCCTTGAATTCCTTCAGGAAGGGAAGGAGTGCAGATTGTCTGGAAGAAGTCCAGGGTAAGAGGCAGACAAAGGGCTTGGTCTCTCCAGTCAATGGGTAAAATGGGAACCGAAAGATAGCTAAATAAGGCTGGTTTACTCCATTGCAAAGAAGTACTGCTTAGGTTTGAAGAACTAGTAAGGCATAGCAGTCCACATCAACCCATATTAGGCCATCTTCCACTAACTTATGGAAGATGTTAAATAACACTGAAGAATAATTTACACTAATGGGAAGACAATGTATTGTATAAAATGCAATTTTATACAGATAAGATAATTTATTGTATAAAATATTGGCTTTTCCTGACCATTCTCTTAACCTCATAAAAAGGTTAAACTTGTCTGTCTTTAACCATCACAGAACAGGTTAAATATAAATTCCAAAAGTCTCACTATTTATCTTTCTGTGAGAGAAAGCAATAAAGGAAACTACTACCTGTCGTAACAGCTGGTAAATCCCGATTCCCTAGCCTGGTCTGGTAAGTCAAAGAAAATTGTGCTGGTCCTGTTAGAAGCAGACAAACATTAATAAGGCAGAAGTCCATCACCTTGTCTCTAGTCCCCAGACCTAAGCAGATACGCAGTGGCTACGTGTTTCCTGAGCTTTCACAGATTTTCCACAGCTCCTCATGGGCACCCATACTTGTCACCCAAGCATGTCACCCAGCACATTAGAGGGAGGACTAACAGCAGGGGCACATTGGTTTGTTGACCTCCATTTTTATATCAGATCACTTAACCCTGATGTGTGAAGTAAGAAGGACAAGGATTGATTTCAGAATTGCTATAAGCTGAAGGTCAGGTGTTTCTTGTGTACTTTAACAGCTATTTCTTTGTCCTTCATTTTCTTGAATACTGATATATAACCCTGGTGTTGCTTCCCACCTGTGAAAAAATAAAGAGCGAGCACAGAAATGTTTCAGAGCCATCAGGCAGGTATACTGAATCATAAAGATCTAGGAAAGCACAGAGAATGACTATTAAATGTTAGACTGATTGCCTGAAACAGGGCAAGCACCTGATTTTTTCAGTCACTGGAAGACATATGAAGTGGCACAAAACACACTGCAATTACTGAGATGGTTAAGCAAAAAAAAATAAATGCTTACTTTAGGTTGGAAATTCTGCATCAAACTATGAAGAAATGTTTCTTTCCCAGCTTTTAAAACTATTTAAAAACCCCACAAAATTTCATAATGAAGTATCATAAAAGGAACATTGAAATGCTCGTATCAAAGTGTCAGCATGAAATATTTTGGTATTTCTAATTATTTATTAGTTTTGATAGAAATTGCACAAAATCAATAAAACCAATCAGAATATGATGATGAAGAATAGAGCTAAAAGGAAAAATGTATGCAATTAGATCCTTAAAACTAGATCTAGCAACAGAGGAGAAAAGAAGGCAGCTCAGAGAATGAGTAAGGAGAGCTTCCATGGCAATATGGTTATATCAGAGGATAAAACTGTTTAATCTCTGCTCTGCCATTTAAATTGAAGCGAATGGGGGCATTTCTCTCAGAAAAGCTCAGCACTGTCAACAAAGAAATGCAGAGAGCAATGGCAAGAAGAAAGTAAAGAAAAAAACTAGAGGGTGTACTGCTTCTCTGCTCTCTACTTTCACAGCACCTTTCAAAACTATATTCTTCTTTAACCTTCGCCTGCAGATCCGCCACAAACAGCAATTTAAAAGAACATCAGCCTCTTTTGATCTCTGGTTATTGTTTTGGAAATTACATCTTTGTTTCCTTTTTTCTTCAGGCCATTTCTGATATTCTTGTGAGTTTTCCTGTCCTCAGCTTTTAGTGTTTCCATTTCCCTTCATGTTGTCACCCTTTGTGCAGCAATATCAAGTATAACTATTTTGTAGCCTCTCGAGTCCAGTCAGCATCTCCTTACGTGTGGTGCATGATATGGACACACACTCCAGGAGATCAAGGTGTTTGTAGCTAAAAGCACTGGTACATCTGCACTCTTTGACCAGTTCAAAGGGCAAGTAAAAAGCGATCTTCCTAGTCATTTAAACTCTTAATATTTTACTTTGCCAGTGGCTGGGCTACAAGCACAGATGCCATTGCCAGCAGTGGCTCAGCTGACGAGCTAAAAATGTCACCGACCAGGGATCTGATGAATTATAGGCTTAGTTACAGAGAAAAAGAGAAAAGAGAGGCACAGACAGAGTTTTTCCTTGGGTTCAATAACAAATTAATTGTGTAATCCTTATGATAAACAGAGGAAGAGAATCAGTACTGAAATTCATCTATGTGGAAAGAAATGCTGAATCTTATGATACTGTTTCTTGGTAAATTCTGGATGCCTAAGAAAAGAGTTCTTCCTTAGTTATCTGTGTATCCCATGTTTGCAATGATTATGGGAAAAATGTGATTTTCAAAAGCCTCCATAGATCTGGACTAGCATCTTCAGTGCCTTCTTGCTTTTTTCTCTGTTTCCCACAAGTTAGTTCAGAGTAACAGCACTGTCTGCTCAAGGAATGGGGTATCGAGTGTTAAGTCTGCGAGAAGCACATAAATAACAGGCAAGAAAAATGTCCTTGTCCAGAAGAGTACCTTAAGACAGAAATATTACCATTTTCTTGTATAGGAAAACACAAACAGGACAAGACACCTTAATTTTCCAGTCAAAGGTACAATGTTAGAGTAACACTTGTTTTTTTTTTTTCTCAAAAAGGAGTAACTCTCCTATCAGGACCAACGAGACAGTAGCAAGGAATTAAAATCTACGGTCTTCTATTGATGTTTCGATACAGAAACTACTGAAAACTATTAAGATGAATCTTGCAGTCATTCCTCTGAAACTAACAGTGGGTGATCACAATTTCAACCTTTGCTCACACAGAAGTCTTTGACTAATGTTTTCAGACAGATTTTTGTACTCCCACAAACGCATCGAGTAGTTCTTTTCACACAACTAGTCGTTTCATTTATATTTCAGAAAAAAAACCCCTTTGTTTTGTACCTTGAATGTTCTTTTTCTTCTCCTTTGCTTTCTGTTCAGAGGTCTTTGCTCATTTTTAATACTTTTCCATAGCTTCACTTACAGGGAATGGTGTACATGCTTCTGGGAACTTGCCTGCCAGAGGCAAAATTGTTGGTGGTGAAAACTCAAGGTTTGGGCAGTCATAGCTCACGGCAGTGAAGGGAACAGGATTTGCCAATATTAGAGGCTCAGATATTCTGTATTGCCACAGCTCAGCTTTCTGGGGAGTTACAGCACGGCAGACACTCACCAGAGCAAAAGGGAGAAGAGCAAAGGAAGGAATGAAGGCTAATGCAGGTGGGCCCATGACTCTCCTGGTTCCAGTGTGGCGATGCAGACATGGATGGGTTTCCACTACACCTACCCAGTATAGCCAAGCCAAGAAACTTACTCTCTCCTCCTTACAATTGCAGCTGTGCACATCTGCCAGATCTGTTGCACCAACATTAGCACATTTCACCCTTCAATGAACTGAATCAATTCACTGAATGTAGTATAAAACATAATTATGAAAGAAAAAAGCACATAACATCTAATGTTCAATGATGAGATTGCAACTGCTTCTGCTGCAGCTCCCTCTTTGACCCACCTTTAGATTCATTAGTCTTGGATTTACCTTACATATAAACCTGCTTGTTTGCCTAGACCATCTGAAAGACTATAGATAGATCTGGTTACCCTAAATGGTTCCAGTACCATGCTTTATTCTAAGTTACCTTACTTAGTTGTTTGAGGGTTTTTTTAAATCAAATTCTTACCTGGGAGATCTTTACTTTTATAATGTCTATGTAGTTTCCCACAGTTAATTTCTGTATTTGTCTCCACACTTGAAATCTTGTCTCCTCTCACCTCTAACTCCCTGTATTTAATTTCCTTCTTAGACTTTAATCATAATCAAGAATATTTTGATTCTTTTCCCTTTTTGAGGTCAAAACAGGCTCGCAGTACATCTTAAAACATTTCCATTATTGTTTCCACTGAATGCAAGGAAAATATGTTGACTTCATTAAAAAAAAGAATAAAATTAAACCAGAGATAATTTTCATAAATTAGATGTACAGATTTCACAGCTCAGAAACAAAGATGTCAAACGTGTCCACCTTATACAGCCTCCTACACAGAAACCACAAGGTTTCAACGATAAGTCACTGAAACCACAGCATTCAGCTCTTTATCCAAGACTACCTTTACCAAACGGGTGCTGCTGCTTCGCTGCGATGACTGATCGCACAATAGTTTTTCCAAGGTTCGCTTAAGGTGCTGACCTGTGAAAAAAAATGAAACTCATTATGCAAAGCAACTGTGCTATATAGCTTTTCAAATCTGTATGTGTGTGCATATAAAAGATATACCCGTAGGCACAGGCACATACATTCATATCTGTTGTATACGTCTAGTTGGAGATGAAGACAGACAGACATCTGAAAGAAAAAATTACTGAGAAAAGCTGTTTTTCCAAAGATACTACATTAAAGTTTTATCTGTTAAGGACAGTATGAACCAGTCACATCAGAGCATTCCCTAACCTGCTGTAAACAATTAAATTTTATTTAAGTGTAAAATCATAATGAAGTGCATTATATTCATAGAGTAATTAATATATGAGAAACAGAATAGTTAACATTCCTATTTAAGATAATTCTATACTGGTATAGTTAAATCCACATCAGAGTTATTGATATAACTGCCTGAGAAATAACAAATCATCCTGCCTCAGTGACATTATTATACCTGCAAGAGTCTTAAATGTAGACCAGGCTGCAGAGTGAAGGCTTCCCTACATCCTCTTCCTTGGAAGGATTCTGTCAGAAACTGCATTTCAGCCACAGGTAAAGCACTGAATGCTGTTTGCAGTGGCACCAAACTGCTGTTCCTGGAACGATGTTGCTGAGCAATACCCACTGGCCCCTCAGCCCCGTGTGCTGAGGAGGTACTTGGTGCGTAGGCGATCCACAGTTTTGATCAGCAGCAAAGCCAGTAGAAGAGGAGACTTCTAGCAATTCTTTGCTAATCTGTCAGTTATGCTAAGGAGAAAGTAGAGCTGATAGTGAAATGATTCCAATCAAAATAAAGCAAAACAAAAAAACTCTCAAGGCCTTTGCAAGAGGAATTTTTAACCCAGATCATTTTAATGACCCAAGCTACCATAACAGAGGTTCCTCAGACTGCAATAAACTGTCACACAGAGATACAGCAGAGTGTAGTCACCTGAAGTAGAAAGTTCTTTAAATGGTTTTGCTCCTAAAGAAAGCAGTTACATTGCTACATCCTGAGATTGGCAGAAGTGGCTTCTGAGAGGTACCTCAGCCTTCCAGAGCCTCTTCTCTGCTGCAGGAGCTGAAGGACAAGCAGTATCTGATGGCTGATCCAGTGGTTTGCAGCACATACAGTGGTGGTGCACAGAAGTTGAGGAGTTGGCCTGCAAGCAGGTACCTGGAGTCACCCCAAGGCAAGGCAGACCACATCCTCCAGTGCAATGTCACCCTGCTCCTCTGTCCTCGCTGTTTCTTGCTGTGCCACAAAGGTGGCCCAGCATGGTATGACATGGCACTGTTCCTGGGCCTGGGAAGACAAAAACAGGGCAGAAGAACAATGTGAATGAGCTTACAGAACTTGAAACCAACACTATCATTAAAAAAAATCATTCTAATAGAAACTGTGTATACACAGTAAACATATATAAATGAAGGTACAATCTGTAATATTTTGGTAGTGCCTGAGAACCAGAAAGTGAAACTAGTTAGAAATAAAAGTGGCATTCAGTCATCTGCTTCTACCAATACCTGCCAAAAAGTAAAGCACAATAAAAAGTGAAAAACGGCATTTTATTTTGAAGAGAACTTTACGTAGAATGTATTTGTAAGGAAGGCAAAATCAGGACAGATTTGCTTGAGAGGAGGGAAAAGGGGCCCTAGCCCATCACTGGCTGTGCCCTGTATTTTGCTGTACATTATGCATGAGGGGAAACAATTGTACTGCTGCAGAGAGCCCACACCAGCACAGCAGCCTCTCCAAACCCTGTGAACGACTTCCAAAAGAATCTGTAACATCAAACCTTTAATTTTGACAGTGAAACACGAGCTGTAGTGTCATGCTGATCACCATGCAAGGCACGTCAGGATGTAGCTAGGCCCAACTGCCATTGAAATAGTTACACACGTAATTCATTCCCACAGGCTGCAGTAGACTCCATACCAGTCTTGTCCCTCTTGAGCCTATAATGGTTTGGGGGTTATTTGGTTTATGCTACTGAGAAATAACTCTCTTATGCCTTCTATTCCTTCTCTTCATTACTATTAGTAAATGAACAATGGCAGTATTTTGTACTGTGCCATTCTGCTTCCTCCATTCACTGTCCAACATCTACATGTATCATCTCCTTTGATTTTTCTTTCTGAATGTTTTGCCAGAGCATGACATTGGGTTTCAGTACTACCACATCACTGCTTTTCACACCATAGGCCATATTGCTTCTCAGCAGAGTTGTCAAGAAACAGGTACTCCATACAGAGAACACTTCTGTGGTAGAAAGACTGTGCACTGCTGGGCCATGTTTCACAAGGAGACCGGAAGATCCACAGTGCAATGCCACCAAGCACTAGAGCTGCAGGAGAAATCATCATTGCATCACAGAAGAGAAGCACTGACTTTCCTTGCTTACTGCCCCCACCTCTCCCCACCTGTGGCTTTCAGCTGAACAACTGCTTTCTGCCCTCAAATTGTTAAGAGAACTGTGGTAGCTCAACTTCCTGTCAACTGCTGCTTTGTCTTCTGAACGTGGCTGTCCTCTGGTTGTGGGGAAAATTATTAGTAGTACTGTAAATAAGAATGAAGCTGCCCTATAAAAGCTGGAACACAGCTCAGGCACAGAAAAAGCCCTAAGCTCTTATCATTACAGAGATCAAACTGATAAGGCCTTATGCAGGAGGTTTTAGCTGAGATGTGAAAGGAACTATATGACGTGGACTCCTGTCATGGTAGAAGACCAGACTTGGTGACCCAGCGAGGCTTCTTCCATCCTACATGCAGAGAAAGGTATGACCCAGGAGGTAGGAGGCTGCTCCAACATGGAAGGGAAGACTTGAAAGGACGTGGTCACAAGAGGACAGTTCTTCTGAATATCTGGTTCTGTGCATGGTGGGTCTAGGCTTGTCTCAGGCTCTGGATGTTGACAAAACATTTTCTCAGTACAGTTTGTTATTAGTAGATGATAAGGCTAGAAATACATCAATCAAACTACATGCATAACAAGCATCATTGGGCTGACCTAGGAGCAGGATGCACCTGGTATTTAGCATAAATACAATTGCTGATCATGTTAAATTGTTCTGCTTCATAACCATATTCACCCACTTCTGCTGAACCAGGGAGAACGAGGACAATAATGGCCGGTACAAAACAACTGAGGCAATGCAGGAACACTTGCAAATGGCTTTGCATATCTCACACATTTTCAGTAGCTGAAGCTGTTTCTAAAGCTTAGATAAAACCATGATCAGGGTTGTACTAGATTCAGAAAGACTCTATCTCTTCTTGAAAGCGGGTTCTACTTCACATCCACCAAGTTTCTTTCATTCTTACATTGCCTCTTTGTCTGTTACGTGGCCTTGCATCTCGGCTCTAATTGCCATTGAGAGCCACAGATGATGATGCTAATGTCAGCGATATTCACTGCTAGAAGTGTAAGATGACTATTTTTAAATCTGCTAACAGCTAGAGGCTGAACACCAGCATGCCCACAGTACCCAGGTATCACTCCAGCCCCTATTAGGAACTGCAGACAGTGGGGCTCTCTGGCACTCACACAAGTTTTCTGAAGGCAGAACAATTCACTTACAAAACCCAGCCAGATGAGCACTTGTCATGCTCTTCTTGTTTTCCAGCAACTGAGAATTGTCTTAAATGTTTTGCTCAAGGTAATTACTCTTCCATGATATAAAAAGAATCTTCTGCAAGAAAAGTTTTTGCTTGGCATCCCTTTGATTTTCAGCACATTCTTTCAGGACAGAAATGCACAATCTCCTGTAAACACTGCTCTATTTATTCCTTCAATTACTTCATTTACTGCATGCCATCTTTTTATTAGTCACTTCAGTATGGATTAGAAACTGGCTTGGAGTTACTCTGGAGGAACATTATGGAGATGTCAATGGTTTTATATTGTTGTATGTACTCTGTTATCATTTTTTAGTGTTTCTGACACCACATTCAGAGTTTAATTTACTCTGATTTTTATAGCAAATACAATTACAAGCTAAGAACAGATTATTTTTTTTTTCCCCCAGGTTTGATTTTCTCTTTTCAAAGCAAGGTTAAAAGACAGAACAGTTATACCAAAGACTGATTGATACCAAAATAAGATTGAAAGTTGTTAAAAAATACTTTAAAGACTAGTTTTCCTAAATCTGTTATTCACTGGAGTCTTCTTCCTAGTCTCCCATTTTCCAGCATAACTCTCTCCCCTTGCTTTCCTAGAGTCCCCCCCGAGCTGCAGATAGCATACACATGAAATTTCACGTACATAAGTTCTAAAAATTCTTTGAAAGCTTTTTTGGCTGAGCCATAGCAATGACTGAGCTATGGGAAAAGCCTCCATTCAGTGACACTGTAAAGGAAAATGTGGGTGGGGGAAGTGGGGCTTTCAGGGTCGAAGTCATTCAGCATTTGGGTGGCACTGTCGCAAAGGGGAAAGAGGAGGACTCAGCCTCGCAAGCCTGGGATGGGAGGTTTTTCAGATTTCCACTCTGCAGCCGCCGTCCCTCTGGGGCTGGGCAGGCGATGCTGTGTGAGAGAGTGTCATTATTTGACTCAGCATGTTCCTAAGCCACAAAAGACAAGTGACGTATACAAAAAGCATGTTGCTCACTCTTATCTGATAAGAGGGATATCAAGGAGTTTTCTCCACTGCCTAGACATAAAGGAAGTTCTTCTTTGTCCTTATATTTCACTTTCTCTGTCAGTGTGCCCTTCTTCAAGCAATTATTGTGACCTCTAACGCAAAACTGAAGACCATACAGTTTTAGAGACATGATATGCAAACACCTGCTACTCCATTCCCAAATACCTGTTCCTTAGCTTCCCATTCTAATTACTGCACCAACTCTAAAACTGATTTCTGATATAACAGATTTAATTTACGAATATTTCAGAAAGAGCCATCTCACCTCCCATGAATTTGATGGAGGTTTGCCTCCACCAAATCCATGAATTATCCTGCTGGACCAGCAAATGGATAAAGTCTGCCATATTTCTGTGACACTTCTGGTAGAAAATTTCAATGCTTTACTTAGAATCATAGAATCACAGAATGGTTTGGGTTGGAAAGGACCTTAAAGATCCTCTAGTTCCAACCTCCCTGCCATCAGCAGGGACACCTTCCACTAGACCAGGTTGCTCAAAGCCTCACCCAACCTGGCCTTGAACACTTCCAGGGAGGGGGCAGCCACAGCTTCTCTGGGCAACCTGGGCCAGTGTCTGACCACCCTCACAATCAAGAATTTCTTCCTAATATCTCCTCTAAACCTCCCCTCTTCCAGTTTAAAGCCATTTCCCCTTGTCCTTTCATGAACTGCCCTCGTGAAAAGTCCTTCCCCAGCTTTCCTGTAGGTCCCTGCAGGTACTGGAAGGCCGCTAGAAGATCTCCCTGGAGCTGTCTCTTCTCCAGGCTGAACAGCCCCAAATCTCTCAGCCTGTCCTCACAGGAGAGGTGCTCCAGCCCTCAGATCATCCTCATGGCCTTCTCTGGACTCGTTCTAACAGGTCCAGGTCTAACAGGTCTAACACTTACGACTTACTGCCCAAATGGTTGCTGATATTATTGTGCAGCCATTCCTTCACACAGTAGGTTTCACTATAAAATACACAGTGGTCTTCACTGCAATCAAAATTTCATGTAAAGAATTTTTAATCTCCTCTAGTATCATACACTGTCTTCTGTAGTGCAGTGCTGTACAAGGTTTGTTAGGACCACAAACAGCACATACAACCTGCCAGCCATCAGCAGGGCTCTCCCACCTGAACTCAGTCTGCAAGTTTGTTCAGTAAACCTAAACGTGAAGGGATAACCACAGCCTAACATAACAGCTTTGCTTCAATATGAAGCCTGTGTTGACTCAGATTCTTCACAACAGCACTCATCAGGCTTCAGCTTGGTTCAGTGGATTTAAAGCTGCCTTTGTCTGCCATTATAATATCTTTCTTTCCTAAAGTGACAGGATCCCAGGGCTGTCCAGGCTAGTAACACGCTGAGCCTGATGATTATCTATCTCACTCTTTTGTTATTCAGATTTTAACTTCAGAAGCAGCACTGTTTTAAGACCTGGTCACTGCAAGAGATCCGTAATTATTACTTTTTACAAGGGCAGGCAGTGACAGAACAAGGGGAAATGGCTTTAAATTGGAAGAGGGGAGGTTTAGATGAGATATTAGGAAGAAAATCTTTCCCGTGAGGGTGGTGAGACACTGGCCCAGGTTGCCCAGAGAAGCTGTGGCTGCCCCCTCCCTGGAAGTGTTCAAGGCCAGGTTGGATGAGGCTTTGAGCAACCTGGCTTAGTGGAAAGTGTCCCTGCTGATGGCAGGGTGGCTGGAACTGGGTGATTGTTAAGGTCCCTTCCAACCCAGACCATTCTGTTATTACCAGTTTATGAAAAAACAAGAGAAGAAAATTAAAATGGTTGTTAGCTAGACAGGTATGATTCTACTATGGAGTTGTAGGGTCTCGTTATGTGTGGCTGTATAAACCAGAACCAGTACCTGGAAATGTCTCCCAGAGACACAGCTCTATCCAGAATGCTGTTATACATACTCTTGTCTAGCAAATCACCAAGGACAAAGCAAAATATTAGTCTATAAGAGGTGAAATATTTCTAGCTGACTTGATAAAAAATATTAAAGCCACTGTATAATGTGGCTGTACAATGACTGGAGCCAATGCCCTCTATGAAGTCCCTTCGAGTCCTGAGTTTCTGAAAATACATGGGCACTGATATTGTGCATTAACTGAAGTTCTTGAGCGTCACCTGAAACTGTCTGCTCAATGCAAACAATCTGCAGTGACATCTTTGCATGAGTAACTGCCAACCACGCAATGAGGACAGAGCTAAAAGAGTTGTGCTCCATCACAACCTATCAACCAAATAAAGATGCATAAAATAAAGGCAGACAGGGCTGGCACCATCACCTACAGTAGCTGGGCTCAAAGGAGCTTTTCAAAAGAATTCACAGTTGAAATACTGACACGAAAAAGTAGAAGCGGACGTTACCACCAGCCTACTCCCTGACTATCAACACTTCCAACAGCACAGTCAAAAACTGGATTGAGAACACAATGCATGTTCATCCAAGTTACTAGTCAATAACCTACAGAAAAGATGAAGGTTCAGCTATGGTAAAAAAGAGCAGAGCTAAGCACCCTCCTCATGCAAAGAACACCACTATCAGAAACAATCTCTCCACCATCTCAGCAGCCTCACAGAGGTCTTGAACAACGGATAAAGAAACATTTGCAAAGTTTCACATGAATGGGATGGGGGAATAAAAAATAAGTATTGGTCACCACATGGTTTCTCAATCAAAAGATGCTGCTGATTTCCATTAATGAACCTTGGCTATGGATTAACACCACCTCTGAATAAAACTTACTGAGATACCCCCTACTTCACAGTCCAGCCGCGCTGCTTATCTAAAATTATTTCAAGACGTGCATCAAAAGAAATAAAAAAAAATAAGTGATCACACCACCTTTTCTTCAAGAAATTAAATTTTAGACTATGTGGTAGAAGAAAGTATTCTTTCCTACTTATTTCAGTGCTCATTTTTCAGGATTTCTGTTCTGTCAGGTGTGATTAGCTATTCCTTTCACCAGGAGAGATTTTGTGTGTGCATACACGAGAGTGTCACTGTGTTACGTGTATCTGCACACACACCTGTAAAATCTATTCCTTTAAGCTACCCATTTGCTGAAAGATTAAAAATGGCTTAAGCATATAAACAGCATATATTAAAAAGCATTTGTATAGAGAAGACAGACACACTTGAGTATGCCAGATAGAGACAGAGATCTCAGCAGCCTAAATGCTCATTTTGAAATGAACAAGAAGAAAGAAGTGATCCCACTTGGCTGCCCAGATTCACCTACCAGCCAGAAACATGCAGGCTCATTTTATGCACTGCCAGCACATTACACCCACTAGTCCCCTAGACACCAAACCAACATCCAAACACTGTGTAGTTCTTGTAAAGCATCTCCAAAGCCACCTGAAACCTTCAGACTTCCAGGGGCATGATTTAATTTGAAAGACAATTAAGCATCTTTTTATTCACCACAGGGAGGGTGTCCAAGTGACTTTAACTGCCCTCTACCAATTCCACACTGGAACATTTTAATAGTAATAGCAGTGCTGATAACCATTCATTAATGATAATACATAAAAGCCATTTGAAGTAGTTTTTTACCTCCTTGTGATGAAATATTAGGAACAGGGATTTTAAAATCAACTGATCCCTAGAGCTGGCAGTCCAGGAAGTCCCTAGTGCCTGCTGAGAGCCTTACTGAGAACAGTGCAGCTCAGTGAGAGTGACAGAAACTGGGCTTGGGCTGAAGGCAACTAATATAAAAAGAGGAGTATGCTCAAGAAGAGTACCTTTAAATACCTTTAACTTCAGTGGCAGTCATTTAGAAAGAAAACAACTGTGGAAGTCCCCAAAAGAAAACATTCTTTACCAGTATTTGCTGGAAAAAAATCCCTTCACTAACGCACATCTTTTAAATATTAAATAAATTTCCTCAAAAGCAGTATATATTCTTAATTACAACAAACATAAATTTTGAAGGAAATTACAAGAGTCTGCCTTATTTCTTAATTCAGATAATTCTGTTGGTTTTATTCTGGCTTTATAATTTTTTAAAGTATGTACTTTTGTTTGATTTCACACAAAACAAATGCACTTCTAAGTTCTCAAGAGAATTCTCAGGCCTCAGTATCACATCTCCTTTGAAGGGGTTGCATTAAATTGCAAAACTAACCTCGAGCCTAGCTGCTGCAGAATGTAACTGAATGTGTTATAACTGCCACAAGCACTGGACCACCACCAAAAAGTGGTAGTGTCCCTTGGGACTCACCAAGATTTAATCCCTGATCTTCCAGTATCCCTCCCATCTGAGGAATGGGCGTGGTACAGGGATCCACCTCTCCCAGGGCAATCCATCTCCCTGCAACCTTCCCCCAGTCAACATACTCTCTAGGAAGCTGTTAAAATATCTGGTAGTGGTTCCAAGTAAATAGAAAGAAAACTTCTGCTGGCTTAAATGCTAAGATGAGCTTTTACCTACAGCTGTTGCAGAAACCAAGCTAAGAACATAAACGGCAGTTCACAGACATGAGGGGGAAATAGCTATCAAACATCCCTTGGAGACATAAAAGAAGTAGGATAAATACATTTAAGTTCTGAAAAGAAGTCCTGTCATATTTCTCCAGCAAGGTAGAGAAGATGGATTGAAGAGATTCACTGCTGTAAGAAACAGGAAAAAAATGCAGAATCTCTGTTTACCTAGGTCTGCGGTTTCTAAGTACCTACTTTTTACTACGTTCATTGCTTGACTCAAAGTGAAAATGGGAATTCACCCTTTTCTCTTTTTTTCCTGTCCAATGTGCAGATGGGGCATATTTTCGTTCACTCCATCAATCCCTGCCCCCTACGCACAAACTCATGTACATGCACCTAGCCAGTGGAAAAGAAAAAAGGGTTACTCATTAATCCATTCTACAAAGCTTTCCAAACTGAAATGGGTGGGTTTTACATCTCCAGCAAGGAGCAATATATAGGTAGGTACGTTGCATACCTGAGCACAGCTCAAAACTGAAGTGTTCATCTTGAATAGCACAACTTCGCTCCTGGCAAATTTTAAACCAAAACTCATCAGTATGGAGAGGATGACTATTTTCTGTATGCTCTTCTTCTGTTCCAGTATGGCACTGACTGCAGCTCCACACAAAATAGTGAAATACAGACAGCTTTTCAAGACAATCGAACGGTTAGAAACCGCAGTGAAAGATAAGGTAAGCAAAGTATTTGTCATAGCACTGAAATTGTTTCCAGGCATTATGTATTGCTTAGAATATATCTTGTGAGGGACATCATTTTCAAATGTTTAACTTTTCTAACTTAGATTTGTTTTATTGTAGGATGTGGAATTGCTGCATACACCAGAAAACCCTGTGGTGAGATTGCTTTAACATTTCTTTCTGATTATATCTATTTAATTTTGTTCTGGTTTATTCCATTCTCAAATGGCACACGCCTTCTTTTTCACATCTCTGACCCAGCACTCTTAATGCAAGCTAGACTGAAAGAGAAAATACTTTGATAAAAGTTCCTTACTTCTGGATTTTTTTATGGCAGAAGTGTTTATATTATGCAATCTTAATTACTATTTTGCCATTGTGTGTGTATCCTAACACACCCACAGATTCAAATTTGTATGTATTCCGTTTACTCAAGAAATGGTGCTAAGAGGGAGGCTTCACAGAAGATCCAGAGCAGCAGTAGTGCTCTTGGGGATGCAGGTTTTGGGAGTGGAAGCACCTCCAGCTGCCATGAACTCCAGCAGCACGGGGAGTATTGCTGAGCCAAATCCAAAGGGACCCCTTTTCCCTCCCACTGAAGCTAAATGCCAAGAGTGGCCCTGTAAGGCCATATCACACAGCGCTTCCTCTCACACGCAGTCACACTCGTTTCTCTGAAACTATTTGTGTGCAAGTGTTGTGCTATCAATAAGAAGATAAAACTGCATTCTGCAAGTATTCTCTTTGGATTATAACTAGTTAAAATCACAAGAACAGGTCCCTGTAAATCCCTTTTTAATACAAATATTTATTTATACATTATTTAATGCTGATATTTCGTGTGTTCCAAGGTCAGGAACTTCTTATATGTAGTAAATTGCACCAGAGTAAACAGAAAGTGTGTGCATACTCCAAAGAGGCAGATACAGGATTTACCATGAAATTAAATGCTAATAATAGCAACAATGTGTCTTAAAAGCTTAGAAGGTAAAGGCATCCTGTTTTCTTTTGATAATCCCCAGCATGCGGCAAAGGTCTAGAGCTAGCTGCGGCAAATCTGGTTATACTTCACCTGTTATCAGATCTCTTAAATTTACCCGTAATTTTGATTTTTGAGCCCAGACAACTATTTCAGAAAGCAAACAATTTTGATTGATGTATAAAAATGATCATTATGCGTAGTTTGTTGAAAAATGCCTAGAGCGTAAAGTTACTTACTCAGGACTGTAAACTCTCTTGCAAAACAACGACAAGAAGAAAGGAAAAAAAAACTTACCTCATTTCACACAGCTTTTGTTAGCCTCCTCCTAGACTGTACAGTTGAGTGCATTTTTTACTTGCCAAAAACATACAGAAGCATGACCAAAACAGATACATTCCTTCTCATTGCTAGAAACAACTGCAGTGCAAAAACCCTAATGCACCCTAACTAATTGCTGGGGTTTTTTCATTAACACTCTTTCTAACATGTGGTGTCAAAGTGAAAAGCAGGAGATGATTAGCTGTCATTTTACTGCAGTGTTTGCTACTACCTCCAAAACAAAGCAAATACAAATAGTGACTAATCGTTTAATCAGTTTGGGTTTGGTTTTTTTTTTTCTTCTCTCAAGAAACATGGTCACCTCAGGAAGGAAGACAACAGTTCATTTGCAGCGTAGGGCTTTACAGTCTGATTCTGGGAGGTCCCAAGTAACTTTGCTGAAAACTAGAGGAGACAGAGAATTCACATATTTAGAAGGGATTAAGTTGATACAGGTTCAATCTCTGATGAAATACTAAAAAAAATATTAGTGTGCTAATAGTGATTATCACCAGCAACCACATTAACAAACTTCTTATCCTACAAGGTGAAATTTACACTTACTGAATTGTCAAAATACTGATCTATGAATTGCGGTGTGCAAAAGCTGCAGTCAGGGTGATTAGGTGCTATCACACCTCAGTGAAACTGGATTGAATAAGTCTTTCATATGACTATTTGAAATACCAAACTATTGCTTCTATGATAACCTGCTTATACCAGACTGACATTTGGCCTTGAATATTCAGGAAGAAGGCTTTTTATAGCATTTAAAATTCAGTGGTTTATCACTATTTGTTTTGACTTCCTTGAGGTTCCTGTGAGTGAACTGAGTGTCAGCTCCAATTCAATCCTACACAGTTTCCCTGTACACTCAGCAATGAAGTATCTTTTTATTTAAAAAAAGGTGGGTGAGAAGTTTAAAAGCTCAGAGGACATCAACCCAAGGGAAAACAAGGGAAAGACTGAAAAAGTAGTCTTAAGCCTGAAGTGATTCAAGACTGGAGGGAAAATGAGATCTATTACTGGTGCTTGACATTGCAACTGAAGCCTGTGACATAGTGCTGATTTACATCGGATCAGCATCTAACCCCGCTGATTGCTAATTCAGGAAGTGAAGGCTTTCAGGCTAATCTGTAAAGTTAGTTTGAGTCAGATGCAGAGTACTGCTGCAAACTGCATCCAGTACAGTTATTTTACGTTTGCCTAGTCCCACTCAGGCATTATCAGTGGTCTATGCTTTTTAATGCCTTTTCATCAAAGTGCTTAACTCATCACAACATACTAAACCTCACAATCCTTGTGTTCCTCTGACTGTTGGCCTGCCTAAAGCTAACTGTTAATTCAGCAAAAAAAAAAAGAAAAAAGGCAGCATATATGAGAAATGCTGGTTTCTCAGCTCATCACGGATGAGGCAGAAAACGTTTTCAGTTTCAGCTGGAAAATTGATCTCTTTAAAAACGAATGTTTTTCTTCCAGTAAGCAAGACTGGTTACGGTAAGAAGTTTGAAACAAACATAAATGTGTGGTTTTTAAGGACAAGAAAATGTTATATCTAACCAATATAAAATGCTGCCATTAAAATTTGCTATAAGCAACATACATGAAGGTTGCCTTGCTCTTGCCAAAGCAGCAAACTGCAGCGGCATATAATAAACCAGATGAGATTCAGCTCCAGTAGCGGTTGGTATGCAAAACAGGGATGACGGCTTTGGAGCCTTTCTAATATGTGTAATCAGCAATTCTAAATGTTTCCTTCTTTGGAAAACAGAAAGCAAGTTAGAAACTAGCTTCAGTAAACATTGCTTTTCTTTCTTTGTGGACTATAGCTTAGTTTTGGTGATATTTTCCAGTGTGTGGCCAGCAAAGGAAAACAGCCACTGCACAGGAAAGGAGATTCTGGAGAGCTTGTAGTCTTTCTGTTAGCATCAGTAAAATTAATATGCAGCTGCATCATGAAAGGAAAATGGCAGGTTGCTTTAATTCCAGATAAGCAGCAGCAGCAGCAACAGAAAATTTAAATTATTAGGACAGACAGCTTCTTTTTCAAGTTAGATACAGATGGTGCTTACTTTCCTTGACTTCAGTTTAACATGCACCTCAATTTAAAACAACATTGTAAGACAATTCAAGCCAGGAGCCTGGCTCCTTATCCTGCCTCTCTCATTCTCAATCCCTCTTTTCCCTTTAGTAAGGTTACTAACTTACTTCATCACCTTCACTTCCCACGCCATCAAGTGAGAACATTTCAATAGTATTTGAACTTACGCAGTTCTACCTCAATTCTAAACATAATTACTAACTAGGTAATTTTAGAAATGGCACAAAAAATTAGGAAGAAAAAAGTATATTCTCACACATAGCAGTGAGGAACAGTTCAGAGTGACATTAATATTTTTTTTTAAAAAAAGAAAATACTCATGGTCATGCTTGTGGAAATTTACTATGTGTAATATGATCAACTCTTCAGTAGCATTTTCTTTCAATTGCTGTCAAGATTAATATCAAATTGGACATTTTAGGCATTTATTTTATGAGGAAATACTCAGGTAATTACCAAAGAATAGGCAGAGCACAGGTTAAAGGTCTCTTGCATATCTAAAACTAACTTAAAAAAAGAGTACAGTTGAATCTTCTCAGTTAATACCCTGGACGCTTACCTTTGCGCACGTACCACAACCTAACGCTTGCAGGAAAAAATGCTGCAACATTTGTTTTAAAACTGTTCCTTCTTTTCCTGCCCTAGGAGGGATGCCTGTTCACAGCTGTGACCTGCTTCCAGAAGGGCATACTGAAATTACAACCAGAAAACAGCCAAGTAAATTCTACATTCACCCAAACCAGTAGAGTCTTGAAAAGATTCACCTTCAGCACCCCCATAAAGGTAGGATTTCCCCACCACGTTCATAACACTGATCATTGCTCCTTATTTTCTATAGCAGACATCACTTGCACTGGTGGAATTGTAGAACACAAACTTGTTAGAAAAACTAATTTGCCTTTCATACCTTTGGAAATTAAAAAAGTCCAGTTTTCTGCAGTTCTGGAAGAGGCATTCACCCTGGTGCTACCAGTCAATTGCACTTGGCAAGCACGCAATGTGCCGGACAAAAGGAGAGGGATTACTGCAAAACATGAGAACGAAAGATGTCGTTACTATATTCTTTCCCTTTATAAAATAGCCTATATCTCAGCTCTTCCATTTGTAAAAGGCTTTGATTACAACCCCCCTCGATTTTACTGTAAGAAAGCTTTAAGTATTATTTATGATTCTGATGTGCTGTTTAGAAGTGGCATGATTTTCTTTATCTTCCAGGACTGTGAGTCTTCATGTGAATCTTACGAGAAAAAAACCCCCAAAGAGTTTTTGAAGAGCTTTGCAAAACTAATCAAACAGGTAATCAGAGTTGATTCCTTCAGGAGGCTTTTTGACATTTTGCAAACAATTACAGATATCATTATTTTACAGTATTTCTAACAATGTGTTGGTTTTTTACAGTTAATCAAGGACTAACATAGGACACGCCAGAGCTGAGGGCTACAGAAAATCTACTATTTAAAGCAGACACTATGTTATTTAAGACAAGATGAAAAATGTAAATATTTTCCATTGCTACTATGCTGTGCTATGTGTGTGTGGTAAGTGAAAGCTTCTCCCAAAATACTAAGAAGTCTTATTTGGATGGCTATTCAGAAGATGGATGCTGTTTTGAAAGTGATCCTAGCCTCACCTTACAGTGAAAGTTCAATTGTAATTTCACAAAAATAGGTTCTCTTACAGGACTTAGTGACCACTTTCTGCTGAACTAGAAATACATGAGACAGCTACTTCTGTATTTGCTTTGATCTTAAATGAATCTCAAACAGAGATGTCAGAAAATTTTTAAAGAAAAAAAACAAACAAACCAAAAAACCAAACCCAAACAAAAAATCAGATCAGAAGTATCTACTTGGATCAATTTCCTTATTTACAATTACACCACACACATAGTTTTATTTATAAATTTTTAGACTTCATCTTAGCTAACTATGGAAAAATATCCTGCATTTAAGTGTCTTATAAATACTGGAAAAACATTTACAAATCATACTGTATGGCATGGGTCTGACCTATGTCCATCTTGAAGCTGATGGCGCATTTGCCATAGGTTTCGATAGGGAGAGGAGTAACCCACATGCTATAAGTGAAGATAGAGGATTCTGTGAGGAAAAACACATTTCAAAAGATAGAATTCCATCTAGACTCCCTCAGCTTAACATGGTACATACAGCAGAGCCATGACTGGCTGGTGTGACCAGTCACTGCAAAAGGTTGAACCAATATAGTAACTGATGGTTATTGAGAGTGAAGCAGCTCTAATGCATATTGCTCTTTCTCAGAAGACAATATTTTACACTCAGATTCATGTATCATTAACACTATTCCTTCTTTCTACTCCATTCATTTTAACAGTTCAATTTTTAATTTTAATTTTTTTTCCTTAAAAACTGTAAAGTTTTTTGTTATGTGGAAACCTGCCTGTACAGCTTCTGAATCCTGAACATTTCTGTGGAACTATGGACAGAGATGCTATTGAAACTTTTTAAAATAAAAGTGAGTATCATAACACTTAAAACTAGTTTTTAGCTGCTTAATAATATACCACCATATTCTGCTTGCAATGATTCTGTACCTTTAGACTCTTCCATCTGAGAAGTAACCGTTAATTTACCCCCAAAGAGATATTAGCCCCACATGAGGAAACTGGAAGAGAGTATAAAGCAGTAAAAATTAACCTTTTATCTAATTTTCTCTCTACTTAGTAGAAATGTGGTATAGAGAGGAAACTGGAAAACTACATCTAGTGTTATGATGGAAAATTACAAGCTTAGTTACCTCCAAAAATAATGAGGTAGTATTAAAAATATTTCCATTCCTACCAATGTCAGCTGAAAGGAAAACTAATACAAAAAGCTTTTTTGCCTTTGCATTTTTGGTGCCCTGAAATGTGAACCTCCTCAAAACACAGTGTTAGAGGAGGAAAGAAGATCCTCAGGGCAACAACAAACCAAGTTTCCACAGTGAATGCTCCTTGTTTCTGGTGATGACCATTTTGATTGTCTTTTTTTGGACTTTTTTCTTTTTGTTTGTTTGTTTAAAAAAACTGCTTTTCCTCCGAGTAATATTCAATCTCATACCTCAATGTTTCCACATTACTGCATGAGAATTAACATCAGATACTACTCATATGTAAGTAATGGAGCTACTAAGTTTAAAATGGTCTTCTGCACCTTTTATCCCTGTTTCTCCAATTTTGCTACCCATAAAGTTCCTTAATCACCAATTGATAAGCAATATGCAAAGCTGCTGCTGAGACTGCAAAGGATTTTCAAATTACAGAAGTAGAAAAAGCCAGGGTAAAACTTTAATTTCAGATTTGGATAAAAACAACAGGGAAAATATTAAAGCAAGTCCTGCAATTGCAGAGTACCTGCTGATGTTTCCACAACATTACACTTCAATTTTTACGGAGGAGTTTAATTGAACACCTTTATCATGAACTAAGTGCCTTTTTTACTGAGTCCTGGAAGGCCAACCAATAATAAAACAGCACTTTTCATTCACTTCCATGGAATATTTGCATGTGGAGAGTTTTGGGGGAAGAGCTTTATTTTTGTACAAAGAATGTACTTTATGATTTGTAAATGACTTTTCCAGTAATTTGCTAAGTGCATTCAAACCAATATTCTAAAAGAGCCAGTTAAAATTCTTGTTGTGCAGATGAAATGTGATTAGCATGCCCTAACAAAGGGAACACTGTACATTACATATTTATTAATATTCATTATAAAGCATTGTGAAGTAACTTTTGTACCTGGGGTGGATATTTTAAGACAGAAAAGCCATTTCCTCCCAGAATGTCATAAGCTAACTAGTTACTCCTGCCTACACTGGAACAATTTCTGTACACAAGGCAGCATGTAATGCAGTCAGTAATGTAGCTATTTCTGTTTAGTGACTTGTTCCACTGTTTTTAAACTATGGATCTTATCACACCAAGCATAGTGCTAAAGAGGTTGTGTTGCTGTTGTTGTTTGAAATGTAATATACTCATTTGTTAATTGAGGCTATTTCTTGTACCTGCAGAACAACTTAATTCAAAATGCTCATTCACAGGATTCAAAAAACAAGTGAGAAACTGTAACAAATGTACCTTAGAGGGTTAATTGTTCTGAGATCTTGCAGAAAACTGTACTTATGGGACAATCCAGTCCAGATATACATACAGGGAATATTAATCACAATTATCACAGCTCATTTTAGTTAACAGCACACTTCAGGGCAGTGTCAGCAGCATCACTGTGGGCAACTTTGTCCACTTCAAATACACTTTGAATTACATGACCCTGAGGCCTCGTGCTAACTCTTTGATTTGTCCAAGTTATGAAAGGTTGAGTGTATTATGTGTTATTTGAATCCCAAATGAAGAACAGGAAATCAGTGAAGGACAGATCAGTCTTCAAGAAGACATCATCTTGTTCTTCAACACCGTTCTCAGAAGAAAAAATGAAGATGCCCCAAGAGGAACTTGTGACCCTAGGAAGGACTAGTTATCACAATTTCAGATGTGTACACAGTCTGGACTTATTTTTACTTGTAAAATGAACTCTCTTTGTACTAACTGCATTCTGCAGAAACAATGTATGTTTCGTTAACTGAGTACATAGAGTAAGCCATAAAAGCTCATTACCTCCCAGGGAGGTTTTACAATATATTTATGATTTTAGTCATAAGTGTCCTTTGCAGGCACTTGAAGATGTGTTTTAGCATGGTATTTACAATTCTGTATAATATTTACTTTTCCTGAGAAGATTCTTTATTTTTATACCAATTGACTAATCTAATTTAATTATTTATTGCATTTCTGTGAATGGAATGTTCATACCGAGGACTATGTGGTCTGATTTATTTATATGCCTGAGATATTAAATAATTTTAGCTAATATGATTTTCTCTTGTTCTTTTCTTTAAAAACTTCTGACCTTTCCTACCCTGACAGTGGCCCATAAGACCCCTCAGTGAACTTTATTCTTCATTAGCTTACACTGTCATAGATTTTGCCAAATCAGTTCAGTGACATGGCATACAAAGTTTATCCTCCACCTGGTCTTACATAACAATTAAGAAAGGTTCATTCATTTTTATTGTTCCCATCTCATTTGAAAATCTTTTTTAAACATTGGCTTTTCAGGCTTAATATGTTCCTTTTGTCAAACTCACAGCAGTTTAAATCATATCAACCAGATTTCTTTAGACTGATATGACAAGTAACTTCATGTTTTGAGTCTACACAGAATAAAATCGAACACCAGAAAAATGTAACTCTAGAAGTAAAAATTATCCAGTCTGGTTTTCACTGTTTTCTCTCCTCATCCTACTTCTCTCTTGTTTTGAAATGTTAATCCTTTTCTGCATCCCAATTTCATAGGATGTGTTCAAGTTCTCAAAAAAATGAGTATTTTTAGCTATTGTACTTTATAAGGGTAGCTATGTCTATCTTTTATAAAAATGCCTTTTCCTTAAAATGTAACAAAAGTGGACTTTGTTCCAACAAACAAGCACAAAGCTCTAACAAAAACAAAGACTAAACAACTGAACAGCTATTGCTTCCCTTTTCATCTGTTCAGAAAACATTTACACAAATAATATCTCCTTCCACTACATTTCCTGTCATCACACACCTGCATTTGTAGGGCTGGATTTTCTTTAAAAAAATATATATATAAATCCTTCAAAAATAAATCAAAATGAAGAGTAAGTAAGTGTCATAAAACATTGGAGACTTCAGGCATAAACTGCTCCTACATCCAGGACTGAGGATGATGCACAGGACAGTGCTGTTTGATCTCTCTCCTAGAAGACAAGCAGTCCTGCTCTGCCCAGTAGGCATTTCCCTCTCAAAAAAAGAACCAGCAGACTGACTTCCAAGGAGCTGGATGTGCCAGTTGCCTCCTGTTGGCTCCCAAATAGTTCAGTGCTGGTGGACACCTCAATTTCCATCCCAGATCACCCTGTAAAAGTGTTTGGAGGGAAGAGTGAAATGATAGGGTCTAATCCAAGCAATCCCTCCTATCTTTGCACACGAGAAACCAGTGGGAGTTGGGTATGCTGGGATTCACCCAGAGTTAACTAATTAGTCAAATCTGAGCCATCTGTCCACTCAATGAAGCAGACATACTCAGGAACAAGTCATCCCACTCCAAACTAGGTATGTAATATAGGTGACTGAAAAAAAACATAGGGAATACTTCTCACTCTGATAACTACACTTTTGATGCCTATTACTAGATATGATGACTCTCACTCAACCTACCTAGGATTTAGATGCAAGCCAAAACTTCCACAGTACTTTCTGTGGCTGATGCAGTGTCTCCAGTTGCATACTTGCTAAATACACTATAGCCTCTCCTTTCTAGTATAACATAGTTAATTTTGCACATATACACTGCTTTTATTTCTTACTTGCATCTCTCAGTATTTCCACCTACGGCTACAAAAACATTAGAAAATACAGGAAAGAGAATATTTGGAGTAGATACTGATCTGCTTTTAAAGTCTAAGGAAACTGAAAAATAAATATAGATTAAATCTGTAAGTATGATTTCAGAAATATTATTACTGGCTGATCTAACAGTGTCGCTGCTGTGTGCAACTGATAGTTTGTAAGTATCTTGGGACTGCATTGTGGGAAGCAAATAGACCCCGAAGCCCTGTGCCCAGGCTACTCTGTCTTCTTAAGTACACAGTTCACTGTTTAGACATATTCTTGCAACTCCAATTATAATGCTACAGACCTCAGAGAACCTGAAACAGAAGCTTTAACAGAATGCTTTAGGCTTCTGACACATCCAGAAGTATTGGTCAGAGCACAGAGGATACGTTGTGCATTGTATGGATATGTGCTGGTGCAAGAGAAAACAGCAGAGCCCCTCAAACCAAAGACAGATGTGTTAATGCTAGAATAACTCAACTGTTTAACTCTGCTGAGAAGTCTAGGCACAATTTTGCCCAAATTGACCTAGATATCTGTGCACTGACATGGCTTTGTAGATGAAAAAGAATTCCCTTTCACAGCTGGAACATCTCAAATATCTGTCTTTGTACTGCATAGAGATGCCATGCTCTTTCTCTCAGTAAGGGTTTGGTTTGGTTTTGTTTTTAAAGCCCCTGCATATTGTCCCAACAGCTGTGGGAGTGGGGAACAAACCAAAACTGTCCTACAGCGCTCTTGCTTTGCACTTCTGCTGATGATCCATGTTGTAAAAGTAACAAAGGTGAAAGAAAACATTTCCTAGTCAAACATTTTTGTCCCAAGCTAATTATCTGAACTGTTGTGCTGCCACCTGTTGATAACTGAATGGAAAGGCAAAACAATTCCAGATACAAAACGGGTAAGCTGAAAGAATCATTCTCATGAAAGTATGTTTTGAGATACACTACAGAGATAATAACAAAGTTCTTTACTTCCCATTTAGTTTTCCCTTTTCCTGCTTATACACCTGAAGACTTCCCAATATTATGTTCTTGCCCAATTGTGTTAATGCTGTAACATCATGAAGTTCATGTTTAAAAAGCTCAGAACAAAGGCACCTGAAAAATTACTCCAAAAGTTTATCTTTTCTAGGCTTCAGAGATGTTAAGAACTCAAAAGACAGGGCAACTCATACAGAACAATTCATTTCCAATGCAAGCTTCATTCTCCTATCTCACTTTTCTACTTATTTACTTATCACAGAACTCCATCACTTCAGCATCTTTCTTGCGTACCTTTTCTCTCGAACAGACTGAAGTATCAGCAACAACTCACAGAGGATGAAGGGTTTACATAGTAGCTAAAACTTCTGAAGGAATTAAGAGAAGGTGAAGAGTGAAAGTATGGAAATATGGAGCCACTCAGAAAATTAAAAGCTAGTTTAAAATTATGATACAACAAATCACTTCAAGTGAAGAATAATATGCACAGGTCAAAGCATACTACCTACACACAGATGTTTTGAGGCTAAATTAAGGTCTCTCTATTTTCCTTTGGACTTCTTCACTGGGTTTAATACAGTTTAGCTTGTGTACATTGATTTCACATAATTAGCTGGCTTATTTTTCCAAAGAACCACCTTCAAAATAGAATTGGATCATAGGATCATAGAATAGTTTGGTTGGAAAAGACCATTACGATCATCTAGTCCAACTGTAAACCCAGCATTGCCAAGTTCACCACTAAAGCATGTCCCCAAGTACCACATCTACACGTCCTTTAAATCCCTTCAGGGCTGGTGACTCCACCACTTCCCTGGGCAGCCCGTTCCAATACTTGACAACCCTTTAAGTGAAGATTTTTTTTCCTAATATCCAACCTAAACGTCCCTTGGCACAACTTAAGGCCGTACCCTCTTGTCCTGTCACTTGTTATTTCAGAGAAGAGACCAGTCCCCACCTCACTACACTCTCCTTTGAAGCAGTTGTAGAGAGTGAGGAGGTCTCCCCTCAGCCTCCTCTTCTCCAGGCTAAACAACCCCAGTTCCCTCAGCCACTCCTCAGAAGACTTGTTCTCCAGCCCCTTCATCAGCTTTGTTGCCCTTCTTTACACACACTCCAGCAACCCAATGTCCCGGCTCACAGGACATGCCACTTGGGTGCTATCCTGACATTAGCTTGTAGCTCCAAGAAGTAAATAAGTTTGCAGTGAGGCTGAACAAGGACAGGACCTACTTGCAGCATCGTCCTTGGACAGTAACGCTCCCAGGTATAACAAAATACCCAAGACAATAATCTTCAATTATGCAGTGGCAAGAGAATACAGATGGAGTCCTCAAAACCTATTGCTGGTACCAACTTGCCCACAGATAACAATTTATCTGTACATCGTCAACTGAGATAATCCAGAACATTTCTCTACATCATCCATATATGGAACTTAAGCCAATCCTCCTAAATTAGGTACTTGATAACGTATGCAGTGAATACTCTCTCTGTCCTTATTGCTGTCATTAGAATAATATTCCTACTTCTGAACGAACATAAACATCAAATATTCCCCACACCCTGCCTTTAGGCACCTTGCCATCTCTGTCCAGGAACTTCCCTGTGATTGCTTGCTCCAATACAGTAGCATAGTGATGTTTTCTGTTCTTAATTCCTAACATTTAACTTGCTTTCCTTACTGCTCCGGAGCCACGACTTGACAATTCTGTACAAGTACTGGGTTACCCAAAAGCGCCACTAGTGAGTGGTTGTGTACAACTTGGAGTCCACTGTTTCACACTTAAAATTAGGATTTCCCCTGCACAGACACATAGACATTACTCTACCTCTGCCAACACTGAATTTGCCCAGTCAGTCTTGCAGGGTTTTTCCAGAACTTCTTACGCTCTGCCCTTGTCTTCACTGCAATGAGCAAACTTTCCCAAGGTAATCTCTGTTACAAGAACTGCATTACAGTCAGTTGCATCTTCTGTTTGTTATCTTTCAACCAATCAATTTCCCATGCAAGGACTCTCCTTTTAACTTTACTGATGCCTTAGTGATGATTTGAACACATCACCAGTTTTCTGAAGGACATCAATAGCCTTCCTTACCATGCCAGTTAGCCTCTTTAAGTTTCTCCCTTCCCTTTGTAAGAGGCTGTAAAAATAGATGCTGTGTTCATGTTCCCCTTCACTGACTGTCCAACAACCTATCAGGACTTCTCCTGCTCCCTTTAGTTTCTTTGTAAACAGCTTTCTCATTTTTCTCTCTTCACCTTTTGAAGACGACCTTCTTAAATCTCTCTCTATTGTTTCCTGTCCCCTCTCCATGTCCATCCTTAATTCCTCATCTTTCTTCTTCCCATTCTTCTAATTTCCCACATTTGTTCTCCAACACTTTCTCCTATTTCCTTGCTGTTTTCAAGGGTTTTCAGACACTTGCATGGTGCATAAATATCAGTTGTACAATTCCATTACAATGGAAAGACAGTTGAACATAACTTTCTAAGGGCCATTAGACATTAACACTAAACTCCTTGTTCATCACAAGGACTGTTTCTCAACCAGTAAAAATCTACACAAGAAAAAATATGGCTCATTAATTCATGGCAGCCTCTTCAGGCTGAATATCAAAGGATCATCCAAGGAGAACATTCTTATGACAAGGAAGTCAGAAAGATTTTCATTTTTAAGCCACAGAAGCAAGGGGGCCACTCACAAACGTAACAGAAGACAGAGTACATTTCAGACCAAGCTTATCACAACAGACCAGACAAATGCTGCTCTGTCACGGTGTGACAGGGCAGCTCCCTCCATCCTCCCTTACAACCTTAAAACAAATGTAGAGGCAATGAATGACAAAGGGGTCAAGGCCAGAGCCAGTCTATATTAAGATAGGGGGCAAATAGAAGACAGTATCTGCAGGGTGTGAAACACAGAAGAAAGTGTGAGGTTGGCACACCAAATCCAGCCTTTCCTCAAATCGAGAGCAACTCCAAGCTTACGGCTGCCTCTATGGATGGCAACACACCGATGGAAAGACCTGACCATGGCACAAGGGGGCAGCAGGCAACTGAGAAAAGAAAACAGACCTTCCCTTTTCTCCTCCTCCACACCCCAGTTTTTAAAAAAATTAATCTCACCAGCCTTCAAATGTAGGGAAATAATGTTCAAAAAGGTAACTTTACTAGAAAGAACTACAATGCTCCCATTTCTGAGAAAGAATTAATGATCAAAAGTTATGGTGGAGTCACCATCCCTGGAGGTATTTAAAGGACATGTAGATGTGGTACTTGGGGACATGGTTTAGTGTTGAACTTGGCAATGCTGGGTTTACGGATGGACTAGATGATCATAATGGTCTTTTCCAACCAAACTATTCTATGATCAAAAGTTATAAAATTGACATTTTCAATACAAACTACGCTATTTTATTGTTCAGTGAACTCCTTCTCAGGAGGAAAATCCAACATTTACCTGACACAGGCTCAAACTCAGTGAAACAGATCTGATCAGTCCTGAGGACAATTTTCTCAGATTAAGAGGATGATGTCTGCACAGGCACTATTAATTCCAATAGGTTAAAAACAGGAACAATGAAGAATATTATATAAAAAAGATAAAACGTTATTTTATGCTTCAGGTGTTTAAAAAGCCTACTGTAATTCTGTTTGAGGACCTCCTAAATAATTAAGTTCATCAGTATTATTATTATTATACCCTATTTTACCAACAAGGAAATATATCAGGCACAAAGTAATTATATGGCTTACCCAAAGCTTTAGATGAACTCTGTATCAGAGGCACAGAGTGAAGCAAAATGATGCTAATGAAGCCAATCCAGCACCTTTACCAGACACATACAGAGACACGTAGGCATGACACTCAGCATGCATGCACCCATCCTCCTACCAGCTCATCTAGTATTTATGAATGCTTTTCACAAAGGCATGAGATACCTGGTTCAGACAAGGTGCACTTGCTAAAGTGAGGCAAATTTTAAATTCAGCATCTGTAAGGAAGTAAGCTGCCGATTTGTACAATTATTTTGCTCCCTCCCACACATATGATCTCTCTTTTCAAGGCTACTTAAGAAATGGAGTCTATAGAGACACCAGTGAATCATGTCACCCCAGGAAGAAACACCTAGCTTACCTGCTGGTATGTTAAAAGCAACATCATGAAAACTAAAGGCTTTTTGCCTGGATTCTGTAAGCAAAGAACACACAGGAAACCCCAAACATCCATCACAATTTACTCTGCTACTTAAACATACTCTGTGATAAGACAACATTTTTGCACATGGTGAGGTTGTTTTTTGGGGTGGTTTTTTTTTTGAGTAAGAGTTCATTTTGTGGAAAACTAGTTACTTTAAAGCAAAAATAACTTGTCATCAAGTTTACTTAAACTGAAAACAGACATAAATCTACCTACTAAGTCCTAAAGGAGTTTGTTGGTGGTTCCATGTTGTGTTCTCTTTTACAGGCACAGTTCAAATGCCACCCACTTAGTAATTTCCATTTCCTCTTCCTATATTCTTTCCCAGTCTTAATTTACTCCCTCCTCATTCATTCTTCCACTCTTTTCTTCCACCCCCTTCTCTCCTCTAGATAAAGTGAGTTTAATAGTGCATGACATTTACAACTCTCTTGCATTAACACAATACAGGACAAAGCATTGGCAAATCTTGCCCCACCTTATGTCACAAGTCCTTTAATACTCAGAAAAGCACTGAAATTATTCCCAGTTGCCACTGAACTCTGCTTTTATAAAAGGGTGAAAACAGCACATTGCCAGTACGTAAAACCTTTGCTGCTAGGATACTGAACAGCTCAGAAGAATCCATATCATTGCTAATCTCTCAGATAAATACAGCCTGTTAATCACAAAATGGCAAAAGCCATTCATACTTTGGAATCTACCAGGGAAAGTTCAGCAATGTCAGTGCCACACTGTACCATAAAAGCACAACCTGAAAACAAATATACATACACAGTCACACAATCACAGAATGATTTGGGTTGGAAGGGACCTCAGGAGATCATCCTGCCAGAGCAGGTTCACCTAGAGCAGGCTGCACAGGAAAGTGTCCAGGTGGGTTTTGAACATCTCCAGAGAAGGAGACTCCACAGCCTCTCTGGGCAGCCTGTCCCAGTGCTCTGTCACCCTCACAGGAAAGTTTTTCCTTAAGTTTGTCTGGAACTTCCAGTGTTCCAGTTTTTGCCCATTGCCCCTTGTCCTGTCACTGGGTACTACTGAAAAGAGCCCGGCCCCATCCATTTGTCCCCGCACTTCAGGTATTTACAGACATTGATAAGGTCCCCTCTCAGTCTTCTCTTCTCCAGGCTGAAGAGGCCCAGCTCTCAGCTTCTCCTCACACAGGAGATGCTCCAGGCCCCTCATCATCTTTGTGACCCTCTGCTGGACTCTCTCCAGAAGTTCCCTGTTCCTCTTGAACTGAGGAGCCCAGAACTGGACACAGGATTCCAGATGTGGCCTCACCAGGGCAGAGCAGAGGGGGAGGAGAACCAGAACCTCCCTCGACCTACTGGCCACGCTCTTTCTAATGCACCCCAGGATACTGTTGGCCTTCCTGCCCACAAGGACACCCTGCTGGCTCATGGTTAACCTGCTGTCCACCAGCACACCCAGGTCCTTTTCCACAGAGCTCCTCTCCAGCAGGTCAGCCCCAACCTGTACTGATGCATGTGGTTATTCCTCCCCAGGTGTAGGACTCTGCACTTGTGATTTGTTGAGCCTCACAAATCACACCTAACAAGCAGAAAAAATTCACAGGCTCTTTGCTATCCCGGGAAGAATTTACACTTGCCTTTTAACAGTTTCTAACACAGTTTCACTCTGATAGTCATTATGAGTTGGAGCACAAAGAAAAGGTTCATTTCTGCAAGGAAACAGCTGGCCCACAGTCCACCCAGTACTGGAAGATAAGGCAGGGAGCCAGTGGGGCAGGAAGGGATGGGAAGCCCCCATGATTTGCAGGCCTCCCTCAAAGTCATCACTAAACCTGCCCTCTGAGGGTCTCAAGTGATGCAGTGGCCACCCTTCCCAAGGCACTGAGTGATCCTGGTCTGTTGGTCATGGAGTGCTCAGTCCATTTCTGAAATACTGCGTTCAGAGCAGCTCAATACTTCTGAGCACTCCTTACCAGCTTACTGCCTCCCTTCTTGGTAGACACATGACTTCTCCTTGAACTCTCAGTCTCTTCAGGTGTCCTATGTTCTGTTAGACAGCTACTACACTCTACTCCACCCCCATTTTTTTCAGTCTCTACCTTTACAAGAATATTTTTTAGACAGACACACATGATTTTTTAGACAGACACACATGATGAAGTTTTGTTTCGCGAGACTAGCTTCAGAAATTCTTGTTCCTTTCCACTCTCATCACTCAATCCCAACCCTTCACTGCTGTCTTAGGTGGGCAAGTGATATATAACTATATATATAGTTATATATAGTTATATATAGAGAGAGATATAACTGCCACTGCTTTTCAAACTTGAAATTATTCAGGTCAAAACCAGCCTTGGCTCCCTCTTGCAAAAAATATTTGGGGAGGGTTCTTTTTTTTTGTTTGTTTAAAGTTTATTTCCATTATCTGGTTTACACCATGGCCCTACAAAGAGCTGAACAAATAACAGGTAATAATCTGACCTAGCAGTAAGAATTTTTTAGGGTCCTGAAGAAGAAAGCACTGGGTACCTATTGCCTCAAGCTCCTTTTCCACCTGTGTTCTACTGGAGCAGAGCTGGCTTAAACCATTCCCACTTCTGACCCTACCAGCTGCCAACAGTGGCATATTTTGGGTGGGAGGGGTTGGGGGAGAGCACAGAGGCAAGTTGTATTTGATCTGGGTCAGTTCTGTGACCCAGGCACGTGCAGTGCATCACCACATGAACTGGCACAACAGCAGAGGCAGACAGAGGATGGGAAGAAGAATCAAGCATCAGGAGAACGATGAGTCCAGTCTGCTCAAGGAGCTTCAGCTGTGGTGAGATCACTGCCCTGGCCCAACACCCATGGCACCTACACCAGGCTGAGCTGCTCACTGCAGCACTCTGCACACACAAAGACAAGAACTTCATCTGGATTTATTAATGATTAACCAACAATTGCCTTTAAAACATGTCCTCCTCCAGCACTAATGTTCTGACTTTCCTTAAGAAGCCATTGTACAAGGCAAACTCAGAAGTAGACTGGGCTGGGAATTTTTCAGTGAATGTTTTTCCACTGGAGGATTACAACTTGTTGAAACTGAAACTTTGCAACTTTCACTGAAACAGTCTGACGAAACTTTAAACAAAAATGATTTCTCAGGTCCAGGATGCAATTTCTAGTAAAAACAAGAGAATGTGCACAAAAGCAGAGCAGACAGCAGGTTTCTGAGATGGGCATTCATCAGTGAAGTGACTGGAGCTGGAGTCCAATCCCTGCTCTGCTTGATTTGGCTTCTCCATTTGGACATGGTCCATCAAGATGCCAGAGGAGGTGCCTACTCAACAGGCTACTGACTCCTATGGATCAGTCTCTCCTTTTCTTGAGTGTTTTTTATTACTAGTTGAAAGTTTTCAACATCATTTCAGTGTGACACAGGGGAAAAAAAAGGTCAAAATTGAAAAAAATGACATTTCTGTGAGATAGGGAAATATTTTCTAGCTAGTTCTATCTGGTTCTCATAAGATTTATCTCAGTGTTTGAGACAATTCTCAGGCAAATTTCCCAGTCTGATGCATACACCTTATATAGCCTTTATGTAGAATTCAGTGGGCAGCACAGTGATGAAGGTCAGATGAAGAGCAGCAGAGGTAGATAGCAAACAGTAAATCCCTTCATGGAATAAAAGAAACTGTCAGTTGAAAAGTCAATGGGAGAACAAAAATGGATAATAATCTCATTTAAAACTTCTCCCTCTATGAAAGTTGCTGTATGAGTACTGATCCATCAATAACCCATTTCACAATCAAAAGTACCCAAGGTGTTTTCCCAGCCCTCTCAAATCTCCTTATTTTCCACCAAGACAAAGCACCAACACAACTAATTCACCTTAGTGAAATTGCTCTGCACCAACAGTCAGATATCAACAGTCACGTGACTTTGGATAATTCATGCTCAGTTTTTAAGTTAAAGGAATGATGATTTATGCTTTAAAATATGTGATAAGCAACTTATGTGATTTTAAACTCTGTAGGTTTAAGACAAGTATGTAGCTCCATGCATTTGTAACAACAATTTATAATTGTCATAATATATGATGATTAAAATTATGGTTCTTTCTGTTGTCCTATTTGAATGCTGCTTATACATTAAAAAAAAATTATGCAGATACATGGGACCAGCTACCATCACACAGTTTGCAAACATGTAGCATACAAGTGCCTTAACTCTATTGACTGTAGAGATGAACAAATAAAAAAGCCTCATGTGAATGTGTCACATTTCACTTGTCATAGGCAAACTCTTTTACTGTCTGTCCAACAGGTAGCACTGGACTAGAGCACCCCAAAGCAACAACACTACACTGCTAAATAAACAGAAAGAAAACCAGTCAGCACTATACAGTGAAAAACAAACATCATGTTTAACATTAGATTGCTGAAGGTGGCAGAGTTTTAGTCATGGAGTTGCCAATGTAATTTCAAACCCAGCATTCTTCCTTTGAATAGAAGGCCCACTAGGCCCACACATAGCTTACATACAGTGTTATACAGTAAGCTGCTCTTTTTGTTTAATACTTAGTGCAAAAAGGCTACATTCATATTTCTGTCGTTATTTCTACCATGTTTTTGAGTTCTCTGTCTAAGCTCACTGTCTGGGTGTGATTTTTCATAGGGATAAACTGAAGTACTGTTACAGGGGAATTTTCCAAACTGCACAGTGTTGACCTGTGCATAAGGGAGTGGAACATCTCCCTTATGAGGAAAGGCTGAGGGAGCTGGGCCTCTTTAGCTTGGAGAAGAGGAGGCTGAGGGGGGACCTGATTAATGTTTATAAATATCTGAAGGGTGAGTGTCAAGAGGATGGGGCCAGGCTCTTCACAGTGGTGTCCAATGATAGGACAAGGGGCAATGGGTGTAAGTTGGAACACAGGAGGTTCCACTTAAATTTGAGAAGGAACTTCTTTACTGTGAGAGTAACAGAGCACTGGAACAGGCTGCCCAGGGAGGCTGTGGAGTCTCCTTCTCTGGAGACATTCAAGACCCGCCTGGACGCCTGCCTGTGTGATCTCATCTAGGTGTTCCTGCTCCAGCAGGGGGATTGGACTGGATGATCTTTTGAGGTCCCTTCCAATCCCTGACATTCTGTGATTCTGTGTGTGATTCTGTGATTCTGTGACCTAGCTTGATTTCTACACTCCGAATCCTATCGTAACAACAGCTGCAGAAACAGCAAACCAGTGCTAATTACCAACTTCATTTTTTTAATCCTTTTGACAGCACTGAGTTTTTGCAGTTCCAGATTTCCCTTTTCACTCAAACCCAAATTAATGAACACAAAAAACTTGCTAAAAATTGGTCACATCGACAGTTTCTAGCACATGATCTTAAAAGGAGGCAGTGACTAGGTCTCAGACTTTTGATTCCCAAAATCATACCAGATGTGGCACACTTTATTATTTACACAGATTTAATAAATGTTAGCTGCTTTGTAACATTACAAACATGCAAACAGCTTCCCTATTGCTCCATATTTATATCTTATTTTGCACTGCACGGCTTCTAATTCCTACCTTATCATGTAAGAGTTAAATGGAGAAAATAGGTCCTCACTGGGAAAACAGAAGCACCACTGTCAACATCTCTCAAAAAAGCAAGTCTTAGTCACTGGTGTTAAAGTACAACAAACTGGTTCATTTCACCTGCCAAGAGAATGATGCTTAGGCTTACCTATTGCAGCAACATTTGTTTCTGCTCTAGAAATTAATGAACTCAGCAAGTGGCTCTGAGCAAGCCAAAGGAGGCACTGGATGGAGATGATGTCACCTCCTCACTACCAGTGTTTCAAGGACTCAACGAGGCAAACTCAGAAAATAATCCAGTGGGATTGCCTTTGCTGCTTCCATTAGTTGCATTCCCCATAGAGGCAGCATCAACCAGACACCACTTTTGGTCTCAGGAGACTACAAGGGGAGGCTGAGTAGCATGAGGGAGCAGTGCTGGCTTTGTATCTCCTGCCTTAGCAGTGAAGGGAACAGCACCTCACCTGCATGATGTGGCATTCTGCTCCTTTGGAGGTAGCAAGGAGAGAAGAACTGCTGTCTTGTTATAAATCTCCATTTTTCATGTATGTTATTTACCATTGTTGTAGTGAGTTCAAATCACACTCTCAAATATGAGCAATATGATTTAGCTATTTCTATAAATAGATAGTTCTCTGCCAGTATGACTATTTCATCTAATATTGTTAACTAAAGCCTCTGGAAAGACTATTCCAAAATGAACAATTTTGTTATCTCCAGAGTAACCAAGACAGGAGTCTTAGATGCTTTTACCAGGAAAAGATCATATCTAAAGACCTTGCACTCAGTAGAAGCAAGAGAACAAATTATTCTACATCAACTGCTCCTTTGTAACCTACAGCTCAGTAAAGGGAGGCTTACCTGACGGCAACTGCTCCTGCACACATCTCTAGCCTGAAGACTGCAGCTCCTTGCCTCCCAATGAAAGGAAGGTAAAATGTCTCACTGCCTGAGGGTAGCTTGCTTTTTTCAACAGCCATTCTTGCAGTGTTCAGAATATACAAGTTTTTATGTTCAAGGGTTTCTTAGATCTTAGTAAACACAGACAGGCTTGACAGGCTGGTATCCTGGTATAAATACAGTGCATGTTTCTTGACTCCTGCAAGCTAATATGAAGCGAGAAAACAAGTTTCAGGACTTCAAGTTCCTGAAATTCAAATTCAGGATTTCAAGTTCCACAATTTCAAACTTCCCTGCCTGGTACTACTATCTCATTATACTTCTGGCCTCAAGCAGCAAGGATTTTTAATTCTGCCTGTATCTGTATCATGATGGTTAAAAGTCTAACGGGGCAACAAGCTGCTAAAACAGCTTTGCAGGACAAAGCTCAGCAAGCAGCCCCTCAGCAGGGGATCACAGCAAGGATGCAGCTATCTGGGAAGTGTCCAATGGTTAATGAAACATGCTGTACCCCATAATCTCAGGTTGAAGTGGTACAAGCGTGCTGCATGCTTGGCGTCACAGGGACCCTTTGCTGACTTCCCAATTCAGCTAAAGCAGCCCTACAAACACTCAATGGCAGCCACCTTGACACTGCTCCTTTCAACTGCCCTCCTCACACCTGCCTCATGGGGGTTCTTCTGCTGCCATTTACTGCCACTCTCAGCAGCAGGTAACTTCCTCACCTAACACTCTCACTGTCCAGCTCTCTCAAATCAATTTCCAGGCTACTGGCTCCAGCCTTCCAACGTCCTGCAACAGCACAAAAGAGAAAAGAGCAGCAGAGTCATGAGTTGGCAGGTGCATCACAGCGCAAGTACTGAAACTGTTGGAGCAGTCTGCAGTCTTATGCCTACCTGCTCTTGCCTTTTGGAGATGCTGGTATGTCAGATCCTGTTACACACAGCACAGAGAAGCCTACTGACTCTGATATCACCTATTTCCTCATCTGAGAGCACTGGAGCCAATTCTTCTGTTCCTCTCTCCTGCATATTCACTTAAAAATATTAAAACATTACTGGCATAATATATTAAATGACTGAAACAAATACAGAGTGGCCATTACTTCTTTGCTGCAGAGCAGTTACGGGACATGACTACACAAGACCAGGGGCAACATCAACCACCTTCACTGAAAGCAGAGGGATCCAACCTCAAGAACTGCAGGTGCTCCATGCCATAAGAGAACATATAGACTCTGACATATATCCATATGCAGCAGCCAGATGAGGAGGTACCAGCAGATGGTGCTCCAGAACAGGTACTGTAACATTTCCTGAGGTTTGCTGAGCACCACACACCGCCTCCACCTCAGCAGAAATGGCTTCCTCAGCACAGCTCTCTGCACAGGGCTCTAACTGTTCAGTGTCCCTGAAAGTCAGGAGCAGGTAATTTCAGTTTCCATAATTATCAATTTCCAAAGTACCAATTCACTTAATTTAAAAAATACTTTTATTAAAAAATTAATCACAGGAAAAGCTTACAAACAGCAAAGCTCCTTTACAAGAAATCCTTCAGAGACTATGACTAATGTACCTGTACTTTTTAAATATAATAAAGCATTGAGTCAAGGCCTACTCATTTTCTTACTCTTATTTTTTTTTCTTTTGTTGTTTTCTCTTTACAATCTTTCAAACATTTTCTGGATGGAAAAAAACATCAGCTTAGTTTCTGAATACAAGTAAAAGTTCTTTCACTTCTACTTAGAATTCAAGATTCTCACAAGCACTGCAGTGCAAGAGGCCCCACGCACCCCTTTGTCTAGGGCAGCAAGAGAAATGTTTTTCAATTTCAGTACCTACATGGTACATCTGGAGTTCTCCCAAATCCAGTGAGCTTGATCTTTGGGTTTGGTTTTTTTAGTATGGTTGGTTTTTTGCTGTTGTTGTGGTGTTGTTTGTTTGTTTTTCTCTCTGCTTCTGTTGATTTGCAGAGAATGTCTAGACACACATAGATTTAAAATCAATGTTTGGATCTTTGTGTGTATATATTGACAAAAAAGGGACAAACATTTTTAATGTCAGTCACTGCTTGAGTCTATGCAAAGGAATTGGTCTGTGAGCTCTTAATCACAGGTACAATGACAGTTACCCAAAGTATATTTTAGTATGTTTTAAACTGCTTAATATTAGTGATCTCCACTTCCTCAACATTTTAGGCATTCCATGCTACTGTGCAAGCAATGAACTGCATAGAAAAAGGAATACTAATGGAATATTAATATGAAATACTAATATTACTAATAGAATATTAGCATGAAAAATGAAAGAAATGTTACTGATTGCCAACTTCTTTCTCATGCAGCCATGCTCTAAGGACTTGAATTCCGTATTTTCTGAGAACAACCACATTCATTGCATAAAAACAATCCACTTTGTTTCCCAGGAGTTGTCACAGCCAAACAGTATTTCAATGTTCACACCCAGATCTCTCATGCCAGAGCCAGAGCCCTCCCCAGTAACACCCTTCTGCCCAGCTACATCCACCACCCTCCCCACACCCCTAGGTGGTCCCAGCCACAACCTCTCACCTTTCTTGGAGCCAGCTGTCTCCTGCCTCATTCTGTCCCCCAGCACCCTACAGGCATCCCTCCAAGTCTTTTCTTTCCCCATTGCTCTTGCACCATTTCCTCTTCCAGTCTCAGCTGCTCTCTCTCAACCCTACACCACTACCCCCCATTACCTGCCTGAGTCTGCTCTCCTCAGCAGCCAGGGCTGGCTCACGTTCTCAGCTCCATCTCAGTCAAGCTCAATGAATGCCACAAGCAGTACACAAATAGCTTATTTTTCAACTCACAGGCCTCCAAAAAAGTCGCATACAACTCTTCACTGGTGCTAAATCATTTCTGGGAAGAGAGGAACTTCAAAGTAAAAGTCTTTAGGACCTAAAAAGTTTTAGGTTTATGTTATAGGCTACTTAAAAATACTCCTTCAGAATAATGCAAATTTAAAAATGAATAATTACATTTTTTTTAAACATTGTTAAAAATGTCACAACCACATGTGTTTTCCTCCTTTTACCAGAAAAAGTCACTCAGATAAGGTAAAAATGAATCTAATAACACAATCATTACATGATACTTCATATTAGCCTTATTTTTGGAAGTGGCAGACCCCTTCTTGCTTGCCTTTTCAAATACAGATCAGCACAGACATCCCAAAGTTATTAGTCATCCATCAAGACCAAGAAATTGCATGTACACTTCATGCAACAACTGTGTTTTTATCACAGATAAACTCTGTTCAAGCCAAACAACTTAGAGGTAACTATAACTACCTATAAATAACTGAGCTACCAAGACCCAGGTCATATAATAGAAATACTGGGAAAATTCAGCTAGAGTGAGTAGAAACGTGTCCTGGTTTTTGCGCTGTTCACTTGAGCAACTTGAAATTTTCCTCCCAGAATCTACATGTTGAAAAGAATTATCATCCCCATTCCATGTACAATTAAATTAAGACACAGACAATTTACATTAGCTGTATTAGGTTACCCAGCAACTCAAATAGCAAAACTAGCAAAAAAAATCCAGATGTCCTGACCTTTCCTTTTTAACTATATTACCAAATCTTCCCATTCCAAATTCCCAGGTGCCTACTGCCATGTTCCAATTTCATTCATTCAATATTAAAACTAACTGACATTCCTCTCCCTAAAAGCTGTCAGTCTGAAAGCAAATACTCCTAAATACATGAATTTCCCAACAGTTTCCCATTTGTAGAAACTCTTTTGCTTCCATATAAATGGCAAAATAGCACATCACAGGCCAAGTGCTGGGTCCTGCACGTGGGTCACAGCAACCCCATGCAACGCTCCAGGCTTGGGGAAGAGTGGCTGGAGAGCTGCCCGGCAGAAAAGGACCTGGGGGTGTTGGTCGACAACAGCTGAACATGAGCCAGCAGTGTGCTCAGATGGCCAATGGCATCCTGGCCTGTATCAGAAACAGTGTGGCCAGCAGGACCAGGGAGGTCATCCTTCCCCTGTCCTGGGCACTGGTGAGGCTGCACCTTGAATACTGTGTCCAGTGTTGGGCCCCTCACTACAAGAAGGACATGGAGGTGCTGGAGCATGTCCAGAGAAGGGCAACGAAGCTGGTGAAGGGGCTGGAGAACAAGTGTGATGAGGAGCAGCTGAGGGAACTGGGGTTGTTTAGTCTGGAGAAGAGGAGGCTGAGGGGAGACCTTCTCACTGTCTACAACTGCCTGAAATGAGGTTGTAGTGAGGTGGGAGTTGGTCTCTTCTCCCAGGTAACAAGTGACAGAATGAAAGGCCCCAAGTTGCACCAGTGGAGGTTTAGGTTGGATATTAGGAAAAACTTCTTCACCAAAAGGGCAGTCAAGCACTGGAACAGGCTGCCCAGGGAGGTGGTGGAGTCACCTTCCCAGGTGGTATTTAAAAGATGGGTAGATGAGGTGCTCAGGGACATAGTTTAGAGGTGGAATTGGTAGTGCTGGGTTTATGGTTGGACTTGACGATCTTAAAGGTCTTTTCCAACTGCTACGATTCTATGATTCTACTTGTACAACACAAGCATCAGGTAATATTAATGGTGAACTCAGCAAAGAGTAAACACAACACCTTTTTTTAGCAGTGACTAAACTACATGGCTAAAGCACTGTCAATTTTTCACCCACCATTATGTGTTTGGTACACAGATTAGTTCTCTTCAGTTTTGTAATTTCCAGCTTTACTATTAAATTAGATGGTTTAGGTTATTTTAAGTTCCCCATAAATGAAATAATAATCCTTGGGGGAAAATGAGTGAGGCGAGTAACATGTGTACAACTATAGAGTTATTAATGATGCTTTTGTTAACATTTCTGTTGAATATTTATATTTCCTGTTTAACATTGGAAATTTGTCTCCCCCAGATCTTGGTTTCACTCTTGGTGTTTTTCTTAGGCATTTAAATGGAACTTTTTGACATTTTTGTTTAGCCAAGTATAGTTAAGATTTTTGGAGGCACAGGAGTAATACTGCTCTATGAGATACATAATAAAATATATAATGTCTCATAAAATATTCCTGCAGTTTCACTGAATGTAGAATCTAAATGTACAGATTTTAATAAGATATCAGACTTCGTCATACTTCAGACAGTAAATGAAACATTAAGCCTTGCAGAGACATTTAACAAAGGGATTTCCCTTTTCCTTTTGTAGGCACTAAATAGAGAGAAGCAATCAATTACACAATCCCTGTGTATAATGTCAGCTCCCACTGAATCAATAGGATCTGACAAACAGTACTTTGCAAGGAAAGCATATAATTTTGCTTGCTAGGACTATGACCTGACCTTTGGACTGTTGTGGGGTTTTTTAAAGCTATGACAGTATGGACTCTCCCATTTAACAGTTCATAAAAGACATTTTGGTAGCCATGAGTGAACTACTGCTTGCCACATAAGCAACACAGTAACAGCTTTTAAAATTTTATTTGGATAAATAAACCAGTGCTAGGGAAAAATCATTTAGCCATATAATAGAAAATGCTCTGAAAGCAATGTCACTGACACAAGACCTAGGTTGGGAAGGTGGCAGCAGTGCATCTCTAGCCAACAGTCTCTGGATGAGGTACTAAGTTCTCACTTTTAAAAGCCCTCTGATGGTCTGGAGATGGATATAAACAATTGGCTGAGCTGATACAGTACGAGTGGCTTCAGCACACACAAGAAGCCTGCAGCACACTCAGCACAGAGTTATTCTGCACCTATGTGTAACTATGCAAAAACTCCCCGTAGTCAAAAACTGTCTCGCTCTCAAGAAAACGCTGCTCAGAAAGGAAGTTTGGTAGCCAAGCTAGAAATCTCCACCTTCACTGCAAGTCTCAGGGTATTTCCTTGAAAATCACAGTGCAGACTTCATGCTACAATCTTTCCAGTAGAGCCACAGCCAGTGCAAGAGAAAGCCATGGGAAGAGAGATAGGGATCAACAACAGACCTTCAAGTCTCCAACCTTTATGGTAAAAGCAGTGAAGTAATTTCAAATATGAGGTGGCACTGTAAAAACTGGTTTGAGACACAATGCTCATGTTTTTCACTCCTGATACACTACAACAGTATTCATTAAAATATCACATACCTTCTCTTTCTTTCTGGCTACAAACTAGAATTTAACCTTGACAGAAACATCCCTGACTCCTACTTTAAGGAACAGTTTATAGGATTATGCAAATTTGTACACATTGCCCTGGAAGATCACTGCCTAGCTTCTGAAACAGTAAGGTGGTGCAACCAGGATACTCAACCACATCTTAGATGCTGGATTCTAAAATCCATTTTTACTATGGCAATCCAGGAGTTAAATGTAATAAAGTAATAACATTACTTTGGGAATTAAAGGAGATACCCTCTGGAGATAAGGAATGTATTTTTTCAGAACTATGTGTTATCCTTACCACAATCATTAAGCCAAAGTGCATTATTTTATCACCAATTCCAATGGGAAAAAATCTAGAGCCAAAATAAAAAGATATTTATAAGGCAAGTGCTCCAAAGCTGTACATCAAAACAAAGCAACTCATCAATGCAAAGCACTTCCTGGTTTCTGTGAGATCAGGATTAGGACTGGATTATTCAGAAGTAGGCACAAAGTTGCTACAAAATGTTAATGGTGAAATTTCACTCTCATTTACTCACGAGGAAGATTAAAGCAGGAGTCAGCAACTTCCCCAGGTAACGGGGGAGGCAGTGTCATAGCTAGAATGACAACATGGGAGTCTCTAAACCACATCTCTACTTAAGGTCATACTTCACCACACCAGGTAATCCTACAAAACCCTATCAGGAATGGACAGAAAGGAAGAAATTAATATACAGTTATCTAGGAGAACAGGAAGAATTAGACTATACACCCAACTAAACAGGCAGGAGAGGAAAAACCCTGAATTACCACAAGCAAGGATATACCATAGAGCATAGGGGGAAACCCCTACATTCTACATATGAATCACTTTTGTTAATTATGAAATTATAACCCAAACCACAAAAGGTATTCTGTATTCATCCTACCTTTTTTTAATCAAAAAGATAAGAAATGGGGACAAAATTGCTATTGCTTCTCGCATTGTAAGCGAAAACTGTCTCAATCACACAGACTCTGTGCAATGAGTTTGTGAAGTATGGAGAGATCAGTTTTAGCATGGGAAGATAACCTAGCATTTGGAATAATAAACATTCAAAATGAAAAAAAAATGTAGACAGATGGTTTTCTTGGGACTTAAGCCAAGGATAACTGTTTGGCATAAAATAAATGAAAAAAAAAAAGTAACCCCAAAAACCTTAATTGTACTAAAGCAACCTATCCTATCTGAATCAGAAGCCCTTGGTCCTTCTCTCATTCTCTTGTTTCTTGCCTCACATTTGTTTGGGAAGCCACAGGAACCACTACTCCCTGTGGTCCCCACATACCAACATAATTTAAGTTGTGGTGTATTTGCAACATGAAAGAGCGTTATCTCAGGCCTCTGAAATGGTTTTATTTAATAACACTCATGAACACAGCTGGAAAGAAAACCTGCAGTCCAGTACACCAAGAACAGTAAGGCTTAGCTTCACCTGTCATGGTCCTGGCAAGGATTCAAAGCAGTGCTTTTATCTCTGGAAAATGTACCCTATGAGATGAAAGAACCTGTCTCCATCCTCTTGTTAAAATACCTCACCCTGCATGCTGCACTCCATACTCACAGTACCCATAGGCACATCCACTTTCTAAATGAGCCTCCTGAAATTGTGGTCATTAAATAGGGTGAGATATGCTACAATGTTTTATTTCACAGATAAATGCACTAAATTTTAAAGTGCTGAAGGATTCAAGCTGAGAATCTCCACCTGAAATTTGGTCCAAATTTCCACTATGTGCCATTTCTGCATTACCACTGACCTGTGTATTCTAAACTAGAATTTCTCAGCCTAATAGAGTTCTTCCATGAATCTGGCAACATAGTCAAACTCTAGTTTTACAAAGCAGAAAGGCAGTGAACTCTCCTTAAATTCTGAAGCCTCAACCACTATTTTCAAAGGAGTGATATTTTTAATTTGAAGATAAATGCGAAAAAAACAAACAAATAAACAAAAAACCCCTCTAAACCATACCCTGAACTTTTGTAACTTTGGTATAGTCGTCACATAAGTGCCTGAAAAAAGCACACTGAAGACTCTACATCTCTCTTACCACTCCACTTCCTACAGCAGTTGAGTCCCTTTAATTAAGCTACCTTCCATATAAAGCAGAATCACAATCATTCCAACATGATAGTCACTTTTGATGTTTTTGGCAGCAACTGAAGAAAGATTTTTCCTATTGCACCTATAAATGCACCTATAAATGCAGAAGAAAAGAGGTGCACTATTAGGAAAAAAATCATCTCACTGGCTCATTTTTACACCTCCTACAAACCAGAGAATGGATTCTTGGATTTTAAAAGTCAGAGCACCCTTTTGCTGTCCTGTAGACACTGGCACCCTGGCAAGTGACACATTCCCAAGAACTATCGTCTTTCTTCCACTACATATGTTTCTTACCTCTGCTTCTTTATTTTAGGAAATGGTTAGTTCAATTGATCAGTAAATTTTCTCATTTTCTTGACTGCTTAATATTTTTAAGAGATTCTAATATATTATATTATCAGGTGATAGCAATTCCCTTTTTTAAAGGGTATAATGCCTTGCCTCTGCCATCAGGGGAAGTAATTTTCAGTGTTTTACTGACTCAGAACTCTAAAATTCAAGACATTTCACAAAGGGAAGAAAATCACCCACAAATACCTATAATTCTAACAGCTTTAATGTTCAGATGCTTATGCTAACAATGGGTAAGTCTTATACTCCATAACCAATTACAGTATCACGACAGGATCAGGAAGAACCATCAGATTTAAATCTCTCTTTAAAGCAGCTGGAATCAAAATCTGATAGTCATTTAATATCAAAATAAATAAATTAAAAAAAATTATACTACACCAAACATAATCACAAAATCTTGTGAATAGGAGATATTTCACACAGGTAATGTTTTATTTCCTTCTGGAAATGTCAAGAGCTTTCCCTGGGGCACTCAAAGGCTGATCAAAGCCTCCATTTTGCACACAAAGCTTATTACCAGAAAAGGCTCCTGCAAAGTAGGGATTATGAGCCAGTACCAAAAGCCTGCCACTTCATTTTAGTATCTAGCTCAAATCTTTACACCTCAATTTAGGAATAAATGGCTTGTGTTAGATCATTCTCTTCATTAAAGGTCGAAAAAAGAAGAATGATTTGCAATAAAAAGAGTATATTATATAAATCCAGCATAAAAATATCAGCAGTTTCCTGGAGTCAAAATAATGACAATATTGCACGTTCACTTCTCTTCCTCTAGCCTCAGTCTGAAACAAATGCACTGAAAAGTCCTTTTATCATTATTGTGATAATGCATAGTAGCACTTTCATGCATCGAGCACTTAAGGTGTAACTATCATGATACAAAACCCTGAAATGTCCAAAATATTTACACCTGTTTGCATTTGTATTATCAATGGGCTCTATGCTGCACCAGATTGGAGTCCTTTGCTTTTCCACTTTCCATAGGTGGAAGGTGCACTTATGTTCTCTGTTTTCATGGTATTTTTTTTGTCCATCTCATTCTCCTCTCTCACCCTGGTTTCTTTCCTGTGCAGTGCTGCCTTTCACAAAGCAACACCTTAACATCTGGTGATAAATGTCAGGTCCATTCCATTGGCAGCTCATTCCACAGACAAAAGCATGATTAAGTGATTACAGTCTAGTAAGCCATAGTCATTTTTATACTTGTTTCAGTGACTGGTATTCTCTGTGGTTAAAAAGGGAACTTTTCACTCATCACATTCACTGTTCCCCACTTTATCTCATGGAAGCCAGCCTTTCACAGGTGCTGTACTACTGATATGCTAACACTATCCAGATGTTTTTCTTAAGAGTTTTAAAATTGAATAGGGACAAAATGTCACATTTAAGGGCCTCTCTGCTCCTTTTTATTGATATCAAAACTTTTATATTACTAAAACTTGTAAACTTGGATCTGAACGGGGTGGGGGGACAACATGCTTACTCTCTCACGCATTTGGTTATGGAATATATGACTGAAGTTGCTATGATGCATTTGCCACCAATAAATCACTGTCAATCTTTCCTTCAGTAAGACATGGAAAGTAAAAAGTACAGTAATTTGAATAACGGTGGGAAGACCAACACCCAAGCAACTTTCTCCATCAGTTTTGCTTCCGCTGCCAAATTTGTAATAAGAAAGTCCAGAAACCAAGTGAGAACAGAACTTGGCACTAAAAATTCAACCTTGCTTTCCACAATATAGTTTATTGACCTTCCTATCGAGCTATTGAAGTGGGGAATCACCCAAAGTCAGTCTACATCTTGCACAGAGCTCGCATGCAGTTTAAACTTGTACTTGGTGGTTTAATAGACTTCTGATATTCTATCCAGATTGCAAAAACAGAGCGAGAATAAACTCTAATCAGATCACTGTGGTCCTTTTGGAAACCTCTAACCATACGATCAAAGTTTCTATTTCCTTCACTTTTTATTACTGATGAATAAAAGCAAAGTGGTAATATACAGATATAATGAGGTCACAGATCAAATAATTCTATGGTATTTGGATACTGTAGCCCACTTTGCTCAGATAATAATCCATTGCTTCAGAAAAGTGCAGTTTCCCTCGTGAAAATCACTCATATTCTTCCAGCTGCTATGCTGTTTAGCCTTGCCTCTCTGAAAACTGCTTCCAGAGCCACAGAAATGTAAAAACATCTTTCCCCATCTCCAGAAAACTTAGATGTGCAAAACTTAACACCTGACCCCTATTGCACACAAGTTTTCTAGGAATTATTATTACCCATCAGTATTTAGGAGCATGTTCTATGTAGATTCTCTCCTTCTTTGTTTATATAAAGTTAACACAATGGATTTGGATTTCATTTGTCATGCCTGGGCACTATTATAACACAAATAACAAAATAATAGTGCATGTATTTAAACAGAAAACATGTTCCAAGTCTGAATTACTTCACATCTCTTGCAATTTTGCCAGATAAGTAGTCTCTACTGGTTTGGAATTTAATACTCCCAGTCTCCTAACTGGCTTGGTGCCTCAGAAACTTACCCACCCCTCTCCCCCCTGCCCCAATTCCAACACAAATCTTGAAAAAACTTGCTTCTACCAAAGATCCACTTATTTTTTTGAGTGTTTTATGATGCTCTTTAGGCAGTAAAGGGAAAAATTACACTACAGTTTCTGATTTCTCCATTTAAGCTGAGAGACAGGCGTGAGCTGATAAGGGTGCTATAGTAATCGTCCAGATCACAACCTAGCTAGAATGCACAGCATCTCCTTTCCAGCCCACGCAACTGCATTTCCTTTCTGAGAAAACGAAGGTGCAGGAGGGAAGGTGACGCACACATGGGTCTTGCACGGGTACGGGGTCATGACGTGGCTGGGACAGACACGCAGACCTAGGGGCATGCGCTCTTTTAAAATTACCACGGGACTTTAATTATGAAATATGCTGTTACCGTACTACAATGTATAATTTTTATTTTCTCTTGAGGTAATTATTTCATATACTTTCTAATTTCCCCAGAATTGGGTGCACAGCATATCCTAGATACTGTTATCCTAAGTAGATGAATCATTTGGTAGAAACCTTCTTTTAGGCATTCATATCTATGAAGACACTTTCCAACCTTCTCCTCCAGCTCTCCTCTTTCTACAAAACTTCTAAAGGACACTACACACAGCTAAGAGCTCCCCTAGCTATTTCTCATTGGTCTCTGCTCCAGACATCACACATGAGAAGCTTATTGTCAATCTCACAAATGCACGTCCTGTTGCTCTTCTGTACTCTGTTAGTACTCAGATAACAGCGACAGACTCCTTTCACTGTCCCCGTTGCTAGTAAAAGGCTTCCTCAACCAAGGGAACTAGGTAAGCTGCGTCACAGAGTAGTTGCAAAAGAGTAAAACACAAAAATCAAAGCTAAACATACTCATCATTTCATTGCAGAAAAGAGTAGAGAATGACCTCAATACCACTGTGGAAAACACCTGTGTGAATCAACCAACTTTTCTAATGACCCAGCAGCAAATGCCCTTACCTATTGTGATAGTTTCTCTGGGCTAGCCCTTGGCTAGCAGTCAACACAGCCTTTCACCCACTTCCTCCCCACCCCCAGGGGATAGGGGAGACGATTGGGGGGCAAGGATAAGGAGCTCTGTTTCAGCTAAAAACCAGGACACCTCCCAACAAGTGCACAGTAACGACTGTTTGAATACATAACAAAGCAAACCCATCCTTCAGGCTGTGTCAAGCGAGCCCAAGGTCCCTTATCCCAAGGGCTTTACAAACAGAACAAAATGAGTACTCCTAACCTAAAGAGCAACTTGCAATTTATATTAAGAAAGCTAGAGAAGTAGTAATGGTAAAGGACTTTTTGGAGACTCTTCAACAGTCTTAAGATAAAGTAAGGCTTTTACCCTAAGTCAAAATGACACCAAGGAAAATGGTCTTAAGTGTAGAACCACATCTACAGCTAGAAGTGACCACAGAGCAAGAGCAGACTGCTTAAATAAGATCACAAAATTGAGGTCCATCTGCCCAGAGAGAACAAAACAGGTGAGGCATATCCTCTTGCTATGTTTACAAAAATACAGCTATATGTGTAGAATTGGATAAAAGAGGGTTCCTCACTGAAGGCAGATTCATGTGGCCTTAACTTTGTGATGGGTATGGCAATTTCCCTCTGCAGGTGAAAAATACCGTTGCTTCCTCACATCATCATCTGAAACTTTATTCCCGATAGGCCACCCATCTGATAATGCTTTTAGCATCCCAAAACCCCATAAAGATTTCCCTTTTAAGATTCTATTCTTCCTACTAAATTCATAAAAGCTAGATCACTATTTAACTTACTGTATTTCATGACTGATATTAAATTTATTTTACTGAGAACACTCATTAATTGGAATACTTGGTTTTTCCTGAAACTGGCTCCTACCTCCTGTCTTGAGATCAACAATCAACAATCTGAGCAGCAGCAACAAAGTGTTTCTCCACACTAAGGAGACCTGGTACAGCATCATCTTGTCCTTGCCTGGATTGCTAAGACTCAAGTAACCTGCTACAAAGCAGGGCTGTGCAGCAGGACCTGAAAAAGGTGTCTCCTCAACTTCAGCCTTCTCTTTCTCATGGCTGTATTGTCCTGACTCTCAACTCATTGCACAGATGGAGAGATCTGTACAGAAGCTGCTGTATTTATTCTTCACCCCAAGAACCATAAACCTTTTTTTCTTTCTAAGACTCTGCTGTCTAGCAATATTTGCTTTGCAAATGACACTAAGAGACAAAATCAAGATAGAAGATGGAGTGAAAAGAGGAGCTACATTATTTGCTTTGGACTCAAGACTCCAGAAATCCATGGCTAGCCCAAAGTATTTTTCATACTACGCACTGTAGGATCACAGAACACGTATCTGAAAAGAAAAAACACTTCTATGTCACTGCAGCCATAAAAAGAAGCTTTGATTGAGTGATGATACTGCACACATTATCTGATTCACATCAACTGTTCTCTAAGTAAGGATATGCAAACTTTATGCTGTATTAAATCCAGTATGTGTTCAGTATCTGCCCAGAACTTTGCACAGCAGGTACAGGCAAACACAAATCTGATGGGAGGACTCTGCTGAACACTTTGTCCCCCTCCATCAGTTTGTCTAACAGAACACAGCGCTCACCACCCTTCCATCCCAAGATTACCATAGCTAGAAAATAACTATGGCATTTATCTGGCATTTTATCTAGGAAGATTTACCTTCTTCAACCCCCAACACTAATATGAGTTAAATAATGCCATGGCTTTGGGAACAACTGAACAAGGATTATTCAAGATTCTTTAATTCAACGCAATCTGAATGGGGAAGATGTAACTTGTATCCTATCAGAAATGCACAGCGTGGTGGTCCCTAGCAGAAGCCTACATATAAGAAGAACTCCAGAATTTGAGCCACACAAAGAGCAGAAAAGCTATTTCTGCCAGCTGGCTTCTGCCAGCACTTCAGAAACATCTGGGTGAAATTTCAGCTTCCGTACCATCACATTGCAAAGAGATGCTTATCTCAAAAAGCTTGTCAGTGCATTTAGAAAAGAACATTCACCATCATGGCAAAAGCAGAATGTCTCAGAAATTACCCTCTGACCTACTGCATATACTGCTTCTATTGCAGGTGTGTCAAGTGCTTAGCGTTACCCAAAATAAGGCACAGTGCTAACACTTAAACTATGGAGAGCTGGAGCAGTATAAAAACTCAGCTCTGATCACTGTACTGATAACTTTATGCCAAATCAACTCATAAAAACTGTGATCTAGAGACAAATATTTTTAATAGTAACAAAGCAGTGAAGACACGTATAAAATTTATCTTGTCCATTACAGAGTGTGTGTAAGGAAGGCTTTGCTCCATCTGTGTTAGTAATGAAATGATTTTCAACATGACTGAAAGGGAAAGAACCTGGAACACTCCTTAGCTCTGAATCAGACACTGACACCCACAGAGGATTTTCCTAGTAAAAGATTATTTTCTCTTTGGTTTTATGTTCAAATTCATGTCATGCCAGGTCACTAGTATGGAAATTTGCCCTTGTAATCACTATTAAATTTGCATTTGTATCCTTCAAAACTTCCACTCTTAAGACTGAAGCAAGCTGCAACTTTAGGTTGGTTTTATTGTTTTTTTTTTTTTAATTGATAAATTAATTAATCTACTACTACAATAAGACTAAGGCATTACCATAAATCTCACATGTTGTCTTTGGGACAGAATGGATATATTTGCAAGGCAGAATTTTACACACCACCTATGCTAAGTGAAAAAGAAACCACAACCTCCTTGTTTGATCCAACATCCTTGTTTCCCTGACCTGCACCATGGCAGGTTAGTGAAGATAGAATCATCTTAAGAAAGGGTCCCTGCTACAAACAACAGCTGCAAATCATCCATTCCAACCCTCTTTCAAAAAAGTTTCTTGAGTCTAAGGTTTTGTTTGACAGGACCAACAGAGGATGCCTATGGAAGATACTTCTCCTGTATAGTCTCTGACTCATGATTTGTGGTTTAAGAGCTCCTTGAATAAAAGGCAGCATCTTTGTTTTTAAAGGAATAAAAATACTACTGAAGCTATAAACTTGTCTAATGGCTTTTGGTACCCACAGTATCCTGCACTAAGCAGTTCCTCTGCTTCCCTACATCAAGATGGAAAAAGGAAACCATTTCATTTGGAACCAACATCTCAGCTTGTTTCATTGTTTATTCTTCAACTAAAGAAGTATTCCCTCTTTACCCTCTGCCAGCTGCTGAGTTTATAGGCCTTTAATATCTTTCCTCATTCACATCTCTTCTAGCTTAAAGAATTTGAGTCTCCTTAGCCACCACCTCTTGCATTTTCATTCCATTGGTCATCTGCTTTAATATTATCTGCGTCCAGCCGCGGGGCCAGACCCACACACACTACTGAAGATGTTGGTGCACCTCAGATTTACACAGCAGAGTTGTTTTTTTTTCCTTCCTAGTAGTTCCTAGCATTCCGCTTTTTGATTAATACTGGCTACTGAGGTGAAATTCAAACTGAACTACTCTAATAGCAAGACAGCCCACCTGAGTGGCACCAGCTATGTTTTACCCATGTCAGATCAGGAAAAAATTTCAAATCCTCCTTAGTTTTAGGCTGCTAAGACCTAATTCAAACAAAGTTATTTTAATAGAGGACTTCTTGTTGAGTGAGCGCTGAAGTCTTACCTGACATTCCCAATTAGCATCTAAAGTACCCTCTATATTCACATGATCAGCTTAGCTATGATGCACTGAGCAGATGATAGCTTGCTCTGCAGAGCAGGTGGAAGGCCCAACAAAGTACCATCAGTGATGGCCCCATTAATCCTCAAATGGGTCAATACGGGGCCAGTGCTGTCTAAAATCTTCACTCATGTCCTGGACAATGGGGCAGGGTGCACCCTCAGCATATTTACAGAGGACACAAAACTGGCAGGAGTGGCTGACAGACAAGGTGGTTGTGCTGCTATTCAGAGGGACCTTGACAGGTTGGGGAAATTTGCCAACAAGAACCTTATAAGGTTCAACAAAGGGCAATGCAAAGTCCTGCACGTGCAGAAGAATAATCCTCCCCACTGAATACAAGGTTCATGGGATTCTACAAAGGTGTATGAATATCTGATTTGGGGAAGGGAAGGAGTAAAGAAGATGGACCCAGACTCTTCATGGTGGTGCCCAGTGACAGGCCAACTGAAATACAGGGAATTCCACTTAAAACATACAATTTAAAAAAAAAATATTCATTTTGTGTTTTATTCAAAACATCAACAGTGGTCAAATACTGCAACAGGTTGCCCAGAAGGGCTGTGGAGTCTCTATCCTTGGAGATGCTCTAACCTGACTAGGCGTGGCCCTGAGCAACCTGCTCTAGTTGATGCTACCATGAGCAGGTGGTTGGACTAGACTGTCTCCAGCAGTGCCTTCCATCCTCAGCCATTATGTGAAAACAAACCATACTCTATACAGCTAGAACCTATTTAGGTACCTGCTCCTTCCTCCCAGGATGCGCAGCACCTGAAGTGTGAAGATGATATTCATTAGTACAGCACTTCCTCCCACTCCAGAAGCTGTATGGGAAGTAATTTGTTAAACATGTAATAGGCAAGGAAAATGAGCAACACATGAACAACTGTTAGTTTTAGCCTGGGTAGAGCTACTGCGTAGACTCATCTTCCTCATGGCAACTGAAATAAGGATATGCACAATCCTTTCCTAAGAAGCCTTAAACTGTTAGGGACTCAAGATGCATTTGATAATTTATTACTATTTCATCACTTAGAGGAACAAAGAATTCATTTAAAATTCATGGGCAGAAAAAGACAACACTGTCCAGCATTTTGAGACACTGGATGACAAGGAGATCTCATCACAGTCTAGAACTTCTTCACAAGGGGAAGAGGAGCAGCAGGTGCTGATCTTTTCTCCCTGGTGACCAATGATGGGACATGGGGAAGTGGCAGGAAGATGTGCCAGGGGAGGGTGAGGTTGGACATGAGGGAAAGTTTCTTCAGGCAGAGGATGGTGGAGCACTGGAACAGGCTCCCCAGGGAGGTGGTCATGGCACCAAGCCTGACAATATTCCAGAAGCATTTGGCCAAGGCCCTCAGACACATGGCCTGACTCTTGGGATTGTCCTGTGCAGGGACAGGAGTTGGACTCAATGAACCTTGTGGGTCCCTTCCAACTCACAGAATTCTATGATTCCATGATTCTAAGACTTGAGGGTCAACTTCTTTCCCAGCAAATTACTGGATTTAGTGACTACTGTGTTACATCCAAAGAACCCCTAAGAAGAAACATGACATGTGTAGAACACTCTCTGCTTGTACAGCCTTCCACATTTTAGACTGAAAGCACAGCAGGAACAAGTAACCTCCTATCTTTGAATTTCTAAACACCTCCCTGCATGTAGATGCACACACTCAATTCTAAGAATCCAGACAAAGGGTCTCACACAACACTTCTCTCTTACTAGATAAACATCTTAATTTCAAGGATGAAGACCTCTTTCCTGCCATCATCCATTCACTGAATGTAAATTTAATGAGCATGTGCTTCTTTTCTTCGAAACTAAGCAGGGAGCAAGGCCAACCTGTTCATCATCAGAGGCAAAGGCAGTATTGCCCCCCACATTCAGACAGGTAACTTAGTATTGTCAGTTATCTCATAGTTACCAGTAGCCACAATAGAAAGCCACCTTAATGACCAATCAGCTGCCTTGACAATGGTCTCATTTGTGCACAGTTCAAGCTGTGTCTTATGGCATTTACAGTGTCACAAACACTATTTAGTTGTCTTCAACTGATCAGAAAAAATAGCAAGAACACACATTTCAGAGACCAAGAAAATATTAAGTATCTGAAGACCACAAACAAAAGGTTCACACGTAAAAAAATCTCTTTATGACTATTACATACATCATCTAACAAGAGCAGTGAAAATGGAATTCCTTTTACCTCTGAACCTGGAAAAAAGGTTGAGATGACATCACCTTTTCAGTTATTATTTCATTACAAAAATTCCTAAAATTAGATATTAAGAAACTAGATTCACTGTCACACTTCCTCACACGGAGTGGCAGATTACTTAGATGATAAATAAAAGCTATACTATTATCTCTAAATGGAAGTTGTCACATTTTTTGCTGAAGAAAACACCTAACATTCTAAAGAGCTGACCTAACTCTTCTGGAAGTTAGGATAACTCCAAACAAAATCTTTCAGTAACTGTGGCAAATAATACAGCATAAAAGGTAAGAAATGCTCTCTGCCCCAATGTGTATCATCAATTGCTTGCACAGTGGCTATAACAAGCATCACTTACCAGTGAACAGAAGGGAATCTTGCAGCACCAAAGAAGAGAGATGTGTGAAATGCTGTTGGCAAGTAAAGAGAATAATCCATGTTTCATCTGCATCTAGATCAAGTCTTCATTCTAAAAGGATGCTGCTTCCAGGTTTTTACTTATATTCAGAGATGACAGAAGAAAGCACCCCACCCCACACAGTTCTTTCAGGAGTATATGGATTAGAACTAAAGTAAGAGGAACACTCAAGTTCATGTTAGCACTACAAAGAAAGCAAACCCAAACACTACAGAGATACACACAATGTGTTTGTGTGATTCCTTAAGAAATCAAGGATATGGAAAGAAACTTTAGTATGAGCATTCAACAATGACAGATTATAGCCAGATTTTGACTTATATGATACAGGTAATTTTCATTTGTTAAAACTTATTTGCTTTAAAATACTAGTGCGTTGCTGAGAGTTGGAGAAGCTTCACCAAAGAAAGCAAGATAGCACATCAAAGAAAAAAACCAAGGTGTATTGGGTCCATCTGAGATGGAGTTAATTTTGTGTTGATAACACCCCAGAGTTTCGGTTACTGCTGAGCAGTGCTCACACAGCACCCAGGCTGTCTCTCCAACGTTTCTCTGCCTACCTCCTCTCCAGTAGGCTGGGATGGGAAGGACCTTGTGAGAGGACACAGCCAGGACAGCTGACCCAAACTGACCAAAGGGATATTCCATACCATATGACATCTGCTTAGAAATAAAAGCTAGAAGAACACAGGGGGAAGGGAGGGCATTTGTTATTTACAACATTTGTCCTCTGGAGCAATCACTACACATATACTGAAGCCCTGCTTCCTGGGAAGTGGCCAGGCATCGCCTGCTGATGGGAAGCAGAGAATAAATACTTTGTTCCTTTGCTTCTGTGTGCAGCTTTGCTTTGTTTCTATTAAACTGCCTTGGTCTTGACCCATGAATTTGGTGTTTGATCTGATTTTTCTCCCCATCCTGCTGAGGAGGTGGGTGATAGAGCAGCTTGGTGGGCACCTAGCATTTAGCCAAGGTCAACTCACCACACAAGAGATGGCCTCAAATCTGACAATTAGCAAATAGCAACAGGATCTTGGAGTTACAGTGCCACGCCAATGTGAGTTCAGTGTGCAGTCTATGTTAGAGAAGCAAATCTGATGTCAGGAACTATGAACAGAACAAATGAGAATATAATATCATGCAACTGTATAAAAAAACCCACAAAAAAAAAAAAAGAAAAGAAAAAAAACCATTAGTTGCAATCCCCTAATTTTCAAAGCAGAACAGCAGAACTTCAAAGGGCTCAAGGAAGAGCAACAAGAACAACCAAATTTCTGCTATTCTGTACAACAAACAAGTAGGACAGGAGAGACAGCCTAGAAAAGAGTCAATTCTTGCAGACAAAGTTCCATGTAATTTTGAGTGTCATAGCACGGGCAGACAAGAAGACTTGCTGCCTCTTCCAGTACAAAGACTGAAAGGTAACACCATCAAGTAAACCTAGCAGGAACCAGGATCAAAACAAGCAAAGCCACAGTAGGCAGACTTGTAGAACTTACTAACCATTTATGCTGTGGATGCTAAGAGTTTGCATGGCTCAAGGCTGGGCCTGGACACACATGGAGGTTAGTTAATACGACGGAACCACTTCTGACAGAGTAATTCCTCTGAGCTGAGAATAGCTGGTGTTTGGGAAAGCACTCGGGAGTTATCATATGCCCTAAGGTTCTGACTGTAGCCACCTTTGGAGAAAGAACTAAATTAAATGGACTCTTCAGTTGATGAAGCACAGCTCCAGAATTTAAGGAAAATAAACTGTTATTCTCCTCCCAATGTTGTTGTTTCGACTATTTCAAAGCAAATCCTTTGCATCTTCAAAAGAACTCCACTAAATTTCACAGGGTCTTTACAGAGAGAAGGGTTGGATAACATGGACAGAGGAAGAGGGACACAGTCTCCGATCAAACACATCTACTGTGCTAATGCTTGTAACGCTCAACCAGGAATGCAGGGTCTACAGGAAATACAGGACTGTAGTACTGGCCACAGGTACGACAGTAGGCAAAGTAAGTACATGTGGGGAAGCCCCAGCCCCTGCCCAGTAAATCCCACACAACCAATCTGAAGCAAGTGGGAAAAGTGAGCAACAAGGAAACAGAATCAAGAAACTCAACTTTACGAGAACAGGTATGTTGTCATAAAAACACCTATATGCAATTTGGAACCTTCATTACTGCCAACCAGCACTGAGGCTGTACCTCAGTTGCTTTTGTCCCTATCTAGTGATGGATCTAGGCCATCTGCTTAGCATGTGCATTACCAGAGCATTCAGTAAGGTAAAACAATATTCTTTGTTTGTGGTTTGTTAACATCCTGTATTGTTACCATCTGACACTGGCCTTTTGACCTAGTAGGGGAACTTCAACTTTCATTTTACCCTGCATTTCTTAAATCCAGAGAGTGACAATAGTTTGGCAACACCTTAATTTGTCAGTGTGTAATACCAGCCTCTTTCCCACTGCAAACCAATTATATTGAAAACCAGAAATTTTTTGCCTTCAGGCTTCTTCTCCACTAGCTAAAGTAAGAAAAAAAAAACCAACTAAAGAATACTTGATAACACTAGTCTTCCCAAATAGATAACTCCAGAGCTGAAACATGTAGCCTGCCTCTGTTAAAGTCTGTTTGTAAAACCTGAGCAACAGAAATGCAGAGAGGATTCCCCCGTGGCTGATTCTCAAACTGACAAAGACCTGACATAGAAAAATTCATACTCAATCCCCTCTAACACTGTATGATGGGACAAAAAAAAAAAAAAAAAAAAAAAAAAGAACAAAAAAGGGTGGATTTTTGAGGTTTTTGGTGTGTGAATGCACACTCTGAAGTGAATAGCATTGTGGTTATCATCCTGACACAAGACAGCACTGCCTTAAAAGCCAGTATTTATTCAAAACGCTGTAGGCTGACTGAAGGTGGCTTTTTTTTCATTAGAGTTCATACCATAAATAAATACACTCAAGTAACTGTACCTCAAGACAAAGAAGAGAGCACAAGAACTGAATCCCCATCCTAGTGCTACTCTCGTTAAATGACACTGCATCACAACATGGCAGGCACCCAGTCTGTTAAGAGACTACATATGGGAGGGCCTACACAGACCATGTAGACATCCTAGAGGGACCAAAACAGCAGTTAAAAGATACAATGGAAAAACACAGGCTTTAAAATGAAAAAGATGATCATCTGATAATTTCTCAGGTCTTAACCTATGCAAACAGAAAGACTGAGAAGCCAGAGAGAGCAGCACTAGCCAAAGCAATAGTATCAGGCAGTTGTATTTCCTCCATTTAGAACTCTGTTTTCATGGCTGAAAAGCTGTTACGGTTATGAATCCATCCACAAAAGCCAGTTGGTGTTGGCACTTTGGGAGTCTGAAACAGAAAGTTTCCATTTCTGGTCACTGTCCATCTTACCAATATCCTTATCTGCCTTTCCCAACTGCTACAAAACCAGGCCCATGTCCATCCCTCTACCATACTCCAAGCTCAACATCAACCATATATAAAGAAACAATTGGGGCAAAGACACTCAGTCCACAAGTCAGGTAAATTCCTCTGAAAAGCACTTGGGACCTAAATGTCTCATCTACTGCAGTACTAGAACCTTAAACCGTTAACAAGTTTGTTAAAGGAATGCATGACTTACTTTCTCACAAAGTAATGTGTCAAAGACTGGTCTTATTTGAGTAAGATGTCAAGTCATCTGCCATTTAATTCTATTTCCAGGACACTTGGTGGTAGGGGGAAAAATTACAGAAGATCTTCTCTTTGATTTATAGATCACAAAGTGTCTTGCTAAGCTCATCTGTCCCAACCTGTCTGGTTTTGCACATGTGTGATGACAGCAGTCATTGTCACTGGATAATAAAAGCACATGAAGTTCCTCTTCAAGAATTATAGCCATTCCTAGTTGTTTATTTTTTGTTACACAACTAACAAGCAGTATTTATTTAAGAACAGAGCTGTAAACTCTGTATCACCGAGTGTCTCACTTGAGATAAAATGCAATAACTATTATTTCAGCACAGTAACTTAAAATTTCTCTAGAGCAACTCAATAGCAGTCTGTGATATGCTCCTGAAGTATTTGAAGGAGAAATCAAGGTCAGAGTTTGCATGGTGGCACTAAATGGCTCACGAGGTTTTCATGTGGGTTGCTTACTGGCTATTACATGATAATTTCTTACACTTGACACCACTCGCCACCCACTACAGCAAGGCTCTAGTGAGACACCACAGATTGATTCTGCCCTGAAAACATGAAACTATTTACAGGCTTTAGAAGAAAGCACTCTTATCTCACACTCCAGAGTGTTCCTACCCCATAAGTGACCTCCCCCATTCCAAAATTAAAACAAGTATTTTTCCAATTTAATCTGTCTTGAGGGTTTCCCAGATCTCAGTTCCTTTGCAGCCACAACAAAGAACCTGTCTTAGGCCCACCAGGACAACTGTATTTGTGGTCGAACAGCTTGTGCATCACCAATCCTAAGAGGCAACGTACCTAGAACACCATTTAAGTATTCAAGAGTTTTGGTATACATGACAACAAGTAATCATACAACAACTTTAGAAGGAACCTCTGCAAAAAAAACTGGTAGGGTTCATGACACTTTCACTCTGTAGTTCCTCCCTATCACACAACACGAGTAATAGTTAACCCATGGTGATACTACTGAAGAACAACGCTTTCCTCTCTTCGGAATACTTCCATTTTGCTTTCCCTTTTCTTGAGCAGATGGAGAAATACACAAATCTAGGTCCAGAATACATATTTCTTCCTGGAAATCATAAAGAAGAACTTGAAGGGTTTGTCCAGTTTTCCACCCATATGCCCATATTTGGCCCAAGAAAATCAATGGGCCAAACTCACAGAACTGTGCCTCATCAGCAGTGTGCTTGTATTGGTCTCTACAGCTCTTCACCTAAAAAGAAGTGTGAAAAAAATCTAGTAGAGGTTAACACTTTTATTATTGTGTGGGTATATTAGGAACACTTTTAGCAAGTGTGGTGTACATTCAACTAAGAAGAAATCAGTAAGTGAAGTTTTGATATTGGCCACACTTAACTGTGGAGACAGCTCTTGAAAAATCCATTTGATTAAAAAAGGAAAAAAACCAAAACAACCAATATTTTAACCTCTGTTACACCCAGTCCTAATCCTTATCATTTATTAATCAACCCTACTTAACATCACACTAAGCTATAACTCTCACAGTAATTAATCTTCTCATTCAGACTTGCAATCATCCCAAACTTTACCATAAAATGAAAAGATAATGAAGTTTATAATCTTAGTAAGTTTACTTTCTGAAAAGGATATATTTTTTTTAATTTTCTGTTTCTCTTCTTCATGTGTAATGAAGAAATTCTTCTTATTGTAATGGTCTAACTGCAATGGCCAAGAATTATAGGGAAAAAGTTAGGAATGGTCAATATTTACCACAGACTGTTACCTGACTTTTTAGTAATTTCAGATCCTTGTTCTAACAGATTTTTGTAGCAAGTCCTACACCAATAATTATGACAGTTTATAAAGAGTAACTTCTTGATGAATACTACTCTAATTCTCAAATATAATTCAGATAGATATCAAATGATCCATCTTTGCCATATACATATTTTTGCACATTTTGCATGTCTGGTTACTATATTTGTGTGACAAAAAACCCACTAATTTATAATAAATCCATAAAATCTGTTGGCCATTCTATACACATCTAAAGCCAATTAGTGGGCTCATTAGCAGGTTCTGTCAACTGTTAATATAAAAAAGGCCAAGAGAAGAGCCTATCTACCTCCTCAATACCTGCACCACAAGAGATGCCCCTCACAAACACCCCAAGACCTCTACAGGCTGCAAACAACTGATCCTTTGAACTGGATGGTTCACCTGGTTTTTCCACCCACTCTGCAGTCCTCCTATCCATCCCAAACCTCCACAATCTTTAAAGGATGTCATCAGCAACTGTACTTGCTCAGGCTGACATAAGCAACACCCCCTGTTCTCCCATCAACCACAGAACTAATCATTCAACTACAGAAGGCAGTAAGGTTGGTAAAGCAGAAAGTGCTCTTTGGTAAATCTGTACTGGCCCACAGCAAGTCACCACCTCATTCTTCAAGTCCCCAAAAACTTGCTCTGTAACTTCCCCAGGGACTCTGTTGACACTGATCAGACTCTGGTTCTTCAGATCCTTCCCCTCATCCTTTTTGTTGCTGCTCTTGCTATTTACTAGTCAATGGATATAAACAATAACCACGACCTTGGGTTGCATGTATTTCACATACCAACAGAAATGAATAATCACAGCACACTGCTGTCAACAATAAATCTGGCAATGGCCAGCACATCAAATGCTCTCTACCTCTGGTGAAACTTGTTTTGAAAAGTTCAGTTAGAGATGGCTCAATCTCTCAAGGAAGAGCCAGCATCATAAGCAATTATGAGCCATTTGGTGCAATATAATGACTGGCACTGAAAAAAACTGACTGAGCAGACATGTAGGGTAAGACACTACTCTAAAATCAGGCCACACAGTGGGGCACACGGCTGACCCATGAGTGTCTAAATACGCAGAGGGGAGAGACCTCTGCTACGAGATCTCACTACACTGGCAGGGAGAATGCACTTAGCTGGTGCTCACTAATGGTGATGGGAAACATCAAGGCTTCCCTAAGTCCATCACCTTATACTTTAACTAAATCCCTACCTATTAAACAATTATAAACAAGACTTTTAGGAGGATAAAAACTCATGTGTCAGATCCTAAGGAAAGATTAAAACTACTTTTCCCAAGAACAGGCTACTTTATAATTATTAGAACTTTTTATCATTTTTTTTTAAAGTGTTCCCTCTTAACATTGGTCCTTTCAATGAAAAATTATTTCAAACACAGGTTTTGTGCAGATTCCCAACTGTCAACTATTTTCAGATTATTTTAGTTAACTCTCTAAAACCAAAAGCCTTTCTTAAAAAAAAAAAAAAAAAAAAAAAAGAAGAAAAAAAAAGACTGATATTCTTGCAGGAAAAATTCACTCTGAGAATTACTCACTTTGAGGTTTGGTTTTTTTTTTTTTTACACTTTCTCCTGAAACAGTGGGTACTTGCCCTAATCAGAGACAGTATTAAGCTAGTTAAAAGCACTACTCTAATCCAATATGGCAACTCCTTGCTTCCTCTTTTCCTCTTTGCTTCATTTGTCCTTGTCACACAAGCCAGCCAGAGGATACTTTCCCGCATCATCCTTTATCATCACACTGATGATACCACACACATTGGAGAATCAGCAAAATTCATGCTATCATCCCACCAGAAGCAAGTTATAAAGAAAAAAAAACATTTAATGCTTTCTCCTGCTTTTTCTCACCTTTCCTTATAAACACAGCCATCAGTTCGCTCCTATATTTAAATATAATACATTATGGAACCCATTGTGTTTATCTGAAACTGTTCTACTTGCAGTATCTATTTAAAATGTACTGCAACAGGGAGATACAGATTACTGGCTGTAACTCGGATATTGCCATGGTTGTTCTTGCTCAACACAAAATACAGCAGCCACCTATTCAATAGGTTAGAGATTTTGAGTTTTAGGATGACAGGGACTTGGGAAGCAAGTGCTCCATTTTACAGAGTGTATTAAACTCATAGTTTAGTGCCATTTTTTTAACTTTTACTCTTGTGTTATTAACCTAATACCTTTAATAAAATTAATTTTCCATTTCTTAAATGCAGGCAGGATTTTAAACCTCTGCTACTGCTGGACTGTAGAGAAAGACTAAGAAAAGGCTGGAGAAAGACTAAGAAAAGCTGAAGAAAGAAAGAGGTAGCTATTTCCTTTTGATGGCTTAAAATCAGATGAAAAACAACAGCCACTCCATTTTTATTCAAATCTTCATTATGTTTACACGAGTCTTCCTGCTGTGCAGAATAAGAATACTAAAGGCTTACTTCCCACAGGTTATAGTTTAGAACTAGGAGATCTGCAAACAGAAGACAACTTCTACTGTTCAAAATTCTTTACAATGGGTCTAGAACATAGCTAGAAAGAGTTAAATCACAAATTGATGGTTATCACTTTCATCAGGCACATGAACTCTGCTGCGGTTCCTATCACTCCACTGACAGTAACCTTGCAAAAGCACGCTACTACAGTGGGAGTCTGAAAAACACCTGCACACAACTAAAGGATACCAAACAACACATTCACAGTGACTCTAGCTGAATAAGACTTTGTTCTGGTGCTGGAGAAAGGAGGCAAGCACCTTGATCAACAAGATGCCTAATACCTCAATGAAACCAAAACTTCTCTCCAAAATTCACCAGTCATCAGGTTTGCAAAGGGAAAAAAAAAAGGGGGGAGGGAGGCAAAAAAAAAAAAAGCAGCTTGCTTTCAGTTCAAGACACAAAAAATAGGAGCTTAAACTGAGAGGAGTCAGATCCTATATAAAAACTTTTCCAGACTTTGAAGTTGTACAGATCAGGGGTTTAGTCAGTGTGTGTCATTTACTTTTACTCATTTTCTAAGAGAGAAAATGAGCCCTTTTTCTTTATATTAGCCACATGTACTACTATAAACAATTCCCTAAAACAGCAAGATGCAAACATTCTTCTCCCTGCCCAGCTCCATGATCCATAAATAGTGTTTCCCTTTAACATATCTGATTTACTGCTAATTAATCTTCCTTGAAAATTTAGGTGAGGCTTTTAAAACATTCCTTAAAGCACTTTACAGTGTTTTTCTTGTAATGTTGTTTCAGTGTAATGCTATTTAGAAAGAAAATGAGATATAAATCAACTAACCTTTCATAATTGTGCATTAAAAGCAAACCAAAAGAAAGAACCCACAGTATGACATGGTCACCAGTACCTGCTCCAATACCTTTCAAAGGCAGGATTTTGGGGGTTCAGCAATGGCAGCACTACTTTATCCTGTATGATTCCAAGGAAATTTAAAGGAGTAATTTCATTTCCTGTTAGAATGTAAACAACTCTGTGGTGAAGCTGGAAGGGCTACCTAAATCACTCTACCTCTGAATAAAACCATAAGTAATTCCTTGCCCAGTAGAAGACAGGAGCTCAGATTGAGCATAATGACTGAAATCTGACCAGTGCAGAAGTCCAACACCATACAGGGAGAAATATTACTGTACTTAAAAGTTAGAGCACATCAGGATATTCTCACCTGAGAAACCATTCTCACCTGAAAAATCTATCCCACCTCTGACAGTATACGAGCCCCCGAGTGTACACTGAACTACTGGTTTGTTATAATCTGACAGACAGCACTTAAGTGAAAAATATGCCAGTAAGAAAAAACTAATTAAAAAAAAAAAAATCAAGATGTTTTGGATACAAATCCATTCAAAGCTACTAGAGAGTGTCCAGAGGAGGCTGCTAAATTGAGGAAGGTTTTAGAGGGGAAGCCGTATCATGAGAGGCTGAAGTCGCTTTGATTATTCAGCCTGGAGGAGACTGAGAGGAGATCACGGTCTAGAACTTCCTCACAAGGGGAAGAGGAGCAGCAGGCACTGATCCCTGGTGACCAACAACAGGACCAGAGGAAATGGCAGGAAGATGTGCCAGGGGAGGGTGAGGTTGGACATTAGGAAAAGGTTCTTCAGGCAGAGGGTGGTGGAGCACTGGAACAGGCTCCCCAGGGAGGTGCTCATGGCACCAAGCCTGACAAGATTCCAGAAGCATTTGGCCAAGGCCCTCAGACACATGGTCTGACTCTTGGGATTGTCCTGTGCAGGGACAGGAGTTGGACTCGATGATCCTTGTGGGTCCCTTCCAGCTCACAACATTCTATGATTCTGTGATCCTAAATAGTCATCCACCCAGTCTTGTTTGTCCTGAACGCTACAAAACTTCAAACCACAGCTGTGTGCAAACCCAGACTTTACTCCACACCCTTTCAGCAGCTAAGTTCACTGAGCAAAAGAACCACATTTCACAGAATGTTAGAGACTTCTGGGCAGCAGGGGGAGTATTTGGCTCAGAACTACGTTCAAAATGTAGAAAACCATGAATTTTAAAGCTGCATGTAGCATTCCAAAGAGACCAGCCAACAGACCCTTGAATCAGAAAAGAAAAAAACAATTCAGCAATATTACACAAAAGTTCAGTGTCAAATGACTGCTTATTCTCAACTTCAGTACTATGATACATACCTCAAAATGCAGTGAATTAGGTGTCAGTAAGAAAATCTGTGAATATTTTTAAAAGCAGTGCATTTTCATCCCAAGCTAGAGAAAAGTGAAAGGTGCAGACAAGGGAAAAAGAACAGCATTAAGATATACAGAAAATATAGAAAACATCCCCAAACAAGAAACCCTGCTGGTGTTTTTTTTCATAAGCATTTTAAATTTGATAGTATGAAGACTGACTTATGCACCTAAGCTTATACTGTCTTTGCAAAAGATGACAGGTAAAACCACCTTCAGACAGGAAGCCAACTTTCTTCCTGTTGTTTAATCAACAATTACTAAAATGAGAAAGTTTCTTTCTTCTTAACTAATGCCACAGGATTTGTGGAAGGATAAATATATGGAAAGAAACAAACAAAATGCATAAATTACACCACATCTTTAGAACAACACTTTGTGTGCCAGTAGTATATTCTATGGCATATTCTATGGGGGAGTGGAAGACTGCATGAGGGAAAAAGTGTTTCATGCAGAAAGCAGCACAAAGAGAGACTGCCAAAAGTGAGTGTGGGCTTCTTTTACACCAGTGAATGTAGGTAAAATCCCTCTTGCTTTATAAAAATTCCAAAGTGTCATCAGGGGAGGAAAAACAAAACTAATGATTCTTGCCATACAGGTAGAGCATATGAAAAAATGTGTAATAAAACCTCTTTTACATGACGCCCCCATCTTTTTCCCCCCCAGAAAGAAGAGTATAAATACACTAAACAGCTTAATGACAAGATATCAGCTCTCATCATATATCACAACCCAAATACTAGCATACAGATAATCAGAACACTGACATGATGTGCAAAGTACTGATTTTCAGCTGCATTTCAGCAGTAATGCTTATGACTGCAGCTTATGGAGCACATCTACCAACAGAAGAAGAGAGCCTTCTTAAAGCTTTAATAAAAGATTTACAACTCCTGGAAAAAAGCAAGGACGTAAGTGGTTGATTTTATTTTATTATAAGATCCTTTTCTATTTATCTTTTCTATTATTTTTTTTTTGCTATGTATTTTTTCAGAAAAAAATAACTTTCTCTACCCCTTCTCTACAGAAGATTCATCTTGAGCTTTTCACACCAAATGAGAAAGAGGTGAGTATAAATTTTCTGTTTTCAAAAGGATTTCTAAGGTACACTACTTTAAAAGGATAAATTACTAGTGACACCAAAGCAATTCACTTATCAGAAGGGCAGATATAGAAGACAAATCTGAGTAGTTTGAATTCAGTGTAGTTTCTTAAAGATGCTTCTGCTTTTGATTTGTATTCTGAAACATTAACAGCCTGATGTTACCTCAATGTTCTATGCAAAATGTAACTCAAAATGAATCCTCCCTATTCATCCTGCTTAATCCACAGGAAAAATGTTTTATGAATTATTTAAATGTTGTGTAAGATTTGCAGGAGCCAATCCTTTTGTATTGACACTAACAAAAGAACAATTTTGAGAATGAAACTAGATTTAGAAATAAATTAAAGCAATATCTATATGAAATTGCCTATATTTTATATAAACTAGATGTAGAGCCATTAGTACGTTCTGTTTAAGACATTCCAAGTCTTCCATATAGCACCAACTACCAAATTCAGTTATGCTCTACCTAATTCTTTTCATGAACAAAACTTTACCAAGCCATTCTGGATGTATCAGTTATATATTAATGTTTTATGGTATTTACTTAATACCTAAGACTTAGTTCCACAAGAATACCATCACTGTGATCTCTTCTTTCTAAAAAAATGCCTAGCAGAGTGCAGACAGTGTTCTAAGTAGGGCTTTACCACAGACTGTTTATCATTGACAGGCTGCTGATCCATACTACTTTTTAATTCAGTGTGCAAGTAGACCAACAAACAAGAGCATCAAGTTATTTAGTGTTGGGAAGTACTGAAAAACCTTTATGCAAGTTATCTGTTAACTACTTTGAACCTTCCATCAAGGTTTTAATCCAGAAGAATTCTCACTTAACAGTAATTTTGTTTCAGTAAAGATTTAAAGCCAGATTCTGCAACCACTTCCTTATCTGAGTCATTTTTCTCATATGCTGGCAACATCAAGACATAACTATCTCAGAGTTCTAGTGCTTAAATGCAAATGTATGAAGCTGATTATTAACATATTGTCACTCCAGCTCCTGAAATAGCTTGTGTGATACGTTATTTATCATATTCAAGCACCGCATCAGTTGTGGATTTAGACAGAGCAACCAAAGTGCATTAACTGCAGATGGCCCTAAAAAGGCCACTGTGAAACTGACAGAGGCTTTGACTATTAACCCTTTTGCTAAGACTTGATTTCCACATAACCAGGACTAAGGCTTGGTTTAGGAACAAATACTACAGCTTTGTGTTCCCAAAAGATATTCTAAGACTTCAAAAATCCTGTAAAGATTACTCATTTTTCAAAAGCTACAACCATCTACCGTAGAACTAAGGCCACACGTCACATCTTACAACACAACTCTAAGGGGAACAAATGAACTATCCCTCGTAGAAAACCAACAGCTTAATTCCTGATATGAGGATAAAAGCAATGGACAATTAGCACTTCTTAAAAATTGAATCTGTTGTCCTCAGGAAACAAGTTATAGATACATAATGATTTTTCTAATTATTTTAGGAGTGCAGCCAGCAAGCTCTGCAATGTTACCTGACAGAAATGGACGCCTTGCAGTATGAAATTAAACATGAGGATGCTGATAATCTTCAAAATATCAAAAAGAATCTCGAGAGTCTTAAGGTAGGCAATCTTTCTATGCAGTTAAAAAAAAAAAAAGAAAAAGAAAGTGTTTCAGTGTTAGTGAAAAACAATGCCAGAATCACTGTTTTTACACCTCAAGGTCTATGTGTTACCATCTCTTGAGAATACAGGATTTTATACAAAAATATTGTAACATTAAACTATGACATCTATTTGCTTGATAATCCAATACAGTAAAACACACTTGAGCCCTACTAGTTATATTAAAAGTCAACATTTAAAAAAAATATGACATTTTTTTCCTTTACTGAATCATGCAAGGCATCCTATGCTGACAAAAACTTGCTTTTAGGAGCATAACAATTATTTACATGAGCAATGGCTTTGAAAACTGTGTCATAAATTTATGACTGTAAAGGATCCAACAATTAATGCAGTACACCTTGATACACCACGTAAACAAAATCCATGGCTAAGAGATCTTTGCACCATTTCAGACATCCTCTTCAGGCTAGAAATTAAGACTTGCCTCTGCTGCAGTATTTAGCACAGAGAACGTGTATAGCTTGCAGTATTTTTACATTTCCAAAATGTAAAAATAATGTAAAATGCTCCTTGATAAAGAGCTGCTTCATCATATTATCCCTTAACACCTACCAACTGGATAAAAAGCCAATCCTCTGAAATATTAAGGGCTCTTTTTTCTTAAAAGAAAAACTTGACATACAGAAGTTGATGTATTATTGCTAAAATAGTTGGCAAGAGAAATATCACTAATCAACAAAAATATCTCTATTGCAGGAACTAATTCCTCCAGGAACTGGATGCAAGACCTGTGAAGCTCATGACAAGAAAGAGTTTCCTGCATTTCACCAAGAACTGAGCAACTTTCTGAAATCTATGCTAAAATAATTAGATAACAATTTTTATTTTTACTGCTACGTTATTTATTTAAGTATTTAATGATGACTAATTTATATATTTTGCCCTGTGGCTTACTAGCTTGCTGTCCATTTTGAGACCACTGTATGTTCTTAGTCTGGATGGTAAGACAGTCTGTTCTAAGATCACATTTGATCCTTTCTGTAAGCCCTACGGGCTCAAAATGTACTTTGGAAAACTAATTGGGTCTCACTTTGTCAAGAAACTTAGCAAGACGACTATTTATTGAAAAAACTATTACAAGTTACTTACAGATTATATTTAATAAATTTTGGTAACCTAAAAATCATGACTACAGTCTTCTTTGTTAAATGACACTGTCTTTTTTCACTGGTGACTTAACTACTCTGTGTTTTTTTAAAAACACAATTTAAAAAAAAAAAAAAAAGCATTTACCAATACACAAGCATTCAGGTACCAGCCTCAAAACAAGACACTTGCAGAGAACCTTTTTAATGCAATATAACGTAAGTTTATGCTAGCACAAGGTACAGAACTAACAACACCACATTGCCACAAAAAAAGAAACTCAAAACCCCAATTTTTTTGTGTGAGCTGTCCTACTTAGCTACACAGGCTCTCTGTTTTTTTGGGGTTTTTTTGCAGGATACATTTTTCTCATGTAGGAAAAACATGTAATTCCCCAGAATCTTCAGAGACAGGGGGAAACCTAATGAAAACACTAATGCAGTAACTATTCAGGTAACTGAGGTACCAATGTCCCAGAACAATTCCATGGCCAATTCTTTCCAGCAACAACTGACATAAAATTGATGATTAATGTATAAATCCATGTGAACATATATTGCCTTTAAATATTCAGAAGAATCTTTTTGTGGAACCTCAGAAACGTGCTTACTTCAAGTGAAGATGGAGTCAGTCATGTGACATTGCAAGTTTTATGCAGAAAGAAACAACTAAGAGGAGTATCTTTTCACAATCCAAACCCCATCACTCGACGCTCACACCACCAGCTATAATTGATGAAAGTAAGCCTACTACAACAGTTATCAGCCTACCCTTTAGTCTTTGATGTGTTTTTGCTGGTGGGTGTGGTATGGACTATTTCAAGTTAGACTTTAAAAACAGACTAACAACGGAAAAAACAGCAGTTTTCTTGAATGCTGCAAAGAGAAAATAGGCGTTAATGATAGATTTCTGCCAAAACTGGGAAAATACTTACAGCGCTGACATCTGTTGCTGCTCTTATCTTCTCTTCCCACAGTGGAGTGCTTTGTCCCCACCCACAAGGACTCAGAAAAGCAAAATACTGTCAGTCATCCCAGCCACAAACATATCAGCTCCACCCTCTTCTCAAATCAGATGCCTTCTAAATGACAGCCTGTAATACCAGTGAAACCTCAACCTAAATACAGTATGACATAGAAGATGAGAAAACAGGCAAATTTATTCATAAAAATTTCTACCTTGTCAACCTTTGTAGAATAATGCTTCTCTTTACATAGATTTCTTCTTACTTGAAAGCTGCTTGCAAAAACAATGAAAAAACCCTTCTTTAAACAAGACAATATTTAAAGACATAGGAAGCAATGAGCCTACAAGATAAAGTCTTCAGAACACCCATAAGAATGTAAGGTCTGAACGCTACCGACTTCTGACTAGTAGTGCCAACACAGAGGAATCTTAGTGTGCAGAACCTCACAAGACCACCCACACCTCAGAGACCACAACAATAAAACTAACAAAGGCTGAGATGGGTTAGCAGTGACACTAACTGCAGAGTCACATCTAGAGACCCCTTGGAACACCTGCTGGACTCCCCATCAGGTCTGTGTCTGAAAGACTTAGTGTGAGAAGCTGGTCCAAGGGGATGCTGACTTGCACTCTAGTGCCAAGTATTAGGGAGGGAATGGAAATAGAATTATACTTCAATAGTAAAGATACACAATTTATATGATTTGAGACTAACAGATTTATAGTTTTAAAAACACAGTAAATAATGTAACTCAGTAATTAGTAGTGTGGTTTCTCACCCACTATTGCACTGAGTTTTTTCACCGGGTGACTGTGGTGGTTTCACCCACAGGTAGGACCATGCAGTCCTGCATTCACTCCCCCCACCTGGTGAGATGGGAAGGGAATCACAACCAAGGGGGCACAGGACTAGGAATGAAGGACAGGGAGGGCTCACTCACCAGTTATGGTCACAGGCAAAACAGACTCAACTTGGGGAAGAAAAATCAATTTAATTCGTTACCAGTCATCTGAGTGCCACAGTGAGACAGAACAACCACATCTTAAGACACCTTCCCTGACCCCTCCCTTCTTCCCAGGTTCAAATCACTTTGCTCCCAATGTCTCTACCTTCCCCTCCCAGCGGCACAGGGGGCAAGGAATGGGGGTTCAGTCAGTTCACCTCTGCTGCTCTTCCCAGCATGGAAGTCCAGGAACAAGATGTTCCAGAGCAAGCTTCCCATGGAGACACAGACCTCTTCAGGCTCAGCTCCTGGGTCCAGCATGTGGACATCCACAGACACCCCCCCCCAAAACCCAACACAGTGCCTTAATAAACATCATAACCTTTTGAATCAACTGCATCCAAAGCCTCTATCTACCTCAAAGTAGGAGCACCACACATAACATGTGGCATTGCAGACAAACACTTTCCAGTCTCAGGCCATGTGTGTTTATCTGTGTTGCTGTCCCAGCTCTCAGCCACCAGAGGTACAAGAGCAGTTTGCATTGAACACAGTTCTGTTAATAAATGAGGCTTCCTTTGCTTCACTTAAGCATAAGTAACCTCAACTCTGAAGATGTGGTAAAACTTACCTTGGGGTCAATCCATGCACTTGGACATCCCCTGTGGAATAAACAAGATCTTTTCTAAGTCCCTAAACAGTAAGCGTTAGGTAAGGCAGGAACAGTCAAGTACTTCAGAAACCAAGAAATGATGGTGAAGTGATACTTACCCCTGCATTCATAAGGAAAGGTAGAAGCCATAGCTCACTAATAATTTCATAAACGAAACACATGCAGGATGAAAACACCCTGCAATGTGATTTTTTTTGTTGTTTTCTTGCTCTGCACATACTGTTTTGGAGTTGGGTTGCAATATTCTGAGACAGCTGCAGGTTTACAGTCATGGAAAGCAGAGGCTTTGGCTATTCTGGCACTAGTTTGAGGGACTGCCACATGACTTTTGCACAGCAGTGTGTTGGGTTGGTGGAAATGGCTATAGTGATGGCCCCTGTGAGATGCTTCACAAAACTCCCCCGACTCTGAGGCCCACCGGCCCCCAGCCCAAGCTGGGACAACTAGCAACAGAGAAACACCTCTTCAAATCTATATTTGTGGGGGGAATGACTGGGTTTGAAAAGAAGAAGGTGGAGAGAACCTGGAGGAGAGGCCATTGACCTGAACAAGAGATGACTATTGGCATAAACAGAGAGAGCAAACTATATCTAGGAAGAAGGAGGAGGAGGAGGACAGAGAACCTCAGACACCCAGTTCAACCCCATGGAGTAGGAAAAGGTAAATGAGGTCCCTGCAGCCCATGGAAGTTCACCAGCAGAGCAGATACCCCTGTGTAGGCCATGGAGGACTCCATGCTGGAGCAGAAAGCTGTGCCTGAGGGCAGGTGTGACTGAATTGAGACTCCAGAGATGTTCATTGCCAGAGCGTGGGGAGGGAACCCTCAGAGCTTGGGGAAGGACGAGGTGTGCTGGATCTGAGACCCATCTCAAGCTTGTAGAACCATCCATTTTGGAATTACTGAAGTAGCTGAGGAAAAACCTGGATAGAACACCTACATGCTTACATTTACTAGCTCAGGGCATTCTGCATATGCTGTTACTTAATCAAAAACCAATCCAGATACGAGAACTGGAACCATGCTGTTGTCATCTACTCATTTCTCAAGGATACAGCTGTCATGCCCAGCACAACACACTGTTTTCACAACGGAGGCTCTCTCAAGTTTCATGGATGTTTTAGTTTGCTATTTTTAATTAATAAAATGGCTGAATTAGACAAAAAAAGCTCAGTTTCTTGTACATATTTAAGGCTTCTAGCTTAACTACAGAAAACACCCTGGCGATGATGTCTCAGCAAAAGTCTTAGTCCATACAGAAAAATGGTCCAGAAGCGTACAAAACACTAACACATTGTCAAGAAAATTTATTGAAGTTTTAATACCCCTGAAAAAAGGCAAAACTGTGCTCTAGCCAGCAATATGACAGCCATTTCCAAGCACTCTTAGAAAGGAAACATTCCATGGAGCAAACATTATGTGGAACACATGCCACACAAAGACAACAAAACAACACTACACCACCTCTCCAAGTTAAAAGCTAGTAACAGCAAACAAACTATCACAACAACAACAACAAGGTCAAGGACAGAGTAGCAACAAGTCAGCCAGTTTTGACAACTTGAAAATCAACATAAAATCCTCTCCAGTAAAGAAAGACTCCAAATACTAGTTAGAAAAAACAGGTCAAGAAAAAAAAATACCAGAAGGAGGTTTTTGTTTTAGCATTCTCTTACAGTAAGAAGCTGAAACGTGACTACAGTTCTGTACTATTACTGATGTATGAAAACATTATACAACAGATTCTCACACTTGCAAGATAAACAAAAATCAAGTAACACAATGGAAGTGTACTATCTAGCTTGAATACGGCAGTATCTCACACCACCACACAAAACCCAAGCGTGGTGCTTAACAACAGCCTGTTCAATATTATCATAAAGTTATCACGTTCTTGCTGTAACTTACAAGGCAGCAACTTTCCTCTTGATAGGCAACATTTTTCAGATTATTATGTACACAGACAATCTTGCAAGGACTCATCAGTTCAGTGATAAAGCTGTCTGTGGGTAGAGGACTCCAACTAACCTACAAGCACTAATATCTGATGGTTTTTGGCGTAGCCCACAAAAGTTGAAGGAACCTTCTTTCTGGCAACTTCCGTACCACATCACACTATTCTGTTATTTACAGTTTTTGACACCTTTAAAATGCTTTAAATCCACTACCAAAAATTGTGATTTTCACCAAACAGTTGAGTAACAGCTTGGTAATTCAAAGATTCACATTTGAAACTACACAGATTGTTTCTTAATCTTTCTACCACAAACAATATACAGTAAACTATAAGCCACTTGGCAAATCCATGCTAAACAAGTCTTGAAATGAGTAGCAAAGATGCCTACAGATAAAGCATAGATTGCCAATTTTTGTTTTTAAGGTGATTCTGTGATTCGTTTTGTTTTTTTACAGAAATCAAACTTTTACTGATTTTTTTCTCTTTCTTAAAGACAGTTATTAAAAAGGTGGGGAAAACAAGAAATTAATATATAGCAATCCTGAAACTAACAGGAAAAAAACATGCTAATAACACCACAGGGTGTGTGGGGGAGTGGCAGTGGGGGTGAGTGAGCAGAAACACGGTGTGGCATTAGGGGGCAAAACAAAACAGATTTGCCAAACCATTAGATCTATCTAGGAGAAAACATCAACTTTTGGAAAAGTTGCAGATGGTTTAATAACTGCATTTAAATTGACAAGAAGCAGCTCTGGAATTATTTTATTGCTGCAAATATGAACCCTACAGTTAAACATTTTATTAACAAGAATTACATTTTACTGAAATAAATCATCCAAACTGACTTCCCATACAGTCTGCCTCACAGTCACTCACTGAACTGTTCGAAATGGGTAGGCTTCACAATCCAGGATCCATAACTGTGTTGCTCTAAGTAGCTTTGCAGCAAGTTTTTAGCTTCTTGGTACAATTCAGATTGAATCTAAAATAAAAATTAAAAAAAAAAGATCTTGAAAGACCTCAGGAATGATGGTTACAGACATCTGTGTTCTTTAACACCAGCACATAATACACACAAGCACAAACCTTGTAGGAAACAGTATGTACAAATCTTACAGTTCCCTCCACTGCTGACAGCAAGAGAAAGTGATACAGACTCTAAAAACCAGACTCTGTTTTAAATGTTTGGACATACTAGGATGAGAGAGTTGTTAATATTTTTTTTTCAGCATCTTTTCAGTGCCAATAATATCTTTACACAGAAAATAAACATTCATTATCATTCAGTACAAATCTAAACACATGAACAAACAGCCAGTTAGCAAATTATTCTATTTTAAAGTAGTTTTAGAATCATTTTAAAAATGATCTCTTGCATGTTCTGAGGGAAGAAAAATATATATATATACTTTATAAAAACTTAAGTTTCACATAATTTTTGAAATAAAATATATCTCTTGAACCAAAGAGAGGAAAAAACTAGGAGAGTACAGAGAAGATAAGCCTACATATTTCCAAGGATGGACAAAAGTGAGTGAACTGTGTTTACAACAGTCATGAATCACATTAGCTGCTTCAAGTAATTTCTTTGTATTTTTATACTACAAAGGAAAGTCTGTGGCCCAATGCTGTCTTCAGATTAATGATTCCTATTTTCCTACTCCTCTATGACATAAGAATCCTCCCATAGGACTACACTGTAGCAGAAAAATAGCTATATAAATATGAAACATATAAAAATTAAAGACTGAAATGAAATGGTGAACAAAAAACACCCCAGTCTTTTTAATATGAAACTATCTTGCGTGAGGACAATGGCCAGCAACCTCCACATGCTGAGACAAAACATGGCAGATTTTCATACAGAATGTTTCAAGATTAATTCAGCAGATTAATTTTACTTGAAAACAGCAATTTCAGACACTGTCAGGCAAAGGTTATTGGCAATCAAGGAGGTAAGAGTACTTCAGGTGACCTCTCCAGCAAAACAGAAAGCCATTCCTGGCTATCAAACCAGTTTTGAGAGCAGCCTTTAAGAAGCTCCTTACTAAAACTTCTCCCCTCCCCAGACCAGCTCACCTTAGCTTCATGGTAGGTTGCCACTTGAAGCAAATCATTCCGTTCTGCTTCTTTGGCAAGCAATCGGAAACGACTGAACATTGCTGCCTTGCACAGGCGGCTTGCCATGTAAACGCCGCTTTTGAACGGTGAGCTGGAGTCCAAATGAAAAGAAAACCAATAAAACTCAGTAAGAAATACATTTCAGATATATTTCTTTGATCATTACAAGATTTTTTTTCCCCCTCTAATGCTTTGTGAATACGATCATATGATTATATTTCCACTCTCCATGAGCAAAGCTAATGCAAATCAGCAGCTGTGAGAATTTGAACAAGACAACCAAAAACAGATTTCAAAGCAGAACTCATCTGAACGATAGGATGCTAATCTGCTTTATGTACTGTGAAAACTATAACATTTACTACAACAGACAGTGGAACAAAGAACTGTTTAATTTCATGTCTCAGTAGCTCACTGTAAAGTTACAAGATCTCTAAAACAACATCCAACTATAGGATGCATTCACCTAACACAGGAGAGAATCTCTCTCATTTGGGCAATACAGGGGACTCCATGTATCGCTTAAACAATGAATACTCCAGTGAACTGGCACAAAACAATAAGGTTAACCATTATTTCCAAGATAATGAAGAAAAATTCTAACCTTTCAGCAGTTTTTCCAGTTAACCCATCCACAACCTCCAGGGATGCATCTGACAATGACCAATTCAAACTAAGAGACACCTGTTGAAAGTCTGTTTGAACTGGGTGTGCAGCATTCACCAAGTAGGTATGAGATTTGTTGACCAGATAAGGTATGGGAAGCTTTGATGTAAGTTCATCATCAACACGCTGTTTTATAGCTATTTTTAGCCCTCTTGTATCCTTGCAATTTCCATTTCCTATTAAACAAAACAAGATCAGTCACATATAAGTACATCAAATAAAAAAAAACCCCAACAGCTAAGAATGCAGATGTTTCCATTGGTCTATATTATATTCATTTTTCTACACAAAATTCATGTTTGGAAAATTCAGTTCCAGTATTCTGTTCACAAAATAAAAATTATTTCACAGTTTCTTCTCCAGAGGCATTATTATTTCCATTGGATATCTCCTTTCTGGAACAATTATTTTTCATCAACTCTTTACACTCCTTGCAGAAGACACCATTAAAATAGAAGCTGCAACAACAAACTTTGATGTTCTAGATTAGAAAATACGCTAAGGAGTTTACTCACATTACTCTGTATCCAACAGTATTTCTGACTACCTACTAAATAAACATACTTTGGTCCACAGTCTCTCAAGGAAAAGTCATAGAATCTCTATTAAATAGAAGGGCAATATATTATAGATCACTCTTTACTTTGAATCCCACTTAAGTGAGCACACTATAAGTGCCCAAACTTCCCCAGAAGGAACAGGCAGGCATTCACCAGTGCTTGCAAGAACAAAACACCTATTTGCATTATCCAACACAAAGTGGGGAGGGCAAGGGGGGCACAGACCATGGACACAACACAAAATTAAATGAAGATTTTCCAACAGAGCTCTTAAGATACCCCATGGTGAAACTGAGCATTTTCAGTTAAATACTGGTAGTTTTTCCACCACTGCTCAATTCTACAGTTAAGTGATTAATGTTGTCACCTTAAAGTCATCATGTTTGACTGAAAAGTTAACATAGCATTTGTTACACTTGGTATTTTGTCAGTATCTAAAGTTATTTGTTACAAAACAACGCTAAATTTCTTCTGTTACTCTAATACACAGAAAAGGAAGGGTAATCTGCCAAGATAAAGTCACAATGACAAAAGAGTAAACCCGAGTTTTATGCTGGGGCATTAGAAAGATAAGTGAAGAAAAAAATACACTTAGTGCCTTTTCAGAAAAATACTGTAATTCTTTAAAGAACCATCCTGGTTTAGTTCATGTTTTATAAAATGTAATCAAACTGGAACACAAAAACATACAAAAATACCACTGAAATCAGCATGAAGCTTACCTACAAGAATACTGTTGATATATACTGGTTCAATGAAGTGACTCAGCAACGCTCCCTGGATACCAACCACTTCCCATTTTGTTAGTTTGTCACTAGCTGACATACTGCTGACTCGAACAGCCTTTGGTGGACAACAGGCAGTTAGGTAAACCTTGCCTTCTACAGCAACATGGAGACTCAGTTCTTCACTAGTTTCGTAAGCAGATATAGATTGTGGATTGAGATGCCTAAAGTAAGACCAGAAAATGAATTTCAGTGAGAAAGTAATCAGAGATTGCTATAAAGTGGTAACTAATACAGTTTCTCAGGAAACAATTATCAATAGATCTGGGCTTTACATTATGTTCAGTATCTGTTAATTTTAGAAACACCACATTCAGCTGCTTAAGTGACTAGAATACTGAAATTAGTATTTAAATAAGAAATAGAAATTCAGCCTGATCTTAGACAGAAGTTGTGCAAACATTAAAAAGATCAGCATATGCTGCAAACGAGCTACCACTTTGTGTCTGCTCACACTATGACAGAAGTTACTCAGAGGCTTTTCATCTTGTGAAAAACCTGCTCTAAGATTAATCTTTAAAATATAACTTACACTGCAATTCCTCAAAACACTTAAAACAAGCAGATGCAACACTTAAGGGAGACAAACCAGTGATTGCTCTGAAGCAAAACAGTTTTCCCCCCTGAGCTTAAAGAATCCCTCTTTAAGAAGAAGTCAAGGCCTGAAGTTTTGAGCTAACTCTCTCCAATTTTGTCATAACTTACAATGTTATGACCAAAGGTGCTTTTGCTTTGCTACATTATTATAAAGCAATCATTCAGTTTTGGCTTAAGTAACATACTACCGCCTGCAATAAGTCACCACGTTTTGCTACTCAATGGATTACTTGCAAGTAGCTCCCTTCTAAACACTCTCTTTAAATAACTCTATACATAAGCAAATCTGCTATATTAGAAGAAAATACCCCCCAGAGATTGTCTCGAGAGCGCACACAACAGAACAGACAAAAAGCAAGAGAAAAAGTGCTGAACCTGTCATCCATCAACTATTTGTGAGTGGCTTATAAACTGCATTCAGTTCCATCAGCCATTTCCTTGTAAGAGCAGGCTATCACACTGAAAATCATCTAAAACCTTCTGCAATTCTAACAGGGAGGACCCACCCCCCAGTCAGCACAACTTCCAGGGAACTGGCTGTGACTTCCATTTCCCAATCTGCCTTAGGAACACCCCAAATACAGCATGAAAGCAGCTAGCTCTCTTGTAGGTACGAAAAAGTTACAACTATGACTTTCAAGGACATTATTCCACTGCACCGCTGTAAGGGACACAAAATAACGTTGCTCACAATAACCTGGTAAACCAGTGACTGCTGCTGTTAAATGTCAAAACTGTTTAAAAATAAAAAAAAAACTTTCAGAAATTTAACAGAAGATAGAAGCGTAAAGATAAGCACAGGAGTGTATTTGTGCCATCAAGTTTCTTCCACTACTTTTCTTCTACAAAGCAGAGGAGCCCGTTGTTTCAATTCGAGACTTTTTATAGCCCAGTCCAGTGGTGCAAAGGATGATGTTAAGTCACCACACCCACTTGCTCAGTGGTTAAATTAATGATTTATTAGTATTTTAATAGTATCTTGAGAGGAGGGTTAACAGCTAAGTGGATATCTGTAATAAACAAAGCATCGCCCTGAAGCTATAACCCATGTAAAAGTTTTTTGTATTGTCATGTTCAGCTCTGTATCACAGACTTACCACTACCACCTTGTACATTAACATTTCCAAAACATGAAAAAAAAAAATCAGACTAGTCCCTCCCCCTATCTTAGAAACATCTAACAATGCATATTTTCCACACTCACAACATGTTTGTCACTGCAAACAAATTAATCTTCCACTACCACATCTCTAAAGATACCAAGGTACTTACACTTCTGATTTTAACTGAGCAGTTCCTTTTGGAAGCTGATTCATGTAGAGAAAGATAGTTGTACTTTGTTTTAGGGTAAGCAGCTTTGAGGCTGGTGATGTGCAAAATATGGATTTCTCTTTCCTTGATGGATTTTCATTATAGAACAGCAAAAGATGTCTATAAAAATATCTAAAAGAAAGCATTAAGTAATGGTAAGTGTAAAAAACCCACTACCCCTCTTCACAAATATATGGACATTCACATTTAATTCACGTGATGTGAAAATAATCCAGAAGGTTCTAACTATAAAATGCAAGTGCACTTATATTTGGAGAAGTAAAACTGAGAAGAACTAGCTGCAAGAGAACTGGTAACTATTTGTACGCGCGTTCTTACCTAAGCAGAGAACGTCTCGCAATAACAATGGCGTGGCTGTCATGCAACACTCTTCCACCAGGCTGAAAGCACCGACTGTAATTACATTCTCCTGTTCCTAGAGCTACAACTTCATGCTGTCCACCTAAAAAGAAAACATTTATTTTTATGTGATTGTGGTGAGTTAATCTTTAGTGGCTGCCAGGTGCCCACCAAGCTGCTCTCTCACACCCTCTGTCTCCCAGCAGATTTGGTTTGATTATCTTTAAGGTCTTTTCCAACCTGTGTGATTCTATGAAAAAATAAAACCAAAAAGCTCGTAGGTCAAGGTAAGGACAGGGAGATGGCTGGCCATTTACTATCATGTGCAAAATAAGACTCAGCTTGGGGAAGATTAATTTAATTTACTGCCAATCAGAGTAAGGTAGTGCCAGAAGCCTGCTCCTGTGTGAGTTTTTCACCAGCTGCAGCTTCCCTCACGCATATCCACCTGCTCTGGCCTATACTGGTCTATACAGCCTTACTCCTCCTTGAGATAGTACAAGGAAACATTTATGTAGGTCTTGAATATCTGTGTGACTATAGCACAATTATGCATGTGACAGAGCCATCAGAACGAAGTATCTCAAAGAAGGAGAGCTACCCTTTACATTTACTTACCAGATCAGAAATGCACCAATTCAGGCTCTCTGGGAACACAAACAGCCCCGATTTTCCACTCCCCAATACCCACAATCAAAACAGACTTGCCTTTTTCAATGATGAAGGCAGCCAGTGAACTGCCACAACTTTGGTACTCAGGATGTCTGGTAGTCAGGCTTTTAAATACTTCTTCAAGTGTTTGTGAAAGTTTTTGATAGGTAAGCTGTCTTCCCTCTAAATAAAATTTAACAAAAAGGCAGTGAGACACAAATTTGCAGGAGGGGGGAAAAACCAGACATGACCAACCACTTGCCAAATTATAAATCCAAACACACAGTAAAAGCACTACTGTCACCACACATCTCTGGGATTCTGAAGATTATCAGGATGCACATGAATAAATAAAGGACAAGAATACCTAAACACTTTATGCTTTATTATTCATGATAATAAATCAGGGACACAGGTCAAGTTTGATCACCTACTGTACACAGTATTTCAAGTAAGGACAGAAATACTGTTTCTATTTCTGTCACAATTCACCACTTAAATACAAACAATTTACCGAAGCTGTGTCCATTTGTAGAAACAATAGAAAACCTCCTACTTCAGTGACACTAATTCTTACACTGTTCTTTAAAGAGAAGATGGTTAAAAATACAGTAACTTAATAAAGATCACTAAATGTATTAAAAGAAGAGGTTTTTTTTTTTTTTTCTAAAAAAAGCAAACATTTGCTGGGTAATTCCAATCAAGAGACAAAACCAAAACTATTCCTTACCAAAAGAGAGCCTTGAAACACGAACAGAGTTTGCTGGAGTTTGGGGCTCAGGAAGAGCACAGGCAGAACCTAAGAATTTAACAAAATTTCAAACTGGGATGGACATTCCAAATTTCAAAACCTGGATCTCACAATATTACAGCAAGTTGAAGCTTCTAATTCTTTAAGGCTTTTCTTTCCTGATTTTGAAAGTCCTTGTAAGCACAGAACTACTTAGGTAGCAACCCATCAAAGACAATAAATGTTACAATAACTGAATTATTTTTAAAGTAGTAACTCAGTGTTGAAGCCTTTTAACCATAAAAATTCAAATCCACTTAGAATCAACTTCATATTGCTGTTGCCTCTGTTACCTAGTGAGTAGCAAATTAAGGGCAATAGCAACAAATAAATTAATTCCTTCAGTATTCTGTGTTCTGTGCTACAAACTGATGCAAGTCCTAATACACAAAAGACAGACAAAAAAAACCCAGTTTCAGAATCACAGGACAAATAGCTCTGCCCAAAGGATTCAGGAGAAGTGACAGAGGCCCTGATAAAGAAGCATTTAATGAAAACTACACAGAGATTTTGCATAGGAAGCTTTTAAGTCGAGCTTTTCAAGCTCTAATTAGGCATTGTTAGAATATTTACCTGACTTTTCAGAAGCCTTTTTCCCTGTACGGTCCAATTTAAGTAGCTCATCAAGAGCCAGTTTAGCTGCATTTAATTTAGACTCCTTCTTATTTTTTCCCAGTCCAGTCTTGTAGCAAACACCATCTACCACAGCACAAAAGGCAAAATAAGGCCTTATCATATCACCTTTAAAGGAGAAAAAAAAAAGCAGACACAATCAGTGAAATTATTTTAAGGTATTTTTATCCCTAGCTTTATGTGTTTACGTTCATTCCAAAAAAGCAGAAGACAAAAAGACAGTTTTAGCAAAATACAACTCATACTTTTCACCTCCAGAAGTATTTTGTCAGCTTTCACTTTATACATTTTTCACAAGATTCTGGTAGCAGTCAGAATATATAATTATTATATATATTATACAATTATACTTTATACAATTCATCTGATCAAATTCTGTAGTAATTAATTATGAGACACAGCTGTGCAGACAATAAAAGGGCATCCAAAAAGCAACATATGTGGAGGGTAGTGCAACCAATAGTTAAAAAAAAGTAAAATTAAATAATAAAAATTGACCTGTATTAGTGCCATCAATACTAACTGCAAAAATTCAGATCATGTCAAGGATAAGCAAACACTATTTTATTTAAGCAAAGAAGAAGTATTTACCTGCCACTCTAGATTCTCTCAATTCAAGTGGTACATGGTGCATCTGTGCAAACTGATGCAAGGCAGATACTGGGTTTATCATTCCCTGTTCATATCTTGCAATAAACCCCTCTAGGTTTTTATCTGGGCTAAGTGCTGATAACGAGGGTGCACGGGCTGCTTTCAAAAGAAAAGGTTCTGAAACAAAATTAAGAAAAGAACTGAATACCCTCTCTGGTAGTTTAAATCTGTTTACAGTAAATGCTTTTTAGAAGAACAAAAAGCAAAAACATTTACTCTAGAGTAGTATTGCTTTGCACTGAATCTTACATCAACAGTTCTGACAGGGCAGGTACCTCCTCTTTTAAAAGCATCAAAGCTTTTACTTTGAGTACTAAATCCATTAACCTCTGAATACAGGCAGATGTTCCCCATAAATATAACATATATTCCCTCTCCCCTCCCTTGCAAACCAGTGATCAAATTGAAGTTGCCGATGGCAGGTTCAGAACAGCGGGGCATGTGGTTTTTCACACAGAACTATGAAGCAGTGGAACTCCTTCTCACAACACACTATGAAAGTTTTAGCAATCACACAAATTATTCAAAAAGCAGGTAACTCATTCAGAGAAAGAGAAACCCACCCACAAAGAGCTGCTGAATATAAAGACAGCACCTCTGGCCGAGGTGGCCAGGACAGGACAAGGGGAGAGCTGACCCTGCAGGTCCCCCCAGCGCCCACCATTAACCAACCACACCTGGAACCAGCACAGTGAGTGGGTGGATATTTCATCTGTTCTACCACAGAGCCCTTACACTCTGCCTAAGGCAATGTAAGTAAGTTAGTCAAGTCATAAGAGACTTCTATAAATTCTGAGAAATAGTCCTGAGGCAAACCCACACTTATGAGTTTTAATTCAAAAGACAAACTCTTCCGAGGCACACGCCATATCTGGGCAGTTATCTTTGACTTGGAGCTCTCCTACAGAATAATCAATTAACATTTCCGGCAGCTTCTGTGAAGATTTAAGAGAGAAAATGTAAACTCTTCCCCTGTATTAACTCCAGGATGGATGGAATCTTCATCTTTAGGGTTGCCATATACTCAGGCACAAGTATATCCCAACCAAGAACTAAAATAAACTGTTAATTTCAAGACTTATAAATAGACACCTTTACCTCAATACAACTATTTGAAGAGACGGCATTCAAAATACATCCTGGGACATCTGGAACTGCCATTTTAACTTTTCTCAATGGTCTCTATGAAAATTCATACAGCAGTACATACCCTACCATTTGGCAACCTCTACAGCACTTTTTAAAGTGTAGCTTCAATTAAAAATTGTGAAAAGGTGTACACTATATACCCACCCTACAACAAATCTCTTACTCCAGCAAGCTTCCAGTATGAAATGACACAGGAAGAAGAGGAACAAGTTCAAGCAGATGCTAAAGAAGCTATTTAAGAAAATATAGCAAGAAAAAGCAACAGAGACTTGCAACCTTTCAAAAAAGAGAAAATCATAGTTACTTTCACTAATGTTAACAGCATATTTAATAGCTAATCCCAGTTTATAAACTGACAACTATACCTGGATGTTGTGTCACCTTCGGTACACTGCACCCCTCAGAAGGTGGAAGTTTTGGCTTTACAGTCAGTGATGGAGAAAGGCTCTTTACAGGCGACTGCCTAGGAGCCTGAGCTGGCAAAGTCTTCTTTTCTATGGGGTCAAAGGTGGGCATTCCAGCACTCCAAAACCAGTCACCGCTGCTACTCATTTTTGATCAACCTAAATAAGTTTAACAGCAAAGCTATGAGATGTTAAAGGCATGCTACAAACTCCAGTGTTCTTAGCTAAGCCCCTTCACCACAGCACTAGGAACAACCTGCACTCTGCTTTGCAGAATCATAGAACTGTTTGGCTAGAAATGACCTTTGAGATAAACGAGACCAACCGTAACTGTCCACTACTAAACCAGATCTCTGAGCACCCCATCTACCCGTCTGTTAAACACCTCCAGGGATGGTGACTCCACCACCTCCCTGGGCAGCCCTTTCCCGAGAACCCTTTCAGTGAAGAAATTTTTCCTGACACCCAACCTGAACCTCCCCTGAAGCAACCTGAGGCCATTTCCTCTTGTTCCACCACTAGTTACCTGGGAGAAAAGACACACACCTGCATCCCTAAAACCTCCTTTCAGGTTTTGTCAAGAGAGGTCTCTCCTCAGCCTCCTCTTCTCCAGGCTAAACAACCCCAGCTCCCTCAGCTGCTCCTCATAACTTGTTCTCCAGCCCCTTCACCAGCTTTGTTGCCCTTCCCCACTGACTGGGGCAGAAGAACTGAAGACCCAGTGTTCTTCCAACCCCACGTTCCCAGCCAGCACTATGAGGTTCAAAGCCGGTTAGCTAACCACCTCCCCTCAGGCTTAACACAGCCCTGCACCCCCTCTTGCTACCAGCTCCAAGGAAAAGAGAATCCCCCACCGGCTTTCAAAGGAGTGAGGGAAAAACTGAAGCAGCAAAGCGGATCCCTCTCGAGTTTCCAGGAGGAGCTGGTGGCTTTGGTACCTGCTCTGCTCTCCTCTCCTGCGCTGTGATAAATCCCACACCCGTTGGGCTCGGCCGCCCTGACCGTCGCGCTGCGGACGGCCCCAACTGAGGGGCGGCTGAACCCCGCCTGAGAGGAAAGGCGGGAAAAAGCGCGGGAGCTGAACTGCTGAAGGCTCCTCAGGGCCGACCAGCCGCCGCCACACCGCCTGCCGCCTGAGGGGATGGGCTCTCTCGGCCGAGCACGCCGCTCCCCGCCCGCCAAATCCGTCCCTCACGGGCAGCCCCTGACCTGCGGGCTGTGAGGGGCGGGAACGCCTTCGCCCAGCCCCGCCAATTTGTTGAGGGGAAGGAAGATCCCTCCGCGGCAGGCTCTGCCGCCAGCACGCGCGGAGCGGCTGAGGCGCGAAGCGGCCGTTGCAGCTGAGGGAGCGAGCGAGGGAGTCTCGTCCCGGCGCAGTAGCGGCCGCGGAGCCGCCTGCCCCCGCGCTGTCTCGGCGGCTTCCCGTGCCGCCGACCGGAGGCTCCCGGCGGGCAGGGCGGCACCCGAAACCACCAGAGGCGTCACGGCTCTGGATCAGCCGAGCGGAGCCGCGCCCTGACCCACTGCCGGAGGGAGCGGGGGCCGGGGAAGCACCGTCCGTGGGGCCGCCGCCGCCGCCGCCTCCACGGGGCTGGGCGTCTCAGGCGGCCGGTGCCCCCGCTCACAGTTTCCTGGCAGCAGAAGCTGGAGTCGCCTTTTTCCAGCAACCTGAGGGGAAGGCCGGGCTCCCCTCACGGCAATGACAGTCGATGCGGTGTTACCACTTAAAACACTCCTTTTTTAATCAAGGAAGTTCAACAACAACAACAAAAAAGCCCTGTACAGTAGTTAAATTTTATTACAAGTGTAATAAACTTAATAATTTTTAGCACTAAGGCAATCACAGTTTCATAAGTTATATATATATATTTATATATAAAATTTACACAAGTCTACATTGACAAGTCAATTACCGGTCACATCAACGAGGGGTTTTGTGTTATGGCAAATAAAGTTTATGAAAATTCACAGTTAATCTGCAAGTATTTTAAAGATGCAGGAATCATATTGCACATAATAAAAAGGGGTGGGCGCTGAGGAGCAGATTTACAGTGTTCCAGCTATTCCTTCACAGAATATACATTGGTCATCATCATGCAGTAACTTCAAATACAGAATGGTATCATGTACCACAGTAAACAGTTACTCACAATGTAAGTTTTAAATAGAGTAGCAAAAAGCTGTTAGGTTTCTCTTTAAACCATATTTAAGTTCTTAAAATACAATAAAACACTTTGATAAAATCAAACGGAATTACGGTTGTCACATTACATTTTTAGTATTCTTCTTTGTCTTTTCCTTTCTTTTCCTTTTCATCCTGTAGTGCAGTACCAAGTTTCTTTATAAGGACCGACAAAACTTTGTCCAAAGGATCCATGACACCGCGCTGCAGCCACTTAGGAATAGTAGTCCTTGCATGGTGAAAGCCCAGCTTTTGGAGGATGTAGTCAACACCAACTGGATCAATTTTTCTCCCAGTCCAGGATATTAATCTAAAAAAAAAAAAAACCCAACAATGAATAGGGGACTCAATCTCAAATATATAAATAGAGCAACTGGTATTTATATCAACAAACATCCATTTTTACCAGTTACTTCTGACCTACTTAAGGCCAACAGGCATTGCTTCAAACAATTTCTACAGATAAGTTGAACATGACGAATGGAACATCCTCTCAAAGGCAGAGGAATCTCAAGGAGGCAAAAAAACAGACCTGGCTGCCTCCAGATCATGTTTAAATTCATGTATTGTTACTGCTAATACAAAATGCCAACTGTCAAGATTTTTTTGGCCTAAGTTGATGTGTTGCTTTGGTACGTAAATGAACACTTAGGTGCTCCAGCAGTGTCAGCAGAGGTTGAAAAACAATCCCCAACACAGAAAAAAATCATTTTCAGTGACTGAAAGTGTATATTGAGAGCAGTGAGTGGCTGCTGTACACACTATTCTTTTGTGCTAGGTTTAAACTGCCATACAGCAACCAGGTTATAGGGCTTCATTTTAAGGTGACTTTTTAGAGAGTAACTAAAAGGAATGCTAAAAATGGAAAACTGCCAGATGAAAAACAAAGAAATTGACAAACAGCAGAAATTGAATGGACTGATGTAGGATAGAGTGAAACAGGAATCTGTGGTGCTTAATAAATTTAATTTTACTGTATCCTAATTTTGAAGGGCCTCTAACAATATCTGCCTAAATTCTAATCTAGAAGTTAACTGATGTAATAGGTAATTGTGTTATCCAGCTTTTGTCACATATCTTTCATAGGAGCACTGACAGCCAAGGACAAATATGTAATGGCACCCACATGGTTGATCCTCTTAGGAGCTGAACAGCATCAACTGGGAAACACTTGTCGTTTGCAGGGCAGTGCTGACAGATAAAATGCAAAGACAAAGAGATTGCAGATATGCCTGCTTGTTACCTGAGTGTGGGTTCCAAATGCCAGGTATTGCACATAAATTCTCTCCAGTCAACTGTAGTGTAAGTAATGCTTTCCTCTGCCTCTTTCTCAGTGGAGCTGTCCTCAAGAATACCAACGGAGTTCTTCTGCCCTGGACGAGCAGCCAAAATGCGAGGAGGAAAAATTGCTACAAAACAGAGAGAGGAAAAAACCCACCCCAGTCACTCATGAGTATCTCATTTGAATTCTCTTTCTACATCACTTAAATAAAACAAAAGCACAAATCACACACCAAAAAAAAAAAAAAAAAAAAGAGAGAACAACCTTGTGTTTCAGTTTTACAGAATTTCTGGCAAGCAGTTTTGGTTGGAACAAAGTGCTAGTAAAAAAAAACCTACAAAAACTGTAACAGACACTGGATAGCACTGGAATGTGGGACTCTACCTTCTCTGCCTGCCTGAAGGATCCATATACAGGGGCTTTCTTTCAAATTCATCATGGCATTCCAAGCATATGACATTCAATAAACAAAATTCAGACACACTCTGAGTTTAGAAACTTTTTTAGAGGAGGAGGATGGTGGGAGAATAGTTAAGTTAAATCTTTGTCCAAAGGCATCAAGGGGATTGTGGGATACAGGAAAGGAACAGCAGCTCCTTCTCTTCCAAACAACATATTTTATAAAATAAATCTGTGAATTTGGATTGAATTTTGATTTAGCTTAAGATAGACTGAAAACAATTTTTTTGACAGAATTACAACAAAATAGTTATATCTTCCCCTTTTGCTAGTTTCTGCACCTGTTGGACGTTTTACTATAAAGTGCTTTTATGAAAATTCACACTATTGTACACAGTTACATGTAAACAGATTTTGTTATGGTTTCAAAATACTTTCAAAATACTGAGTTTAATGTGTTCTACATCATGTGTTACATGATGTACGTCATGTTACATCACATGACTAAATGTCACATTTTCTGTACAGTTCAGTAATAAATGCAAATTACTACACACAGCACTGAATTTCACACACACCAGAAAAAGAAAAGATGTGCCTTTCACTGTGGTGGTAACTCATCATTTACATGTACATTACCATGTGGTAATGTACGTGTAAATGATGTACGTGTACACTACTGATGTACGTGTATACTACTCTGGTGGCAGCCTTTAAATAAAAAGTACAGAAATTAGAGTCTAGAATAGGATTGCTGTGGCAAAATTTGGATAATTTTAATTTAAGATCAGAAGTTGTAAAACTTCAAATAAACAGCTTTCATGTAACATCTGAAATAATTTTATCTCTGATCAACACCTACAGTGCCGTTATGATCTTTTCCAAGTCTTAATTAATTTAGTAGGTCTTAGATACTCATGGCAATAATTATTTGTAAAGCATTAATGCCACTAGATGATGCCCTTCAACACGCAGGTAATCACAGAGCACAGTCAGCACCACACTGTGTATTCACCTCAAGTCTGCAACAACAAAAATCACTCAGTGTTCGGCGCACTCTACAGATATATCAACCTGACATACGAAGGCTTAATCCATAAGCCTCAAACCAGAGTTGACTTTTGAGTGAACTTCCCAACCTGTATCACATCAGCATGAAATACAACCATGAGACTTTTCCTCCTACAATCCAAAGCCAGGTGCATTCTACCAGAACAGGAGCTTCCCAGGTGCATCTCTGATCCTGGCCAGATCTGGGATGTGCCCGAGTGATGCAAAGCCAACCCACCAGATGTTCCTGTGCCTTTCTCTCTCTTTAATTTGTTTGTTAGATTGTATAAAAGCAGGACCCCCTCACAGCGAAGGTGGAGACCTCACCTACGAGTGGACACACTGTGTTGGACTTCCCAATTGCCAGGGAAAGGTTCTCTGATCCTTTGCTGCAACGGGGCTCCCCAGCTGATACAGATCTGGATGATGGTGAAGTATTTGGGCAACTGGTGATGAATCTTTCTTAATCACTATAGTTAACCTATGTAGTAAGGATTAAGTGCATTACCCTGAATATCTTTGTACCTTGCTTATTCTTTTTTTCCTACTTTGAGCTAAAGTAAAATAAGTTTGGTTTTTTTTTCAAGCTGGTGTCTGTGTCCTTTTTGCTAATCCTGTCAATTGGCAAAATACAAACTTGTCTTCAATTTGCTCTTCTTAGCAAAGACCACATTTTGCTTAAGAATGCATGTGTTGGATTTGAATGCTGCAACTGAACATACTCACATGGAAAAGTAAACCACTCTGAAGTCAGAAAAATGCACATCTTGAAAGAAACTCCATTGATGAAAGGACTGCAATAAAAGTAATGTAGCTTCCTAAACCAGTTCTCATCTGCATACACCATCTGACAGAAGGCAAGTTAAACTAAACACCAGGTGTCAAAACAGGAGCAAGATTATGATTTAGGGTAACTAGGACAAGCTCATCAGTAGTGGGTAAGGAACAGAAGTCTAGGAGTATGTCTCTTCTTTGCAGCAAACTGCACGTAGGTGCTGCATTGGAGGTGACCAAATTGTTTTTTAACAACCTGTTGTACCTACACAGCACAGCAAAGTGCCACACAGAGATACTAGCACAGCGCCCTGCACAGTGGTGGCATGTCAGTGTAGTGTCTGTATGCAACTACTCTGCTCCCACTCCTACAGAAGTTGACTGAAAATCAGCTCAAGTATTTACTAAACAATGTTGTGCTTTTTCAGACGTGCCAAAATACCTCTTGGCTTTCAGTCTGAAACAACCCATAAAACCTTTTTGTTATTGTATAGTTAAATCTCACTTGTCAGTGATTGAAAGAGGTAACTGCTGTTTCATAGCAGTAAGTCCAGATTTCAAGAGCATTTAATACTACTTCTGTTGATTTCAATGGAAGCAAGGTTAGGCTTAATTTTTTAAAAATTAAATCCATTTTTAACATGTCAACTCTATTAAAAAGTATGAAAATATTTAGTACCAAATAGTCTGCCAACTGCAGATTGTCAGACAAGCGTTACCTCATAAACAACAACTCACCTTTTTCTTTTTCTTTTAGATAAGCAGATACCAAGTCATGCAGAAACATAATCAATTCAGCATCCATAGTTACACAAATGTGGTCTGTAAATTCAGTTACTACACTGCATTCCACCTTTGGTTTAACACTTGTATCTACAGTCAGATAAAAACAGTATTAATACACTTGTAAGAACATACAGCATACATAAAAGTACACAGAATTTGAATACAAGTAATTTGAAAATGATATTGCTGTTACTGAACCAGACTCAAAAGAGAGGAAGGACCACAATGAGGTGTTTAGCAGCCTCAGCATTTTTTAAACAGTAACTTCTGGTATTTTATAAAAAAAGGTGTTGAAAATAAAGAAATACTACCATGGAACAGCCTTGGAAAGTCAGCCTGGAGCAGTATCACTAGCTTGTGCTATGCTAGCAATGTATTATTTTAGACAAAAAGAAAAGCTGACAGCAGATTTTACATTTGGCTATTAAACAAATCAACCAAAAATCAACAGGTTGACTTATCTAGCAGTATTATCCTGGATCAGGTATGGAGCAAAACCACAGCTCAGCCAAGATAAACATCTACATTAATGTCTTATAACCTTCAGAAGTTTTACTTCCCACCAGTTCCAACTACAGTCTGAATAACATTTTGAAAACAAGAGCATAAAATTAAGCTTCCTCTCTTGCATTTTCTTTTTCAGAACGGCTCTCCTCTTGAACATTAAAAATATGAAAACCAACCCCCTAAAAACAGCCAGCCTACCTGAAATGTTCATACTGATTTTTCTTAGTAACTTTTTTCCCTAGCAACCACTCTCTGGACAAGATCTTCACTCTCTCAACAGAATTCCCTCTACATTTTATTATGAAATGGTATCCTTCCTGGCAGATCTGATTAAATCCTCTTCTCTTATCAGCATAGTAGCCTTGTATTTAACTCCTCATTTATGAGAAATAGCTTTGGATAAGAAAAAACAAATTATGTTTATTTACTGCACCTTGTAATGAAGGCTCTTGGGGCTCTTGAACATGAATAGATTTAAAATCCAGCTGCATCCTTGGCAATGCAAAGATGGTTTCAGTTTCATGGTTGTAACTGGAGCCACCTCTGAAGCCACTCAGCAAGCTTGAGCTTTTCACCGTTGTGCTGCTCTCTGGGTTGTTAGCATCAACATTTCGAAGCAGGTTTAACTCTACAGGGAACAAGAGGAAATTCTTGAATTCAGTAGTCTTATATTACAAAGAGCTTGTCAGCACAGAGGGTGACAGATTTTCACAAAAGACATCTCATAGTAAGAAGAGGGGAGGAAATCAGTGTCAGTTATAACATCTAAGCACGTCTAGGAAGCTGTGTTAGTTTTTTGGAAGCTTAAAGTCCAAATTTTGAAGTATGCCCTTTGTGTTTCAAAATACAGCAGTACTTAAATGAAAATAAATGTTTCTGATTAATGCAAGTAATACCCAAATTCACCGAGGCCACACTGCTGTCAGAAATCACTGTTGACCAGGAATCCAGCTTTGTCACCAGACTTTTACCATGCACATGCAATATCATTGAACTAGTTTTCAGTTGTTAAAATTGTGACAAGACAAAAAAAAGTTTAAAAAAGTTGCTATTTCATTGTAAAACTGCTGGTGTATGATTATTAAGAAGATTATATCCTTTATCCCGCTCTCAAAAGCGTGGCTAAAAACGTCAAACAATCAAATGTTGTTTCTATACTTAAATGCTCTGGATGTAGCAAAACAGGGCTACCTAAAAACATCTAACAGACTGTGCCTCTATTTGTGAACTTCAGCCACTACATCCTGTCTTTCAAAAGGAAAAAATATGAGTATAATATATCAATAATTTCATTTTTGTTTTTCAAGAAACTATCATCTGCTCATTTCTGCCTACATGCCATATTCTGCTATTCACCCTTACACAGAAATTCTGTTGATATTATCTACTGATTCTATGGTTTGTAAATGAAATAGCAACAGCTATATTTTAAGATTTCTTTTAACATTATCTTAATTTTTTTATTTTCCAATTAACTATGATTTAAAGATACAATTCAGAATGTTTTAAGGCCTAGAAACAGCTGAAGGTTGAAAAGCTTTAGGCACATGAGTACTTTTCAAGTGTTAGTTGTAAGTGGTGACAGAAGCCTGAAATGTATTCCTATTTCAACTTAATCCATAAATCCATCATGGACAGTGGAATATATCCTCATGGTACACACACAGACATGAAAAAGAAAGAAACTGAAGGAAATTTATTACATATAGTGAAAGATGGAAAGACTAGAGCTACTGCAATGGCAGAGACACTTGTCCTGTACACTAACAGAACATTTTGGCTTTACTGCACAGCTTGAAAAAGGATTTAGCTCAGTAGCACTCCCAGTCATTCAGCATATTGCTGTGCTTCACCATAAGTTTCTCAAGAAAAAAACATTTCCATATTTCAAATTCTCTTCTCCCAGTAGCCCACTTGAAATTTAGCAGCTTTTAAACAGCACAATCTGCACTACCTGGCAAGCAGACCAATCCCAAAACTTACTGAACACGAATCTAACCTTCATTCCTTGTGGCTGTAACGTAATTGAACCACTCTTTCACGCTGGCAACTCCGTGGGGAGGGTTTTCATGGCGGCGCCTTGTTATCTTTGTGATTGTCGCCATAGGGCTTTCCAGGGCTCCACACGGTTTGGTGACCATAGTGTTATGGCCCAAATGAAAGTCCAGGGTTTGCACAATATAAGTGGAGTGTTCACTCGTACCTGCATTGAAGGTGGGGGAGATGTGGGGTGAGAGAAAAGAAAAATGGAAAAAAAGCAGCTTGGTAAGGGTGGTAGGATTTCTCCTCTCACTCTCCTCTCCTCACACAGGTATTTAACAGGAATAATTAGTATGCCAGTGGCATTAAAAAACTAGTATAAAGCTTGCAAACAACAGAAAAATTAAATCCTCAGTAGCTGCAGACACTAACAACCTCTCAATATGAAGACAAATATAAGCAATAAGACAATCAAAATTCTTCATACAGAAACAAAGGACTACGTAAACACAGATGTGCAATTAACAAGGCAGACAGTCCACTTTGTAGGCATATTATCAAGGAGATTATCTAGTATATTTGAAAATGTACTTTGCATTATTCCACAGAAAAAGCAAATTCTGGGAAAGATGGAGAGGGAACAGATTATTACTTTATGTACGTGGTATATTCTAGGGAAATAATCTTGCTTCAGACTTAAGAGAAAATAAAGGTTTTCTTTGATTTCTTCTTAAGTATCAATACATGCTTAAAACTGATTTAAAGGGATTTAGAGAAGTAAGAAATGGTTTAAATTACCATCTTCCCAAACTTTCTGGGCTTCTGTCCAAAATGCAATATTGGGTTCTTCAAGGTGAAATAAGGCCCATGATTTTGAGCGGAAATTAGGACCATGGAAACAAGCCAGTGTCATATGGTTTCCATGCAGGCTCATGGATCCTCCAAATTGCATTCCATCTTCTGGCAGTGGCATCTGAAATAAGGATATATGGCACCCAGATACCACTTTCAAAACTCCTGGCCAATGCCGATGATGGGCTGCATCCAACACTAGAAAATAAACAAGCAATGGCAAGAACAAACTTTAGTAAAGAGAAATATATAGAAAAGATTGCTGCCTCATTTATATTTTTAGTAAAACATGGAATTATGAGTGATATTTTCTAATCTATGTCATTGACACTGTTTCATCTTTGTGATCTAAGGTGGCTGTAGCTTATGAGTACCTGAAGAAGCATACTTGGAAAACAATGACTCCTTGTGTTCAGACACATTATGGTTTCAGCTCATGATCAACAGAAAGTAAGAGTAACACCATACTTCCACTGCTACTCAAAGCAGGAATGGTTTTTTTTTTAATGAAATAGACTCCAAAAATAGACTTTGCAAACTATTTCAACTCTACTGAAATAGTTTGATAACTGCAAAAAAGATATTTTATTTTAAATTAAAACCCAAAACTAACATAAGTGAGTTCACCATTATATCCCAGATCTAGCAGGGTACTCGAGATATCTGCATTCTTCATTGAAAGGTTATTGCTAGCACAAATTTACAGGAAGCATGTACTTAAAGTATTTCAAGTCAAAAAGATATGCTTGCAGGTATCAAGTTGCTCAGATAAATTTTTGCAATTAAAACATTCTACTTGGGAAGTATACTAATTTTTGTACCACTTACATTGCTCATGTGAGCTTTTCTCTAAGTTGTTGGCCATTGTCTTAGGAGGGAGATAAGGAACAGGTCCCCAGGTGGACAGAGCTCGCTTGCTTGTATCAAACTGCTGAGTAAAGAACTCCTGGAGTTTCATTCCTATTTTTATTAGGTCTGGTGTAGTCGATCTTGAAATCATGACTTGGAAGATATCCCATTTCAAGTCCCCATGGACAAATATCTCACTAGGTATTAAAAACAGCAAGAACGTTAGCAGTTAATCTGTTTTCTACTGACATTAAACAAAAAACAAAAAACAAAAAAAACCCCAAAACACAAACCCTTTGCTTTCTAGCAGATGCTTACATTTTTGGTTAGCAATACTAGACAGAAGACAGAATTTGACCTTATCAAACATTATACATTTTAAACACAGGAAGCAGTATTACCTTTTATCAGAGATGCTCGAATCCAAAGCATTATACAGATTAATCTTCCATTCATCCTGTAGTTTAAGATCAGCATTACTGAAGATTCCCATTAGGATACTGGACCCCATATAGTCAACACGTGCTTCAGTGGAACCCATGGTGATTTGAATTTTATGACTGGGCTGTTGGTTTGGGTGTTCAGAAATATGAGCTGAAATAGAACCAAAGCAACACAAATAGAGCATTAAAGATAAGAAAATGAGTTTTTCCAGTGATATCACCCTTATGCCATCCATATGATACAGAGGGACTGAGAAAACAGGTTTTCCCCAGATGCACGAGGAAGTCATGACTCTGGTGTAGAGCCAGAACACCCAGCCTCTTTCCAAAGCCAGTTTTGCATTTCCTAGATTATAAACACTTTTGAAATTCTAAGAGGAGCTGCAATGCTATCAAGTCTTTCCAGTTGCCATCTACCCAGCCAGCTGAAGGGGGCTGGAGGGTTGCACAACTAGCTAGTGTAATTTTAGAGTGACTCTGAGACTGAATCAGCCCCTGATCAGAAAGCCATCCCTTTAATTCAGTGTGTGTTTCACAGTCAGAATGCACAAGTAACAATCCAAGATTTCTATCTCCTAGCAGGTTCACAAAGCAAGGTACTATGTATGTTATTTATTTTTTCATATTTATTGCCTGGAGCATTTACTAATACCAGGCAGCTTTCCAACTTACCCACCATCTCCAGGGTGTTAACATCTATGGTACCTCCAACAACTCCCCCTCTGGAGTCCAGCTGTGATCTTCCCAAGCCAACAGACATGCTAATTTCCCGATCTCTGCTACTACCCACAGATAGACGACCCTGGCTTTTCAAGCCACTGGTAGTCCACCTAGAACAGAAGTGAATATAGACAACAGTTTTCCAGACTGTCAAAAGAGAAACTAAAAAACCAAATTTACTGGAAGGCAGTAAATAATGTGTTTTAGGCATATGTGACTCCAGGATTAAGCATCCACCAGAATTCATGAGGGGCTTCACAGTTCAAAACTAAAAAAGTGAGGATTTTAAAGCTAGAAGACAACAGGCTGTTAACAGTCTGTAGGGAAAATGTTTTGGCTTTTTTTTGCCCCCAAAACACCACTGTCTGTTAAAATATGCTTGATCTTGTTTTATACTTACGTAGTATTGCCCATTACGTTGCTCATATTCATTTGAACATTTAATTGTTTTAGGTTCATAGCAAACACAACCAGTGTTTCCCATGGTGTTCCTTGCTGGCTTCCAGCTTTATTTGACTTATTAAATGGAGTTGATGTTTTTGAGAGAGTGTCTAAATGAAAAAGTAGACCAAAATTTAAATTATTCTACATGCTAGGAAAAACTGACAGAATATGTAGATTGTACATATTACCAAAGGACAAAATAACACCATATTTAAGGAGTGCCACAAAACTACAAGTGAGTAAAAGTGAGAACTAGAGGATTTGCAATGCGTGTTGCTTTAGTTGTCATAGAAATTGACTCATTTTACACATTTTACATTTATTTTTACTAATATCTTTAAAAGAAATTACTTTTTCATTTGCAGTCATTCATGCAAGAGCATATTTTAAATTCTTTAACTGTTTAAAAATACCAGTGTACTCAGAAAATTAATTATTAGTATTTGAATATTCAGGTAGCAAAGACAAAATTTCAAGTATTAGGGTTTTCCTTGCTCTTCTCACAAAAATCCTGACAATTTTCTTATAAGCCTGTGCAAAACAGCATTTCCTATGAACAAGCCACTCTTACCAGCCATAAATCCTTTTCCTACTATGTCTTCTTCTAAAAACTGTTCATATCTAACAGATTACTTGCTTACTAAACAGATTAAATACCTGTCCTTTTCCTAGAGTAAAATAAGCATCATATTTCTAAATCTCCTATCTATATCTAATGCCATAAATATTCCACACAGCCAGTGCTACATTGCTATAAGCTACAATAACATTTGCAGTAAAAGAAATTAAAAGTTACTTTATTTCTTATACAGAAACTAACCTTATTTAGACCCCTTAGTATGAGTCCAGAGTCTCAGATGACATGAAATAACGGACCTCACCTGAGAGCTGTGATATTGACCCTTTGCTAAGAGCATGGTAATTGCTGGGATGAGAATAGAGTGCCAAGATAATGCTGCAATCAAATTAAGCTGGAGAATTCATCTAGCCCCAGCTAAACAACTCTTGCTTTAGGAGAAGGATGCAATTTTATAGAAAGTACTCAAACTACATTTTGATTCATCCATTTCAGACATTTTTCTTTCTCTTTCACATTTTTCAGTGGAAAAGAATATTTTATGGTTGCTTTCTACAAAGTAATGACACATTTTTTACATAAAACTGATGGGAATACTTTACAGAACTAAAGAAATCATTGTCTACTAACCTCTCTGAGGCACTGAAGAGTCAGACACGCTCCTGGATCTAGTAACAGCTGGAGACTTTAAGCTATGAGATGCTGTCCCAGGTGACATACTGCTGCTTGCATTATGTTCACTAAAAACATTAGGTGACTGTGCCATGTGTGTAAATGAAGCAGATTGGCAAGGCTGCTCCCATGTCCTACAGTAGGCTTTCCGTGAGGATTCAGGAGAAAGGTGCTGGCTTACCCCTTCAATTGAATCTGGTGTTCCAGGACCCGATGCTGCTGGAAAAAAAAGCAGCACATGAAAGGTAGAAAAACGATTTCATTTTTGTTTAACAATATCCTTCCATATACTAAGGAGTATTTGGAGAGTGTCAAAACATATTTCATTTACTGTAACTACAGGTTCTCTACTGTCTTCATTAATATAAGCTCTTCAAATAATTCACTGACCTACTTCAGAAATTTTCCATTTCTTCTTTCTAGCATTTTCTATTAAAGTTAGAGTGACTGCATATGGAGTAAATTATAATACATTGATATCTAGTCACACATGTAACACTACACAGATAATAAATGATTATAAAATTCCTACTACAACTTCTTGCACAAAAAGGTTTTTCACAAGAAGAAGCAGTATCTTACCTGGCAGATTTATTGTTTGATCACCCAGGAAAAGCCGTCTAGCAATGCTCCTCCTGTACCAAGCCCTTGGGAAGGCTAGAATCTCACTGAGGCGCCGCATATCGTATTTAAAAGAAGCAGATCCTATATCACAGACAGCTGTGAAGAAAAGCAAATACACAACAACTGTAAATTCTCAGCAGTAACAGGTTTTGATAACCAAATCTAATTAATAGGTGTTCAATATAGTAAAATGATTCTTTACCCAGCAGCAGAGTCTCTGTTGTAATGAAAAACTAGTTATTAAAACCTGCAGTTATCCTGAGGTGTTGGCCTTTCTCCAAATCCAATATGAGATACCAACATATTTCATAAAGGCAAGAAGGAACCTAAGAATATAACTGATCATAGAATCACAGAATGGTTTGGGTTGGAAGGGACCTTAAAGATCATCCAGTTCCAACCCCCCTGCCATCAGCAGGGACACCTTCCACTAGACCAGGTTGCTCAAAGCCTCATCCAACCTGGCCTTGAACACTTTCAGGACTACTTGTGTTGTATGTGCCTCTGAGAGGCCTCATCTGAGGGCTTTAATGGCAGATTAATCACAACCATTCTGCTCTTTGCCCAGTAAGTCAGGATCCCATGTGCAGTGGGGGAAAATAAATAACAAATCTTTAAACCTCACTTTTACTTCAAGGTTCCTTGAGTATTGTGGAATCCAGCTCTCACTGTCACTTCATAGGCACCAGATGGCAAAGTGGTGAAATTTGACAGTAACTGAACAGAGACTGCAAAACTACCTGAGTTAGACATGCAGCAATGCAGTCAGAATTAAGATAATAACACATAGCTAATGTCAGACTAAAATAAAAAATAAAACAAAACAAAAAACCACAAATAACACTAAGAAGGCAGCTTATGATCTAGGAGATTCAGCTGCCATTTTCAATGGGCACAGTATATCATCTCCGTAACACCACATTTAATTGTGCTTCATAATCTACTTTGATTTTTTTTCCCCCCCCTCTATGGGAGATTGCTTGAAAACTAGACTATTTCTAGATTTCACAGTAAAAGAAGGTAAAAAGGGCAAGTGTCTGTAAAAGATTTAGTCCTGTTCAGGTAACAAAAGAGAACTGTGAAACACCCATTTCTGAAGACAGGACTATGAAAATGAGTAGTTAGTGTTTACCAAAGTAGGTCCAACTGAAAGCTTAACCCACACTGGAAATAAATTTAACATAAAGTTCTATTATTATACTAGTTTATCTCTGTTATAAAATGTATTAAGAGATGAATCAGCAATGAGAATTGGAGTTTGTTCATCATTCTGTCTGATGGAACAATGATATAGAAGAGCATTCACCCTAGGGCACTGGATGGCCTGGTGAAGTTCATTCCACTGTTGCTGACTTCTGGAATGTGGAGACTCATCACACCTATACTACATGGACACTGTGAGCATGCTACAGTTGATTTCTAACTTCAGCAAGCAAGTTAGCACAGCATAAGACATTGAGAAAACACAGTGGAATTCCAACAGAAAAGCTGAAAAGCTCAGAAACCCAATCCAAAGGCTCATAGCTCACTTTTTCTTTGTGGTTTGCAGTTTCTTCAACTGGTTGCTCTAAGAAACACGTGCTTTGGGATTACCAATGCGCTTTTTGACCACTAGCAGTAAAACAGATTTGCAGTGGCCATGCCAAAGTGAAATGGCATATTTCAAAATTCCTATTTTAACTCTAATGATGTATGACAGTGAGCAATGAATTAAATATTTTAGGAAGAAGGATTTTTTTGGCAGGTAGGAAACAAGAAGTACTGGTATAGTAATATAAAAATATTTAAAAGCTAACCAAGCTTCTGAGTTTATCAATAAAACAAATTATGTGAGAATAGATTAGCACTTCATGTTCCAACTCATTTCTGTTCATGTAGTCATATATTATCTCACTGCAGTCATGCAGACTTTTGGGGTTCTCAAGAAATAGGGTTAAAAATTGAAAGGCACAAATATTGCTCAACAAACAATACTATTGAATGACTCTAGTCTCTCAGGTACAAAGCTAATGTATATTATGGGATTTTATATCTAAAGTAAAATAGACATTGTGTTGTTAGGCCAAAAACAACCACCCTCTCTTGCATGCTGAGACCATGTAATAAAGCTTACACACTAAGATAACTACTGAACAATGATTTAACATCCTTGGGATAATACCCAACAGAAACATCTGCAATACAACTAAAATGACATGTAACTTAAAGCTGACTAAACTCAAACGATTTAGGCTTTATCTCTGTTGTGGGTTGGCCCTGGCTAGCAGCCAAAGGCCTAGCGAGCTGCTCACTCATTCCAGTCTCCTGTGGGAGAGGGAGAAAAGAGAAGGAAGACAAAGAGACTTGTGGATTGAGATAGCAACAGTTTAAGAGGGAAAGCATAAGCTGTGCATGCAAATGAAGAAAAAAAACATTATTCACTGCTTGCCATTGGCAGGCAGATGTTTAGCTATTTGCTGGAAAGTAGAGCCTCAGCACACCTAACAGCTGCTTGTGAAGACAAATGCCACAACCCCCAACATTCCCCTTTCCTTCTTCTTTCCCTGAGCTTTTATTACTGAGTCCAACATCATATGCTATGGAACATCCCTTTGATCAGTTTGGGTCAGCTGTCCCAGCTGTGTCCCCTCCCAGGCAGAGTGGGAAAGAGAGAAGGGTTTGACACTGCACAAGCACTGTTCAGCAACAGCCAAAACACTGGTGTGTTATCAATACTGTTTCAGCCACAAATTCAAAGCACAGCATCATGTGGGCTGCTATGAAGAATGTTAACTCCATCCTAGACAAAGCCAATATAATCTCAAAATATTCATGGGCCACATGTAGTCACACGCACTGAGGTTAGAGATGTGTTTCAGCAAGCTCATTTGGTTACATTTGATGAGTCAGGAGGCTAAAAGGTGCATCTACAAATAGGTAATCCAAGTACCATTAAAATTTAATGTACTTCACTCAAAAAGAGCAAAAAATTTTACTACACTCTACAAGCAGATGGCTCTCATATACCATCTACAAAAGTTGCTGAGAGTAAAGTCTGTCACTGGCTCAGCAGTTCTCCAATTAGCTGAAGAGATGGGATTAAAATGAAACAAGCATTTACCAGATATGTTTATCAAGGTAGTATCTATCTTGCTGGTAGCTTTGCTCGCAGATTGACTCTCAAAAAAGGAAGAACCTCCTGAACGCCTTATTCGTGACAGGCTGACTTTCACAAACTCAAGGTTAATGCTCAAAGAATCCTTCCGGCCAGTGACAGAAGTAGGTTCCTCATCCACATTACCTAGAAACAGAAAGGAAAAAGTTTAATCTTCTGTGACTTTTTCAAACTTTCAGTTGAGAAAACCATGCCAAACTTGAACAGTGTTCATTAAAGCAATAAAAAAACCCCAAACAAAATGTTGTTCTGTACCTAAGGCTCCTGATCCAGGGGTTAGAACAGTAACAGCAGATTTTTGCTTTCCAGCTCCATATGGATGGAACACGTAAAGGGAGAAATCAGACATGCAGGCGGTAAAGCTCAGGCCTGAAGAGCTGCTACTGGAAGTAGTCAAGTCTGACTGACTGCTGCTGTGCCGTGTTCTGCCGAGAGGGCTGCCTAGCCCAGGTGATGAACCTGAAACAATTTATTAACAACCTTATTTTTTTTCAAAAGTTAAGTTTTGGTACAAAAGCATTTTCAAATGTGAAATAATATGGACTATTAACAGCAATATTAATCAGACATCAAACTATGCTCTTGGAGCAGCAATGAGGCTTAAATATTCTATGTATTGATGCTAGCCTTTTGTAAGACAACTAATTGTTTAACTAATTTGAGAAAAAAAACCAATGTACTGTATCTGTGCAAGCTTTTATGGGATACAACTGATACAACATGAAGAAATCATACTGAATTCACTAATACATAAATGTCTAGCCTTAAGGTGTGTAAAAGCTTATCTTCTGCTCTAATTTTAGACAACAGAACATTATCTTTATTTACGCTACAAGTTGTATATAGTACAAACATTCATATAGATATTACCTGGTGCTCCAGATTTACTAACTGAATTTTTTGAGCTGCTCTGGGAAGTACTGCCACCAACTGACACATTTTCTGATGGGTATGTTGTGCCTAATGTTTCCAGTTCTCCTCGGTTTGAAGAGAAAACAAGATCCAGGGAAGGCAACTTCAGCATACATTCGACTCTTGATACTGGCAAGCAACTGAACTTGATTTGAGAGGGCTGAAAGATGGAAAGAAAGTAAAGCATTCAATAAAGAAATAGGAAAAAGTAAAAACATCCTAAATTTGGCTCATAAAGTGCTATATATTTATTTTTTTAAACTAAGCAAAATACAGCCTATTCACACTGGTTTTAGAGTTAGTAAAATAACTGCATACAAGTTGATATAGATACACTAATTTCAGGGAATCTCTCCAACACCAGACATATTATGTGGACCAGTTTTTGAAAAATTAGGCACAGGAAGCCTTGATGCCACAGAGGACATGTACATCCCCCTCTCTTCCTCCTCCCCAAGTCAATTCATAGCTCATCTCATGCAAGAACTATGCAGAATCACTTAAGCTGATGCTGAAAGTCTCAGCTCCCCTCAACACATTCTTGGCCAGTTAAGTTTGCAAGTTAAAGTTGAGAGAGGCTACAGATTGTTGTGGATAATTTTCATAGGCATAAAAAAATAGGCATCTGTTAGAATTCATTGTTCAATTTGGGGACATAATCAAATTTATAGCGGGAAAAAATGTTGTTTGAGCTAAGTGGAAAAATATAATATCAACATTATATTGATAATTAATTGCTATGCGGCAGCACTTTTCTCTCTTACACATAGAAAAAGTTCAGACACATCAAATATTAAGCAGTATGAATAATGCCTTGTAGATGATAACTGTACATTCCTACATTTCTGTGTAAACTGAGAAAATAATTTATTATTTTTATTTTGTAATGTTACCTAGAAACAATACTAATTATGAAAGGTATTTCCAAAAAAATTCCAAAAGAGACAAGAAAGAATTAGTAGAAATGCTCAGAACTTTTGTGACTCCTCTAAATAACTCATTTCTTTGGTCTCCATGGGACTAAAATATGTCAGAACTTTTGCTGAAGTAAGTCCTATTTTATCATCAGACTAGACATGAATATCTCAGAAAGGACACTTGAAAATATTTTTTATTTTTTAAAAAGCAAACTTAGAAGCATGGACTGTCTCAAAGACTGTGACTGAGTGTTGAGTTAAAACCTCACCTGAACTCGTACATAAACCACCACATCAACAGGAAAGGATGAATATGCTGATGTTGAGGATGATACTAACGATGTTGTGGACTCTTCTAAGGGATCTTGTATATCAAACTGTCCCATGTCTTCATCCTGTGAGCTGACAGCTTTTAACAAGTACAAGAACTCATTAGAAAGTGGAATTTAAAGGGAAGAGCAGCTCAATGCCACCAGAAAAGAAAAAGAGTAGAGTGCTAGAATACAAATATGCAACTTACCTGTGTAATTCCTTTCAATGGGTGTAATTGGAATGGTTTCAAGAGCTTTCTCTAGGAAGTCCAGTAAGCATGGGCTAATCACCATCTCCTCCGGCAACGACTGGAGCGCAACCCACGCATAGAGTTTAGCAGTTTTCACCCCACCACTTCCTTTCCCTTTGGCTGCAATATTGAAAAGATAAATTTATCTAATGTAATACCACTCAGCAGTAACTGATAAACATTAGAAGATATTTCATAACTAAGAGCTGTTTCCTCTAATTCTCTGTATCATCATCTGAAAAGGTATAAATCAGATCAGTTAGAAAAAATTAAGCCATGAGTTTTCACTAAGAAAACTGTGTAAAAACAACTATTAGTCTGTCATGCTTGCTTGTAATCCCATTGTCCATGTTCTTCACCAAGCACTCTTATGTCATTGTCACCACCTTGCTTTTTAAAAAATAGGACTGAAGTCAGACACACACAATCCTCCTCCAAAATACACAATGCAAAGTAACCACAGCTGACTGGAAATGAAAGTGGAATTAGGAAAAATAAATACATGAGCCTGGGAAGAATGACAGCTTAAACTTTAAAAATACACCAAAAAATTAAAACTGTAAATGACAAGTCCTACTATATTTATGCAAAGAATAACTAAAAATTCTAAACCAGCATTTTTAAAAGCTTGGAGCTAGCGAGAGTATAAAAAGACTGTTGTCTTCTAAATCTGTGGGAGACACTAGCACTTGGATCCACACTCACCAGAACAGAACTCTGCACAGAAGGTATTAACACCAGCTCAATTACTGTCTCTATGAAATGCAGCTATTAGAATGGAGATAAATGAAGATATTCATTTTAAATTCTCCAAGACAAATAGAAACAAATTAACTAAATGACTAAAATGAAGCTTAAAAATCTTTTTATTTGCTAAAGAAATCAAGCACTGACTTTTCATTCTATGCAAACTATTCTGTCTAGTGCCTCTGACTAGTTTTTTTGGGTTTTGGGCAAAGGAGTCCAGGAAGGCTGGATACTCTTTAAGAAGGAAATTTTAAAGACACAGGAGCAGGCTGTCTCCATGTGCCGAAAGATGAGTGGGCAGGAAAGACAACCAGCCTGGCTGAACAGGGAGCTTAGGCTGGAGCTCAGGAAAATAAAGGAGGGTTTATGATCTGTGGAAGAAGGGACAGGCAACTCATGAGGACTACAAAGACCCTGTGAGGCTATGCAAGGAGAAAATTAGAATAGCCAAAGCCCAGCTAGAACTCAATCTAGCTGCATCAGTAAAAGGCAATAAAAAATGCTTCTATAAATATATTAGTAACAAAAGGAGAGCTAAGGAGAATCCTTATCCCTTTCTGGATACACAGGGAAATATTGTGACAAAGGATGAGGAAATGGCTGAGGTACTTAATGCCTTCTTTGCCTCTGTCTTCAATGGTAAGACAAGTTGCTCTCTGAATACACAGACCCCTGCGCCAGAGGACAGGAATAAGGAGCAGAATGCCCTCAAGGGGAAATGGTGAGTGATCTATTGCACCACTTAGACATCCAGAAGTCTATGGGGCCAGATGGGACCCACCCCAGGGTACTGAAGGAGCTGGCAGAAGTGCTCACCAAGCCACTCTCCATCGTTTATCAGCAGCCCTGGCAAACCAGGGAGGTTCCAGCTGACTGGAAGCTGGCCAATGTGATACCCATCTACAAGAAGGGCCAGAAGGATGATTCAAGCAACTACAGGCCTGTCAGTCTGACCTCAGTGCCAGGAAAGATAATGGAGCACATCAACCTGAGTGACATCATGTGTCACATACAGGACAATCAGGGGATCAAGCCCAGTCAACACAGGTTTATGAAAGACAGGTCTTGCCCCTGACCAACCTGATCTCCTTCTGTGACAAGGTGATGCACTTAGTGGATGAGGGAAGGCCTGTGGATGGGGTGCACTTAGACTTCAGTAAAGATTTTGAAACTGTTTCCCACAGCATTCTTCTGGAGAAACTGGCCACTCATGGCTTGGATGGATGCACCCTTTGCTGGGTAATGAACTCACTGGATGGCCAAGCCCAGAGAGTTGTGGTGAACAGAGTTAAATCCAGTTGGCAGCTGGTCACAAGTGGTGTTCCTGCTAGTGTTGGGGCCAGTTGTGTTCAATACCTTTATCAATGATCTGGACGAGGGGATTGAGTGCACCCTCAATAAGTTTGCAGATGACACCAAGTTGGGCAGTAGTGTTGATCCACTTGAGGGTAGGAAAGCTCTGCAGAGGGATCTGGACAGGCTGGATAATTGGGCTGAGGCCAATGGTATGAAGTTCAATAAGGCCAAGTGCCGGGTCCTGCACTTGGGTCACAACAACCCCGTGCAACGCTCCAGGCCTGGGGAGGAGTGGCCGGAAAAGGACCTGGGGGTGTTGGTCAACAGCCAGCTGAATATGAGCCAGTAATGACCAGAAGAGACCAGTCGGTCTCTTCTCCCAGGTAACAAGCAATAGAATGAGAGGAAATGGCCTCAAGTTGCACCAGGGGAGGATTTAGATTGGATATTGGGAAAAACTTCTTCACCAAAAGGGCAGTCAAGCATTGGAACAGGCTGCCCAGGGAGGTGGTGGAGTCACCTTCCCTGGTGGTATTTAAAAGATGGATAGATGATGTGCTTAGGGACATGGTTTAGAGGTGGAATTGGTAGTGTCAGGTTTATGGTTGGACTCAATGATCTTGGCTGGTCTTTTCCAACCACTACGATTCTGTGATCTTGCTCTTACTGGAGACTGAAAACTTGAAGACAAGGTGGTTTCCGTTCCAGAAGAAAAGCAATATTAAAAAAGTAATATAAATAACAATAAATGTTGTTCAAAACAATTCAGAACTAATAAATATTTCTAAAAATACAATGCATAAAAAAACCCCAGTAATTGCAATCCTTAGTTTTGGGAGACATTTATATCATCATACACGTGCAATTTCTGTAAGACCCCCACCAAATGTAGATCTTACAGACATAAGAACAAGACGACTCAGTAACTGGACATGACATGGTAAAAAAATAAAAGGCAAAGATTGAAGGAGGCTAGGAAAATACAGAACAAAATTGAAGAAAAGTAGTATAAGCCAAGATTACACAACATTCCGTAATCATAAAGAGGATAGACACTTAAAGGAGGAAGAGCTAATGGTTCAAAAGCATGGATAATTGAGGAAGGTCTCCCCATTTCACTGTTTTCCCCCAGCATCTCCAATGGTTTTATAAAAAACAAACAAGCAAACCCAAACACAACTTTTTTGCCTGCTGAAATTTTGTTAAAATTTTGGCTTTGTTTTTAAAGTTATATTCAAATGCTGAAGGAGAGAAGAGTGAACGTCTCAGAAGCTGGAGGTGCAATCTACATACCTCTAGATCTGCCATGATGTAACAACTCCTGCTTGAAAACAGGAATCATTGGAGATAAAACAAAACTTTCAGTATTAGGATTCATGTTCCTCCAAATCATGGTTATTTAGGGGCCTGCAAAAGTTGAGGAAACTGGTATTTTGATTAATACCAGTATGTCTAAACGGCTGCTTCAGTACTACAAGAAATAACCCAGTTCCAGAAAGCAATAATTTAGGCATTACTTGTGCAGCAGAAGGTACTTAAAAGCTGAAAGCATTCTTGGAATAGTGTAGTGTGTGGAAGCAAAGATTAATCTGATTTTTTTTTTCTTGCATTATGAAGAATAAAGCAGTCAGTATTCACTTTTTACACAGACACTTAAACTTGGCTTTCCAGTAATAAGCATTATTGTTTTATATGAAAACAGGGAGAAGGCAGTGACAGCCCATCACTTGGATACAGCAACTATGACAGAAATATTACTGAGACTGGTTTGACAAGAGATTTCTAAAAATGCAGCTTTATGAACTGCATTCATGCTTCTGGGATCAGGATTCTGCAGCCCAAGTTAAGATTTGATAAATACAGTGCTTCAGGTAATGTGCAGACAGATCTAAAGCTAGTAGATTACATGAAGGACAGATATATATCCATGATAGTTGTAAAAAGGTTCTTGTCTACAAGTACCTGATGGGATGGGTGGGGGTTGGGGAGGAAGTAAGGTGTTAGTCTTGCTGTGGATAGTGCTAGATAAAGGAGGAGATGTGGCAGTATCTTTCATACCATACAGCTTGGACTCTTTGGAAAGAGTTCTTGGCAAAGAGGATCCTCGAGAAGTATTTGGCGATTCGGTCTTTAAAGTCTTAGAGTTGTAGTGCAACTGGAAAGTAAAGAAAGATCTATTTACTTCATACAAATAACTCAAATTCTATAAAGCAGTTTGGCATCACTTCTTCCCTTCAATTTCCACACCCCCCCCCATTATTTACAAAAATATAATTGTAAGCTATGTTACATTCCAATTCATGTTCTACAGATATAGCTGGTACACAAATATCTTAAATCTTTGTACAAAAAAAAATAATAAACTATAAAACAATATCAAGAAGAAACAGAGAAACAGGAGATTAACTATTTAGGAACAATGCCTAAAGCTTGCTCCTCTGCTCTGTTATGTCGTCCACATCCTGTGGCACCAGGGTGTTCCTCTCCATGTAGGTTGCTTTCTGTCTTACAACTATTCCATGACTAAACACTGTCATACAGAAAGTTGCATAAAAAATAAATATAATCAAATATTCCAAGAGTTCCCACCTCCTGTATGTGCATAGTACACTATTAATGGAAACACAGAACAAAACAAAAGCTGTAGAGAATGTTTAGTTGTTCCTAAATTTGACTAAAAGCAATGGGCAGGACCTGAGGCACAACTGCTATCCCTGAAGATAGCCTGGAATACTGGAAAATGGACACAAAGAGCCCTTCCACATCACAAGACTAGAAAAGCCAGGCTGTTTCAAGTGAACAACATTTGACTTATGGCATTGCCTCAACTGAACTGCATGAAGTTTCCATGCAGCAGTGACTTATTTTTCCTGTTCTTACTCCATGGGATTTCAGACCACAAATACAAGAACTTTTCTGTTGAGACTTTTGTACTAGGATACAGAAATAATTATTTTAAAAAAAACAAGGGACTGTACAGTTTGACAGTGTTTGAGAGAACACTGTCTTAAAAAAAACCCACCAGGTTTTATACCAAGACCCTGCTATTATAAGCACTACAGAAGACACCAGTAAGAGAGCTTTACATGTTAGTAGGCCAACTACTAAGCTGCCCTTCCCATAAATTACCAACAGTGAACAGATCTTCCTTTATTTAAAAAGGGCATACTATATAAATTACCTGTCAGAGAAGAAAATACTCAAAACAAATGTCTAATTTTAGACACTAAAATGTTAATGGAACTTACTTCTTTTCATTATGTAATATCACATACAGTATTTGTTACAGAGTGTCATTTGACATATTTCTATTTTTGGTGGTACATACAAGATTTGAGTTTTTTCCTCCCCAAGAAAGCGAGGGTAAAAGCACCTATCAGTTTTCAATGTAGTATTACAGAAATCATTATTCATATTTTAGCAGTATCTACATAACTGAAGAAAGATTTTGCTGAGGTGCTCTGTATATGTGAACTTGTACATACTGTAACAATATATTTTCATATATGAGCAGAGAGAAAGAGCAAGCGCTTCCCTACTGAGTTATACACCCCTTTTACCTTTACATCCACCCCAGGAATATAAAACACTGTTGTTTCCAGATCACTAGATTTTGTCTGTAGAGATGATGGCACTTTCTTGCCAGCGAGTAAGTGAGTAGTAGATGCATAATTAGTTTGAAATTTCTTCTTTTTTGAAGGAGACTCTTGATCCAAACTTCTGGAACTCCGATCATAGCTCCTAAAATAAATACACTGCATGTTATTAAAGCAAGCTTAGTACTCATATTAATAAGAGTATATTTTTAGTATTAAAAAACAGAGATGTCTAAAACAAATTTGTAGTATCAACTATATAGGGAAGCATTTCTGTCTCTGCTTTACTCTTCACTTTCTGTGACCTCTACTCTCTTTCTGTCTGCCCACTCTGGTTTTGTCATGTTCATTATGTGATTATTTCAGGCAATAAAAGCTATTTTTTACAATTAGAGTTAAAATAAATAAATTCATTTCCTTATACTACACTTTAAGAATTATCTTTGATCACAAGTAAATTTCCTAAAATTCACCATATTATTACTAACATATCAAATTTTTAAAAGTAAAGCTGCCATTAGATCCCCAATCACGTACACATGAAAAAAGAATTTAAAAACTGAGGATGAGATCAAACCCCATTAAGATCAGAAATAAAGCACTTCTGTTGCCTCAGATAATTAAAAAACGCATTTGAGTGAGAAAGATACATAGCATCAGCATGCTTTTACCCTCAGAAAATACTGTGAGCCCTCAGATATCATAAGCAAGCACACTAGTAGCCCCACTATTAGTCAAACCATTATGTGGATTCACTAAGTTGTAAAGTTACTTCTTTGGAGGCTGAAAAAAACTATAAGTTTAAGTGCTTTTATAAAAGTGCTTTGAAAGCCTAACATTTTGTTTATGAAAGATAAAACATGATTTAAAAAATAAAAACAGAGAAGAGGCATATGCTGATTCTTGCTCAACAAACGCAACTCCCCACACCATACTTGACCACAACCACTGCAAAATATGGTGAAATAGTGGTAATTTCTATGAATAAAGTGATGGCAACAAACTAATGCATACATCTTCTATGCTTTTCAAACAGGTCAGTGCTTAAGGGTCATTAATTATTGCACATATGGTCATAATTTAAGTGATGGAAATATCAGATGCATTCAAGAGCTAAAGCACAATAAAGTACTCGCAGCCTGTTCTTCACAAGGCAACTAAGTAACGTGTTTCTTACCTCCGTAAACCAATGTCATCATGCTCTTGCTGAAGCATTGTAGGGTGCAGTACGCATTTTCCACAGTCAATTTCAACCCTGATATCAAGTTCAAAGTCAATATTTCTCTCTGTGGTTGTGCCAGTCATACTTCTGTTGGTAGGTGTTGTTGGCCAGCGCTCAGTGAACAGCTGGTGGACAGCAGCGAAGCCTGTTGCTTTCTTGCGAGAGGTGCTCCTGCACAGGCACAATTGGAGATTAGATAGGAGCATGACATTTACCTGAACAGATTGTAGGAGGCATTCTTAGACTATGCCCACACTCAGTATATAATCTTTTAAGAACTATTCTGGAAATGGCTTTACCTGATCCAAAGCAATATATAGTGATCCATCTTCCATTAACACTTTACTACGTATCTTAGTACAGGGTACTACAAAGAACTAAGCCTTTCTTAAATTCTCAATCCAGAAAAAGCATAAAAAGATACATACAATTATTTTTATATTTGTAAATATTTACATTGTTACATACACTTTGTGGAGGTATACTCACTGGAAAAAAATCAAAAGTTATGCTGTATTTGACAAATCTGTCATGTGGTCCCACTAAAACCTGCCCCATGCCTCAAAAAACGCACCTTCCAAATCCTTTTATTCTGTTCCAAGCCCTGAAATTTCTAACAGTTGCCTCCTTTTTCAGATCAGAACTCCTCCTTCCCTCACAGTCACCTGTGCCAAACATAACCTGCCTCTGCCTTCCACATACACACATCAAGCAAAATTCAGTCCTTCATCAGTAAGAGATTTTGTAGCTTCAGAGTCAGTATTACAAGTGTATTTTCTTAACATCCACGTTCTTCCTTCGGACCATTACTTACGGTGGTTTCCTATAAACATACATCCTCTCTCTTTCATGGTCATCCTCCTTCTCAGAGTCCTCACTGCTTGATGATAAGCTGTCATCCCGGCGTCCTTCTTCAGGCTGGAAGGGAATGCCGGGTGAGAAGACTACTGGAGTTTTGGGTGAACCAAATACTGAGCATGAGCCTTCACTAGTAGATGAGTAATGGGAGGGACCATCAACAGTTACAGACAATAGGTCCATTTCTGTCTCCTCTGGAAACTGATTATAAAAAGACAAAAAGATATTAAATTTCCACAGATATCAATTCCATCAAGAATGCATTAGCTCTGGAAATAAAAAAGCAAGAGTGCTATGAGAAACTAACCCAAGTTTCTCATAATACAGAGACAGCAGATGTAGAAATTGCAAGATGTATGATGATAAAGAAAGAATGGAAAGCTTCATGGGGAGACATTTGCCATTGCCCAGGGATCGAGCTCAATCTGTTAGCTAAATACGTATCATGCTTTGACCAATTCACACCATCAGAAGGAATGGAAACATTTCATTTCACTTTTAAAAATATTTTGAAAGAAAAGAACAAAAGACAGCAAAAATCATCATGAACCTTGTAGAGGGGTGAGGCACCCAAGGAGCATTAGTGAGGCGTGCATGCAGAACGCTAACACAGAATGTACGGCACCGGTTTGCAGCTCTGGGCAAACGTGTTTTAACACAAAACGAACTTCAGGCCAAATTTCCAAAAGAGGCCTCCTGTTTCTCACATAATGCACGCCACAAAACCACACATTGAACATTTATGTATTTAATGTGCACATGAAAAATATCTAGTAGTGTTAGTTTAACACCAGCACTACCGATGCCGTGTTACCGCAGAGCTACGCAGTCATCGGCTGCAAATTCAAACTAGAGCTCTGCTCAAGTTAAGAACTGGCATTATTGTGTCACTAAGATTATTTTAATTTTTTTTTAAATATTCAACATTTGATACATTTAAGTGTTTGATGCCATTCTGCCATGCCAACAAAACTTAAGCTAACTGTGCCTACATATAACAACAACAAAAAAAGGGAGGATAGCTTTTAAATGCAAACATATTTAAACATGAAAAAACACATTTCTATGTTGCATTTCCACCTCTCTCTCAGAAATAAGAATTTATTTCCTGGGAGTTTGAGGTGAGTTGGAAGGGAGAAAAGGTACATTGCTATCTCGTTCTGGTTTGTTTTGTTTGTTTATTTGGTTGGGTTTTGTTGGTTTGTTTTGGGTTTTTTTACTATTTAACATTTAATACATTTAAGTTTTTGATACTAAGTTTCATGGTTCGTTTTGCTTTTTTGGTTGTTTTCTTTTGTTTTTCTTTTTTTTTAAAGGAAAAAAAATATTTACTATTTTCCTTAAACAGTTTTTTTCAAGCAGTTAAACTCCTCCATTTGTTCTCTGGTTATTGAGTTTTGGCACATTCTGTTATTTGAAAATGTCTTGCTCTGCATTTAAATATAGAAATTCCAACAGAACTAAAAGTGTGAGAAGATGTTCTCCCACCTAGCAATTATTTTGTACTGGTGTTGATGCCTGTAATCTTGGAACAGAAATTAACAGATGAAGACACCTGCACACACACTAAAATCCTCTTCTCAAGCACATTCTCAAGGCTAGACTTGTGTCACTTTACATCAGCCTTGATCAGTCTCCATAAATATACAAACAAAATTCCAGTAATTCATTTTGCAAAAACTACCAAGTTCTTGTTTCTATACCCTCATGTAGACCTTTCTGTAAAGTTCAACAATCAATCACGTTCTTCCTCTTACTTTACATATTTAAATACAAATATTTTCAAATTTGATATACATTCTGTTTAGCTGAGTGCAAAAGAGATGAAACAATGAAAAGCAGCTCCCTGGGAGATAAATTAGTTCTCTGGCGAAGAATACTTGTTTCTTCTTGGAAATACCTGAAAATACCCTTCCCCTGGACAGCTGGATTGTTGTGCAATCCCCAAAGCTGTTTTATTCAACTTAATCAAAAGTGGGAAAAAAAAATATACATAAATTAAAACAATTACAATAATCTCAGCCATGCAAAAAGAACATAATAGGAACATTTTAAAAATTATAAAACATAGCAACAAACAAAACCAAAGATTCAACAATCCATTTCAAACATACAGAAGGATACAACTGTGGGGCTACAGCAAACTGTCTAATATCCATTTCCAAAACTCAAAATATATTCCAACACAAAAAATACTAGATGATTTTTGCACACTTTTGATAAAAATTCCAAAACATTTGTATCACTACTATGTGTGTCAGCCTAAAAAAAAATACCATTTTCAAGTATTTTCCCTAATGTTTCATTTAATTTCTGTGCTAAGAAACCAAAACACAACTGTCTTCTATTAAAACAAATCTACCTTCCAGAAACATATCCATAATTTGAAGCACTACACACACAGACAAAAAGACACACAAAAACATGCAAGCAATTTACATCTGCTTAGGTATACCTATCTCATGAACTCCTGACCAAATGCCACGGGAAACTATAATTATATGGCATATAAAGTAATACTTACAGAATCCTGTATGTTGAAAGTTACTCTTGGCCCAGGAGATGCAGCATCGACACGGATATCTGGGAGGTCTTCACTGTCTCCTAGTCGAGAGCTATAAGCAAAACCAAAACACAACAGCTTGTTGAGTTTTACTGCAGGATTTTATGTTCATGCAAACAGTTAACTACAGAAATATAAGGCAATAAAAAAGCCCAGTCAACTCTTAACATTTTGTTATGGAAAAGAGGATAAAATAATAATTGAAGTGTTCAGAGTATATGAAAAGGAAAAAGGAGGGGGAGAAAGAAAAAGAATGAAGCTACACATTACTTGGCCAGTAGACTTTTGTTAGCCTTTCTCTGCTTATTTATCAAATTTTTTCAATCCTGAGCCAACATGTAGAAATTATACAAAAATAAGATATTGATGACCACAAGGGACACAAAGCAAGTTGGCAGAGTATGTAGTCTCTGATGCAACTACAATGAATTATTTGGACTTACAGTATATGGGTTCTACTTTATCATTCACAGCCAACGTACTCATTAAGTTTTTCAAAACTTTGTGTTTCTAATAGAGCACCAGAAAAGCCCCATTATCTTTGCCACATAACTTATGGTTCTCTTCAATCTTGTGGAAAGGTAAAATGAAAGTGGTTTTCATCTGACAGATCTTGAACTAGAACATTCATGCCTTCAACACTTGCTCTGCCTTAATCATCAAGAATGCTAATTAATTCAAAAGATAGATACATTTTCAAGAGCAACTTGAAAAAATTCACTTTAGAGCATTAATAAAGCTGGTTTTATAATGGAATATCTGTTGTCTGGTATTTTCATATCTGGATTATTTATAAGTTTCCATTTAATTTTACAGAAATGTTCAAATTTGAAGCAAATTTCTATTAAGAATTTCTGTTCTCATAGAAAAAAGTCCAAAGAGTTCCAACACTCTTCTTCACCTTTTGGATTTTAAAATCTTTTATATTTAATACATAATATTGAGCAGACTCAAACACTTGTATCCTAAAACCAAAGCAAACATTTTAATAGGAGGCATCATGATACAACTACAGTTTGCTCAGCAGCCATTAAATGATGAAACAAAAGCAATATAAATTATACAGGTGAAGAGATTAAAATAAAATTATCACTCACAAAAAAAGCATCTCCCTTCCTTCCTCTCATTACAACAGCCTCTTTTTAAGGCAGATGATTTCAAATCAAGCGTAGAAATCAAAATGATTACACTATGCCATTTTTCCTTATATGTTTCTTCAGTATGTCTTGAAAGCAGGATTCTATAAAAAACCCTAAGCTGCTGTACAAGTGAAAACAACTTCTCTTTTGACATACTACTCTGTCAAAAAAGTTGGTTTTTTTTTTTTAAATAAAAGGTGAAAAGTTGCTTTTTAGAACATGCCTGTCTTCCAAAATGACCTCCTCCTATCCAGTTCCACCAGATACAGCCGCTGCCTACAGTAGAAGGACTCTTACAGCCAAAGTTCAATATTTTCTCTGTTATTTATGCTGTTGTTGCTATCTCAGATCTCAAATTTCCAGAAGCTTACCTTGTTCTGTCCATTCTCTTCAGAGGTGGTCTTCCTGATGCTGAAATACTCTTAGATCGGCTATAGCTGGGTTTGTAGCTGAGACCCCACTTGTCTTTCAAGGAGGCAGCCTAAAACAAAAATAGTATTTAAAAGCAACACTGAGAACACAGAGAAAAACTCTGGCAAGCTAAAATACTATTTTACACAGGTGTGCCAGTAAAAACATTTTTGTATTCTGTAATATTTAAAATGCATGTTATTATCAGCATTTGTCAGCATCTTCATCTTGTCCCTGGATACACGCTCACTTTTCACACTTGCTGGAATTAGTAATGTCCTGTTGCCAGGAGAAAAGTATGCCCAAAGCTAATAATCTGACTAGCTGTCACTACAGTCCAAACAAACAGGAGCTAAAATGAAAACACCTGAGAAAAAGCTGCAAGCAGATTACTAGTTGAAAGATCTTTTTTTATTAACAAAGCATCATACTTGCAGCTCATGCTCTAGGACACACTGAAAATAATGTTTTGCCAGGTTTGTTATCAGGATCTGGGTTTTTGGATTACCAGCAACACTGCTTGGTTTTTTTGTCCAGTTTCTTCTACCGTCTATCTTTAGTAGCTTGTTTTTATTTTTACATCATCTAACTCTGTAAATATACTGTTTATTTATATTTAGAACACATTTATAGGAAGCATGCATGCCAAGTAGAATATAATAGGCATCTGTCCAGGCAGCTCATCTGCTTCCCCCTCCATTCATCAGTCCAGTAAGGGTTATTTTAAAATCTGCTAATAGAAGGAGTAAATGACATCTTCAAATACATATTTCCTGACTATTTCATGTGAGTAAGCAAATAAACCCATTTACATTATAGTACCTGGGAAATTTCAGTTTTCCTATTGCTATTATGACAAGAGAGAAGAACCTTTCCCCGCCCTCTACTAAAGGTAAAGGGGTTGCTGAACTATTTTATATTCTTAACCTTTCTTTTTCATAACTCACATTTTCTTGGCTTTAATCAACATGCAGAAAAGAAACAGGCAACATAAGTGCTATGATTTTTTTAAAGTAACTTAATACTGCTCACCCTCATGCTGGATCTACGCAGCTTTTTCCGAACATCTCGGCGGATATCATTCACAGCCACCGACTCCAGCTGCTGATAGCGCTGAATTTCTTGGTTTATAGTTCCTTCACTTGCACCTAATTTTCTGGGGATAAAGCATGGTTGTGTTAGCTTCCAAACAGGTGACATTGTTTTAATGATTTCAAAAATCTGTGTTGCAATGATGTTCTGCTTTTGAGCAGTAGCTACTTATGACCAGTGCTCAATATAGCTGCAGAAGATTCGTTCTTGTTCCATGATCCAACTTTTTGTCAGATTATATATTTTGTCCTTAAGAGGACTCTTTGATTTTAAAGTTTCTGGCTCCAAGTGACTTAGCAGAGCAGAGAGAGGATGTAGAACAAACTAGCAGGCAAGGAGACCCCCAAGCAACAGTGCTACAATGGTGCTAAGGTGGAAGATAAAGAATGGCTCTGCAGCAACTCTCCTATTTCAAAAAAGCTCTAGCTGTAACAACAAGATTAAGGACCTCCTGTAACACTTCCAATCACAACACCTGTTTAATTAAAACCAAACATAACGGATAAATCTGAAAATCCCCAACAGGATGAAGAAAAATCCTTCTGTTGTAACAGTCCAAAGTCCTGTCACACCAATGACAGCCTTCTGTAGCAGCTTACCTTCTGCAGAAAAAACACACCACTAAATTTTTAAAACTCTGTAAAGCAAGAGCTATTTTGAAAGAATCACAGTTTACTGAAGCATTCATGATGTGTGAAAAGGCAGGCCCCAAACAGTTTTGATTCTTGAACTTGTATTAGAGGAAACATTTAACCTGAAATCCAAAGTTCAAATACAATTGCCCTCTGAATGGTGACAGCAATTTTATTCCAAGTACAAGCTATAAAATCTGTCTTGTCTTCATTATTTAACACATCATTCCCAAGCTCTGTAATCCCATCCCAGACAGATCCATTTATAGTACATCTGTCTTAGAAAAAAAAAAATCAAGCTGAAATAACTATGACTGCAAAAAATTAACAAAATTCACAGAAGAAATTCAGATTAAATTTATGAAATTTGAAATAATTCTTTCTTCAAGGTTTTCTCAAGTACAGCATAGGAGATTTAATTTTAAAATATCAGCTAAAAGATGCAAAAATAGACTTTAAATATTTTTCTTCTTCCAGTGAAGGAGACTAAGCTTATTACAGTTACAAAGTAATACATTTTGTTAAAGTAATCACTGTGATAATAAATCAAGATGGAACTATGATTTTGAATCAGAAATTGGGTATAATCAGCCATTGTAATGCAGAATCAGAAAGAATATAGATTAATTTGACACTTGGGAAAGAACTTGAGAAATTTTTTATATATATATATATATATATATATATATATATATATATATATATATATATATATAGCTTTTTTCTTAAATAATCCAAAAGGACAATTTTTTATTCTTTAAATAGAGACAACAATTTCCACTGGACCATCACAATGCCACAAGACACGTGATAAGAACAGAAAAGAAACAAGTCAGCTGTAGTTTGTTATTCTCAGACTCTGTGCAAGTAAAAGCAAAACCCAACTTACTTTAAGTCATCGATAACTTTAGCTTGCTCATTGAGTTCTCTAATATCGACTAAGCGCTTCACAAATTTCCTTCCTCGCTGTTCTCCAGTTTGGATACCAGAAGCCCCTTGCCGTCGGTGATCAACAATCTCCTAGTTAAAATCAACATTTAATTAATGCCCTCATCAAAAATGAGACACTAGTGCGATTTAACAATAGGCAAAGTGAATTTCACACCTTAAAATTTGGACTAGTGCATGCAAAAGAATCAGTTTCATCTCAAAAGGCAGCTGATTGGATTTTTTTTTCCAGTGATCCAAACCCCATCATTCAGTTAGACACACTTGAACTACTACATACATGTCCCCATGAGCAGGATCTGCCTGCTTTCATATGTGATCTGCTAGACTGAAGAGAATCACACTTCGCTGACCCCAAGAGATATTCTACAGGAACAGAGTATCGATGGTTTGGGGGGTTCAAACCCAGCAGGTGATTTACAATCCGCTGCCCAAATGTTAGCTTGCGTGCATCTCCACATAATGAACCTCCACCTGATTTCTAAACAACAAATAGGCATATTAGTGTTCTGGGATAACGTGTTCCCTGTTGGCAGGAAAAAGACATTGAAGATAGCCATTAAAGAACATCTGTTAAAATGCTTTTATGTGAAACCAAAAAGCAAGGTCAGTAGCATATCAGGTAGAAGTACTGAAAAAGATTTTTTTCTAATTTGCTCATGTTAGTAACTTACTCTGCTGTTAAGAAAAATCTATCTACAGCCACAGCTTTTCCAGTTCAGGTACATGAAGTTACATATTGTGTCTCCATATTTTCAAATCCAGATCGATATCTCCACGTAACACCAGCAGAAATATGATCTGTGCTTTCTTGCCTTTGGAATGTGGAGTTAGAGAACTAACACACAAACTTTTTTGATTTGCAACAAGAGTTATATAAGCTATAAGGAGTAGCATGCTTGGACTCAACCCACGTCTAAGATCCCTCTGTAAGACTGAAGACTGTCATGCCTTTTCTAATTAGTAGCACTTATTTTGATTGATTGACTTACTGCATGTATAGTGGGAGACATAGTGTCAACTTCATCCTCATCCGAGAGATCAGCTATGTTTACAGAGTTGAGGTCAGCAATATCATCAATATCTTCTTCTCCTGTCAAAGTTGTGAGGGTGTTCCCTAAAGCATTCAATCTTTTTCCAATGTTTGGATCCATGTGGACATCAATACCACACATCTTCCATAAAACATTCAGTGTCCAGGTTCCAGCACTACTACTTTCTGGTTTTTTTTAAAAAAAAAGAAAAAAGTTAAATCTGGTTTTCTCTTTTAAAAAAATCCCCCATACTGAGTTATATATTAGTTAGCCAAGACAGTGTTTATCAGTTACAAAGAACTGTCTCTTCTGCCCACTCTGAGGAAAACATACTCCACAACTGAAATGCTTGCTGGAAGTACTTCACACCTATGCAGTTAATATTTCTTTAACAAATTATGTACACAGACAAACCTAATGAAAACACATTCCCTTCAGCCAAGCTAGTGACCAGGAGAGAGCATCTCTAACTTCAGCTCTTAAAATTGCAGCCAAATATACTATTCCAGAACAGGATTTCTAACAGCAAGAAACCTAAAGAACATCTATCTGCATGTAAAAATGCTGACCTATTTACAGTTTCAAGTCTTGAATAATGATGCTGGAAGATGTTATATATGTGTAATGTGCCTGCTCAATACCCTGTCTTCCCAGGATTTTTCTAAGAAGTGCCATCTTTCAGCATCAAAATACAGAACTAGCTTTAAGGAGAACTACACAAGATACTGTTGTTCCTTCCATATGGATGCATCCTGGGTTTTGTCATTCACAATTCCATATGAGATAAAATTTTAATAGTTGCCAGCATGTGTTTTATTCTTATGTCTCCTCAACCCAAAAAGCAAGTGGGGGACAATGAGCAAAACTACAGGGACAGGAGACACCATAGATGCAAGATGTGGGCAAAGAGACGAGAAGAAGCAAGCAACAGGTATGATGACCAAGACAGAGATTGCTAGGTATTGTTGAGGCCTCTGGAGAATGTCCAAAAAACTCAGTAGGAGATTCTGGGAAAAGAGGGAGTTTGGGAAGAACAGAAGCTTCCCCTGGAACAGGTGAGGGAGGAATGGAAGGAGCTGAGGATGCAAAGTCTCAGCTTAGAAGGACTGGAAGATTCATCAGTCTCTAGGACAGGAGACTGATAGGACAAGATTGCTGTTATAAAGGACTATTCTCCAACCAAGGAACAAACACAAATACACTGTGTGTTTTCCTGCAGGTAAAACTCTAAAACCAGTCTTGCTGATGGGACTTAAAACCGGAATGGCTTGAAAATATGAAGTAGATAAAAACATTGAGGAGTTTTACCAGGAAAACAAGGCACTAAACAAAACAAAAAACAAAACACCAATTAAACGACAACACAGTTAAAGGATTTAAATTTCATAATTTATGAATGCTTGATTTATATAGGACTTGATTTATTTAAAAAGTGGATTACCTGCTGCAGCCTGTCCTGTTGTCCTAGAACACACTTCATAGGTACCATCTGGCACAACACCTATATGAAATGAAGCACATGAAGCACACAGACTGATTAGGCAGACAGTCCAGGTTGCTTTAGAGCAGCTCTTCCAAACTCCACCTCAGTGTCTTGCCCTCCACAATTAAAGCATGAGTGGTGTTGGATAGGAGGCTTAGTTTTAATTCCCACTGAATGACTTCTCTTATTTAGTAAAGTGAATCTAGTTGGTAACATCCAAGTTTACATTAACTTAAAATATTACATAAATTCCAGAATCTTCACCATAATGAAAGATACAGATATATAAATGAAAACAATCTATATTAAACTATTAAAAACTTACTGGGATCTTATGAAATTTTATAAAAGCAATGTATCCAACTCTTCCAACACCTCTTAGAACTTAAATACTTACAATGAGACACAGAGCAACAGAGTTACTACTAAAGGAAAACAACAAAGGAATATAACCTTTTAGATCCACATAAATTTGCTTGGAAAGGCTCAAAGCCTTTTCTTTATCTTTTGGGGAAAGTTCAGCAGTTTTAAAAGTCATGGGAAAGGGTAAAAGTGGATTTGTATCCAAAATGCTATTATCCAGAATGAAATCACATCCACTTACATGCATTCATGACTAGATCTCCTCTTATTTCTGGTTTCCAGTCATCCCAACTTGTCTCAAAGCCATCAGCAAAGCGGATACAGAAGTTTTTAAAATGACCTTTGCTAACTAAAGACTCTGAGGAGCAGGCAGTGATTAATGTGCTTTCAATAGTCAGGACTAAAGCAGAGCCAGTGTCAAGATCTGCAGTGTGGTTAGACTGGAAAATAAAATCACAGAGAGAATTTACTGGTCATTGCAATGTCAAAAGTAATATTGCACATGTGTTAAATGCTGTTTAACTTTTTTTACCTGCAAAAAAGCTCAATTTGCAATTACCAACATCCTATTACTTGTGCATTGGTGTGATGAAAAATTACATTAATGAGCATAAAAGCCATGTACCACATATAAATGGATATTTCAACAGACTACCTACTAATAGTCATGTTCCTTCAGACACTTTGATTACCTGAGGTGTGTTTGTGATGGGCAGGCAAATTCCCAAGTCATTGACAGTCAGCTGAAGAAAGAGAGTCCCAAAAGCCTGTGCAGAGGTTTGTTGGATTCCAGGCAACATATCTACTACTTCTTTTGTGGCCATATGAATATCTTTATGTAAAGCCATTCTCTGTTCATTCCAGTTGTCATACGCAGCCTTGTAGTTCAGCCAGAATAGCACAGCTTTATGAAGAAATGAGAAATGCTTAATTGAAATCAACACATACAAGAAAATAAAAGCACATTCACTAAATAAAGTTGGTTTGTTTGGGGTTTTTTTTTTTAAATTTTTAAGGTTTCTCCATTACTTTAAGATAGTGGATGTACAACAGACACACACATATTCAGGAAGTAGTGAAGAGGCTCATGCTGCAAAGGATAAGGAGGACAAAGCCAATCATTTAGCACTGAAGTTAACACATTGAAATACAGAAAGCAATGCTGTTCTCAGCATTATTCATTTGTTAAGACTTACAACAGCAACTTCCCCCAAACCATCTGAAAACTCATCACCTCAGCAAATGGAATTTTTGCCATTAGGAATTATTAACCTGTTGGCATGCAGTAGATCTCCTAAATTTCTCAGCTACCTAATATTTTGATTTAACATGAAATATATTAAATCTCAAATAATCAAGTCTCTTTGGGGGAAAAAATAAAAGCTTCCTCAGTATGAAGACAAATTTGAAGCAATTGTTTCTTCAATACCTCTATCAAAGGCCACAGGTTGAGCAAAAACAATTGGTCTGTTCAAAGTAATGAGCACAGCTTCTCTATCTGATGAGCCACTGATTTCTTCTCGGAGAGCATTTCTTAATCCAATCCTTGTCTTGAAATAGGCAACTTGATGAAAGTCTGAGCCAGCTTCTTCATAAACCTTAAAATGTTCCGAAAACAGGAAGGGGTGGCGGGGAAGTATGCAGCAGGGAAGAGTTCAGGGGTGGGGGAAAAAATAATTAAAACACTACCTTTGACAAAATGTAAAATTACAAAAAGTAGTAAAGATGTCTCCTTTCCCCTTTTTCTCTTCTAGTCAAGGTTCCTTTGGGGAAATTCTGTTTTATTACATTAAATTCTGATTGCAGTGTTATTTTCCTGATTTCTCATAAACTGTTAACTAAAATAACTATTTATATATCCAGATCCTCTATTGTGACAGTAACACTTATAGGTTCTAAGATTTGTATTTGTTTCTTTCTTTCTTTCTTTCATATCACAGAATTAGTGATTCCAGGTACAATGGAATTAAGAATACAAGAGATACAGCTGTCAACCTAAGGCAGATGAACTAGGTCAAAATGTAGGTCTAGCCAAATTTGGACCTTGCCTGATCTTATGATTTCATTCATGTACCCCAAAAATAATAGCAATATCAACAAAAAATTTAAGTTTTACTTGGTAGCAAGGCCATTACTGTTGCAAAGGGCTAGTAAGTTCTAAGATACTAATAGCATGGAAAAAATTTTTTTATAACTTAAAAACTTGACTCCTTCCATATTTTATGCATGTACACTGGCCTTCAAAATGAAGACTTGCTAATTCTTCTGAAAAGTCATCTTCAGTCCCTTCCTAATTCAAGTGAGAAAAATTCATTTTGAACTGCTATTCAACAAAATACAAGAGCATATTCAGGAAGTAAATTTCCACAACTGTATGCTGCAGAATGCTTAAACTTTTATTAAAAAAGAAAACAAGCTGGAAAAAAAAAACAACAAAAAAAATAAAGAAACCAAACAAAAACTCAACACCCTCCCCAGCCTCCCTACACCTAACACCCAACTCTACAGCCAGATCAGAAAAAAAAACCCAGCAATGTAGGACAGTTTCTTGGCTTGGTTATGTATTTTTTTAGTCACCCATTATTAAGAATGCCACATGCAAAGATGTTGAGCACTAACCTGATGTTTAACAATCTGCCCTAGTGCCAGATTTAAATCCACCTGGCACTTCCCAAACAGTTTGAGGTAGCTGCTACTTCCAGGCATTGCTTTGGTTTGCAATCTGTTTGAGAGTTCAAGTTCTATCAATCCAGTTTCAAATCTCACAGCCCGCATTGAGGGAGTTGTAGCTGTCACTTGAATTCCCTAATGAATAAGAAAGGTACAAAATTATTAGGATCTGGTTCAGAGACAAAAACAGAAGGGAAAAAGAAAAAAACAAACAAAAACCACTTTTCACTGTGCAAGCAAGAAAAAGAGGACATAATAGTTTTTTACTATGCAACACCATTAAGCTATTTTAAAAGATTACAGGAACTACACTCAAGGTCTTTTCCTTCACACCAAGTATTCCTGATTCAATAAGCTTCGAGGTAAAAACCCAAAAGCCATTATTAGCATCTAGGACCACTGTTTCATCACCGTAACATTACCTTAAACTGTAGGCTCAATGAGTAAAGAAGAATTTTTGGTTTTTCTCCATCAGTTGTGCCATCATGTTCATTCCAAAGAGGTATTGGCTGCTCCCCTCCTGTATATATTAAATATATACATTCAGAGTTTTAACAAAGAAAACGTTTTCTATTTAAAAAAGGTGACAGTGAATTAAGCCTCATTTTAAACACTGACTGGTTAAAGATTTATAAAAACAAGCATAGGTTGAAGATGGAAGACATCAGTGTGGATTCAGCTGGTTACATTCAGCTAATAGTGCTCTACAAAGAAACAAGGCAGAGAGTCATGTTCCTCCCTCCTGGGAAACTTTCCACAAGAAGGCTCAAAGCCTGTAAGGTGTAACACCTAGTTTTTGAAAAGGTATTCTTTGTCTCCTGCACCAATGATCTCCTAATTACCTGATAATAAAAATTAAACACTTCACTAAATACTGTGCAAATTACATGAAAAGAGGAGTAGAAATTATATCAGTATTTTTCTATGACAGGAGGAAAGGGTATTCTGTAGTTATTTTATTTTTGTGTTTACTTCCTCATCCTCATTTCATCCCAAGTTACACATCCCCATAGGCCCTAACCTGAACGAGCAATCCTGGTGCAAATTCTCCTCGAGATATGATCTATATTCTATCTTAGTTTATAGGATGGACTTACTGCTGGAAAAAGCTAAGCCATTAATTATCTCCACATATGCCAATTCTTATAATTACAGTTATTTGGTGGCAAGAATAGGCAGTTAATTAATGGATTAAAAACCAAACCAAAAACTCAATAGTATTTTTTTATCACTCCATTTTGAATCTGGATTTTTTTCTTTTCCAAATAGTCTTATTAATCTCCCCCTCTTTTTGATGGTTTTCCCCCTCTCCCCCCCAGATATTCTTAACTAGGTTCATTTAAAACTACAACAGTAACCTACAGGTTCTGAGCAAGAGAAATAACTCATCTTTCATATATTCTCCACATGCATAATAGAGGCTATTTTTGCAATGACATTTCTTCATGAAGTTTGTAAAGCACTTGCCAGTTAAGAAAAAAGAAAGAGAAGATATATTACTTTTAAATAAAATTTCTCCATCTACCTTCTCACTTAAGGGAGCATAATTTTCTTGAATTAAACTAAATTAGAAGTTCAATTTGAATGTTAACATAAACCAGTGCAAAAAGTGATGTTTGAAAGCAGACATCAGCTGTCTTTAAATCAACACTGCTCTCAACTTGCAGATGGAATTATTATGAAGTGTTATGTTTATTAACTAGCTTTTAAACTGTATAACTTCACATTAAGTAACTGGTACTTAACCAGTTTTTATATAAGGATAATAAGCAATCAATATTTTAGTGCAACAGAAATCATAATCAGAAAAAAAATAACTTGAATTGTTTACTTAGTGGTTATTATACTAATTGGAATTTTCAAGCCATATAAATTACTTTGCTGCAAGCCAGAAGGACAAAAGCTATTTTCTGCCCTCACTGTTCTGCATTCAGCACCCAGATTCATGGATTGCTGGCACCTGACCATGTTTCTGCTGAATTACCACAATATGGGAGGCAGGGGTGACATTTCAAAAACCATCAGGCTGCTACCTGCAATACAAGTTTATAGTCTGGAAAACCAAAGAACCAGCAATGGTAGTAAATTCCCCACATAAAAACAGAGGAGAGATTGAACTCTAGAGACTGAGAAATGTTGTAAAAGAAATCAAATGTAGGTTTCTGGTTTTACCACGTTATGCTCCTCTGTAAAAGTTGTTCCAGTATAATAATGACAGCTGTTGAAAGTTTATTCTTCCCCTAAGTGTTCTCTTACTACCCAATACAAATGTATTTTGCCTGGAACAAATGTACAGACACACAGAGGTATAAGAAGGGACTGTGTAGATGCACACACCAATGCTCCTTTCACTTGGTTACCAATTATTAGTTTATCTGTCCTCGTGATGTTTCCAACTATTAAGCATTCTTTCCATTAAAAATTAGCTATATTTCTACAAAAGCCCTTTAAGATAACTCAAAAGTGTTAACATCAAACTACTCAAAATTTCACCTGCTTTTGAATATTTATTTACATTTGTCCATCCTGTAACATTCTCTCTCAAACATACATCTTTCTTCCTATAAAAACAGAACTAAAAATTCATCTTCCCTTTATTTCCCCTGGTCATTTTTTTTTCTTTTTGACTTTTACATTATTTCTTAGTAGACAGACAATACTTCTTATTAATTATTGCTTTTACTTTTTCTAATTCATTTACTGTTATCCCCATCTACCAATTCTTATTTTGACCTAAAGAACAACAAAACACTTCTACAATTTTTTACTTATTTGCTTTTCTGTTCATCTGTCATGCAATATCCACAGTAAATTATATTCCCATTTTTTTTAAACTATCAAACAATAACTAATTTGTCAAACAAAGCTTCCAATCCTTATATTTCCCCTCAGAACAGTCACATGTCAGAAAAAATACTATAATTTTGTACTATTTTTTCCCTTCTGTGGGATGATAGAACTTGTTTGCTGAAATGAAATATCACTGCTCGGCACAAGTTGCCAGCTTTTTGATTTGCTTTCAGTTCTTGAACACAGACCAAGTCTCCAACAAAAAGAGCTAGAAAGTGAGTGGATCTACTCAACAAACCATTTCTGCAGTATACAGCACGATACACAAAACAATCTAACGAACAGAATCACAGACTGGTTTGGGCTGGAAGGGACCTTAAAGATCATCCAGTTCCAACCCCCCTGCCATCAGCAGGGACAAGTTCCACTAGACCAGGTTCCAAATGCCTTTTTCATACAGCTCTGAAACACATTATCTGCAAAAATCAAAGAGCTATGAATCAGGAGACACTAAGTAACACCAATAGTGACACTATTTTCCCTGAACACAGTTGTTTTCCTTTAAAAGAATATGCTCACATTCTTTTACAAAATGCAGTATCACAATCTGCATTTTACAGGTGAATAAAGTGAATAAAGTAACCCAGCCAAGGACATGTCATAGATGAGACACAGAAGCTGGTGTCCAGAATGACAAACTATCCTGCTTCCCAATAAAATATCTCATTTCTGATAGAGCTACAAACATTTCCAGATCCTCTGCTATTACTTCAAACTGCATCTCTGCCACTTGCTTCTTGCTGCTGCTTGGTGTGCTAGATGTGAAATGATGGTGTCTGTGAAATAACAGCTGACCCAGAGAACTACATAATGCTGCCATTAAACAAGGTTTGAGGATCTTATTTAAAGTTGGTTTTAAGTGTTCTGCTTACCTGAAACCTTCTGTATGACTTCATTTACTTCCTTCATGAACACTTTTTGCACAAATACTAAATGATTTAAAAGATCAGTTGTGAGATTATGTTCGAAGGAACCAACCTGCAGAAATAAAACATTTTAGAACAAAACTTTAAAACAGTAACCATAACTATGTTTTCAAAACAATGCATTTCTAGTTTCCAAGTATATCTTTTCATCTCAAAGTGTATAGTCATTGGCATAAAAAAAAATAACATTAAATAGTTCTTTCTTGCAATTTTTCTGCTATGAATGTCTAAATTTAGCTTAGACAATAAAATGCAGGACTTGATTATGGTTCATGGAAGTATGCAAAATGCTAATGAATTCCAGATAGCAAATAATTATCAGAATAAAACAGAAATGAGCTGTCAAACTCAAAGTACATTATTCTAGTTACTGTAGATGAACTAGTTTACTGATATGTTCAATGGTAAATTTATTATGTGTTCAGTCTAGTCTTAAAGAATTAAGTCTGCCTAGGATTGTTTAAATTTGCCATTAAATTTTTTAAAATAAAGTACAGATATTTTCTAAAACTACTTGGACTTGGCTTTTGCCTTTGCTAAGCAGCCTCTTCCTTTTGTTTTACATGCTGAAAAAATTCAAAGACCCTAAGGTCTTTCTTCAGCTAGGAATTAACTCAAATTGGTTGAACAAAGAGCAGCACCTCATTAAATTTATCCCATAAAGATGCAAACATCAGAAGTCTCAATTACAAACATGCTAGACTATTTTTCTGACTAAAGAAATACAATTAGTAGAAAAGCCCTGCTTTTTCCCACCACATAAGTTTCTTTTAATCAGTGTCACTTTTCTCTCTATGAAAAGTAACTGGAAATTGGTGCACGAACAGAACTTGTGAGTTGAATACACTGTATTGAACAGAAAATTTTATATATATATATATATAGCTTCTCCTCTCTATGGAGCTGTCTAATAATGAAAGAAAATAAAAGTTACAAAACAATAAAATTGGTTTGAATTTTTTCAGTATTTGTTTTTGCAAAATATATGACGTTATCTGACGTGTTAGCATAAGATTTCAGTTTAAAACTACACTTTATTTGCATCATCAGCATAATACACTTTTGTCTACTTCGCCGATGAGAAATACTGTCATTCAAAAAAAATTTCTAAAGATATGTTCTTTGCACAAAAGAATATATTCAAAATCCTCCAATACAGTGGTCTTGACTGCCTAATATGTTGGCTGGTCATCAAACTAAGGACTGAGAAAGGTCTATTTCAGCATCACACAATTACAAATGCTTTATAAGGATCAATCTGTAAACTTGAGAGTTGTGGAGTAGGCAGATTATTAAAATAGTATAAAGATGCACATACAGAACTCTTATAACAATGGAAATAACAAGTCATCAAAGATGACTACTGCCTTCAACACCTACTTCAGCCACACAGCGTAAGTAGTTCCCCTGCAGATAATAGCCTTGCTTAGCAGGTAGTTCATCTATGCTCCAAATTTGGTCTGAATAAGTATCATGTTCTTCCATGATATATTTGCCTGACATAGTGACAGGAGGAAGGTTGAGACTTGCTGAAGGAGGAATGGTTGACATATCAGTGGCAGAGACTTTTGAAGTGAAGCGTAATCTGTGACTTGGAAGCTCGAAATTAAATCTAGTTTGGGCACCTGTAAAAGGAAGATAAGGAAAGAAAAGGTATGAACTGAAAAACAATATTTTATTTATCCTTAAATTTAAGAACACTTTTGGAACAAAAAAGCCTTTAAAATGTTATTGGAATGCACAGACCTATAGGGCTACAAATATGATAATTTTTTTTTTTAAGTTTTCTTAATTTTTAAAGAATATTAAGACTTCCCTGTAATTAGTGGAGAAAGGAACCATACAAACCACCTCATTGAGGCCCTGTAACAGTATTCTCAAGTAGCCTTAGAAATCAGAACTCAATTAATCAGGGATCATAAACTGATTTTAGCAGCAGAAAGCTTTCTGGGAGGAAGCTAAATATGAATGCACACATCTTCACCTTCTCTTGTATTCTGCCTCTGGCAATCGTGTATAACATCAATATAAATTCTCTATATGGCCCCATCTGATTGAAGTCCACATTAAAAAAAAAAGCCAACAGCAACAAATTCAAAGCTTTAGCTATAACTCAACAGAAATGTTGAGTCCTCTCAGATGCTTCTAGCAAGGCCAAACTAAAAGCCACAACACTTTTAACATTTCAGGGAACTGTTACCTGTCATTCCGTGACTCCTCATTCTTCCCATCTTATATTCTGCCTTTAGAGAGGGTAAGAGTGCTGCTCCAATAGCTATACCATCTATCATGGCACTGAATTTAAGAACTATAGGCTTCTTTTCTAAGCCTTCTGGCAGCTGTGGAAATTCATTTGTTTCAACAGGTGTTTGATTAATACTTGTTGGAGTCTTTTCAGAGGGCAAAGGAGTCGCAACATCTTCTTTGGTAGGCTGGGGCCTATTTACCAAGACAAAAATAAGACATATATTATTCTAATGTTCTATATGACTTGCCTGACTCTCCTATATATGTTCAAAGTAGCACAAGCCCATAAACAGATGGCAAGCAGCAGCATTCAGAAGCGCTATGCAAGCAGCACTTACGCAGTTGATGGTTGCCTGATGAGATCTGAAATCTGCTTGGAGAGCTGGTGAGAACTGCGCACCATCATGCTGTGCAGCGTGGCAGGGTGCTGAGGAATGTTGATGCTGATGGCTCCAACTTTGACCACAGCAGCATTGTTTGTTTTCAGCCCTCTCTGGGCACTATAAAGAGCCTGGGATTTGGCAATACTGCATTTCACGACAGTTCTAACAGAAAAAGAAATAGGATTTATTTGCACGTCTTTCAAAAAGTTAGCTTTATGTTAAAATGGGTTTTTAAGTGTTAGTTGAATTTTGAAGTATTCATATCAGTGATTTCACTTATAAACTACATACACATTCCTTTTCTTTCACTTTACACACACAGATGCACTACATGCCACAAACAACTACACTACAGTTAAAAGAACTACAAGTCATGCATTGCAAAAATACCTGTTAAACTGTTATTCTTGCATAATGTAAGATCATTTGAGTTTATACACACTAGGCTGCACATACACAAAGTTTCACACATGGAAACAAATAAGAGCCTTCCTTTGCAACTCCTTCTCATGAATAATCTTGAATCATCCTTTTCATAAGAAGACTTAGTAAAATCTGATTTTAGCTTCCAATATTTCCAGTGTTTCCAATTTAGCTTCCAGTATTTCCAATAGAGGAAATACTCACTTAGCAATAAATACATAGCAAGTGATAAATGGGTTTGTGAATAGCCAACATTTAATTGATATACACTAGTCCAAAATATGATGTCTAAACTTTATTTTAATATTAAGGAGGATATGGTTACCCAAGATAAGAATACAACTGCACAAAGCTGACAGCTTTTGATGACAGAATGTAATTTTGGCACATCAGAATTCACTAAGCTCCTATTAAAAAAGATAAACAGTATAATGCATTAATATTTCTCATCTAAGGTCAATTACTGGAGGGTTACCCAATGTAAGTATGTTATGTAGCCAACACAGAATATTACAGCCTCAAAGATAAAGACATAGTTGTGAAGATGCCGTACATTAACTAAAACGTCTAAAAAATAGACTCTATAGAATTGCAACATTCAACAAAAGTTTCTCAAATATTAAATTTCAAGGAGCCTGACTAAAACACTTTTTGTACCATGATTTAAATTGTTCTATAGACAGTTTGGTTTCATGGTGAAAGCTACAATATTCTAAGAATTCTACTCCCAAAATAGTGCTTCTGTGAAGCCCTAACACAGGAGTCCTTATTCTGATGTTAAAATATCAGCTAGCCCAAAACATCCCAGATGTGGAAATAAAATTTTAAAAAATAATAGAAAAGAGACATCATCCTTCTGCTTATAACACAGAAATACACAGCAGATTAATTTACTAAAGCTCTGGAAACACTTTCAGATATTCACAGCTACGTAAGAGCTACAGGCAACCTAAAGTGGTTATAGATTAATAATTTAGGGTAGACTGTTAAGTAGAAACAATTTCAAAATATTTGAAGAATATTTGCAAATAAGAAGGAACAAACAAATCTTAATTCACAAGTATTTCCAGAAAAACATTATACAATTCAACATTACTTAAGAAAAGGGCAGACTTACTTTAATTCACATCTTTAAAAGACAAAAACCCACAATTCTTTCTCTCTTGATGCCTGCTTATTTGCTACTCTCTTCCTGCTACCATTCTGATTGAACTATTGTGAAGCCAATAAAGAACACATTTTTTTCTCACACCTATAACACAAAATACTACTAGATGCACAACAAGAACCACTTTTAAATTAATGGAAGTTACAAGATCTCTTCCTGACCTGTACCAGACAGACAGTTTAGTCTTAACCTGTCTTTGTGTAGAAGTGAAAAGTAAATGTAGTTGAAGTCTGTACTGAATTTACAATCAATTCTGAACATTCTGAACATGAGAACTGATACCATTTTAAGCACTTCCTTAATTAAAAAAAAATAATTACACCAATATAGCTGTTGCAGGAGAATCAGATTTCAGCAAGATTAACTGTTTCTCACTGCTAAGGTATTTCCACATTTCATGCAATGAATGAATTTCACCGTCTCTTGTCTGGTCTACAGAAAGCCTATTTCCATGACAGAATGAAATGCAGAACAACTCTATGGCTATATATTTATTTGGAATGAGCACTACACATTATATACCTGCAGTTTCCTTACCTAGGTGACATGCCTAGAACAGATCTGCTTGAATATTATTAAAATAATTAACCAATATTTAAGTTATGTACCCATTCAGAAGTAATTCTATGTTCTTGCATATTCTGTAAATACTCACTCTCCAGACAAACTTGTGAAAAAAGTCTTTGTCCCACTACAGAACTGGCTGCAAGGCCACCACTCGATCTAACAGATGTTTTGGGAATGTTAGAAAAAGAAGGGTAAAAACATCAGCAGGAAGTTCAAAACACATACAAGAACTACCACACTGAGTCAGATGACAATTTAGGCAGTAGCAGATACTTGGGGTGTGAACAAAATGATCCTTCCCTTAATTCCAGTCATCAGGGGTTTACTTTTTGAGCCAGAGGCTGTATTGTGTTCATGACTCACCACCAGACCTATGCTACATGGATTTGTCCAATCCTTTTACTCATTTATACTTCTGTTGACCACATCATATGGCAATTAATTCAACCATTCAGTGATGCACTATGAAAAAATGTACTTTCTTCTGCTGGTTTAATGCTTCTACCAGACAAAAAGCAACCAAAAACTGAATATTTCCTTTAAATCACTTGTAGTTTGACAGTCCACCACCCCTCCTTCCTACCATCTGTAAGGGCATTTTAAAGTTAATCCCATATTATCACAACACTGAATATACACAAATGCTGTAACAAACAGCAGTTGTACTAAGTCCTTCTAAAAGATATGCACTGATGGTCTAAAGAAGCAAAAGAAACCCATGCTCAGAATACAGCTTTGCAAAAAAACAAACAAAAAACAAAAAGGGGGGGCGGGGAGGAGGAAAGAGTCTCACACTTTTTGGCTACATAACTTTTCTTCTCAGAGTACTTCAGGGTCATTGTGTAACAGGACATCTAGGTTGCCAGTCTACCCCTTCCCACCTTGACCATTACTGCACTGAGACCCTCTGGACTTTAGCATCAGGAAGTAAGAAAGCAACCACAAAGAAACCATTGCATCTTTTGTGAGAGAAAAGACCTACATTCACACATATGGATCTGGGGAACATGAAGAGAGTCATGTTGGTTAGCAGTAGATGCACAGGCATAGTTTTAAGGAAACCATTTTGTGTTAGCATAACCTGATCAGCATGCTTAGTAAATAAACCCAGCACAGAAGTAAATAAAGTCAAAGAATGGTCCTTTTCATGCTGAAATCACAACAGGTGCTATCACTCCAAGCACAGCAGCTCCTTACCAAGTTCAAAACAAATGTAACCTGTCTGTTCCTTTACATTTCTCAGCATTATTTCACCTCATTAAACTAAGCACAGAAGCAGATCTAAAGAACTTACCAGCCAGTGAAACCATTCTAGCATTACAGTGGTGACCAGTGTAACATCTGCCCCTAAATCCAGATTGTTAACATTCACAAGGGGTTTTTTTGACAGATATTTAGCAGGCTACATTAAAAGCTTATCTAGGTAATATTAGATGTTAAAGTAAAATGAATTCAAGCAACATCTGCCTCCACAATCACACACGGTAGGAATGCAGCCATTAGCTACACAACACAGAGTTAATTGCAAGACTATTAAACATAATAATATGACATACAGAAACTCTTGTTTGGCTGTGCTTGTAGGAGATGTAGGAAAATCCTCCAGTCTACAGATGAAGATTGAAGAGAAAGCAAGAAAAACAAAAACAAAGCAAATAAAGAATAAACATTCATGCAAAATTAGTCAGTTAATTACTTGTAACCCACAATATGACACTTACTTTCAAATTTACTGAGTTGAAAGTTTTGGTTTTCTTAGGGTTTGTGGGTTTTGTTGTTGTTAAAGATTTATCATTATTTCCCCCCTTCCTTTTGTACCCTCCCTATATGGAAGCTCAGTAAGATTATGATGTAAAACAGACAGGAAGAACTTCAGTTGCCTTCAGAAACCCTATACAGCTGTCAGATTAGAACTTTTATTTACCCCTCTGAAACACACTTATGGGAAGCAATTTTGCTGGTGATATTAATAAAATTCTGTATGTTTTAAGTTCTAGATAGCATTTTCCAAACTAAACAGTAATTAAAAGGAGAGACTCAAGTCACACTATTTAACCCCTTTTCTGCAACATTAATATTCTAAAACCAGATCACATACTGAGGGTTACCCAGATAACACTTAAATTGTGTGAAGGTGATCTATGTTACAAAGTTGTAGTTAACTGTTGTTTTGAAACTCAAATAGAAAGAAATTCAGCCAGAAACAAAGAAAAATAATGCATGCCCTTTTTCAGTTTGTGAAACTAGAAAAAAAAAAAAAGCCCCCAAAAAAACTGATGTGGATGCTGCACAAGTCATTGAAGATGCTCATGCATAAAAAGTGATTCTCTCCCCTGCCCCTGAAGGAGAATGGATATTAGAACTGTAAAAATAACAGAGAGTCACACATCATGGAAGTTCAAAAATAAATCTATTAAATAAATAATATAAATCTTAAATGGGAACAATCGGCATCAGTAGATTAAACACTCCCTAAAAATTTTGTATGGTTTAGTGGAACCTATAAGCTTCAAAAAGCAATTAGAAGCATAAAAGAAACAATGTAATAAAGTTTCTATGTGTACACCACATGGAATAAAACTAGTGCAGAAAGCTCTGATTACATGAAATTTAATTTTTTTCTTTTTACAAGAGGACCTATCACCTATGATTTTTTCAGTCAGGTCACTTACCCATTTACACTGTGATCCTACAATCAGTTCTGAACTTACTACTATCTTTTACTAGAAACAGAAAAGAACAAGAATATCCACATTCATGTAACTATGTCTAAGACTTGTGCAGTTGGGTGCCCTAGACTGAAACCTACTAATACATTCACTGTATTCCTTCCCAGCTTAGTCAGATATGCCTTGCATAGAAAAGCCTCCTGTCAACAGGCACATGCAATTAGCTTTACAGTCAAACTCAAGCCCAATTCTGCAACAGCTGCATGGTTGCCACCAAACTCTACGACATCAATGCTTCCTCCATTTTAAGCTACATATCTTTACTGTCACATAACTGAATCCACTTCTATGCCTTTGAACAAGTTTAAATTGTCAGGCTTCATACTTACTGGATATTTGGGGTAATTCCCTCCAGTAGGACGATATTGACACCTCCTATGTGAGCAGTGGCACATGTCTCAGTCATCTTTTGATGTAGTACATCTTTAAAAAAAAGAAAAAAAAAAGATACTTAACATCATTTCATTCAGTAAAATGCTTCCAGATATGCCTACTGCTTTCAAAAATACAGTAGCAGGAAAATAATTGAAAAATTAGAGCTTTAGTAGTCACATTAAGTAGTATCAAATTTAAATTGTGACAAGAAGAAAGCTTTTGAAAATGAAAGGAGTGACTATCTTCTAAAAGAATTTACTTCACAGCATGTACTGAAAATCTCACATCCTTTTAAAATCCTTCAGCATCCTAGTAACAGTTTTTAAAAAAACTTGTTAAATGTTATTATACTCTCCACACACAGATACAATGTACATTTATTTACAAACATATTACTCATTTGCATACATATGCATTGGTATAGGTATGCACACACACATAAACATGTAAAGCTGCTGTTGAATTTAATCACAGAGTACCTTTTAGCTTCTCCCACCTTTCATTTTTTCTTTCAGGGTGAAACTGCCATGAATTCTCTTCAGCTCAGATTCCATTGTCAGACCACCAATGTCTGCCTCCAGGTGGGTTCGGTTCACCATGCCTATTCCGAAGACGATGAGAGTCACGTGCTGGGGCTCCGAAGTCACCAGGCTGCGCTTCCTCTGCGTGTCTCTGCCGTTATCCTGCTCGTTCTCAAACACCACTCTACAAGCTGGTTCAGTTGGGCTTCGGACACCTACAACAACACAAAGGAGTTACTTAAGGATATTTCACAAGAAATCCTTGAAAAAGCTGATTTCTATTTGTATTTGAAACCAAGGATCACGCATCTTGCACATCAAGTGAACTCTTTAGGCAAATTATCTGGGCCTCGCTTACTCCACTTTAATAACATTACGACTGAACCAAATCCAGGACACAACAAGGACAATAATGAGTGATGGGATTTCATTATTATTCACAGCTATATTCTCATATATGCTATATAAATATTCATATTTATGTGATTTTATTGTTATAAAATAGAAATGCTCTGACGGTTTTCAGTTGTCCTGTTTCTTTTTTGATCATTTCACAGCCAAAGGTTCTTAAAAATTTAGTTTTGCATGAGCAACTTTTCCCTTCCATTAGTCACTTGAAAACAAAATAGCACGTAGGGAGGAACAAACTCAACCCACCCTGTAACAATTAACCAGAAAAGTTAACACAGTCCCACAGCCAGTGCAAATCCAGACAACCAGAGATGCACAAGCATTATCAAGGGACTGAATTTAAAACTGATTAACACATATTTGACTAAGACTAGGAGTGAAAAAGTCAAAGGGTACCATAAAGCCAAGAATTATTTTTTTTTCTTTTGCATACTATCTTGGTGAACTAATTACAAGCTTCTCCCTCCATCCTCACCACTTGCCCCTCTGATCCAAGTTAAGATGGGGCAGGCAACTTTCAAAACACCTTAAGAACACATTTGAGCAAGAACATACACTCTCAACTATTTGGCTTCATGAACGGGTTTACCTGTTGGCCCAAAAGTTTCAGAAGACTTTTCTAAAATCCCAGTTGGATCAGAAATGAGTGAATAGAAGTTCAACAGTTTATACATATTTTGCCAGCACTCAGCAGAAGGTTCGCTCTGTTCTGACACAGTAATAGAGTCAGAGTCATCCATATGAATAGTCATGTGGTCAACTACATCTTTTGAACCTTTCCTGGATACTTTAGAAGTTCTTCTTTCTGACCTCCCCAAAGAATTCTTGTTTCGAGACTCTTTTTTATTGTTCTCGTTGTTTGTCCGTTTGTTCTTGGTGTTGTTCACTCTGTTACCTCCATTGAGACTTCCTCGAGAGCTTCGGCTGAAATCCGATGAGCGGAAGTCTCTGTGTTTGCGGGTTTTAAAAGTGGGTGTCGGAGAAGCTGATCCAGCTGTGTATCTGCTAAGTTTGATGTCTGTCTGTGTGGCTTTGATATCATCAATCATTGTACTGAACTGATGAATGAGTCGAACCAGTGCCATATCTACGTGCTGGCTTATGGACTGGCAAGAAATGGTAAAATTACAGTGGAAAGTATTATAATAGCGCTTATTCAAATCGTGAAAAGAAAGGGCATTGGCCGAGTTATGAGGTGTGCACATGGATTTCTCCATTACAACAGCACTAATACTGAAAGTTTCCAACATCAAAGCTGGTTTGAATTCAAGAGGAGGAAGATTGACAGCTCCTTGCCTACAGAAAAAAAAAGGTCTAAGTTACTACTTCGTTTCTTTTTATGGGAGTCAAATACTTTTTTTACACAGTGGTACATCTAATTTACTGAACCCAGCTTTTTATTTCCCTTAGGATATCATCTCCTTACCATGGTTCTAAATATCAAAAATGAACATTTATACTTTCATACTGCATGTTACGAACAAAGTGATCACCCTGTTCTATGTAGACTTAGTTTGGCACGCAATCTTTCCATCATAACCTGAAGCTTTGCCCAAAATCAGTGGTGGGGAGATTCAGCATTTACACCAAAAGTAACAACCTCATTTACAGGACTAATTACAAAACGGCAATTAAAAGCCTCTCAAATTTTCCCATTATTCCTCCCAGCTCTCCCCTCCCCAGTCTCTAGTTTTCAGACATACTTGAGGTTTAAATATTTAGAAAGTTTCTAAACCATATCATTGGAATATATATATATATATATATATATATATATATATAAAATAAATATTCTAACAGGAAGAGAAAACAGATTAAAAGAATAAAGAATTGCTCCTTATTCTATGGAATTGCTTTGGAATTCTATGTCTTCACATGCAAAACTTAATTTCTGTTCTTTTAACCAATATACATATTTTCAAATACCTCACAACATACCTTCGAGCTCGTTTGCTTTTTCTTTCCTTTGCTGTATCTGAATCAACAATATCTGCTCTGAGACAGTCCAAAGTTCCTGAGAAGGAAAGGTACTCCCCAAAGTACATTCTGTAGCATAGCGGCATTGCGTCCTGAGACTGAATTCCTGTGTAACTTAGAAGGGGTTTGAAAACAACCTGCAAAACAAAACCCACTGATTTACTTTTTGTTGTCTAGGTTATTCCTATATTATTTCTCCATCATGGGTTGATCTACAATACTCACAATGTCAGCTACATAATATAGAAATTTTTTAAGTTTTATTGACAGTGCTGCAAAACAGAAAAGAAGGTGGATAAAAAGGAGAAGCTTTATGGACTTTTTGAGTAAAAAGACTGACTACACAGCAAGCTAGCACTGAATGCTTAGCTATGGAAGCAAGGTTTCTTTCTGCATGTTCCCAGTAAAAAGTATTCTGGAGAACTAGCCTACTCTCATAAATGCTCCAAGGTGTTCTTTAAAGTTATAAAACAATGCTCTATTAATGACCATTCATGAGGTTTGTTATGGGACACCTCAGAGGCTTCTTGAGCCTTTTGTCTTTGCATAGGGATGCATAAGAAACATACACAAAAACAATATAAAGTTTACATAGTTTTCAGATATATATTTTTTTTTAAGTAATAGTGAGCTTTTCCCCTACAGAGTTCCAAAATATATCAGCAAACTACCCCTACCTGTGCATCTGCTAGCTGGACAGCAGGGAATCCCTGGTTACCCTCTTCTACACCTGCAATGTCATCCTGACTGGTGCTGTGCTGCGAGTGTGTGCCATCCAGAGTGTTCTGGTCACTAGACAGAACTGTGTTGAAGTCTGAAGCAGAAGGTATTGTAGGAAGATTGGGTGCCACACCTGAAAAATAAATACCCATGGAACACTAACACCACAGCAAATTTTAACACCACCAACTCTATTAATTCAGCAGGGTTACTTATATACAAACACGTGCCATAAACACAGAAAGTCAGAGTCCTAATCAGGCATAACCTCACAAAAGTGGTATTCAGGATAAAGAAATAGTCTGATACTGCTGAAAATGGCAATAAATAGAGCTAGTCCAACTCATATTTGGAAAGCACAAAAACATTTCCTCCTTTTTGCTCCCCTTCCAAAGGCCTTTTGTCTGTATTGCATTTTATAGGGCACTTAACTCCAGTTTAAACTGAAATAGTGTATAAACTGAGCAGCATACACCATCGACAAAAAACAAAGATTATCCACAGTTGTAGATGCTTGCTTTAGCTTTCAGTGTGCTCTAAGCTTCTGGCTTTTACTAGTCCCAATGCCAGATCCACCAATAAGATCTCTATAGATCAGTCTCTGGGCAAATATACTCTTCACAGAAACGACTGTGGACAGTCACTTCCCTGCACTTGCTCTGTTCACGAACCATCAGACTTGCAGCACGAGAGCAGAGCCACACTGAATTGCCTGCATCTCGACCCTGGACTGGACTCAACCTCCAAGAGACAGAGCTGCTCTGCCAATGTAAATTACTCCTGATTCTTCAAAACTCAAGCTTACAGCACATAGCAGAGAGCCATGACTACACGCCTCCGCAGAAAAATCGTTTGGATAGATCTGTGTCAGAGTTAAAATCAGTAAGTCTGATTTCAGGAATCACTTTGTGAACAAACTGTTACTGTTTCACCTGGAAAAATACAGCTATTGTGAAAATTTTTAATAAAACCAGCAAACAAACCTATACTTCTACCCTATGATTCTTTTTGCAGAGAAACACATTCCACTTTATGGAGGAGCCACGCCAGTTAAGCAGTACGTACAGCACAAAGATGCTTTGTAGGATCAGACTATTTGTTCAGTATTAAAACCAAATTAAAACAACTCATTATCACCTAAGATTAATAAGTGCAGTTGAAAGGCTGTTAACAGAAGAAACAAATTTAGTGTTACAAATCTGTATGCTTCATAGCAACTACAAACATACAAATTTCAGGATTATGAATGATGACCAGTTTACAAGAATAATAAATAAGTTGCAATAAGTTGTTACATATCTGTTTCTTCAATACACCTAATTCTTGCAGTAATGCATATTTTCTTTTCTCCATTTCCTTACACCAGTTGATTACTTCCCAGCCCTGAAGAACAACCTACTCTCAAAACAGATCTTTATGTTTAGTCTCAAAATTAAACTGAGAAAGAGCAAGGATTCCAATGTACTAAATCTTCATTTCAAAACCTAACTAAAAATCCAAGGAACTCCGCTAATGAGGATGATTTTATAGCTTAGCTCTTTGCAGCTACACACAGTTTTGGAAGTTACATTTACAGTTCCAAATGTAAGAAAAAGCTAAATTTTTGGAGGCAAGGTGAGGGAAATGGAAATGACAATTTTGTTTAAATCACATTTGTTCATTTTTTGGTTTGCTGAGAAGTCCCACAAGTAGTAGTTACACCTATTGAACTTAAGTCACTTCCTCAATTACTTTCAGAAAGAAAGTGTTAAACACAGGAACAGCCAACCCAGAATAATCTCTTACATTCAGCTGTAATTAGCAATACCTGTTGGAAGACTATTGTGTCCAGATTTGGTGGCTGGACTTTCCTGTACTACACTTCCTCTGTTGCCCACAGCATTGGACATCCAGTTATAGAAACTCACAGAAGATGGCTCAGACAGCAGCGGGTGTTCAGACAACATGTCTGTGGCCACAGTGTTTCCTACACAGATAAATCAGAAGCTTTAGCATTTGTTATATCAAAATCAGCAAAACCCAGGAATGCAGCATGATTTTACTGACAATACATATTTACTATTAAAGTCAGCTTAATCCTTGAAGGTTTATTCCAGTAAATTATGTGTCAAGCAGCACTACAGGTGCTACCATGAAGTTAATACTAGGATACTAATGGATGTTGCACTACGAGTGTCTTTGCATTTGTTCATCTCTATCATCAGAGGAAAGGAGTTAAGAAACCAAAATACCTTTTTTTCTGAATAATATTTCATTCCCTGATAGCAAAGGAGAGAGGTTTTAGAGAAAATGTAGTATCAAACTTAATTGTTTTTCTTTATATCAATTACAACAATGCCCTCTGAACAATAACACAGAACATAAAAAATTCAATGTATATATTTCTAACTTCTACCGAACACATTTGTTCAAAAGACCATTACTAAAAATCTGCAAATTATTATACACAAAGTTATTGCAACATTCATTTTAGTCCACTTTTTGAGCTGGTCAAGGAAAAATGAAAAATACAGAATGATCACTTCATTTGCTTAATTCATTCAAAAACTTTCTCTTGAGTAATTATGTATTGTACTTAAAAAGTAGGAAGGCCAAGTAAAAGGAAAATATTTTATTAATTTTGTTAGTTGTAATTTCTTACCCAGCCTGGTGTACTCACTCTTTGCTTCTAGGTAATGGTGTGCAGAGACATCTAGGAACTGCTATTAAAAACTATTGATTCTTATTTCAGGGAAGGGAAAGGGGAGGTGGGATTTTAAACAGAAATGGTAACTCATAGTGAAAAAACAGTACCTTTTCTAAATCATTAAAATAAAATCAATCCACCCTTCCCCTCCTTTTAGCTTACTTATGCTACCTCATACCTGTTCTCGTTAAAGAACTACTTTTAACTGCAGATGTACTTCTTTGAGGAGTCCCTTCCAAAAGATTATGCAGGCTAGGAAAGCTCCCAGTGAGATAGCTGAGCAGACTCTCTTTTCTTGGACTTTCTTTGACTGCCGTTCCAGAGCGGCCAACGTGCACTGGTGAATCTGTGGCTGTGTCTCCACTGGTGTAACTTAAGGAATGATAGGGATGTATACCCTTGGGGAGGAAACAAAGAAACTAATTAAGTACTGTGCAAATTGCAAACAACATGCAACATTTGGTCTGAATATGAGATCAGAAGACAATAATGACAAACTTCTTGTTCCTGCAAACTTTGGGACACAGAGCACTTTTTTGGGGCAGGTTATACACCACACAGGTATTGTGCATAAAGATGCTATTGAACTCTCAAGTATTAAAATAATTTTATGTGTAAAATCAGTTTTAAAAGCCAAACAAGTAATAAACGAAGTTACAGATGTGCAGAATACACCTAAAGGAAGTTTGCAGGATGAACAGTACATACCACTGAATATAAGCCTCATCGGTATTTGGTCTTCATCTGAAGACCAGATCCTTTCCATCCCTAGTATAACAGCAAGTACAGCCTCTGAGGAACGTGAAGAAATGAAGTCGGGGACTTTTGGCATCAAGAGAAGGGCTCCTGGTCCACCTAAGGTTTAGAACTATGAAAGAGGTTCTCTGCCCTCAAAGCTGAAGAGACAGATGTGCTTTCAAGCAAAACATCTGGGCCACTTAACCCTAAACTATCCAAGGCCACCAGGAGGGAGCAGTGAGAGATAGTAGCTGGCGACTACCTGCTACAGGGGACAAATGCACCAGTATGTGCTGGGGCCTGATCAGCTAGAAAACAGCTTTGCAGAGAGGGATGTGGGGGTCTTGGTGGACACCAAGTTGAATGTGAGGTGGTAATGTGACCTTGCTGGGCTCCATTAGACAGCAAGTTGCCAGTAAGTCGAGGGAGGTGATCCTACCCCGCTACTCAGCACTGGTGAGGCCACACTCAGAGCATTGTGTCCAGTTACAGGCTCCTCAGTACAAGAGAAATGCAGGGGAGAGTCCAACAAAAGGCCGCTAAGATGATGAAGGGACCAGAGCATCTCTCATATGAGGAAAGGCTGAGACAGCTGGGACTGTTCAGCCTGGAGAAGAGAAGGCTCAGGGGAAATCTTATTAATGGAAGTAAATAGAGGAAAGGAGGATGCAAAGACAACGGAGCAAGGCCCTTCTCAGTGGTGCCCAGTGACAAGAGGCAATGGGCACAAACTGAACCACAGGAGTTTCCTCCTGAACAGCAGGAAACACTTTTTTACTATGAGGGTGATTGAGCACTGTCACAAGTTATGGAGTTTCCATCCTTGGAGATATTCAAAAGCCATCTGGACCTAACCCCAGGCAACTGGCTCTAGGTGGCCCTGCTTGAGCAGAGGTGTTGGACATGATGAACCTACAGAGGTCCCTTTCAACCTCAATCTTTCTGTGAAAAACCACAGCTAAAAAGCAATCAGTACAAGCCACCAAGCTGCCTAACATACATACAAAAGACAACAAATTACTTAAAATAATATAAAAAGTTAAAAAAACACAAAAAAACAAGCCCACCAACAAAACCTCAAACCAAAAAAAAAAACAAACCCTACAATGGAAAAAAACAAATCAACACACAAAACCAAAACAAACCCCCCAAAGCCCACAAACGTTCACACTCTTTCTGTTCATAAAGTAGAGATGAAAATAAAATCTTGAGGTTTTCTGAACAATTTGTGGAATAAATAAGCCACATGAATTTTAATAGAAGTTATTGGAGAGCCCTGCCAATCTTACATTTTGTATAATGACAGTTAAATCCTAATTTCTGCTCCCATAAATAGATTAAAAGCCAGATAAATTAATGTGATTTCTTAAATGATGTACATACATATTGTTTTTAAGCACTGCTCTTGGCTCTGAAGTTAACTGTCAAGAAAAACAGATGTAGAATATAGGCCAACTGACTGAGCATCACTTTTGCAAAGCAAGGAGCACACCTTCCACATATTACAGTTAGAGGTAGGTAAAGCTACTTTTTAGACAAGTATTTATTCACCTGCAGCCTACAGAATTGCTTCTAAACAGGCCACCTACAAACCACTTTCCTCTCACGCACGGCACTAAACACTTACCTTGATTTTCAGAACAGAATCACTGTGAGTGTGAGTCTTGGATAATTTCCTCATGATCTCAGCACCAGTTACAGGCCCAGAAGAGCCACCAGCAGGCGGGGGGCGATTAGCTGTTCCTTCTAGGAGCATTGTATGCTCACTGACAGTAGCTGCAACCAAGCAAATATATTTTTTTTTCTCATTTTTATAGATATGGAGAACAAGATTATCTATTATTAGGTACACTTATTCACAAGCAGACATGAACTTCCACATTCTGACTCACAGCTGTCTAAGGAATTCAAGGGAATTTTAAGACAAATAAGAAAACCTCAGACATGGCCCTGCAGGATTGTGTTTAATAATCCAATGTCTTAATGTCATACAACTGTTGCTCTGTGCTAAGGAGCAAAAGGAAGTTGACAATTTCACTTTCTTTTACTGACTCTGACACAGTTGATAATTTTTTTAATTAAGATGCTTGCATCTGCATTGATTTCACCTATAAGTAAATGCATACAAGGCAGCAAAATTTCCACTTCAAAAATTCTTGGTGAAAAACAGAAGAATATACACAGAGCAAAAAAATTAAGATACTTCACTGGTTCTAATATTCTGTTTCTGCTCAACCAAAGCAGATATTTTAGAGGAGGGGCAAAAATATTTGTCATGCTGTATGATTACATACAAGTTTCACACACAAACATCTTTGGTTTTGCTGTCTTTAAGCTGACAACTGCTGCCTGGTTTTTAACCAAAAGCAGATTCTGCTCCTGATTTTTTTAAAAATTATTTTTTCCTCAATGTTATGTAATTCTCACTTGAGAAACGAAAAGCATGAACATTGTATTCCTGAGAACAGTAACACTGTATACAGATGCTACAGTCACAAAAAACCTAAGTCAACTCAAGACAGCAAAAAAGACTACTCCAACAATATATATTTATTTATGCCCTTCTTTCTGTGGTTCTTATTTAAGTCAGTTCTATATCAAATAGAAAGTTAAATCACTAGCTTTTGTTAAATTAGCAATGTGTAAACTGGCAACAGAAATCTACCACATATGAAGCAAGAAAAATGAGGAAAAAAATTTTTCATGAAAATATCCCTTCACAAAGAACAAATAAGAAGGTAGGTTTGAAGCTATTCCTGGAAGAGTTGATAGAACTGCACGTTACAATTCTTAACTAAGGTCAGAATCTGCACAAGATCCTAATTGCAAGCTAGAAAATAATTAAGTTGATGTCTTTTGTGCAGTAAATAACAAGATAAAGCATGTGAAGAAAGAGAAGTCACCTGCTTTGTTTTTCCTAAAACAATTAAGAAAGATTATAAAACTATAGTTATAGTGTGTGTGTGTGTGCATGTGTATATACATACATATATATATATATTTATTGGCCTTTCAGTACTTGAAGGGGGTCTATAAGAAGCAGGAGGGCAGACTTTTTAGCAGAGCCTGTAGCAATAGGACAAGGGGCAACGGTTTTAATCTAAAAGTGGGGAGATTAAAAACAGGTGTAAGGAAGAAATTTTTCACAATGAGGTGGTGAAACACTGGCACAGGTTGCCCAGAGAGGTGGTGGATGCCCCCTCCCTGGAAACATTCAAGGTCAGGTTGGATGGGGCTCTGAGAAACCTGAGTTGATGATGTCCCTGCTCGCTGCAGGGGGGTTGGACTAGATGACCTTGAAAAGTCAGTTCCAACACAAACCATTCTGTGATTCTGATTGTCAGCAGCTGCTTCAAAATGAAGATGATTCTAAAAAAGCAGCTGCATGATTCTAAAATAGAAGAATATTATATATTCAAGCATTGAAACTAAAGAAGATACAAATGCTCTGAGAGCAGCTACCTGCATCAAATTCAAACTCTGCTCCATCAGCACTTGTGTCACTATGAAGACCTCCTCCGTTGTCTAATCCAAGTCCATCCTCATGCTCGTGGCAGGCATTTGACTGTAATTTCACTGGCTGAGCTGGTCTGTGTAAGCTGACTCCTTTAAAAGCTGGGGTCACCACAATGAACTTCATCCACTGCCTTGCTAAAGCAACTAGACCTTTCTTTAAGGTTACTAAGGCAGGAAGGCCATCACTCTTTAAAACAAAAAAAAAAAAGAAAAACAAAAATTAAAAATGCATATCACATCATTTTAAAGTAAATTGGGGAAAAAAAAAAACAAATCAGAACTCCCTTAAATCTTTGTGCTCAAGAAGCTTATGACAGAAACATGCTGGCACCACAACACGCATTCAGATACAAGAAGCCATAGTGCTAACAGATAAAAATTATAGCTTCATTAAACACAGATCATTTGCATGATCTGAGGATCTAGCCCAAGGGGACAAAAATAAACAGGAAACAGGTTTATTAAATATGAAACTAGAAGTACGTAAGTAACTATAAAGCTTTAAACTACAGACTAGAATTCACAACAGCACTAGATCGGCTGTAGAAACAGAACTGAAATTAAAAATATGAGGGGTTTTTTTCCATTGTTGGTAAGTGGTATTTTAAAAACATAAATTTGAGGCAAAAAACAGGGATTGTTTTGATTACACCACTGATTTGTGCTAAAGGAAAAAAAAAGCTTCTTATTTGACCACAAATCAAACAGTGCTGTTTCTGCCACAAATCGTGCTATTTCTGATCACTGGGCTCTCAGCTGAATACGTTGAAAAACAAAGTGTTTAAACTGGACATCCATGAAATCAGATTATGAAAATTACACAAAATCAGGAACAAACACTCCTCCTTATGCCTAATATGTTTGTTCAAACAATTATCTACCGCTACAATCCACACATTTACATTCTAAAGCCAGCAAAAAAAAGATTAGATTCTTAAGGCTTAAAGTTCCAACAATTCTAGCTCTTTTCTTAAACTGTCTACATTATCCAAGTATTTCCAAAGGCATGAAAACTAGTTCTGAAGGAGAGAATTTGGAATAAGCTAATCAGTACACACATTTGCCTTAATAATTAGAATTTATTCAGTTTTAAAACTAGAGATGCAAATTTTTAGTATTTTGCTGCTATTTTTAAGAAAAATGAAATCTGATTAAAAGGCCATTAACTATTTTAAAGACATGCCTTGTTGGTTTATGGTTTCTCATGCATTTACTAATAAAATAGCTTGATAAAATTTATGCATAGACACAGGCCACAACAAAAACAGCGTATCTGAAAGAAAATTAAATGAGAGAAACCACATCTACTTATCTATTTAAGGACATATAAAAGTTTGGGTTATATTTTCTTGTTAGTTTGTTCTCCTTAAACCGTTATCTAATTTAAGGCATTAGAATTGGTACATTTGGAACTAACACACTGAATTATGTCCATTTTTACTCACCATGGTGGCATCCTCAATAATGGAGTAATTTGCTTGATGAAGGTAATGGTGCAATATATTACAGAGCAAACAAGAAGGATTTTCTTGCAAGAAACGAGCCACTTTGGTAAGCCTGTTGTACTTGCTTCTCAGAGGAAAGTGCACGCTTTTATTCTAGATTAAAATGTCACAATTTTTCACAATATGAACATCCTTGCAAACAGAACATGTACATGAACTACAAGATTTCACCTGTGATATCACCAACTTCTAACCCCATTTTGAACCTCTGCAACTAAAATTTGCCACATGGATACATACCTTATTTTAAATAGTGTATGTGAAAAATCATACTTGATGCTTTTTTGTTTAGATAAAGGAGTAAAATAGAACGCTAGATTCAAATTGCAGACTTTATAAAGTTACCTCTGGGCTAATAGATATATATGCACAGCTAGCTGATTTTCAAATAAATTGTTTATTCCTAGTTAAAGGAAAACCAGGCACTTTTCTAATTTAATTTAATAGTAGAAAAAGGGTAGGAAAAGAAATAGGAAGGGAGGTAGCAATAAGGGGCTTGCTGCAAAGGATGATTTTTGAGTACAGCAGAAAACTAGCCTGACACTAAGCTCATCGATCTTACAACGGAAGAGGATCTCAACCGATATCACCTCAAAATCTTCCCACTAGATGGAGCTCAGTAAGTGAGCAGTAGAAAACTGCCTACACACAAGAAAGCTCCTCAGGAAATCACAGTAACACCCAATTTGTCATAAAAGTTCTACCAATCCTAGTTAAAAAAAAAATAGTCCGTGTTTCTTGCTAGAACACTTCACCCTCACTATCTTTGTCCTCTCTTCCTCTAATAAGTGGGTCAAATAAACACAATAATCCAATGTGCTGCAGAAGCACAGAAATTCACATTTTCTCACTTTCATACTTCATAAAACATGCTACAGCCATATATCTTACTCTTCCCTTTCAGAAGGCAGAATCTCCAGTTATTTTAACCTGGAGATGCACTCTTGTAAGAAGCACAAGGCTTCCTTACTAGTAACAGCTGAATTTTTTTCCACTCAAGTTTAGATTGTGAACAAAAGCACAGGTAGTGAGTTCTTGTTCTGGATGTAAAGGCTCATAAGAGGTGCTATAAGTCGTTCAGTGAAAATATTTAGAATCCCAAACAGATATATGTAACAGATTACACCACTCTGTTCTGATATGTCTATTGATTTTATAAAGGTTATTCACCTCTAAAGCTTCTGTCATAATACAACCCATAACAGCACAGATTCGCAGGGTTCCTTCAGTTTCTAGTTTATTTAATGATGATTTCACTTGATCAATGGGAACAAGCCATGCACCAACTGCAGGTGTTGCAGTACTCAGGAGATTCAGCTGCCTATTGAAAAAAATAATAATAATTAGGTATTCACCTTCAGCAGCAGCAATTAGCAAGATTTCCTAGTGCTACTATGAACAACATTCAAATAGGTGAAAAATGACAAAACAGTGTCACAAGTAACAGACACAGGCTTATTTCCCAGAAAATGAAAACTGGTAAAAAGTACCTAAGGTAGGTTTTAACTTGCTCACACACTCATGATTCCATCCACTCCTGCTCCCACTATTCTCTCTTCTTCCCATTTGTATTCCCTACTGAAATCATACAGTTTGAAATTCTCATCACTGACAATCCCATGTGAACTGCTACACATTACATCATGAAGGACTTTTGCTGAAGGGCTGAGGCAAGAATACTAGGAAAACCACAAAGAATTTTCTAATTTATAGCTCTATACTGAGCTTAAACTACTGACAGATAGGAATATTTTGCTTGTTCTACAAACACAAAATGAAAAACTATGTTGGAAAGATTTACCTTGAACTTTATAATGCAATGGTAGTCAAATCATGGGTTAAGCATCAAGTTGAATACCAAAAGCACTGAGTGGTTCTCTTCTCTAGCATCTCTCCTACTCAAAACAAATACCCTCCCCTGCCTTTCTCCTTCATACATTTCAGTTTCACTGCAAGTTTTTTGTTGTGTTTTTTTTCTGAAATCTTTCTTTTCTTCTTTTAATCATATCTAACTAAAAATTTGCTAGCAACACTTCCATATTAATGACAACAATAAGAAGTTGAAAGAAGGGTTACTGTGATATATGTAAAAGTCCAAAATTTTCATTTCCAGAGAAGCTTCAAAAACTATTGAAATTACATTCAGAATCTACCAAATACAACTGCAATTTAACAAGGCAAAATTATAATTTTCTTTCTTTTAAATCAGGTAAAATTATACCTTGAAAATATATGGGCTGGAGAGCGCACATTGGTAGGGGCTGCAAAACTAAACCAAATTTCTTTGATTGTTAACTTCATGCTGCAAGAGTCAGGGGGAGGAGGCATCAAGGGTATATCTTTTTTTAGATCATCAGATTCAACCCCTTCATCCTTAAAAAGAAAACACAAAGTCAAAGTGAAATTGTTTTCCAAAGTGGTTATACTGAAAGGCCCTAACATACCATACTGTGCACTACTCATAAGAAATAGTTTCACATGCATTTAGGCAAAGAAAAATAAACTAATGTTGTCCACCAACCCTCCCACGACAATATCAAGAGACTTAGCAGAAAGCTGAAAGTTTAGTGCACAAGCAGACAGCACAAATGCAGTTGTCACAACAAGACATGTTAAATTGTCAATTTTTTAATTATGAATGTTAATCATTTTAAGGGAAAACAAACAAACAAACAAACAACACTACAAGAGCAATCATGTCTACACAGTATGTACCATACCTGCTCATCTGAAACTGAGTTTCCATTAATATCTGAAGAGGGACTTATTCTATCACAAGGAAGGTTATCATCAGACACATCAGTATTATAACCACTACCAGTTGGAGAATCTGAAGAGTTATTTGATGCAAGCAATCCACCTCTCTCTGTATCTCTTGATTTACCCATGACTCCAAATGTATTGTACAATACTGCTCCAGACTGTCTTCCTCCTACAAAAGCACACATACCAAGACTGTAAATGTTTGCCATGCATAAACATCTGTAAAGTTGCATCCCATAGAAAAGATCTGCACTTAAGAGCAGAAATCCATGATTTTGGTTAAACAAGATGCATTACCATTTTACACAACAATTTATCACTACAATTTTTATACAACAATTTAATAGCTAGTTGCAAGTAGATGAAGAATACTCACATACAGACTATTTTTAAACACTATTCCCTGGAAAAAATAACTTGGATGAGAGAAAACACATATATACTGTTTGTTTTGGTTTGGTTTTTTTCCTGAAGCTAGTTTTCCCTTCCCAAAGCAAAACTCTGGCTCTACACACAAACACTTCTTGTGGGTATGATTAAAAGGTCAGGATTTAAGTAATCAGTGAAAGTATCGATTTCTACCTTCACTTTAAGTTCAGAAACTGCTGAAACCAGTTTATATGGTGGTATATACTACTGAAAGTTCCTTTATTCTACAATCTACTATGTGATATAATTTGTTTACAACAGACTTGTACTATTTAGTATCACCTATACTCAGCAATTGCTAATCAAATGATTGCTAAACTAGAAGACCTAACAGCATTGTTAGCAGTTTCATAAAACAAAATAATATAAAGCCTATCTAAGCTTTACCTTTTATAGTTAAATTTTCAATTCCACACTCAAACATTATCCAACCCCACTTCTCTTGACTAGGACCAATTCGAGTTACATCTGGAACAGCTTGTTGATCTGTTTCATCCACAAAAGTAAACTCATCCAATTCTTCCAAAGTAAAAAGAACTTTTGATTTCCCAAAAGGAATAGCTGTTATTGCACATGTTCCTATATCTGTGAAGAGAAACATATATATCCCTTTGTTACAAAATGAAAAAAACTTCACATCTTCAAACAGCTCTCTGAAGTTTAGAGAGGAGGGAGGTGGAGCAGGGGGAGAAGAAAGAAAAAAAAATTAAAGTATGAGCAGGAAAAAAAGCAGCACAGAAAGAGGAAGAAAAACCTTGCACCTGGTACGTTAATATGGGTGAGGTAATTTTTAAGTCTGTAAAAACCAAGGACTGAGCAACACAAAGTTAAAACTTCAAGACATTCCCAATCCTAACACATCTGCTTCCTTCTACTTCTTGTAGAGTCATGGTTCCAAAGAGGTGTGCAAACAAGCTCTTCAGATTTTTATCTGAAACTGGCAATTGGCCTGAAATTACCAAAAAAGCCATTCCTGATAAATACCTAAGGTTTAGTATAAACAAATGACAGTGATACTGACAGTGCTCTTGGATAAAATGTTTTAGTAGAAATGCATTAACTATAGCACACTTGAAGGATATTTAGAAATAAAGTTCTAATTTTAATTCAGAGACTCTTTCTTGGTTGGAAACATGTCTGTGTTGGGAGGATGTAAACCACTAAGTCTCACTGATTCCTAAGAAAACACAGACTCCAGCAGTTTTGAATTCATTATTATCTTTGCAGTTTAAGATCCAAGAGGGTACTCTGCCACCTTGATTTTTTTTATGTTAAGACATAGCTTAAATATAAATCCTTTCTTCTAGTGGTACTTCTGAAGGAACATTTTCAATTATTTTATACCTATTGCCTAATAACTCACACACAGAGCTACAGGCCAAAAATCTGAGGAAAAGAACTACACTGAGTCAATTTATAACCCTTCCAATCCTCACTCTCTGCACCCCACTTAAAATGCCATCACTTCAGAAGTATATATGAAGTGCTAAGACCCCTAGAAAGACATTTCTCAAACCTTTTGAATAGAGGATGAGTTCTCATGGTTAGAATCCAAAAATTACTTGGCCTTCTGAATGTCTGCAGCATCCCTAGCACATGACACTACTGCTAAGATTCTACCCATAACTAAGTAAAAATTGAAGTTAACCATTTTAATGTTCTCTTATTGCTTTTGTTTTCCTCCAATTTCATTTGCTTGCTCACTTTGCACAGAGGTGGATGGTTTTGTAGGGGATTTTTGTTTGGTTTTGTTTGTTTGTGCTTTTTGTTTTGTTTACTGTGTAGTTTTTAATCATACTTGCTTCACAGAGCACTTCCTCATGTCCTAAAGATTCCTGTATTTTATGGGACAAATTAAAACATAGCACTAACTGGGTATAGATTCCATCAAAACCCAATCTGTTTTAACAAAAACTGCTTCTACTCAGGAATTATAGCAGCTAAATTTAATTCATAGCCTCTTGAAGGAATTTCCTTAACACAAACAAGAAGGAAGTCAATAGGGTAGATCTCATTTTCAGTTTTATAGTTGCTGTAGTTAAAAATCTATATCCTGTCATGCTGAAATTGCCAGTACAACAGGCACATTATGTCTATCTTGAAATTGGTAGAGAATAGTAAGAAGGTAAATAAGCATAATTCATTCTCTGCATCAGGTGACATTAAATGGTAGCTGAAGAGATCAACTGGGATGAAGGGAGCCCAGGCCTGAAGTTTTACCAGTGCATGTAAATATTCACAAAGCAACCCATCTGCCACACAAACTGCTTAGAAGTTAGTCTTGATAGTTGTCAACTCTGCCTACCTTTAAATTCAGCACTTAAGTAGAATAACAGAAAATAATTCAGAGTAATTATACTAAACTCCTTTTTAGAGTGTCTGCAAAATCACCAGGTTCAAGTGTCTTTATCTGTGTTGATGAAGAATCACAACCAAACTACAAGATCAAGGCCAACTATAACCACTTGCTTCTATGAAAATTGACATTTCTACCATTTAAAAAAAGGTTTACCTGTTGTATCAAGGCCTCTAAGTTGTCCATGAACACGGTGGATGTTCAATTTCGCAGCAATTTCTTTTCCTTTTTCTGCTCCAGCATTGGATCTCAGTGAGCCAGAAGACTGGGGCTGCATTTTACTGGTTTGGATGTAACGATCAAATGTGACAGAATTCCTCCCAGTTTCTGCATTGTTTGAAGTCTCCTCAACTATACCCCTTTGAATACAAGGGAGAACAAACAATTAAGCATATCTTAGATAGACAAATTTCATTTGATTATTCTTGTTTAAAATTTTAAATGATATTGGCACAGCAGTGTTAGAAAGAATTCTTTCTAAGATAGAAGATATATACACTTTGATAGAGAAATACTGAAAAAATTAGTTTTATCCTGTATGACATATAAGCAAGAAAGAGTTAAAACTAAAGTTCCAAAATTATTCTGTAAAGGGTTCTTCCACTTCTTAAAGAAACTGCAATTCTAATTAACTTATAGAACACAGAAGACACTTTTTATTGCTTAACTCTGTTATGACAACTTTTTCAAATACTCTTCAGGACTGCAAAAAATTGGCATTGCTGTAAGTCTTTTGACTAATTTAAGAATAAAGAACCACAAATAGTGTTATGTATCATTCTTACCTATTCATACGAACTTGCGTAGCAATTCTATCAAAACACAGCGCTACTAATGAAACATGAGTCACAGTTTTGCCAGAAGAAACCCCTGGGGATTCATCAACAGATGCTTGTAGTAAACACAGGTTCACCTGTATGTAAAATTCCCCCCAAAAAAGTAAAGAAATTTAGAAGAACAGGTTACATTAAGTATATATCACTGATTTCTGATACAATATTGTCTTATACTTCTCCATAAAATGAAAAAAATAAAACCATCACACCTAGAAAATGTAAAAACGTTTTAAAGACATGGCAGTGACCCCTATAGTGGTTTTTATTTAACTTGCACACCTACCATAATAAAATTGAACAGCTCCAAAAGAGTCCACCCTGTTTAAAACATTAGTTATCTAGCACAAATACACAAGCTTCACTTAAGCTTTTGGGGAACTAATGGGGATACAAAATAAGGGTTATTTGTGAGGCAAACGCCTACTAATAAGCTAAACAAATAGTTGTTACCTTTGGTACAGTAACGTTGGCCTGAAGACCTTTAATTGTCACATTATCTTGCTTAAGTGAGAGATTGGTCTGTGCTGGTCCCTGGTTTGTTGTTCCTGTAGTGGTACTGTCTATTTTTGTTCCTCTTATATCCTGCTTTGAAGATAACTTGGAGAGGGGAAGAAAATTATTTATTCTCACTGAAACTCAGGGTTGCTAAGCTGAAGAGTAACAGGATATTAGAACTGAAGCAGCAAGAGATTCTGACTTTATTTAAAGCACAAAACCATGATTTCTAGAACAAGGACTGTAGGACTTAGAGATACAGTAGGCCTAGATCCATAAGGGTAGCAATCCCATTCTGCAATAAGCTTTCTAATGACCAGATTTCAGCTGAAAGTTTGAGTTCTTCACACATAAGTTATATAGAACTACTTATTATGAAGTAAATAATTAGTGTCCACTACACTATGAAATCTAAGAAATCATAAAACATAGATATGGTCATTGGCTTGGACAGAAAGAACACCTAATTCTGTGAAACTACCATACAATTCCTCTCGAGCTAAATTCATTTTTTAAGGTATCAAATGAACTGCAAAAAACTACCTGCACTTTCACAGCTTAATTTGAGCTTTCCTCTGCTTCACAGAGACTACAGCCATATTATCCCTAACTACTGTAAGATAATAAATGATGTACTGCTGATATGAATATAATACATAAGAATATCAGGTATAGTAATTTCTAAGAACAAAGTGTATGATCTCATGCAAATTACTGTAGGTACTGACTAGACCATCCAAATCAGAAAAACTTCACTTCCTGTAAGAGAGATTTCTGGTCACTGAAAGACAGTAAGTAACAGTTGATTATAAAACTGCATGTATATTAGGCATAAGATAATAATAAATATGTATTCCAAATTCATATAGCATTTAGGTACTATGTCTCAAAACACTGAATTCAATTAAAACTTTTTCTGTGTAAAATAGAGAAATCAATATTCTTTCAAATCTTTTCTTGTTCCCTTTTCTTACATTTTCTGAGAAGCTCGTTTTGCTGTTCTGAACAGCATCTCGAAGGACTTTGCAATGCAGATCATCAACGATTGCTGCTGGATGTCGAGAGCTAGCACAATGCACCATTGCTTCTATATACCTGTGAGAGGAAACAAGCCCACAACAGACCATTTAAACTTCCAGTTTCACATGACACACCATCAATACTTTTTAATTAGGACTACAGAGAAAAAAATTAAGCACTGACAAACATAAAGGGCACTTCCCAGATCAGCATAACACCCTTCTAACTTCTTCATGGGAAATGCAGAATTACATTCACTGGGTACAAGGTTCTACTGTTTCATCAATCACATCATCCAATCCTTTTACCTAAATCTTTGCTGAACAAAACAGCTTTGATTTTAGACAATTTTTAGCAGAAACAATTAACACTGCAGTAATAAAAGTAAAATTAGTTACCTATCCAGTGCCTCTGCTACAAGAGGAGTCAGAACTACATCTACAGTTCCTTTTACTTCTACGATTGCCGTTGTCCGTGTCTGGAAGACAGGGTGATCCAACGTCCATTCTTCTGTTATTGTTTCATCATCTGTATTTTCTGCAGATTTCTTGTCCAAAGGAGTATAAGGTGTACTAAACAAGTCAAATACATATTAATAATCTAGAGGTTTGCAAAAGAAACACAGAAGTGTCTTGGTATCATTTTAATTCTTAACAAAATGTATATAATGGCAAGTTTCCTCTACTGCATAGCTTAAATATAATCCCAGGGCAAGGCTCTTCCCTAGATTCAAGTTCAGCTTTTGGCAATGCAATGGACACTTGCCATAAGCACCTCCCAAATTAATTTAAATTAAGGTAAAATTCAGAAAATTGAAAACATACAAGTGAAATAATTTAATGCTTTCATAGGGTACTTTCTTTTTGACCAAAACCAAACATTTTGTAATAGAATACTCTGTTCCAAAATAGACCTGTACTGAAAACTGCTGCTACAAATCAAATTTTGGAAGGGCTAGCAAGAGCTGAAATATTTAACAAGAGCATTAGGAAAATTCTACTCTTAAAAAATATGCAAATAACATTATGCAGTACTCAACTTACTTAGATGTTGGTCCTGTAAGCTGCATGCCTCTGTCCAGTAACGAATTAGCTGTGAGACCCTGTTTAACAATCTAAGATAACAGTGCAAAGAAATGTATTAGATTCTTTCTATGTATAAAAAAAACCAAAACAAACCTAGGAATCTTCAAATAAAGATTCTTCTTACATTTTTTTTTTTTTCTTAAAAGAATCCCTCATATGCAGATTCTCCGGTATAGTATAAAGAAACTACTAGGTTTTTTTAATTATTTGAGAGATTAGATTACAAAGTTTTTACATAGATAAATAGTGACTAATTGCTAAAAAAAACCTCAAACTTAAAACTCTAATGTACAAAAGGCTTGCATGAACACAAAGCTTTTGCTGCAAAGTGATAAATGAAACTCCACCTATTTTCTATCAAGTTATTTCCATTATTTTTCATGTATTTCATTTCAGCTCCTTCCTTAAGCACACATGCTCAGATCATATCCATCACGAGGCAAGGGGTGGGGGGGAAGCCTAAACACTTACAAAAATCACTTACTAAATCTGACTTTCAATTTTACCTTGAAATAAAGCATTTACAGTCCAGATTATACTTTATCAGTATTAAATGTACTGTTACTGAAGTTCTGCGTAACACATATTTTAAACAAAATTCACATAAATATCCTTCAGCTGCGTATCATTCAACAGGCACCTTTTTTAAGTGCAACAATGACAATTCAGACCACCCATCTTATCCACAGAATTCTAACTCCCATCTTTTCCTTTCCACAACCTCCCACCCACACAACCCATGACCTGAAGTCAGAAATCCAAGGCATTCCTTAACTAAAAGCAAGGAAGCTTCAAGTTTCTCATAGCTGTATTTACACAACAGGTACACTAAGCAACTTTAACTTGGTTTGAATTCTCAGGCTTTTCTCTACTTCTGCCTCCATCTTCCATACCTTAAAAGTTGGGACAGAAAGTTGCTCAAAAGATGATGAACTTTCTTCACTTGTTGGTGTGTCAAGGTCTAAAGGGCGATGTAATGAGGATTTTGAAGTCCTTTTGTTAGTTGGATGCTTTACTGACCAGTTGATCACTTGGAACTGTGTAAGATAATTTTGGTAACACGCCATAACGGGCTGCTGGGAAGTTATTTGCTCACTTTCCACAGCCTTCTCAGATTCCATTGCATACATGTTCTCAACATGCTCATCTTCTCCTCCCAGAGCTGAAACAAATGAAGCCTGTGAAGGATGAGTCTTAATTGGCAATGTTTTAACATCTGGACCAATTTCTCCATGGATTGTGCTTGTTAAGGGTCCTTCCACGCTGTGATAAATAGACCCTCTACTATATTCAATTTTCTGAGCTTGTTTTTTTCTCTTTTTCCTCCCTGGATAGGTTCCTGGACCTTCATCACTACTTATTGGCTCAAACTCTTCCGCTGCAGAGAAATAAGCTTCACTATCAGCCATTGACATACTGGAATCCATTGAGCGATACTGGTGAAATGAGTTTGAATCTGCAGATGGAGTATAGGGAAAAGAACCAAAGCTCCTCCTCTGCTTTGGGGAGTCCAAGACGTTCTCATCACTGCGAGACACATCGCTGCTGAACTGCACACCAACGGGAACAGGCTGCTTGTCTCCATAGAAGGCTGCTGTGAGGCTCTTGGTGCTCCCAAGCCTGGTGGAGCACACAGATGCTTGTCGTTTCAGTGGAGATCTCAGGGGAGACTGACCAACAGGCCTCTCCTGGTTGCCAGGGGAGGCAGGGCTGCCCTCTGCACTCTCAACTGCAACACTAGAAACAAAAATTAAAAGGTTCATTTGCTTATTTTATTACTAATGCTTCTCTTTTTATATTATAGAAGCTGTCAGTAATTCTGTGATTTCCTATTAGCATAGCAATTATTTTCATAATGTTGATTACATACTGAATTCTGCTATTTGTTGGTCCACCTGCTTACACATACAGGGTGTGAAAAGCAAACATTAACAGCAAATGCTGTTGTCTTACATGCTGGATTTTCTACCCAGATCAGGTAATCATCCTCTATAGGGAATCCAAATTTGCATTCAAACTAGGAAATACATTTCAGCAGTACCATTAGAAAATAACCATGTCCTGGTTTTGCTAAGATAGAGCTAATTTTCTTCTTAGTAGTTAGAAGAGCTGTGTTTTCATTTCAGCAGAACTTGTTATGAGAACAACATTTATAAATTGCTAAATATAAGGTTTTTTTTCTGTCAACACGTTCAAGAGTTGAATTAGACTTCTACCTGGACAGAATACTAACCTTCCATGTCCATCTTCCCTTTTTGCACCAGATAAGAACTCCTTCTGTTCCAAGTGATCCTCAGTAGCTGATGATGGACTGTCCTTCTCACCTGCAAGCAAGGGGAGTGCAGCACTAGAACTGCTCGTTTCCTCTGAAGACGATGAGGAGCTGTGGGAGCGCAATGGCACTTGGAGGCTTAGATGTTGTGCTTTTCTTTCTATTTCTATACCCATGGGTCTGCAATCCCAATCTTTTCGTTTTACACCGTTTGCCTTCCCTAGGATCAGAAACAGAAACATTGAACATCTGGTAACATCACTTCAATGGTCTCTTTCCTGCCCATCGAAATAAAAATACTTATTAAATAAAAGCCCTACCTTTGAAACACATAAACAAAACTAGCATGTTGTCCTAACAAAAGTGAATAAAATCACTGCATCAAAACATCAGTTTGTCCTGGTAGATTCCTTTCTACATAAATAGAACAGATGCAAGTCAAAAAAAAACCTTTTTACTCAAACAGAAGTTGCATGTTAATATAAAAATTCAGCATATGAAAGCTTGCTCACTACTTTCAAGCTGCTGTCTGCTCTTAGAAGAGCTCATGCCACTACAAGACCTCTTCCACAAGAGCACAAGCACTACTTGTTAAGCAGAATCATAAAGGCTATAAATACTAACGTGCTGTTAAGCACTCATACTTTTGGGCAAAATAAGAGTAAAATTACAGTACAATGCATTCTCACCATCTAAAATTTTAGGAATCTCCTTAGTAATTATCCATTCTCCTGGCTGCAGTAAAGACTGCCCATAAAACATATCTGATTCAGCACTTGTACTTGAGAAAGCAGAGCTGCTTGAAGGTGTCAGTTCCTCAAGTTTGAAAAAATCAAGTCCTGTTAATGTGCCACCGAAGAATCGACAACCACCAAGGCAGCCACACTTGTTCTTGCTTCTCTTATTTCTCAAATTATCATCAGGCCACAAAAACCACAACCTATACAAAGGCAGAAAAACAGAAAACAAAAATATGGCCACATCAGCCTGAGCACAATCAAATTCAGTGAAAACAAGATTAAAAGATATCCCTCTTCTACACAAGCTCCTATTTCACCCGGCATGAAATGAGTAAGCAAGATTTGTATCTGAAACGGAGATGTCAGACATAAAATGAAGGATTACCTGCAGAAAGGAGCAAAACACAAATGTATATGCAGTGCTCAGGCAGCTGTGCTCAGGCACAGATTATGTCCACCTGCCACAACACATGCTAATAGTAACAACCCTTTCTCTCCACACAGAGGTAAGCACTGCAAACACACTCCACACTGGTGTACGTTGCTTGTGCCAGAGGCAACTGCTCCACGGGGAGACACACAAGTCACAGTTACACCAGTGATCTTGTCCACAGCTGTCCATCAGCTTTCTCAGGACTCTTTTAGGGCCTGTTTTCAGTCCAGCCTGACAAATTTGCTTTCCTCCTCTCCCTGATCTTCATTTTGAGGGATAAAGGAAGCCAGAGGGAAAAGTAAGATTTGTCAAAAAGCATACAATTTTGTATAGTCCAAGCGCATTCAAACCACCAACTCCATAGCTAAGCACTGAACATACTTGAAAAAACAAAAATTACAAGGAGTGTAAAAGCATAAATCACAGTTCTATCTTTAGATGAATGTATTAACTTACACTCCTCAAAAAATTCAAGTGCATCTCCTTCAACCGTATCTCTTACCTCTTAGTTCGGTTATCATGTGTTTCTAAGAAATGTCTCTGCACTTCATGTTTAGAAGGATGATCTGCAGCTAAAGCAATGTCAGCAGTGATGAGCCCCAAGTTGACTGAGCCAGCTTCCAGCCAATATGCTCTCCTTAATATTGGCTGAAGACCAGTTCTGCAATTGTTCACCTGCTCAACATACTGTCTCAGTTGAAAGTCTTGAATAGCAGCACTTACACCTTCGCCAACAGACTGGTTGTGGAGGTTGCAGTTTGCAATGCGGACAGCACCCATCTGAAAACGTGATATAAAACATGAACTCTGATCAGTCATGAGTGACACAAAGAAAGCGTTGCCTTAAACCAGTGAACACACCACCTACAACATTCTAGCTCAGTAAACTATCCTCTCCAAAAAAGACAGAGAATCAGTTTTATATACAAGCACTCATGCCCACACAGAAAAGAAGTCAAGCTTTTAAATTAGTTTCAGTCAGTTTTTAAATAATAAAAATAAAATCTCTACTTATGAGTCTCCATTTGTAAAGGGATCAAAAAAGAAAGCTCATCTTTGGACAGACATCATAATGAACCTTTTAAAAAAAAATCATTATGAAATTCTTCACTCTCATCTAAAAACCAAGAAATGTGAAACTTTCAAAATCAGATAGATGATTTGATATGATATATATCATTCTATGTCCTTAGACTAAACCATTGATTATATACTTTGAATACAAAGCTGTATTAACGCTACAATTAATAAATATTTCAGTTTGACAACCATATTAAACATTGCAAAACTGAAAAAGTTCCAGATCCTGTAACTTAACTGAGATCCACATGAATTGTTTTATAGTAGCCCTTATATGATTTTGTTGAACCAAAGAGGAGCCTGCCCTTCCCCTATGAAAAGCACAGCACCATCAGGAGCCAACCCTCTCTAAAGAGGAATTAAAAGTTCTTGCTTTACACTTGCACTTACCTGTATAAATTGGTCAGTGTACAACTAACCCACCTGCCCATACAGTACTGATCCTCCCCAAAACTGGTGTACACTAAGAAAAGATGACACAGCCCTGCCACACATACTTAGTCTTAAAATTTCAAACGATCTGAAGACATTGGACCAAGTTTCTTGCACAGCTTGAGTCCTCTCCAAAAAGTCACCATAAAATACCTGAAATTTCAAACTGAGTTTTCAAACTCTTCACAGGGAAAAAGAAGGAAAGCTGAAAAATAACTCAGCCATGGAAGAGCTACCCACAGGGTTAATATTAAATTACTACTTCTCATCTCTGTCATAGACCATAAAGGAGCACTGGAAACCCTTTTTTTTTTTTTTTTAAATTAAAATGAAACATACTCAGGATGTAATTTTCTGGAGTGGTTCAGGTTATTAAGCTCCCTTTGAAAATACTGCCATTCATATTTATGCCTGTAAACACAGTTAATATTTTTCATGGTGCTTTTTAATATCGGACTCAAAAGAATCTGGAGACTCAAATGTATTGTTTTTACTGCCACAAGGTAGCAAGCCATTTAAAGGACAAGATATAATGTCATTAAAAAATGCCTAAAATAATTATGATTTTCCTTCAGTCAGATTCTTGCTCATGTGAGGCTGTCCCAATAACCTTACATGTTAAGTCTACCTTTTAAAACCAAATTTGTTAATGGCAGCACAACTACTAGTCACTTATACCAGCACAGCACTTTTCTCCTTTTCTGTTGTTACTGTAACTTAGTTGTCTCTTAACTTCTATTTTCCTACATTGAGTAAATTATTCCAGTTTTTGTTTGCATTAGAGGATAATGGAGATAATATCAGCTCTTCTCTGCACATCCTTTTTGAACAGAGGATACACCATGCAGTATTTTAGATTCAGTCAGGCAGTGGCACTAACACTTCTTCCATCTCTGCCATAGATACATCTTAATTCAAACAGCTGTATCACAGAAGGCTATGATGAGTTATCAAGCATTGACTTGTACACAATCCATAACAATAATTTCCAGTTGCTGAGTTACTAATTCTCAGCACAAGTTCTTATCAGCTCTCAGGTACAGACACTGAGATTTATATTGCCCAGTGTTTTCTTAATCTTTTTTACAACAATCCTGCAGCTTCCACTCTTACTTTGGCAGACATCCACTCCTCTTTATCATTTTCCAAGATCAATAATGGAATTACTAAGCAGAAGCCAAAATGACCTACTCCTGGCCCAGCCCAAGCCAATCTTTTATCACTTAAACTTTCAGAAGTTCTGCTTAGTCCATTGCATGTAAGCAAGCAGTTATTCTGCCACAAAATACAAAGAACCCTATTGACAAAGAAGTATTTTAATTGCTGTTAAGAAAAGTATTTTTACCTTTATATTGGTGGCACAGCCATGTTCCACCACATACAGATCTGCTCCATCCATGGCTAAGCGTGTCATAGTGTACTTTAAGTCATCAGATGTTGGGCATGGCCCAGGGACACAGTTCATCTGAAGAAAAAAAAAAAAGAAAAAAGAAAGATTTAAACATACATTAGGAATTTTAGTTTAATTTGTGCTTATCCTTTTATTTATGTTCTGGTTAACAGAGGCCTAAAACTAGAACAATAAAAAGTTACTTATTCTGCACTATCAACATGAGTATGAGCTGAGGCATTTCTGTGCTGAGGTTCATTTTCACTAGTGCATGTTTAATTCTTCTGTCCAGCAATGTCAGAGGAGCCAGCTGGCCCTCCTAGCTTCCATGAGCAAAAAGACAGTTCAAATCTGCTAATAGAGAACATCACAAAAGCTGAAACAAAGGAAGGAGGATGCTGAGAGGGAAAAACCAGGAATCATATTTAATATACTGCAAAACTCCTTCAGTCTTTAAGTGACCATGCATATGGATTCCAAATGACAAGCACTAAAAGCAGAATCCACAATGACATGCTGATTAAATAAGAATCTCATGGTTTTAAAAAATAAAAATTGAAATATGGTCCATAGAAGCTATAAGCCATCAGCCTAAGTCTCCCACCAAAGTACTGTTTCATCAACAGAGAATACAGGATGAAAAAGCACCATGGAAATGTGCCAGGACCAAGAGGGGAATTATAACCTTTGTCTCTTAATGAACACTGGATAATGCCCTTTGGCTCTTACCTGTCACAGTAGAGGTAAGAAACTAGGCATGAATCCCATGGATATAGTTCCTCAAAATAATTCATAGAGTACAAAAACATTGTGTATATGCATAGGAAAATTCAGAGAATCACTTTTCTTTCTAAAACACAATTAGCTACGATGCATCAAAGGGAACATCCAATCTGACTATATACTCCATGTGTCTTGAGAGCTTTAAGGCTGGATTGCTAAACTGTTCCAAAGAGTCTGTGCAATTAAGGGAGCAATTAAGATGGATGAAAGCTTACCTTAGAGTCACAAAACCGACGATCGATTCCATGTTGGCATATTATTACAGATTTTGGCCTTTCTAGCTCAAACTCCTGGCACACCACATGAAATACAAAGGTCTGCCCCCATTCCAGAAGACACACAAGCTGCAAGCAAAAAACAACAGGTTGTCTAATAGTAAGCAGTTGAGAGGTGAGCAGGAGTCAAAACAATCAGAAGACCCCAGCATAACATTCTGGCTGCATTATCTGACTTACACATAGTCTATTTCCTGATACTCAAGATTGATTTTTGGTTTTGTGTGTGCCATAACACAAAAGTCTCTGCAGTTTTTCATGGATAACACTGACTTTAAATGATTTTCAAAGTTATCTCTTAATATAAGTAAACAGCTGTTGCTATTACAGTCAGCTGAGAACTTCATTGTAAAGACAGTGCTCCTCTTATTTTACCTAAAAAACCATCAAAACATGCTATTACCATTCAGAATTTAAATTACAGACTTCCTTGTATATAAGTAACAAAGTTACATTTAGAAATCATAGGAGGAAAGTGGCTAAACAGGACACTGCTGAACCTTGCTGGACCTAGTAATTAGCCTATTTTGATTTAAATCTTTTATATAGTTAGCTCATTCATAAAGGAAATGATTCATGACTGTCTGTCTCTATTATGAGAGGGAAATGGGTTTTCTTTGGCTAGCCAAAGGAAAGGGCACTTAAAATCAGCAGTAATTTAAATGGAATTGAATATAGCTATGAGTGCCTTGCACAAAAATCCTCCTCCCTTTAGTGTTGTCCCTTCACAAATTCTTGCAATACATCACACTATGGGAGGAAAAAAGCCCATGACCCTGAAACAGCAAATTCAAGTTCTGCTTTATAGCAGTGCTGACAACAAAAAGTAAAACGAAATTGAAATCCTGTATGAAGCATACAATTATGAATGGTTTTGTAGGGGAAGAAAATCCTTAAGTTGCATCATGCATTGAGAAATGTTCTCTAACCTTAGAGTACTTCAAATCACCCAGGTTTAATTTTGAAGCCTACAGCAGTGAAGTAAATACTATAGGTTCTCTAAATCATTGTGGGAAATACTGCCACAGAAGCCTATATATATAGTAGGAAAATGTATCTGGAATCTATTCTTTAGATTTACTGAAATTGCTTGTATGCCTTATTTTGATTTTATTTGCTGCAGAAGTCTCCTAATGAAATACATGTTTAAACCTAGAAAATAAAGCCAATTTTTAGAGGAACAAGAGGATGTAGAAGTGTCTTAAATTAAAAATAAACTAACTAAATAGTAACTACTAAATAGAATTTATGTACTTTTCTCATGTCTCAGAATACACTGACAAAGTAACCTTTTTTAAAGATCTGGCAGCACACACCAGAAATAATCAGTGATCTACTTATTGTATACTTGGAGGCATTATTATATCTAGTAAAATAAAAGTAACATAAATGGCCAAACTAAAAGGAGTTAGTGCCAAGACCAACCTAAGAAAATCCAACACTGTGAAAGTAAACCATGTTGTAGTGGGACCAAGCATCAGAATTCATGGAGTGAGCAGCATGACTGAGCTACCAGCTACTCTCCTGCTGAAGCCTGCCCATACTACACCCCCCCAAATTATCTCATCTGTCCCCTACTTTAAAACGTGGCTTTCTATGGAAAGTCAGAACTTTATCTGCAAGCTAAATTCTTGCCAGATGCTCACCTTGATTTCCTTATTGCAGGCAACATCCCTTCATGCAAATACCTACATATCTCGGAGAACCGAGGGAGATCAAACTGCCTTTCAGACTGCAATCACAACTGAACACTGTCCTTGCCGGAGAGTTAACCAGGAGGTGTAACAAACCTGCATCTCCAGAAGTCAGCATCACAAAATAAAAGTAACCTCAGAGGAAGTCATAGGCAACTAAGTGATCTCAAATATTTTGAATAGATTTTCCTCTCTACTCTTTGCCATGTTACCTAGTGTATGGCTGAAGGCATCCCAAAACACCTGCTCTATTTATAGAGAGGTATTATTTGCTCAGCCATTAAACCACTTAAAGTGCATGTAGATACACTGGTTGCCTTTCCAATCTGTATTAAAGTATGTTAGTATACACAGATTTAGCAGCATGCACATGTTTACATGTAGTGAAAATAGTATTCCCTACTGCTTTATTCATGCTCTGCTACCATCATCCCTTCAAATTCTCATATAACACTAGCCACCCTGTTACACCTAGATTTCAGATTAATATCAGATTCAGCTCATTTGGCATCTCCTATCCATTTACAGAAATGATTAGATTTTCAAACTATAAAATTCAGGTTACTTAAAGCACAGAGGCATCCAAAATCAACTGAGATTATGTGCTTTCTAAAATCTGTGCTACGTTAGATTTACAAGAAGAAAGGTAACACTTTAAAGTGAACAGCTTCTAGATGGTACCTGTGGTGCTGTAACCTTGGCTGTAAGACTGCCAGCCTGTACATCTATCAGCCATGCATATTCTAAAGTATCACTTCCAAGAGGCAGACCTTCTGCTGAAAACATGGCGTGAGCACGCAACTGCAGCCCCGACAGGCTGATGTGACCCTCTCGAAGAACTTCATCCACTGCAGGGCGCTGTTAAGAACAAGGAAGTTAAATGTAATATTTGCAGAGATACATCAACAGAAAGTGCAAAAACTGTGTAGAGACACTTCATTATGTGCTCATCTTCACCTCTTAAAGCCTGGTGGCTTTTTTTACAGGTAGACAGTCCCGAGACTTCTCAGTATTACCCACACAACAATATATGTGCAAACCTTACAGGGGGACGGGGAAGTTTATCTAACTCAAGTTTGTTTTCATTTTTAGCAACTCTCATCAACAACCTTCCCTTGGTGAACTCCACACAGTGACATCTAGACACTATCTGTTAAATATTACTGCAATGAAGTACAACCAAAGAATGGAAGTGCATGCTTAACAGTGGGAGTGACAAGAGGTTACAAAAGCATGACTTAGGAAGGTTTGTTATTATCAGACAGCTGACACACTACTCAAAAAAAAACCCCCAAAAAACCCCCCCAATACATAAACAGAAGATGCTGTCCTGTAAGTTGCACTTTTCACCAAAGTATTTCTCAGCTACCCAAGGCAAAGCTACTTGTTTGCAGATATGAACATTCAGATGTAACAGTTTTCAAAAGAATATTACTCCACCAGCCAGAGAAGAAACTGAAAAGATCAAAACAGCATACACTAGAAGCTTGTGACTGCATGGAGGTAAGGTGTGGGTTAAGGCCAGTAAATCAACACCAAAAGGTCTCTTTTCATTCACTTTTTTCAACTTGTTATGTTGCCTGGTTTGTTTTCCACTGTCAGCAAACTCTTTGGAGTTGTTTAATGAAGAAGAAACACACCCTACTCTGTTGATATCACTGGTGACACGTCTCCAGTCAGAGGCTGTTTCAAAACAATATGAATGGGAAACATGAAGCAACAATACTTGCCCAGTTAGGCAGAGGGAAAAATCCTGTTCTATTTTCATTAGTACTATGAACTTCTCACTTTAACATCAAACTAGAAAGTATCAAACAGCATTTTTGAGATATATAATATGAATAAAGAGTAAATTTTTAAATTAAAAATAAATAACAAATGTTTCCAACGTTAAATGGCAAGAATATGAAGTCAAACACTAGGTAATAGTAACACACATAACTGATCAAAACCTTCTTACCTGTATTTTTTTATCATTTCAACCAACAGAAATTCCCAGGCATAAGTCATCTTAGCCTGAGTTCATGTTTTTGAATTAAAATAAATCCAACCAAAAATAATATATAAAAACTAAGGCAAAATATATCACCAGAGCATTACTAAGTCTAAATAGTAAGAATACTGAAAAAAAAGTTGCATAAGAAGTGTCAGGGCTGTGAAATTAAATAATAAAAAAACTCAAAATGCAAAAAAAAAAAAGCCCTTTTGCTTGCAACCTCATTTCTGCCTCCTTGTACATATGAAATGCAATACAATAGGTTTGAAGAACCTTTAAGGGTCTCATTCAGTGCACAAAATAGACTGCGCTCTTAAATGAGCAGCTATTCAAATGCTTGGATTCCTCACAGATCAAACAAAAAATCACAAAAGTTTATACACAAAAATCTCCCATCAGATTTGGATAACATAACTGAAAACTTATTGGATGCAGTTTTGCATTACATAAAGGTTTGTATGTTCAAACTGTAATTCTCATCAGCTTCAGCTGCACCTTCTGACTTCTTCACTCAACTGAAAAACAAGCCCTACAGTTTGGATAGTTTGCTCCTGACAACAGCTACGAGAGAAATGAACTTTTGTCTGCCACCATCATGCTGTCAGTACATTCAATTTCTGCAGCTCTCTCAAAAGGCAGCTCTATTAATCCCATCTAGATTATGCATCTGCAATTCCTGTGACACCACAGCATCACTTTCTTCAGATTGCTGCTAGAGGCAATTGCACTCTTGCAACCAAAACCCAAGATGTTTTGATTCTATATTCTCATCAGGGATTTATTCTTTACTAATCAGAAGTCAACAGAAAAACATCACAAAAATATGAGTGCTAAGATGGAACCTCCTAAAATGTCATTTAACTTCTTGCCATCAAGGAAGTTCATAATTTCTTCCAATCCCCTTATGTGTTAGTCAGGGTACAGTCAGTTGTTATACTTAAGGTATAACTTAAGTATAACACTGGATCCAAATCTGGAAAGACTAAACAAGCATCAACCAACTCCTTGCATTAGCTTACTGCCATAAGACTAAAAAAAATAGGGTGACTTGCATCTTTATCTGTATACAAGTATTCCAGTTTTCAAAGACTGGAATGTGCATGAGATAAAAATAATGTAAATTTTATCTCATACAGGCCATTGGCAGCAAAGTATTTCAGGACACAGGGATTGAAAACAACATAATCTGTAAGACATGGTGCTTTTAATACAACTAATCTGTGCATAAATGAAATATGAACTCCAGCTATTCACTAACCTGCAATGAATCAGGATAACTTCTTGGGTTAAAGAATTTCAGCCTGAACTCCTCACTGAGCTAAATTCATCCACATGGGCAATTTCTGCAAGTTTACTAAAATCCAAGATGTATACAGCTAGCTGACAAGCCACAAACACCACTTAACTTTGTCTCAGTAAGTACTTTCTGAAGTATGGCTCATGACTCCCCCACCAGAAAAAGGCTGTAGGTCATAACAGTATCTTGACTACACACAGATCCAGCTGTGCAAAAGTCACAAAGAATGTGTGAAAGATGCAGTTATTTTATTTACTAACACATGTGTAGTTTTAAAACTGTATGTTTATAAAAAGTGCAACATATCCAGCCACTGCACAAAATTTATGTGTCAGTATTTACAGTACCTTTTAAAACAAAATTTGTTAAAAGAAAAAAGCCAACACACCACCCAAAAACAAACAAAACCCCCCACACACACACAGACTAGAGCTCATTCAATGGTTCTAAGACTAATCTGAATATTACTCTCCATTTCCTAGAGAACCATCTCCAGAAAGATTTCAAGCAAAATTAAGAGAATACAATCTTTTCTTTTGTGTATTTCACTAAAATGCAAACAGAAATAAAGATTTTTTTTAAAAAATATATATTTTTCTTTATTACAACTTATGATGCATAAGCCTTAATAAACTTCGTATGTGTACAGTAGGAAAGGCCTTAACAAAAAATAAATCAATTTTTAAGATGGTCACAACTTCCACAATACATACAAACATACACCAACACATAAAAAACAGCTTACTACCTGATAGCTGTCATTCAGAAACAAATTCACTGGAGACAACACAAGTTGAAGCATTGTTTCTCTAAATCCTTTCTTCATCTCAAAACACAACCTTTCCAAGAAAGCTGTAGGGCACTCAGGACCATCTGGACTGCAATGCTAAAATAAAAATTAAACACATCTATTTCAGAAACTGAAAATATACAATATCATTGAAATTGTAAGATTAGAAACAAACTTGTGAGCAGGAAGTTTCCTAATTTTCCTCCAAGTGGATACTCAAAAAGAAACCTGTGCAACTTCAAAACCAGTTTTGACAATTATACAAACAGCAGTTCAAGCCCATTTGGGTGAACCCAATTTTTTATCTGGATTCTTATTTGAATTTCCTGGGGATCCCTCAGAATGCAGCTGCACAAAGTAGAATGCACTATTGTAAGATAGTTTTGCTAATTGGCAGAGAAATCATATTGGGCATTCAAAAATAATCTTACAAAGATCAAGTTCATTGAATAAAAATCAGATAAAAAATATTCATTTCTGCCTCCCAGATAAACAAAATTAATCATGTCTCAAATTGGTTTAGATGGACACAATTTTAGTAGATAGTATATAGCCACTTTGGTAAGCACCACCCTAAGTTAATGTTCCAAGTTGTTAAATTTAACTCCAGATTATGAAAATAGGGAAAAAAAAAGTTACATGAAAGAAAATAAGATTCTGAAGTACTTACCACTGGCAATCGCCCATGCACTTTGTACAAATTCACAAGCACGGTGATATCCCAGGGGCGTAAAGTAAGAGGGTGAACTGGCTTGGCTGAACTTTCATTTTCTTTTTTGTCATTTTCCACTCCAACAGCTGTCCATCCAGAGCTTGAAGATGTTGACAGTGACAAAACAGGGCTTGAAATAACTTCTTCAAAATCAGTGTACATGTCATCTTCTCCAAAATAATTTTCCTAGGAAAAGGAAATGTTATGATCATATGGAAAACAAATCAAAAACCTATAGGCAATGTAATGAAATAAAAATCCAACTTCTTTTTTGCCTACGTTAGCCCTCCCTAAAATAAGCTGTACAGCTACAACCAATAGCTGAAGAAATATAAATACTTATATTTTATGAAAAATGGATAGTTTAAGTGAGCAAATTTAGGCCATGTGCTTTGCAGGAAAAGAAGAGGATCTCAGTAGTTCTCAAAGCAACAAGTACTCTAGATGCATGCAATACAAATAACTATTCTGAAGTACTACTACTGACGTTTTACACAGATTTTGTGCTTTTAAATGTAAATAACTGAGAATAAAACCACAAAATATTCTGCAGGAAGTCACTCTCATCCAACCTTCTGAAACTTGTTATCAGTATATTTCAGAGTCTTAAACAGGCTTCTAAAATATTTGTTAATAAACACTTTTTCCTTTGGATCTAAGCCCCACCTTGTTTCTAAACTAATCCCCCTCAATTATCTAAGACCAAAGTAACTTTACCAAATTAGACTGGGAAACAGAAAGTCTGTCACTATTTTTTTTTTTTTAAATCAACTTTCTGTGTTTTATTTGAGTGCATCAGAATCAGCTTTCTGATAATTTGTCACCTCCTTTTAAAGAAAAACAAAACAAAACCAAATAAAAACCAAACTAGACTCTCAAGAAGAATTTTCTGAATGATGAAGGTTAATATTTTCTTATTAATTCAGTATGTGGAAAGTGTTGAGGATGAAGCATTCTAGGGAGCAAAATCCTTTCTGATCAAAGAGGTTACAACACAAATGCTGGTCCCTCATTTGTTTTTATACAGTAATTCAATCTCTTGTCCTCTCACACTGACAGAAATGTTCCAACTATTACAAACTCCCCTGGTGATTTGTGAGATGCATCAAATGAGTATTAAACTGAAGATTAAACTGAAACAGATTTGAATCTTAGGACGTTTCTTGCTCCCCTCCTTCCCTTTTCTGTGCCTCATTTGCTTCCCACAACTTCTTTGTTCTTTTGTAAGCACAAGTCCGCAGTGCAAGCGAGCAAAGAGGAAGTGTACAACAAAAAGAAAACAAGCAACTGGAAAGTACCCATGTCCTTGAAAAAGGTCTGCAGAAAAGGCAGGCTCATTATTGGCCTTGAAATAATGACTCCTGTGGACATGGAATTTGACCATCTTGCTCTGAGACTCCGAGTTATTTTTGGTATTAATGTGTATGAATTAAGCACTGTTCTGTGGCCAAACCAAAAAACTCTCCAAAGTTAAGCAAAGCTAATCTGCCTTGCTTTTTAGCAAAAGGAAAAGATAAGGTCAATAGTATGATAAGGACCTTGAAATATTTTCTACAAGGCAGACCCAGCAAAGGATGCTAAGAACTCCAATAACTTACTCCTGGTACCTTCTGCTGGGGATGCAAGGACCCATACATCGTTAATTCCCAGCCAGGAAGCCTTTCAGTAAGAAACACAGTGTGCTACACCAAAAAAACTACCTCCCAAGAATAGAAGGCTTAACAAAACTGTATGAATGATGCACATCCAGGAATCTCCCCCACATTTATTAAAAAAGATCAATGAAAACAAACTGAAAACAACAATTCAACCACAAGTCAGGAAAAGAAGCATTTAAAAAAAAAACCCTAGAAATCTATTAAGAGACGTTGTCAGCACAGCTGGACAAAAAGATGTAAACACAGTCACAAAAATACTAAAAAGAACAACAAATCCGCATTTTCAAAAACAACCTATGCATCTAAATTTTCTCTTGAGATTAAGAAGATAAAAGCTAGATTTAACCTGAGAAATATGCACCTAAAAAAAAAAATTATCACAGAATCAAGGGATGTAATGAAGCGCTGTTTAAATATAACTCCAGAGGCAAAGAGCACTGAAGAATTGCTGCTTTGCTTAGGAAGACAGAACCATCTCATGAATTTATGGGCTCCAAAAGAGGAGCTTGACAAAAAATTCAAATATGGGTGCATTTCTTCTGTATCAGAAGAAATGAAGTCTTCAGGATTCAATACTGGCCTAATTTTCATCTTATTTTCTTTAGTGGAAAGATCAAAAACTAAAGAGTATATTTGCAAGTCCTATACTCTACAAAAACTTATTATTTTTTATATTAATTGCTTTATGCAACACATTATATAAATTCATTAAAATGTGTTTCAGTATGAGTCCTGATACTCATCACCTGTCTCAGAAAATTCCTTGCACTCTGAGCCAAACTGAGAGCCTCCTGAAGCATTACCTTAGCTTAGATCAAAAGGCTAAAACATACCTTTAAAAAAACAAAACAAAACAAAAAAACCCATGATGAAACCCAACCAAAACCCAAGCATTTCACTGTTAGTCAAGTAGAAATGGCATGTTTAATCACCTCTGCTTTAGTCACAACGCAGGGTGGTGGAGATGGGAAAAAAAATTTACTGTTTCTACTCACCCTAAAGATCAGCAATGGAAGATAATATAATATAAGGAACACAAACATTTTAAAGCATAATAGATTAACATTAAAAAAGGGTGAAAAATTCTTCTTGAATATTGACTGAATTAAACTTATTCTCACATCCTTTCCCCATCCCCTCCATGATCCTACTCAGAAATTTCACAGAATCTAATTTAAACAAAAACAAACAATTAGGACACTCTGCAGAATTTAAAATGCACTAAAAGCACAGGTTCTGATATACCTTTCCATAGAAGTGGTTGTTAACACAAGCTTGTCATAATTATGGAATTTTTTTTTACTACTGCAAAAGTCAAAGACAACATTTTCTGCACATGAATTCCAGAGCATATACGGTTCCTTCAAAGGAAAATTATGCTGATATGGGTCTACATATATAAATATATATATATATATATATATAAAAGAAGGCTTCTCTTGAGTCTGTACCAATTGAATTCATCCCAGCCATGCCACTTCACCAAACAAACTCATTCCAAACTACTCCATGCAAAAAGTTTTCATCTGAATTCACGTATTCTGCGGAATTCTAATTTTCTGTTTCAAATTAATTATTTCCCTTTTGTACCCATGGCCATCCATAAATTTTACTAGTTGTGTTCCTATGCCTACCTTTATAGACAGAAAGGCTTTGAGCAAGGGTCCATACAGAGTGACCTGGGAATCTGGGGAGAGTTCCAGTTCCACGTGGAGCTTATCTGGGGGCAGCTCTGAGGGGTCAAGGGGAAGGCGGGTTGAAGCTGTGGGAGATGAAATCACGCTGTCGGCTGTTTTCTGCGATGGCCTAAGTACAGATAACATTGTTTCTTCCATTTCTGACACTTTAAGATAAAATAAAGAAGAAAAGAGATTGTGATTACAAGTTAGGCTTCTGATGGACAAAATTCTGCAAATAGGAATGTGTATTAAATATAAAACTTTCTAATTTGGCTTGTATAATTATGTTAATATATCTATGCTACAGAACTGGTTTCTCACATCTAGCAACTATGGGGAGATAGGAAAAGATGAAGTATTTTAGTAAATGTTAATTATGCAAAAGAAAAACAATCCTTCAAGTTCTGAAAAAAAAAAAAACCCAAACCACAAAACAATTTATTTATCTTGCTTTTCAAGTTAAACAAAGACATGCTTTCAGTTCAGTGCAGCAGATTTCCCACAACCACACAGTTACTGCAGAATAAACAAGAGTGAATAAACAGGAAAATTGCTAGGGTTATATTAAAAACCTGTTCTGAACTAGTAGCTCCATAAGCCCAGAACAACTCAATTACTCTAGTCAAAAAACAGTTTGGAAATTCAAATCTTATTTCCTATCCTTTCTTTTTATTTGGAGTTAGGGGGAAGAAAGCACTGCCTTTCTTTAAGTGAGGAAAGATGACAAGAAGGAAGTGAATAACTGGAAGTGGCTTGGGGATGTAAAGCAATTGCTGGGAAGCAAAGAACTCTATGGCAAAACTATATAAAATTAAAATTGATACTCCAGATGGACTGAGATTTGAGTTTAAATGGAAGAACCAGCACATAGAGAACTACAGTGAATACACACCTGTAGCCAGAAAACCTTCAAGGCTTTAATGTACCATTATTGTCTGCAATGCTTGCTCAGTGCTTGCATTGTTATGTGTTTCAAATTAGCTAAATGCCACTGTGAGATGACCACTTTTTTGGCAGCTGCAATATATTTGTTTCTCAGAGACTTAAGGAGTTCTGTGGATTGACTCAAAATAAAATACAGATGTTGCTACTGTAACAAACACATCCTATTAGCATCACAGATTCGACGTGAGCTGGACTGTGCTGGATTATTCATTGAAGGAAGCTGCAGATGAAGTTACCTGTGTATGTACAAATTTTCAAATGCAGGTTCAATTGCTACAATTAGGAGTAAATGTTTTCAAATTTGAAGTATGGCACATTTGACACAAGCTGACAGAGTCTCACAAGAGCACTTAATGAACATCTGCAAGATGAATCTTACTTTTTCTGCTTCATCCTCTAAAATTTGAGTTCTTTTAGATTTGAATTGTGGGAACTCAAAACCTAAAACCATTATCCAGCATCTAACACCTGCTGATTGAGGCCCATTCAAATTAGCCCTCATTATTCTTCTGATACCTCTCCCTTCATTGGTTCTGCTTCTAGCATTTCCACCTGAAAGACTTTTATGTAACCCCATAGCTTCCTGTATACCTCCCTCTGCATTTAAAACAACTTTTATCTCTGTGTTTAAGTATTTTATAACTTTTTTCTGCAAGCACATACTTACAGAATATGTCTTATTTAGAAACACTTTTTAGATATTTAAAATTCAAAAATTCTTTAGAAATTAGCATCAGACTGCCCAGTCTAACACTCGTATCTGATGGCTATGGTTCACTTCAACAGTGTTAGCTACAATGAAATCTCAGTTACATATCCATAAAGGTAAGACAATGTTATTATATCTCATATATAGTGTATTTAAACATTTAAATCATAAGACAACATCCAAAGGAAAAAAGCTTAGAAAGGCTAAGGAATATGATGCTGCCAAAACCACTGTACTTCATGTTTAATATATCCAGTGATATTTTATGTTATGCAACAAGCCCTTTAAGAGATCCACTTTGTCAAGGACAAGGAGAAGTGAACTACAGGCAGTATCTTCTTTTTACACAGGGAACTGGGACATGTTCTGAAATTTTGCACCACAAGATGTTGTCAGTTTTTAAATCAAACTTTGTGCATTCTAAAGATCAGCATTCCCCCACGTGACATACAACAGCGGTTCAGTTCAAAATTCATTGCTGCCAATGTAAGCAGTTTGATCTGACAAAGTCACAGCAGTTCCCAAAACGAAACATGCTAACATGGAAAAGGTAGTGACACTTACAGGATTGCTTTAACTGCTCATCCGCCTTTTGGGGATAAATTGGGTGCCACGAGTAGTCAATTGTAAACACAACACTTGGGACTGTCCAGCATTCAACCCATCCAGCCCTTTCAAAAAGAAACATCACATTTTTATTTCAAGTAGAATCGTTTGATTAAACATCTTCCCTGAACATGAGGCTGCTTTTATTACAAACAAAATAAGTAAATTTGAAGAGTCAATATAAAGACATAAGTACATATTGCAATAAAACTCACTCTTCTTGAGTAATGTTCCTCCATTTGGGTTTCCCTGTTTTCTGACCACTTTGACATTCAGCAGAAATACAAGATTCAGGACTTATTTTATTAGGTTGACAATCCTTCACCAACATAAAAAGGGAATATTTGCTAGGATGACAATCTGGTAGATACAAATGAAGATCAACATCTTCTCCCTAAAAATCAAACGTTAGTAACAGAAAAGTTACTTTACATTCACTTTAGGCATAATTCTCATGGTATTTGCATGTTCATATGCACCATCGTCTTCACTTCACAGGCAAAGTGAGGAAAGAAATCTCGATTTTCACATGTGATTGCTGACCACAGCTCCCACTAATTTCTAGTGCAAATCCAAGAGCTCTGTAGTTCTGAAGAGCTACAAGTCCAGTGACTTGCACATAACAACACACCATAGCAAACTGTAAAGCACAGGGGCATGGCTTTTAGTGATTCTTGTTCTTCTATAGTTCAAGCCATATGGCAAAAGTTAAGTGACTGGACCAAGGCCACCCTACATTTCAACTAAACTACAACTTTAAAATAAATAAATAAAACATTGCTTTCTTTGCTATCAAATTCTACAAAATTAACAACATCACTATCAACTAGTTTTTTTTATTTTTAGTAACAGTAGATTGCTTCTATTTTAGGGAAGACAAGAAGTACAGTCTTGCAAAGAATTAGCTGCATCTGTTAAAAACACTTTATCATCATTACTCTTTCTATAGAAACTCAAAAGTCTGGAAGATGTTTTTCCAAAATGGTTCAGGGATACCCATTCCTTCATTTGATTTTTATCTTTGACCATACATTAGATTGTCACATTTTCTAAATAAATGGGAACAGACTTCCAAGTCTGATAAAATACACAGATAGACCCAGTCTAGGTATATATAGTAAATACACATACTAAGTATGTATATATATGTATGTATGAAAAATATATGTGTGTGTGTGTGTATATTTTTAAACATTTTTCTATTTGTGTGTGTATATATATATACATAAATTAAAATGGCCTATGACTGGATGCTTCATATAAGCAACAGAAACCATGTACCTCTAGGTTACTTAAAGAAAAATGCTATGAACTGGAAGTGAAAGAGTACTTCTATTTCAAGAAGGAGTTCATTCAAAATCTCCTGACTGAAGAAGGTAAGGAAACTATCTCACATTTAGAAGACAAAAAGGCTGAAGGGGAAGAACTTACCCTTAAAGAGAATCTAGTATTGCATGTGGTTGGAACAAAGTCAGTGAAAGGCAGAGAGAAAACAATGTTCAATGTTTCTCCACAAGCTGCTAGGTAAACTGGGAGAGGAGAGGAAAACCAAAGTCGTCTGTCAAAATTACTCCCTATTTTGTTCTTAGACAAATTACCAAACATACCAGAAATAAAGATATTCAAGAATTCATAACGTAGGAAACTGACATTTTAACTATTGTGTATTTAAAGTACATAGTACTAAATTATTCAGAAAGTATTTATAGCTTGTCCTTTACAGAAAGACACTGTACTTAGCACAACAAAATTGCAAGCAGACAATAAAAACAACTGTAACTAATATCTTAGGACTTTCTTTATTGCTTCACATGCCAGTTTTTGGACAAGAAAACACACATGGAAAGTTCTTCAGGCTTCTGGTGAAGTAGTGAGCCTTATTTTTAATTCAGAAACAACTTCAAGATTTTTAATTCACCATCCTCTTTATGTTGAAATGATAAGATTCTAATACAGTGTAGACCATTGAAATATGTAAAAAGAAAATTGCACATTAAACAAAGTTTTGTCTTTCTGAAATGTACTTCTTAGCTTCGTCTAGAATTAGCAGCATTATCTCCTATTCTGAAATCAACAGGAAACAGACATTTCTAGTTATAAAGAGTTCTATTTTTCCAACATTACTTAAAAATTTATTCCTGTGTGAATGTGTTCAGTTAGTTTACAGAATATATGTCAAAACCTTACAGTTGCTTTCTGCAAACTGTTGTACTAAATCAAAGACTCAAGAGGTCTTGAAAATGAATGCTAAAACATGACCTAGAACTGCACTTTCCCCAAAAATGTATGTATTTGTGCAAAGTAAGTTAGAACTTACAACGGTTTTAAGGATGGTTTATGCACAACAGTAATAAAATGGGTAGTTGTCACTGAACACACGTTTTTCTAGTCAAAATTTTATAATTCCTGTACTCTCTCTATATATATATAAACATACACTCTATATTTTGTACATATTTTTTGTAGTATGTACTCTTCTTGCAAATTAAATAAAATGGAATCTCACCATTTTCTTGTTGTTTGGTGGAACAGTCAATCCAGTTGTGTTGATTTGCTGCCCAAATCATTTCAAATTGATGAAACATGACTTTGAAGTTCCACATATAAGGAACAAATGAAAAAATATCAGGTGCACTATCACTGGACCAGTCCTGGATCAAATCTAAAGCCACATAAAGCAATAAAAGACAAATTAGTAACAACCAAGTGAGAAATTTCTTCTTTTTGGCTTTTCATGAATTGTAAGTCTTAACCATTTGCCCCTTTACAGAAGAAGGAAAATAAAAACAATAGACAGTATCCATTTCTCAGGCAGATATTCTACAAACACTTGCTGTGAATCCATCTCCCATTTCTCACCTGTTTTTTAAGTCAGAAAGCCAAAGTTTAATTAAGTTTGCTAGCTTTGTTTTGTAGTAAAGTTAGACATTTAGCTAAAAGCACTGGACTACCAACTGCTTTCCTTTGGTTTTCCACTCTGATACTCTGAATGTTTACAATAGTAGTATTTTCTAACACAGCAAAACAGTGTTGTTGTAGAAGTTCATGTTTGCTCTGAGTAGATTGGTGGACTATCCCGAGTACTGCACCGCTATGCAGCTAAATGGCTTCGGCCTCACTAGGAGGATAACTTTATTAGCATGGCACTATGCCTGCACTAATTAATCCTGCCTCCCAACAGGGCTAATTAGCCCAGGCAGTGACACATTGATGGGGCTGTTTTCTTTCCATTATTGCAGCTGGAACACTCAGCAACAGTTTGGTGATGCTGTATCATATTGTACTGCTTTGTGCACATGTATTCTTTCTCACAGCCAAAAACCTAAGGACCAAATTACTTTCTCTCCTCTATCAGCCACAAGGACATGACCTAAAGCCTGAAAATCAGCCAGCCAAAGACAGAGATATGGGAGAAATCAACATTCTAGGTGACAAATATTAAACAAATTAATAGCTCTGATAGAAATAAATTCAGCTGAAATTTAAGATCACTTAATATAACTTCAGATCAAATTTAGTTTAGATGTTAGAAAATTAAATTATTTAGTGTCTCTACTCAAATATAATAATATCATGTTCTTGGAAAGTTACAGGCAACAGAAAAAAAATCAGGAACTTTGTCCTCAGAAACAATTTGTTGTGCTAAATATGCAAAGTCAGAGTGCCTGACCTTGTACACCTTTGCAAAATTCCAAAAGAAATTCTAAAAAAAAAAGACTATTTAATTTAATACATAACTTATTTAGTAAAGAAGTTACCTGTAAAGAAGCTTTTCTGAGCAAAGATGAAATGATAGGTTGCTTTATAAACCTCAAGTTCACACTGCCATGTCTGCGGCATGTTCCATATCCGAGGATAGCTGGCATTAATATGAAACTGTGAACAAGATATTAAAGCGCCAGAATTACTTGAAAAGGTGACAATGCTTGACCCTGTAGCTCAGCAGTTTTCACATAGGTACTCTGCTGAATAATTAAAACTCTTTTCCCGCTGGGATGAACAGACGGCCTCTCCAGTCCCCTGATAATTTAATCTCTCTCTCTCTTTCTGTGTTTGAAGGTCAAGTGTTAGTGTATTAATTTATTTGGAAAGGTATACTACAAATTTCTGATAGATCTGTTGCAGTAGATGTACCAAGCAATTTTTAAACCAAAGTTTTCATTAAAAGCATCAATTCTCACAGTACACTAAAATCCCTCAGAATATAGTATTTTTCAGTCATTGAAATGATGCTCAAATTTAAACATTAAAAACATAAGGTCATTTAAAAATCAGTGAGAAAGTCATCTACAAAATTACAGTATTGTACAAGTTAAATACAAGGCCAACAGTATTAAATCTGTCTCAAGTAAACACTCTGAAGTAATTTTAAGTACTTATGCACACACACTCTGTAGCACAGCTAATGAGTGGAATAATTCATTAAAGTAAAGCTTGTTTGAACACATGGGTATATAGTAAACGAGGCAAGATTTGTAAGTGGTATTGCAATCCTTCCACTGCTTTCAGAACACATAGAACTTGATATATAAATTATGTAAGTCACTGAAAATTCCACATGTAGTTATGTGTGTAGTCTTGCAGCATACATTCAAAAGGCATATTTCTGTATTGTTTAAGAACCTAAGAACCACTCCACAGACAAATAAATACATTCTTTACCAAAAATCCTGTAGAGACTGAAGCTTTGTGTTTATTAATGCAAACTTACAGCTAGCATTTCCGCTTCTAAGAGAGTCCGGTACTGCATACTGCTGGTGGCATCAACGTGTAGAAGCTGCCCTTTAATTGTAGGTGAATAGCCTAGAAAACAAAGGATATAAAACATAATCATTCAGCCATAAGAGTTACAGAAATATTTAAATCAATTTCAACAGTGATTTCAGCCATCCCCTAACAATCAAGAACTACTGTGATGGAAGTTAGTACTATAATAATTCTGTCCTCTCCTGTTTGTCAGTGAAGAGCTTAACATGTTCTGCCTTCACGTAGTAGAGATGACAAAAGCCTTCTTGCTGGCTCTGGAAATGCTCAGGTTCTGGAGATCTTGGTTTAAATTCCAGAATAAAACTCAAATATGCCAGAAAGAATAAAAAAAAACAACAAAGAGCTTAGCAAAGAGCTTCAAACCAGCCAACAAGATGAGCAAATGCAAGGAACATACCCATCACTTTACATTTATCCCGACTTCACCTTGGATTGTGGGGTTTGTTTTGTTTAAATAAACTACTAGTAAATCAGATTTCATAACACATTTCTCAGCATGATTCAACTACTCCACTAATCCTACTGAAGAAGTCTTCCTGCTTTGAGTTGACAATGTATCTGTAATCTGCTTCAAAAAGGATGCACTGTCTAGCAATTAAGGAATTCTGTTTCCTTAAACAAACAATACATAGAGGTAACTCAACTATTTAAATACATACACACTTTAATAACTTGCAATGAAATGTACAAGGAAATACTTTTTGTCCCTTTACATAAGAACAAACATCTCACAGTCACAACGGAAAAACACTGCAAGACATTCAGACATATAGAAATTAAGATAACTGATCAGGAAAAACATGAGGAAAACAAATTAAGTTTAGCCTTAACTCACCATTTTCACCTACTGTCATGGGAATGTTTATTTCCAAATATGACCCTGCACCAACATTTACATGTACAGCATTAGTTTCCTGTATTGCAAGAAAGAAAAGAAGTCCAAACATTATTCCTAGGCTCACTGCATTAGCCAGTGTACTTTATGCCTCTGGTTATTATTATCCACACCTGGATTAAGACACTTGATGGCCAAAGTCTTTCTTGCCCTCAGAAAAATTACTAATAAACTATCTATCAAACAACACCATTTTTAAGCTTAACAAATGCTGACTTAGGTCCCCTAATAGGAACAGTCTAAGATATTCAGATCCAAGGTTTGAGAGGGCAGATGAATATGTATTTCTAACACTTCACTTTCTAACCTTTTAGTCACAAAGAAAAAAAGAAAAAAAACAGGTGTACAATGAAGTCACACTATATCCCATTTATAAGAATAACAACAGGGGAAAGAAAAATCCAAACCCCTACACATACACATCTTTTGTTCCTTCAACTGTCATCACTCCAGTAATATCAGATATTTATCCAATATCTGAAGAAATTATTTTTTCATCATGGTGAGCTTCATTGTAATGGAAGATTGCACAGGAAATGTCCAGAATTCCCAAGACTATAAGAGCTGGCAAGGCTTAAAATGTAGCTTTAAGGCTTAAAGAAAACTTGTAATAAGCCAACAAATATTAATGTCTCTCAGCCAATATTTCTCTTTGAAGCATTTGCTCGTAATTATGGAAGACTGAAACAAAAAGCATCTAGCTTTTAAAACCAGAGTTCTATAATAAACATCTGAGACAAGTAAAAATATGCACAACCAAAAAGCACAGTGTAATCACAGTAAACAAGTTGTTTTCTATATAAGTTTTCATTATTTACCCTATTTTTGGTAAAAAGCAAATCAATGGTCGCATCTGCAATAATATTCATCCGCAGTTCAAAAGCAAGAATCTGTCTTGGTTTCCCAGGCTGAGCAATCTCTGAGACTTTCATAACTTGGTAGTCTGGTGGGAAGAAAAACTTCCACAAGCAATCTCTAGTGGGGGAAGGAAAAAAAAAGCTGGTTTTATTCACAGAAGATATATAAATATATTTATACATATTTATGCATCTATTTGGTTCACTTAGTTATTTTCTTTCATATATTCTTTAGACAACCACTGAATGATGTGGTAAGAAAGAATGTTTGTTTCAAGTCTTCATCATGGGAGTCTTCCAACTCATTACTGAAATCTCCAAAAGTTTCAATGACAAGAAGTGACTTTTGGATAAAAGCCATAAATGGACAGATCATAAATGATTTAAAACAAAAATATTTTCATTCAGATGGCAAACAAGCTATGTTTTTCTTGTTATTCCTAATCTTTGGTTTACAAATCTGCTACAAAAACATATTGGGAAATATCTGTTTACTTTTGGTTTGTGCATAAATAACTGATGTAAAACCCAGAAAGAAACAAAATACAAAATTTTAGGACCTGAGAATGAGAGTGAAATGAAGCCTACATTTCTGCAGACTTATATCTGAACACACAACTACATGAAAGGAAAGTCACAGTGCTGAGGCACAGACAGCACAGCTTATATAGGTCTCAAGGGGGTGGAAGTAAGTCTTTAAGGGGGGTAGCAGCTTCCTGCATCCAGCACTCGACCACTAGCAGCTTCAGAGTTTGTTTTGGTTTGGGTTTTGTTTTGTTTTTAAAAGAAAAGCCCAGAACAACAAAACCCCCACAAACACTACGCAACACACACCATCAAAATTCTCAGGATCACCTAACATTTTATTGCATGATGTATTAAAGACTGGCATTGGTAGAAGTCCTTATACGAATGGAGAGTACAAAGTCCACAGAACTCCTACAGATCTGTGTTTCTACAATGTGCAGGCACTTTCCAAAATTCTGTCTTCTATCCATTGCACAAAGCAAAAGTGTTCCCAGGTATGAATCCATGAACTCTATGCACTCTGCACAGGCACCAAACTGCCTTCTGCCCAGCCAGTTAAAATTATAAAAAGCATATCAGCATAGAGCAATCTTTCCTGGTAGTACTGAAAATACCATGAATGATTCACTGATTTCATATTCCTAGCAAAGCACTGTTCTGGAAATTTGCATTTGCTCTTAAATTCTCTAAGACACTGAATATCTAATGACTGCTCTTTGGTCTGCTATCTTCACACTCCTAAGAGACAGTTAATCGTAACAGTTTCACAGGAGAATTAATGGAGGCCAAGAGAAATATCAGTCTGTAATTAATAGGGGAAAAGAGGGAAAGCACTGATTATGTCACTTTTACTTAATAGTCCTTTACTCTCTAAACAATCCTTTTCTTTCCACCAGAAACATTCATGTGCAAAACATCGAGGGCTAAATGAAAAACAGCAGCAGAGCTCTGGCCTAATATTTTATCACTAAAATATCGAGATAATAAATACTTTGGAGACTGCATCAAGCGGTTGATTCTCCTAAACAGGGATAAATCCCCTCTCATTATTTTCAGTCAGATTTGTACTTCCATAAAATTTTCTCAGTGTATTCTCACCCATGAGCTAACAGGAGCTTGACAAGTCTGATGGTAACCAATTAAAAGGTTAAACCCTTAGGTATGTAACACCTGATAAAGAGTAAAACTTACTTTGTTCACACAAAATAGGAACACAATTTATTAATTTAATAATAAAAATACACAGAGTGATCCTAACTTGGGAAGGCTAACAAGATAAACAACAATGAATTTACTAATCTTAAACAATTGTGGCAGGACTCTTCTTTTAGGCTGCCTAGCCTATCCCATACAAACTAGAAGTTTGACCAATCGCCCAGTGGAAACTTTAGAATGTTTTCTCAATAATACCAGATATTAAAGATTAAAACTAAAAATTTAAATCATGGTAATACCTCTGCCTATCAGCCCAAGGTCCATAGTTGAAGTCTGTTCCTTTTCCACAAACAATGTCCAAACCCCAACACGGTGGCAGATCCTGTAATTTGCTGTCTTCGTTGTTTGCTTCTCCGTCATTACTTTCCTCCATCTCCTCTGGTACAAGACCTGTATTACATAATATAATAAACATTATTAAAGGAAGCTGCTTCAAATTAGCATGAAAAATGTTTGCTAAGCACCAGACAATTAAAGTGTCCTGATGTCAGTAACATCAAGCCATAATTCAATAAGGACTCCCAATGGAAGGTCAAGAATATAACCAAAAATCCTCAGAATTTTCTGAAGTGCTGCTCACTGATGTCAGTGAAATGCTGACACACACAGCAGTTTGCTCCCCTAAGTCTGCTTTTTACCAATACAGGCTTCACAGATCCACATTCAGTTCTGAATCCTACTTACAAACCAAGTGTTGAAACAAAGAAGACTAAGTTAAAATAATTTCTACAATGCAAGCAAATAAAAAGGAAGACTTATTACAGTAGACCCAGTTACTATTAAAAATTCAAGCAGTCACTCAGCAACAATCCCAAATTGCCACCTATCCTATACCAGTAAACATCACTATTGCACGTGTTTGAGATTCAAGCAATACTTTAAGTGGAGTCAGAGCAAAAGCTTTTGCAAACTAAAAAAACTCCAGCAAAATAAAGTGATAATATAATGCACTGGATTTAAAGTGAAAAAGACAAACAACATAATATTCAGAAATTGATGCATCAAATAAACGTCACAAAAACCCCAGTAGGTATGGCCTATAAACTATCCCTACTCCTCAAGTACTTTTGGAAACCTCCATTATTAAAGTTTACAACCTAAAACATAACTTGTTTCAAGAATAAATATCAAGATTAATTGCTTCCATGTTGCATAAAGACTTGCAGAAGGCAAATTTTTTAAAAAGACATTGTTGTCTAGCAAGTCCAGACAATTACATTAAAAAAAAAGCCTTCCAATCTCTTGACATTTTATATTTATATTTAAGAGAAGATACCTGGTTCATCCATATAGTAATAGATATCAACATCATTGGACTGCATTACAACAAAACCTTCACCCATCAGCCTCGGTGGTCTGTAATGGAAAAGAGTGCAAAGATAAACTACCAAAGTTTTACTTTCAATGTTTCTTTCCATCAAGAGTTCCTTTCTCCTTGTCCTATATTGTTCTTTCACCTGCTAATTGTTTTTTTACTAAAATAGCACTCTAAACCAAAGGGACATCTTCAGTAATTAGACCATTAGTTTTGTTTCTTTCCTTTTTTTTTTTTTAAAAAAAAAGGCTGTTCTTACTTAATAACATTTCCCTCCATATGAAAAGATCTAAGTGATACACCTAATACATTAAAAACTTGTCCTAACACTATTATATTGGTATATTACAATCCCTTTCTCACAGTGTTACCACATGTTAATCTACATAATATTACATTTTATAGTAGTAATAATATTATCATATGAAATTTCTATTTTCACTGCAAAATGTGGTTTTGCCACTTTTCAGCTACTTTTATAAATTGTCACCTCTTAACAAAAAAAAAGAAAATTCCAGTGACAGAAATACACTGTCTAGGAGCATGTGGCCCATTATACCACAGCTCAAACTCAGGAAAGCTTGGAAAATAGGAAGACAACAGATGCAGATCCCATGAACTGCCAGAAGTTCTTCAAAAGCAACAGGGCAGGAACCCTAAAATCAATTTTACTTTGAGAGTAATGACAGCAGTGAAAGATGAAATACTTTCTATTCACTCCTTATTTTCCAATTATTTATTTTTTCTGTCCAAAATGGAATCGGCCTCCTCAACAAGAAGCAAATAAAGGAAGATGTGAAAGAAAAATTGTTCAGTGGTTCAGGAACAGAAGTGGGAAGAAAAGCATTTAGAGGTATCTAAATAGTAGTTCATGGGAAGAGCTCAGTTTTTTCTACCCACACTCCTCAACAGGCACACGCAGGTCAGGAAGACTGGAAAAGTGCACTGTGGCATAGCAGTGCGAGCTAGTGACTTCAGCCTCTCAAGCTGAGCATACCACCAGCGTGGGCTCAAGGGAATCACAGAGTGGTCGGGGTTGGAAGGGACCTCTGGAGATCATCCAGTCCAACCCCCCTGCCAAAGCAGGTTCCTTACAGCAGGTTGCACAGGAAAGTGTCCAGGCGGGTTTGGAATCTCTCCAGAGAAGGAGACTCCACAGCCTCTCTGGGCAGCCTGGCCCAGGGCTCTGGTACCCTCACAGTGAAGAAGTTTTTCCTCATGTTTAAGCGGAACCTCCTGTGTCCCAGCTTGTGCCCATTGCCCCTTGTCCTATCATTGTGCACCACTGAAAAGGGTCTGGCCCCATCCTCTTGGCACCCACCCCTTACATATTTATAAACATTTACAGGGTTCCCTCTCAGTCTGCTCTTCTCCAGGCTAAACAGACCCAGCTCTCTCAGTCTTTCCTCGTAAGAAAGATGCTCCAAGCCCCTTAATCATCTTTGTAGCCTCTGCTGGACTCTCTCCAGAAGTTCCCTGTCTTTCTTGAACTGGGGAGCCCAGAACTGGACACAATACTCCAGATGTGGCCTCACCAGGGCAGAGCAGAGAGGGAGAAGAACCTCCTTTGACCTACTGGTCACACTCTTCTGAATGCACCCCAGGATGCCACTGGCCTCCTTGACCACAAGGGCACCTTGCTGGCTCATGGTCAACTGGTCACCCACCAGCACTCCCAGGTCCTTCTCTGCAGGGCTGCTTTCCAGCAGGTCAAGCCCCAACCTGCACTGATGCCTGGGGTTATTCCTCCCCAGGTGCAGGACCCTACACTTGCCCTTATTGAACTTCATTGGGATCCTCTCTGCCCAACTCTCCAGCCTACCCAGATCCCACTGAATGGCAGCACAGCCTTCCCAGTGTATCTGCTTTGCAAAGCAAGAGAGGGGAAGCTCACATAGTTGCAAAACTTAGCAGCCTGACAGTAACTTATACGTCCAGCACAACCCTATGCTGTTGTCTGACCATACCCTCAGCACAACACGCTGTCAGGCACAGGCTGCATCTCCCTCCAGCAGCTCAGCACCTCAGCAGCAGGGTCAGCCAGCCACAGCACAAGGTGACTTGTCTGTGATGGCAAACTGCACTTACTCCCTGCTGCTTGATCTGGTATGGGTTTAGTTCCACAAAGTACAGAATACTATCTCCCTCTCACAAGAAGGGCGTTCGCCTCTCTGACAGCACAGAGTGCATAGGTCTCAAAACACTATATAGAGATTTACCTGAGCCTATAGAAATACATTGGAGAAGCTACATTACTGTTTTACTAGGAGTTACTGTAAAGTATGAATGCATAGGGCAGATTTAAAAATTGTTTAATTCTGCCTTCCTAATAGTGTTTACCTGTACTGACTTAGAATAATTAATAATTTTGGTTTAATCTAAACCACTACTTTAAATAGAATTACAGAGGGTTTTTGAGCCAAGCTTTCTTCGAGCTGGACAATTTGACTTAACTTCACAGCCTAACAGAAACTGCCATTTAGCTGTAGGAAAGATAGAAATATCTACAGGAAAGCTTTAAGAACTGACAGACTGGCCAGATCCTCCTGTCAAACACCCACTGCCATGTCATCCTCATCACCTTTGCCATTCTTTGTTTTCTGGAGGAAAGCTATGAGGTCTTACACTAAATGGAAGTGGAGGGGGAGGAAAAACAAAACAGAACAAGGTGGTTTTATGGTAGCTAAACATCTTCATTCCTTTCTCTTCAACTCTTTTAGTGTACATCTTTTCCACATCTGCATATTCCACTGAACACTATCTTGCTCATGCTCTCATCCATCTGAACTTACTACACTTGCACAGAACTTTTTGTCTGTTCAGTGTGGTTTTTTCCCCACACAAAGTTCTCTTCTGTATCGTCATGTCTTATCACTAGATTTTTTATTCTCTTTTTAAGAAGAATATGAAAATATATAGTAGATGACTGAAGCAGCTTATAGTTTTACATTATCAAAGCATAACAGGCCATAGCAAACACAACAGAGCAGCTAAGAAAAGCCCTGTCTTTCCTTATGCCAGTCCTTGGATGGTCAGAGGTTAGGTGATAACCAACAGGTAGTGAACCCACTAGCAGAACTGATTTAGATTTAAGACCAACATATATTTTTCTTAATAGGCATGAATTCTGTGAGCAGTGCTCACTGCACAACCATTCAAAAAAGAAAACAGTACTGCTTCTTTTAGCTGTATTCTCAGCTGTATTCAGGGGCACATGAAACTACCTCCACAGAAAATGGGAGAGGAAGGTACCTAATGAGGCTACACCTAACCCACCTTCAGCAGGAAGAGTTACACCTTGCCAGACTTAGCTGATGGAGGTGGCAGAACCCCAGAAACCCCACCACAGGCCATTTGCAAAACCAAATCAGATAATGGCAATGAGTGATAATGAGATTATCATTAAAAAGTATTTCCTAATATCTACCCTCAACTTCCACTTTGACCCTGCTGACTTAGTCACTGTTCTCCAAACTTGTTCTGTTTTGATCTGCTTTTCCTGGTACTATTTTTTTTCCTTGGGTTTTAGAGGATTTGTGATGGAGGCATTGAGGTGTCCATTTCTAATATAATATGACAGTTCTCAAGGTGGGTTTTTGATGTTTGTATCAATGAGTCTGCTACAAATTTCGCCAAGTCACTCAGTTGTTTTTTATACATGCATTGCTTGCAGGAATTCCTGAAAGTTAAGACACCCAGCTTAATTTTTAAGCCAAAGAAGCCTAAGAGGGCAGGCTCTAAAGATTCAAACATTCCCAGTTCTCAGTGAACTGGGTCATTTGTTGAATCTACCCAGTAAATTAGGGCACGTGTTTCCTGCACACATGCCATCCTTCAGCCATCGGGAGCTGTAGGGATGGTAACAGCATAAAAAGAAAATACTTAGCGGAAGCAGGAGGACAAGCTAATAGTTTCAGTATCTTAATCCTCTTTTGTTTTAATCTTGTTTGTTTTCAATATTAATTGGAGAAATTTCCTTTGTCATCATGTTGGAAGAGTAAGATTCTGTTATCTAAAGAATGCTATTTGAAAACAGAAAGTTACTTGAAACAGAATGTTATTTGAAAACATACAAAGGCATGTTATAGATGATAGTATTTGGCTGATACAAAGCCAATTAAGGTACAGTCAGATGATGTACAGTTTAGTTCCAAGCATCATAATTAATTCTCTGGACACTGGTGCTTAGGAGGTATAAAATAGCTATAATCATTTTACACAAACATTTTACATACACACAATTATCCAAAGATAGTACACATTATTTTTCATTGAGCAAATAACACCTGTGAAAGACACTGAAATTTAGCAGTTTTGTCCAAATTATGCATTGACTATATAACATTGTAAGCATTAATTAAGATAATGTAGAAAATTCTGGCTATGACGTTCACATCATACCAACCAAGAATGTTAATAGAGTATGCACACAAATGTCTTGCTGGTTAAAGTGTACTAAAATGAGAATCCTAGTGTCAAATCATTTCATGCAAGTGTTTGACTTATTACCACTCAGTTTGTTAAAGCTTCATAACCCTGCTTATGCAGAATACACAGAGGTAAAAGGATCAGCAATCTGTCTTCAAAAGATAACATGATTTCTACTACAGCAAGCATTGCACAGCTTGTGCTCAATTTTTTTTTTTCAAATATTTTCCAAACCATATGTGAATCAGCTCCATAGAAGTCAACATCTTAAACTTTGCATTTATCCTAGAAATTTAGTCAGTCTGTTACATCTATAGAACCTGAGTGAAGGAAAATAAAAGTTAAATGTAGGATATTAATCATAGAGCTGAACATACCAAAAATAAAAATCTACAGCTAGATAAAAAACAGTACTTCTCTCCATAAATAAAATATTTTCAAAGAACCAACATTTAAAACCTTCAGAGTGGCAAAAATGTCAACTGTCTAAACATGCTAAGAAAAATAAAGTCACAGAAACACAACCAACATTATTTGCTTTGTGTTCCTAAAATAAAGAATAAAATAATATGGAAAAAATCAAAACAAAACTAAACTTACTCATCATTTTGAAGACCAACATATCTTGGACTTGGAACCAGCATGACTCTAACATTTTCCAATTTCCCTTTCACAATGTGCATAAACTGATCAAGGTGACTCGAAGGTGGCTTTGTAGTATATGTCAAAAAAGCATCATCAAAGTTAATACAAAGTGTTTGTGGCTGATAATGATTCCCAAATGCCAAGCGACCCTAAATCAAAAAGAAAAGCCAATTACTCATTATATACTGCTCTTATATATAAATGTATGTATTTACTATAACAATGCAGTTTAACCAGCTTTATGCAAATAAAAACCATGGACAAAAACCCTGGCCATAATCTATGCACATCTAAAAATATTACCTTGTACATTAAACTCTCAGTATTCTCTCTCTTATCACCTCAATAACAAGTTTTCCTGGGTTTTTTGGGGGGGCAACATCAACTTTTAAATATCCCTATTAAAAGATGTAGGAAAGAAAAGAAAAAAGAAAAAAAAACCCACCAAACACCTCCCAAAAACTGAACACACCATACATTGTGCAACACCCATTACCTAGTTTAATTACTTGGTGATATTCTTGAAATCATTAGAAGTCTAAGACACAAATATTTCCCAAAACAGACAACATTACCATGTTTCCATCAGCACCAGCAGGATTTGTGACTTTGTCAGGGGAGTGTTGGTGCTGCCATTTTAAAACATTTTAAAGCATGAAGGAGAAGAACAAAAACTCAAAAAGAATGTATAAGAAAAATGAATGGCAAGCCTGATTTTTAAGCATATACTGCTAAATATTTTCATTATCAGAGTCTTTTCACTTACCGTGCTCACATTGACTTTAATGACTGGAATAAGTGATCTCCACGAAGAAGAAGGGTCTTGAGATTCTGTTTTCACTTTAACACTACAGGGGAAAAAAATGAGTTTTATTATTTTGTCTTTTCTATAGAAAAACTAATCAACCTTTTCTTCTAGGTGGTCTCTAGTGCACAGCTCTCAGGGAACACCCCTTACCACAGAAGTACCTCCTGTAAGAGACCTGCTAGCAGACTACTGCAGACTCCTCCAGAGCCTGGGAGAACAGTTGGAAGCATACAAAGGTACATCCTGGGTGCTAGATTACTGAGCTGACCCAGGTAGAAAACAACCATGTTATGTTTAACACAGAGCAACAGTTAAATAAATCTGCCTCAGAGGAGCTTGTTCTGTTCTAAATATTCCTATCCAGGTGTGGGATTTTTCATTTCTCAAGACATGTCCTCCCCAAAAGCAAAAGTCCTTCCTACACTTGTCAGTAAGGGCATAAAATGAAAACATGAAGAGACTGGCTCAGAGGCACAGCCCATACCCAAACTCAGGACTGCCACAGCATCCTGCAGCTGCCCACTACACAATTTAGTAACACACACTGGCCTGGCCAGCAGCAGTTGAAGGACTCAAGTCTCATTAGATCATCTCTGCTCCTGCCAATAAATCAGTCTGCTGTGGTTCCATCCAAAGAGAGGCTTATAATTGAATGCCTGACTCCACTATACATAAGCCACATAGAACTCCTTATGGATCTGTACCATATTGTCTGGGGTAGCCCAAAAAGAGGAATAAAGGAAGAAAAGAAAGTTTGTGTAGCTATACACAAACACATACCCCTAAAAAGACAACTTGTGAAATCAGCCAGAATTTAAAGCAGCTCAAAAACCAGTAAGTCCTCCCAACACCATATAGGTGCTCACATTTTGTCTATTCAATGTCTTCAGCAGCTCTTACTTCTACCAAGCAATACCATTATTATTCTGTAAGAATAATCCTCTTCAACACGGGCTTCTTTTCCATAGTGTGATTCAAATAGATTTTTCAACCTGTCTCTGATCATTAAATAAGAGTTTGGTTTGTTTGGTTGTGGTTTTTAATTATTATGGTAGGAAGTATAAGGAAAGGAAAAAGATTTAGACTGTCAGGCTTGTCAGTACAATTTCTCTCTCAGCTGTGCTTCAACCATTTGGTCTCCAGAGCATATGTTAACAAAATATTATCCAATTAGTTCAGGACTTTGCAGAACAAAGCATCAACAAAACAGCAAAATGAATAATAATTTACCTTTCAAGATTGGTACGTGTTCTCTGCCTCCCATTTACTTGTGCTTTTTCATCATCTTTCTTTGCTGGAATTATGGTGGGATCCAAGCCAAATAGTTCTTGTAGTTGTCCATAAAGCTCAGAACGGTTGTACACATGAAATTCAAAGTCATTCACCATAATGTACAGTCGTGTTTCTGCCTTTGGATCTAAACAAATAGTAGGAAGAGAGTTTCTAATTCTATTCCAACATTCCCTTGCAATATTGACAGTTTTTAGATATGTACATTTTGAAAACAATCTACACAGTCATGAACAGCTGCTGAAGTACATATTAAAAAGCAGTATAACACCCCACAAAGTAATTACACCATTCCAAGCAAATCAGTCAAATTTGGCAAATAAGAGAGTTGCATACAAAATATAAAACCTGAAAGGCATTTCACCCTTAGGTCATCTGAAAATAGAGCCAGGCAAGAGCTGCACAAAAAGGTAAATGAGGTTTGGTCAGTCTCATATATCAAAACAAACAAACAAAAATCCCTCTTTGATGCACAGAACAGAAGCCTCAGTGTCAACTTCAACTTTTTAGCACCCATATCAATACTTGGGATCAATTCAATCTCAAAATCCAAATGGGATTTCTAGCCTAGATCTGTGGTATAGCAGGTCTGAACTGGGAAAAAGCTTTCTTTTTACAGAGAAACACAAAATACTAACGTGTAGAACTAACAAGAAGCATCCGTATTTTGCACAATTGGCCAACATTTCCACAAATTTAACATTTTAACTGTAACATCAGCTTGACCCTCTGATATTAAAAACTAGTTTAACATCTGCTGATCACATATAGAGCTGTTTGTGACATACTTTGACATACTTTTGCCTTCGACAGTGTGACCTAATTATGTAGTTAATGTGAGAAAAAAAAGCTCACACAATTTCCCCCTAATTACCTAGTTGAAAGAGTGCCCGTTACACGCTCCCTCCAGAGACCTGAGCTGCTCTAAAACCTGATCTGGTCTTTCTAAGTCAAACAGACTTTAGGAAGCTGAAGTATCAATGGTTATTGCAGCAGTCCCCAATCTGTAACTCAGGGGGTACAAACTGAAGGCAACATTTCCCACAGAAATGAAGAAGTCACAGAGCACACCCACTGCTGTGGGCAGGATCAAGATAAGAAATGCAGCTGCCCATGAACCAAAGTTTACAGACAGGTGCTTTATTAAATGCACTCTGTTTGCCAACGTTACACCTCTATAAAACACTGTCCCAGCAACAGCAACCCACTTTTAGTCCTCACACCTAAATTACCAGAAATTTCCATATCATTATAAAAAAATTTAAATGTATAATAAGTCTCCAGAAAGCACTGACATCACAGTTCTCTTGAACAGGAGACAGAGAAAAGTTAATGAGCCAGCTTCAGTTCTTTCCTGTTTTCATAAAAGCACTATCAAATCCATTCGTTGGTAACGTGAACTCACATGGATAAGATACAGGCAAAGGATGACAGGGACAAAGACTGGGATACACAATTGTTCACCTGGGAGATCTGAGTAACATCAAGAACACAAACAAATGTCATGTTTCAATTCCTGGAGGCAAGCATTAGACTTCATTAACTAAATTCAATCATATGCAGTAATTCATTTCTTTAAGGGGATTTAGAGAGACAACTCTCTCTTTTTCCTAATAACAAAAATAAGATTTGACCACCACACATCAATTTGGTTGCCTAAGACCCAAAAGGCAAGGAAAAAGAGACAAGCACATCTGAATGTCATAGAGTTTAAATGATTCAAAGACACATATATGTAGGTCATGTAAAAGTAACTAACAGACTGACAGCAAAAATACTGAAATTCTTAATCCACATTTGTTGGAATCAAGGCGACTAATGTAGCCAAGGTTTTGACATTTACCTCTTACACAGTTTATCCAAGATGTTGGGGTTTTTTGCTTGTTTTTTTTTTTCTTTTTAATTCAAATACTTGTCTCACACCAACCCAAACAATTCAACATCAACATAACCACCAAACCAAACCTAATGGGAACACGAAACAAGTCACTCCTGACAATAAAAAGTAGAGGAATTGGTTCTCAAAACAGTAATCCCCCTTCAAAAAGTACCTCACAAAGTACACCATATGGTTTTACCATATGAAAATTGGTCACCTGCTGTGGCACCTACGCCAAGACATCAGAGCGTGCCCTATTCACAACATGATCCTCCAACTTTTGTTCCTAAACCACTTTCATTTCTCAAGTATATTCAAAACCTACTCCCAAGTCCCAGTAGGATTTAATGAAACACTCAAGGCAGGAAGACAATGCACATACTTGACTTTTCCTATGAAGTTCTTTCAACACTGGTATGACATGTCTAGTACAAACACAGTGCCATGATGAAAAACAGATTGCACCTTGCTAGGTCAAATTGAGGAACTTTTAAAAAACCCCAAAAGGAAACACAACTTCACTACAGGTTATCAGTAATAATTATCCAAACTTCCTGTGGTTCAGACTGTCTCTTATGCAAGGAACTGGGATTAAGTCTTTATGAGAAGCGTCCTTAAATTACAGGGTAACCCAGGTCTTACAGCAACATTTACTTTAGATGCCAGAGGGTATGTAGACAATGCATCTATTTTGATAAGTTAGTTTTCACTTTCTCAGAAGAATGATAAGAAAATAATTCTCTTAGCTTTAAAACAAACGTGAAAAGAAACAGAATGCAAAGCATTTTCATTTTTCCTTTTCCTGACACAAAGGTTTAATAGTCATGCTTCCTAGAATCCATCACTGTAACCTACCCTTTGATCACAAACACATATTGACTACCAGAAATTCCATAGGTAGAGTATACCACACAGCATTTTACAAAGCACATATACCAGTGTACTCCAAGTTTGAGCTCTTCTGCCTAAAAACCTTGACTCTTCGCTGACAAACCTCAGATCATGCTCCTCACTCTGTTTTTATTTCTTTGCATACCATCATAAGACTTTGTGTCAGTGGATCTCAGCAAGTCAGCAGCAGCTGGCAGGCACTACCACATTCTTTAGCTCATCAGGAAGAAGGATGAGAAGCCATGTGACCAGAAAGTAGCTATCAGGGAAAAATATTCCCAACAACATGTGAACAGATTCCATGGGCATGTGGAACAATACTGGATTTTTCTTACTGACAGAAGTAATAACCTGGAAGCTGAATTTTTATCAGGATTGAATATGTAATTCCTAGAATTAAAAACAACTTTACTTTGGCATAAATTATTGAACACATCAATTCTTCATCATCACTCAATCTTTTTAAAATGTCACCAACTTCGCTTCCAGGGAGAACTTTACAACTTGTACGACAGGGTTGGATGAACATGGAACCCCTTTCTGGTCTCTGAATATATGAATGAATTTCTAGTTGTTCTCCTTCCACAGACCAGTGGGGAATATATGACACAGCACTACCTTCAGCACATTCCTTCAGGAGATGGAGACATATACAAGCTTCATATGCATTTGAACAAATATAGCTTTTAGGAAATTTGGGTGACCCCATGCTGAAGTTCAGCTCCTTGTATACAACTGTAACAGCACTTAACGTTGATAACCTTACCAGTGAAAACTGGATTACTGAGTACAGCCCTTTTCTAAAGAGGTGATGTCAATGACACCTGAAATGACCTGAAAGGAAGTTCCCTTATAAAGTCTCCAAGTATTTCAGGATTCTTCACTAGCCTCCCCTATGTGCACAAAAAAAATCTGCCTCTCATACTCTAAATACCTCATGAAGAAATAGAATGAGGTTACATTATTTCTACATTAACAAGACTTTTTATCACCACTATGAAAAACAAAATCCCATTCCTGTTGCATTTCACATGATTGTTAGGAGCACCCTGCACTTCAGTTACAGAACTTGAAAGCAAAAAACCCACAACACTCAAAAACTAATCGTTATTACTTATATCTAAGTCTTCATAAAATGTATTTTTTCCAAGCAAAACTATTAAAATATTTAAGTCTTGTGGTTTTATAAATAATCTGGTGGAATTTTTAAATTGTTAATAGCCCTGATTCAGTCTACATGTTTTTCTCTAGGAAAGTATCAGCTCTGTTTTGTTTTCTGAAAGATCTGAAACAAAGGTATGCATCAGTAATAACTAGCTACAACAAGTTTTCCTATCATTCTGTGTGACAATTGCAAGGGAGTAATCCTTGAACAAAACATAAATGTTTAAGATGCAATTTACCAGCAGGTTTCCTGATTTGGTCAGGTAGAGGTTTTTCTGCTGTGATCAAGAAGATTAACAAGTATTTAGAAGACCATACTACAATAAGCTAAGAATCATCAAAGATTTTATTTTTCTTGTAAGGTTAAAAATGAAAACATCTCTGCTAAATAATCAAAATGTAAAGAGAGCAAGGTTATTTTTCCTAGGTAAAACAGTAATTACTTAAGAGAGTTTTTTATTCACATTACTTTGTTTTTAGACCTATGCACCTCTTGACCTCTTTGGTTACTTGGATTATTTGTCCACTAACTATGCAGTCTTAAATGCCAACAGAAATCATAGATGGTTAAAGCCTTGCAACACCACCAAGCAAAAATATCACCATAAATGACAGACACAACTATCTTCATTGTATTAAATTCACTTCATTTTTTTTTCATTCTGTGAGCCACTAGAGAAATATGTCTGAAGTAGCAGATGAAGAAAATTCCATGAAAGCCTGTTGGACAATAACCTGTGGTTGGAAAAAATCTAATTAAGACTAGCTTCCATTTTTTGAATTAGTCTTCTTACAGTGTAAAGAACTTGAATTGTGTCCTATCACCTTAGAGGCTTAGTTATGCCTCTGAGGGAAAAAAAAAACCCTCCAAAGTTCAGTGACCCTCTCAATTAGTCCTCTCATCTGTAGGCAGTTGTCATTTTGGGACCTCCTTGAATTAGCAATGGAGCTGTGATGCTTCAGAAGTCAAGAGAGGCAGGATCTGAGACTCATTCAACCAGATTCTAATCCTATAAATGACTAAGCAAGCATCATAAGGCTACTTATGTTTTCTCACAGCGTTTACTGCAGATACAATTAATCTCTTGCATCCAGGGTTAATTGTCCTTCTTCAGCCACCAATAAGAAAGAAAAATAAATTAATTTTTCACATTTCCCCGCTCCAATGACCACAGATGTCATCAAGACACAGGGTTACCAAATACTAAAGAACATCCCCTACTTTAACACTTTTGCCAAAATACTGACAGCACAACACTAAAACTGAAATCCCCCCCAGAACATAAGAAGTCTCTATTTATCATAAACTTCAATACACAGTCAATTATGCTTAGACTACACCTAACAAAGGCTATTGTTAAGGTTAATGGTTTAGCTTAAGAAAGGTTCAAGTCCCTGATAATGAATCCTGCTTTTATTTCACTGAGTTGTTTTAGTCTACTAATACAGATCAACCAGTTAAAAGAACCCATACCTTCTGACAATTCAGTGTACTTCAGTCACATATTACAAATCAATTACACACACCCCATTGTGCAAAGGAAGTATTTTTTTGTAGGCTACCTGTAAACTTAATTTAAACTTTAAAACCTTTTTGAGAAACCTACCATGCTGTTTCTGCTTGGGGTTGTACATCTTCCACCAGCGAAATATGATAAATCCATCTTGAATTCTAAATCAAATAAATCAGGTAAAGCAGAAGTTAGAAGAGTGATAATCCAAAGCCCTATGTGCAGCTGCATGACACATTGTCTTGTGCAGAGATCTGGAGTTGCAGTAGGGTACAAGCAATATTAAAGCACAAAACATTACAGCATAAAGCATATAGTGTATTGTTATGCAATTACTACATTAGCTGAAACTTGTATAAAATCCCATATCCATTGCCTTCTCAAGGCTTTCCAAATTTGACAGTAAAAATCAAAATTACAAACTATTCACAAGTGTGTGATTCATGAAACAAATTATTCTCAACTCCAGTAAATAAATGCAAACTACTTGGCCAAAATGAATCTTCCAAACCTAAGAGCAGGAGCATGAAGGAATGAAAGACATTCATGAAAAACAGTTCTCCTCCAAACTCTAAAGTGCTGTCTTTTACAAATACTAAGGACAACAAGGATCTTACCCAGTACTCACTCTCAACTGATAATGTGCAAACAACAAAATGAGCTAACAACACAAAAGAATACTTAAGTAGCACTGTCAAAAAGTCAGTTTATTTCTAAGATTTATAAATATATTTATTGCCTGTTTGTGAGATGGCATTTTGTTATGTGTTATTTAGACATAGACATTTACTGTATTTGAAATTGCTCTTTAGAAGAGTAATTCTCTGTACCTGATAGACATGTCTTCTGTGATGAAATAGATTTCACGAACCATGACTTTTCCAGACAGCACAGAGAACGAAAAAGAACCTAGTGCGAGATAAAGTGTTTATAGGATGTTAGCCTGAAGTTGCTCACACTTTATTTTCTGAACAGGAAGAATACAGTATTCTGTTACCTGAAGTGTATTTACTGGGTATCTTGAGTTTTCCCTTTGAAAACACACTGACTTTCAGAGAAGGGAACTCAGATTCAGAACATACAAGACAAAAAGTACACAACTCTAAAAGTTGCTGGGTTTGGCACCACTCAAGAATACAACCAACCCCTGAGACACATTAGTCACTCAGGAACATCCAAGTGCCTCACAAAGCTTGTGAAAAGAGTTAGGAAAGCTATTTTGAACATTTGTAATTATCAAGCCATTGTATGCAAGACTATAATTAGAGAAATAAAGATTCCTGACAGAATAATTTTTCAAATTTTAAATGGCTATAAAGTTTTCAGCCCAATTATTATGACAAATTGTGTGTACAGCAGGAAGCATTAATAAGCCTGAAAAAGCCAGCAGGTAATGCAATAGCCCATATTTTTCCTAAGGCTTTTCACCTCACTCACAGAAATTTAAATAAACTATGATTTGTTTAAAAAAAAAAAAAATCAACATTAATTGATAGAAACCAAGTTGTAAATCATGGGATTTAATTAGTGTTATGTTCTTCTTACTGATTAAGTTTATGAAGAACACCATATATTTGGCCAGCTATGTCCAGTTGTCTTTACTTAATAGTAATTTCACAGAGAAATTTCAATAAAAGCCCATAGATCAAGTGTAGCAGCCAATAAGTATTTCACCTATATTGCTGTTCAAAAAGTTGGATGTGAAGATTGTTTGGATTACAGTTCTTAAAGTCTTAAGGACAGAAGCAAATTATTGCAGGAGTCTCTCTGGCAGGTGGATATGTGTGGTTTGTTTTTCCTTTTCCTTTTGAGTTTTCACTACATTTATGATCAATAGCTGCAGAAAAAGTCCAGAACTAAAGTCACTGTCATTCTGGAAAGCAGACAGAGGAAGGCATGGAAGAATAAATGAAAGAAAATTAAAAGTGAGGTTGTGGGATACAGCCCTCTGTGACTCAGCATCAGATATTTTTGTAATGTGGGTGAGCGCCCAAGTGATTTGTACTGACCCATTTTATTCAAAAATGCTTTAAAATATATTTTAAAAAAAAAGTTAATGGATTTTGATGCAAATGTTCTAGGCAGTTTAAATCCTACATATCACAATCCCAGTATGGATTAACATGATTAGTTGTTCTGACAGCTTATTTAGAAAGCAAGGACACTGCCATAACAGGGAGTTGAGGTTTGAGACTCCACTGTGCCCCTCTGTGCCCACTCCAGTGGTTGCTACCTACACTTCAGATGCTGTATAACTCTCCTCAAAGGTGCAGGGGAGTGGGAAGCTGCACCCCTTAACACCAAATTATGAGGTAAATTCAGAAGTGGCTCAGGCAGGTTCCACGGGGGACTGACCTCAGGACTGAGGTCTGTCTTCTCCTTTTAGGACACTAACCATTATGATGACAGGGCTTTAAAAAAGGAGTAATGGAAAATGTACAGATTTTAAGAACACAAAGTATATGGACTCAACAGAAAAAAGTAAAGTCCGCTTAAAATTGAAAAAACCTGTCAAGTGAACTTTAATATAAAATACTGAGAGACTTAAACTAACCAATCAGTGTTTTTCTACCTACACCAAGAATCCTCCCCTGAAGCACAATATTGGAACTTTTTCTCTTCTTTAATTAAACACATGCTGATCATTTTCAAATTACTGTAACGAATACTTTGATTTTACTTAAGAGTTTTTAACAAACTGAGGTCTAATAAAAATTAGTAGATAAACAGCAGCATTACAGTAATCATAAACTTACCAATATGGATGTAGCCATGTTTATATAATCTGTTAAGAACCAATGTTAAAATGAGTCCAATGTTCCGGGAATTATAATAAGTTAGGTAGATAATCCATCCGCAAGACAATATTGTCGCTGTTGAAAGATTAAAATGAATTAAAAATCTTTTTTGAAGTATGCTGACCTAGATAAAAGCCTTTCCTTTTAAGACCATAAAGAACAAGAACATTCCTCCTACTCTCCAAATAAGATGAAACTGATGGGACATTTTAATGGGTGTTTTTGGAGAGATGGCGTGAGAAGGGTGTAAAGAGATGAGAAGAAAAAATAAGGGGAAATGGCAAGTTCAGAAAAGTACAGATTCTTCACTGCTCTTCCCAATACAAAAAAAAAATCCTTGTGAGGACATGCAAAAGGCAACACATATTTCATTGAGCCCCTTATCATCCAAGAAGTTAAATTCCATAGATTAAATCATAACATGCATTATGCTACACAGTCATTTATTCCAAAACACCCTAAAAAACCACCACAACAAAAGCCATATTACATTCCTTCTCCACACCATGAACTGTAACTGAAATTTCTAGTCAGTCATATCTTAGCACAGGAAGCAACATGATCACATCTGAAACCATTTCCTAAATTGCTGTATCGTGAGAGAAATACACCAGTCTTTAGGTTAGTGGAAATCTGTCAACAGGTCAAGCATGGAATTTGATAGGAAAAAAAGGAAATAGCAATCCAGTGAGAAACATGCAGGGGAAAAAAAAAATTAGGTCTGCTAATCCCCAAAGTAATTTTACTTTAGTTGATTAAGAGCTAGTAACATATTTCTAACTACAAGGGTTCTCAAAGCTTCCAGAAGGACAAGCCCAAAAGGAATGGGACTGCCAGGGAACGGACTAGTTCTAACTCACTTCAGTGATAATTACCATTCTGTTTCATCCAATGCAGAGTAGGAAAGAAAACAATTATACTCATTATACTAACTGAACTTTGTAACAGAAGGTTTTCATTTATTTATACACTTCATACTGAAAAAAACATCAGATTTATTGTGCCTTTTGTGGGAAATCCAAAGTGCAGAAAGGTATATAAGTAGGATGCCTTCACTCTGCAGAGTTCAGATGATTACTCAGAAAAAAACAAAGCGAAAACAAACCCACAAAAAATTACAAAAACAACCTGTCCTTTTACTGATCCTTAATTTTTTTTGCAGTGGGATGCTCCACTGCTTTGTAACAACACTTGTGCTTTGTTGAAAGATGAGAAAGTAGAAGAGACATTTGCATGACTTTGTCTTTCCTTACTGAAAAATGGATCCAGTGTGGCCAAAGTTCAGGTAGCTCCTACACTTGGTCTGGTAAACTACTCGATATGTAAAATAAATCAGATCTGTGTGGATGATTACACAGAAACAAGGCAGGAAGGGTTAAAGCCACACCCCAGGAAAGAAACTGCTCTTGGCATTCAGTGAAGCACACTCCAAGGACAGCGTTTACCTTCCCTCACTTTCAGATGAGTAAGCTAAACACTGCTGGTCCTCTATCAGTATAGGGAGAAAGGTGGAATGACTCACATTCAAAGGGTCTTGTTCCAGTAATAAAACTTAATTTGAGATTAAAGTTCAGCTGTACACTTAACTTCTAGTACCTAAAACCAAGAACGTAGCCTCTTAAGGTGATATATACTGAAATACTGAGAAAAATCAGCAAACTAGTGCAGTTTCCAGGCATTACAGTCCTAATTCACTGCCTTTACCACTACTCTCACCTCTGCCACAAACTGTAGCCTCTTCTTTTCCCTCACCAAATTTAGTCTCTGCTATTAAGTGACAGATCCCATCAACTCTAATAATCTCATTATTATATTATTGATTTTAAAAGACTCTTCACTGAAACTACATTTGCAGGTGATTTTTAGATATTATTCTAGAATTGAGCAATAGCTCTTTGAGGAGCATGTTCATTTCAAGAATCCATCACCTCTTTTACTGGGATCAATAGTTAGATGTTTCAGGATTCAGGAGAAGAAATTATTGACATCTTTTTTTGTTCTCTTAACAGGATGCCCTAGGTCAGCAGAAAAAAGCAAAGTAGGAATGGCTGGTTAAAATTACATCAGCTTACATTACTTTAATATGTTTCTATCCAGACCTCATAATAACAAGAAGCTACCCAGCTTTTTCTGTTGTTTGTGTCATTATTTCTACAATACCAGGTGGTTCCTCACAACTGAAGAGATCAGCAGCTCCCCGAAACTGCATCATTGTATATTGGTCATTCTGCCCACAGAAAAAGGGAAGGAACTATATTATTTCTTTAAGTGCCACCCACCCTTCTGTGAAACAGGAACTTGTCAGTTTAATACATTGAAGCAAATAAGAAAGGTAAGTCTGGGTTTAAATTATAGCTGTTACGTGGAATTGCTTATATCCTACATACCTTCCAAGTAGAATTACTAACAGTTTGCTCTAAGAATCCAGCACAGAGAGGGAAAAATCAGAGAAAGAAAATTCTGCAGGTTGCAATTTGACACTTATTCTCTGGTGAAAGACCTAAGTCTCAAGTCAAAGCTTCTGGAGACAAATTTTTCAGATCTGTTCCATATCCGTTCCACATTTTACCATGAGCAACTACCAGGATGGTGACTTCCCTTATTTTAATCTTGATTACGCTTAGAATTTTATGTTGAGTACGAACTTTCCATGTCAACATATTAAAAGTTAAATAAATAATATTCAGAAAGCATCCTTGGCTAATTTGTCTATGTCCTTTTCATTTAGTTTGGCCTACCTAAAAATAATTCCAGTACATCAATAGCCAACAGATAAGCTTTAACTTCCCAGAAGTAAAAAAAATTAAGTTATTTTTCCCATGCTGCCCTTCACTCCAAGTCTAAGAATCAAGGCTAAAAAGCAGGTATTATCTACCTTTGTAAAAGTCCAAATTCATCACACACTTCTAGCACTCTCATCTGGAACTGCATATAATTTAATTATTATTTTGCTGTCCTTGACCCACCTGTTCATGGATTCAGAAAATAAAAGTACCTACACACAGACATAAATAACAGCACTGGTGTTGTAACAGAACTAGTGTACCTAAATCAGGCACGTTTGTAAAAACAGCTGAGTACATGATGGTTTGGCTTAAAGGCTTATTGTGGCACAGTAACTGTTGTTGAACACAACAGTCTTTATATCACTATTCAAACTATACCATTTTTGGTAAATATGTACATATTAGTATGTTATTGTATCTGCCTCTCACGTGCTATAATGCCTTTCTTATAGTACTAAAGTTAACCACCAGCTTACTCTGGTATTAGAAAAAACTTATTTTGTGGAGAGAAGTTCTCACTGAGTTCTTATTTTGCAGAGTTACAGTTGTAGAGCACTGTCCCTTGCACACTGGACTTACCTCCCAAGTGTTGCAGCACAATTATCATTGGAAACAGTTTGGTATTTTTTTTCTTTCTCAATTATCTAAGTAGCATTGCCATATCTCACTAAGCAGCTGTTTGACAAATAAAAATCTATTTCCAATGTTTTGAGGTAACTTGGTAAGAAACTGGATATTGATATGTCAGCATTTAGAGAAGCACATTTAAAAGTACACACAAAAAAACCCAACATTTAACCAAAACAGAATAGATTCACCTTACCTACTAACAGCCAAACAACATTGGAGTCATGTTCTGTTAGGAAGTCTTCCAATTGTGTGATACTTGGGACAAAACTATCATTTTTTCTTTGATCCATTGCTAAACTGTTTTTGCATCAGCACCTAGAGAACTGAAGAAAAAAAAAAAATTATTACAAGCACAATACAGTTTGAAGAAAATTGAGTTTCCAGGCATGTGCCTCCCTAAAACAGATTACAGATCAACAGAATGCCAGAATATACGCTCCAGATTTAATACTCTGAATGCCCCACACAGCCTATAACAGCAAATAAATCTGTAAAACTGTTGTACCATAGCAGTAAATCGAAAAGGTAACTGAACATAAAAGGAGCAATGAATCTGTATTAAGCCTTCTAACATTCAAAAAGAGAATATGAGACAATATGAGACTGAATCCCTTGCCCCATGGAAGGAAAGGCCAAAGCAGACACTTTCAGGAGCTACAGAAAATTCCCATAACCTCCTAACCCATAACTGAGTCCCTTAATTCTTCTGTTTTAGGATGGGCTTGCATCATCTTACAAAAAACGACCACGCAGTGTCTCTGCTACACAGAGCAGAAAACCAGTCTTGCTGATCTTACACACTTATTCAAACCACCTACAAATCACCTTGCAATGAGGTTATATTAATTAAATATGATTAACAGGGAGTAGTTCAACTCAGTAACACCTGTAATTCCACAGCAGTATTTTACTTGCATTAGTTTCATTTGAAGTCTTCTAGTCTTCTCTCTTGGATGTCACCTGTCAAGCCTTCTTACAAAAAGATAAGCATTAATTCTTCTTTTTTCATTATTATTTTTTTATATACACAGCTTCCACCTCCTGGCAGCCTGTCTTCCTGTCAGTATCTAACCCACAAAAAAAAAAAAAAAGAGTAGACTTCATTTCCTTTCTTTATGAAGTCTCCAATGCTCTCCATCAAGAGCTCTAGAACATAAAACTAAGTAATACTGGTAAAACTTTAGTTTTTGAGCAGCATAAAATTTTTGGAATTGTCATTATGTAGAAGTGTTAGCAATAAAACTAACAATTTAACCATTTTTTTTCCTGTAATATCCATACTACCTCTCACTATTATAACTTGAAAATAAAACATGGAAGGAGAAGCGGAAAAAAAATTGCCTTTAATGCCCTTTTTTCTCCCCTACATTTGGGTAAACAGTACCTTGAACTAAGACCCTATGTTTTGAATTAGAATACAAGTAGAGTCCCAAGAGCAAGTGCTAACAATTTGTTCACTACTTTTTCTGTAAGAAGGAATAGAATGAGGAGGAAAGACCATAAAAGCAAAAAAACCCAGAAACAAACAAACCCACCCAACACCAAAAAACACCAGGCACTGCTTCCAGTAGTGATGATAAAGAAGCTACTAACTTAGCTTCCCTACGAAGACAAATAATAAACATCACACACACATACACACACTTTACAGAAAGAAGCCCTTGTTTTAGAAGGGGCATTACAATGGCAAATTAAATCACAAAATGGCACTGTGATTTGCTTTAAGACATTCACAGTGCCTTCATAAAAAACCCACATGTCAACTTGTATTATAAGCAGATGATGCTGCTGCAGGCAGCCTCTGAGAGCCTTTAACCCTTGGATGACAGGGTAACTGGAGAAATCAAAACCAACAGCTTCAGCATAAAGGAAGAAAAGGACTTGTTTTCTCCCTTTCCTACCCAGAGACAAAAGGGTCACTCTCTTGTGACCAAGACCACCACGGAAGTGCTGTCAATTGGTGCGGACTGCCTATCACCTTAACAAATACTGCCACTACTTAATCCCTCAAGAAATCAACCTGAGGCTTCTTCCTAAGAAATTATCACCCAATTTTCTGTGATACTGAGGCAGGACACTAAATATCGTTATGCTCTAAATAGGACCACGGCAAGACATCTCAGAGACTGCAAATCATGGGATCCTGATAGTTACTTACTTAAATAAAGACCATGTTCATCATGTTTTGTCTCCACTATCCATAACCATAAACTGGATATCCTTGGAAGTTTTCTGGAATACATTTATTATTTGCATGCAAATAAATTCAGGAATCACTCATCAGTCATCACGTGTCAACGAATCACAGAATGGTTTGGGCTGGAAGGGACCTTAAAGAGCATCCAGTTCCAACCCCCCTGCCACCAGCAGGGACACCTTCCACTAGACCAGGTTGCTCAAAGCCTCATCCAACCTGGCCTTGGACACTTCCAGGGAGGGGGCATCCACAGCTTCTCTGGGCAACCTGTTCCAGTGTTTCACCACCCTCACAGCAAAGAATTTCTTCCTAATATCTCATCTAAACCTCCCCTCTTCCAGTTTAAAGCCATTTCCCCTTGTTCTGTCATTAACTGCCCTTGTCAAAAGTCCCTCCCCAGCTTTCCTGTAGCCCCTTCAGGTACTGGAAGGCCGCTATAAGATCTCCCCAGAGCCTTCTCTTCTCCAGGCTGAACAGCCCCAACTCTCTCAGCCTGTCCTCACAGGAGAGGTGCTCCAGCCCTTGGATTGTCCTCGTGGCCTCCTCTGGACTCGTTCTATCACTTTAATGCTTCACAACTGATCCTTTAACACCCTGTCACACCGATTTTTTTTTTAATATTTTTTGTTGTTGTTAGGGCACCCTTTGCCCTGATCAAGTCACCTGAGGAAGGGGATGACGGCAATGAAAGCGTAACCACCTAGAAACAGGCAGCAGCAATACCTGCACTACATGTGGGCTCTCAGTGTGCACCTCAAAGGAAGCAGCTGCTTAATCCACTTAGATTTATGAAGCAATTTTGGCCATATGAATTAGTGTAATAGAAAGGGGACGCATGCAGAGACTTAAGTAGTACACGCTGTTTATAATGTCCTTGTGCATTTGTACAGCATGGAGGATGGAGAGGCAGGATCTGGATCCTCGTGATTGTTAAGAGGAAGAGATGTGGCCTTTTGAGGACAGATGTCAGCTACTTTCAGTAACCAGCATTTCTTTCTGCTGACAGTCCTGCACCTACCTGCCTCCATCTTCCATGCCCTATATACTGTACCCACAGATTTAAATCATGCATGCCTCTCAGCTGCCTGCACTCACCCCACCTTCTAGTACATTTATTCCTCTGGGCAAAATTACTTTGCAATCAGACAAAACATTAACTGTTGCACTCTCCAGGAACACTGACCCATAGGTTGTGAGCCTGTAATTTACATTCATATTGCTACTATATTCTTCTGAAGTAACAGTATACTTTCCAAATCTTAAGGGACTACTCTTGGAAGGATAAGACCCAAGTCTGAGTGAGAAACTGAGTCTTATCAGCCCTGCTAATACAAGAAAGAAAATACACCAACAAGGAAGAAAATCCATCAACAAGGAAGAAAATCCACAACTTCATATTTATCTCTCTGCAGTTATTTAAAGTATTTTCTTCAAGGTCTCTACTGTTGTGTGATGATGAGCTCAGTGAACATGCCCCAGAATATAATCCAAAACCATGATAAGTGGGGTTTTGGGTTTTGTTTTTTTTTTATTTTAAGCACATCTTTACTACTCAGTGTGCCATATGTGGCTCTCATTTACTGCATACCATGTTAATACATACAAAATGTATTAGGTTTCTCCTGGGAGGAGGACAGGAAAGGAAGATTCAGTGGCACTGAAGTGACAGACAGAATCCCAATACTTGTATTTATCTTCACAGCAGTACTCTAAGGCCTTATGTAGTCTTCTTTCTGCAAATGAGTATCTGAAGCAAGAAGATATAAAGGCCAAATACTTTATTCATAATGCACAAACTGAAATACCTGGGGCCTGCTTTTCAGGTTGTACACGTTTAGAGCACTGAGTGTGCTCAAAGCAGACAGGGGTCTGACTGGCATGAAGGTGTGAGGGTTCAATATTGCCATAGATTTACTCCTCCTGGTCAGACAGGCTTTCTTTATAGCAGAAACACACACATAACAGACTTTTAAAAAAATAAAAATCATTTTAATTATTTGTGTCACACATTAATCAATTTTTCTCAGTACTAAAAAGATGCATGGGATGTTATAATCCTGGGGGGATGCATTTCATTTCCAGTCTGCTTCCAGTATTGCAAACTCAATCCAATTTTCACAGCAAATATTCTATCCCTAAAAAGCCAAATACTCAAAAGAAGCTGCCTCAAATCTTTATAAATATATTTCAATTGCATCAAACAGGTAAACTCATTTTAACCTCAGCTGGACAGATTAACACTTAACACTGAGAACAAACCCCTGCTTGAACAAAGTCATTAAAAATTTACAGAGAGCATACATATATGAAAGAGATGACAGAAAAAAAACACAGAAGCCCAGTCACCAGGCTCTTGGTCACCAGAGTGCAGTTGCTCAGCTGCAACTAAAGGAACAACAACCCACCTGAAAAAGGTCTGTCCTGTACCTACAGTTGAGGATGAAGGCAACAGATATTTTATTCAGTGCCCGAGAGAATTAGAGTAATATGGGTCTCAGGCTGCATAAGGAGAAAAAAAGTCTGTTTATCACATTCTTTCTAACATTATTTTCCTGGCACACCTTGTAGAAACAGATGAATAGAGCAAGTATCCAAATGTGGGAAAAAACCTAGCATTTCATGATACGGGGAAGAAACACTTTTATACAGTTACAAAGTAGGTATGGAAATAACTGCCAAATCCCTTATTATTACCAGAATTCATGGGGGGAATAAACCATGAGCTTAAATTTCTCAAAATCCTCAGATCTTCCCAGAAATCAAGTGCTTACCAAATATATGGTAATGGATGTTATTAGAGATTAACTACCATTCTGAGGATACTCAAGTCTCAATTTCTACAGCAATTACAAGAGAGTAGAGTCACAATTACACTCAAAATGACACATTAAACAACAGGAGGCAAAATCCCTTTAGTCTCAATAAATGAACATAGATAACACGCTGGGATGCCTCACATCTCCAGTAAAGGAGCCAGACCCACAGCAGTTCTTAGAGAAAAGGAAGCAAAATGGCATTTTTGCATCCTACCTACTCCTCCATCACTTTCTTTCCAAGGGTCTCCAGCAACAGCTGGTAAAAAGTCAGAGCTTTGGATAATTAATTGATATGAGAAAGGAGTCTCACAAGTGCAAACACGACTGGACTGAATTCCCCTCTGAAGGTATGGCAACACTGTCAGCACCCAGATGCACATGAGGCACATTTCACAAAACAAAAAGACATTCTGGTCTTTCCCAAAACACCCCAGCTAGGTCTGAAGACTTCAAACCCGTCCCAGCGCAGCTTAGGAAGCTCAGCTACTCTTTAATCAACAAGCAAGGGAAAGAGGAAGGAAGAGAAGGGAAAGCTGTTCTTCAAAAACACACAAACACAAAAAATAAGGTGAGTGACAGCACCCACACAGCAACTCTGCCACCTGACACGTTGCACTGGCTTCACACCTTATACCCAATAAAAGAATACAAGATCTTTTTTGTTAAGGAAAGAACTAAGTAGCATTCAGGCCTCTTTTCCTGTCCCCTCCGCTAGTGCTTGAGCTAACAACAGCGGTAAACTGTAAACAAACTAAACTACTGCTTTAATTATACCAATGAAATCTTGTTATAACCTCCAGCAGAAACAGCTGAACACAGAGCACAGACCAGAGTCACACCTGGTTAAACTGCTGTGTGGACAGCCTTAGTTAAATATAATTTGCACTACAGTAGTTTACATTACTAAATAACATGTTTACTTAAAAATTAATTAAATCAAAATTAAAGTCTATTCAAAGGAACTATAAAATATAAGATAAAAATCATTCTTATAGTAGCCTACCTGGTGAGATTTATTTTACCTAACAGAGAAAGAGAAACCAGAGAAACATGTAAAGTAAAAAAAAAAAAACCAACACCCTTCTGAGAGCAGCGAGAAAAAAACAGATTAAAAAATTTAGTATGAGTGATTTAGACAAGTACCACTGTTCAAAAGGAGTGAAATGCTAAAATCACTTACAATATAAACCTACTGATTCAGTGTCCAAAACAGCAGAAGTTATATATATTTTTATTTACTTATTTTTAGTAGAACAGGACATGAGCTTTAATATGGAAGAAATCAAACTCCTGCTATGGCAGCCAACATACAATGCTCCTTGCATCACCCAACTGCTAGCCTAGGAACGCCTAATTGAACTTTGGATTGTTTGTTATTTAATTTTAATTTTTTTTTTTTTTTTTAAATATATATATATAGTTTAACCTTGCCTCCCAGACTTGTTCCAGAGAGTTGTGTTTTTGCTTACGTTGCCAGCTTTTGATGCTGCAGAAGGGAAAAAAAAAAAGGACAAAACAAAAAACCTCCAAACAACAGAACCTAAAGGCTCATAACAGTAGAAATAAATAAGAACTTTCCTTATGTACACTCCTCTATTTAGAGAAAAAAAAAATAAATCTTTTGGAGCTAGTCTCAACAACAAGGCAATGAGGTTTGTTTTTTGGTGGTGGTTTTTTTTTTTAACCTCCCTTTTTTTTTTAATTTGAACTACAGCATTGTACCTCTGAAATACTCTAGGAAATTGAATCTTCTACACCTTACATATGCATTTCCCCAGAAATAGTCCCTCTAAATCTCTCCTCCATCAACAGAATTTGGGGAAAGGGGGAAAACCTGCCATAAATCAAACTAAAAATCCGTCCTGTACATATACCACCATCCTTAAGTGAACTACATGTAGGTCTTTACCAGTGTGTGTCCCAGTCTGCAGCCAACCCAAAGATTTTGGTGCAGCAACAAGTGCTGTGAAGAAGTTGTATGAGAAGACAAGAAGTCACCAGGAGCAGGCAGTACATCTCAGCACCCCTGTAAGCACAGGATAACCCCGCACACTGCTAATGCAAAGCAGTAAACTCTCGCCTACTTCCCACAGGACAAAATCATGCAAAAGGCCAATTACCAAAGAGCAGCTGATGCACATTCCACACACCAAAGTTTTCTAACAGCATACCCAAACGGGGTGAGTTACTTCAGTGTGCCTCACAGCAGGATGAGAGCTCTCCACAAGCCCTGGATGTGTGTGTACCTCCCCCCAATCAACCCCAGACGATTCACCACGATCAAAATCCGCTCATGTGTGAACACTGTCAAATTGTGCAAATTCGGGCCATGATCCTAAGCAAACATCCCTGAGCACCCATTTAGAGATACCTGCCTAATTGGACCTTAAATACTGTTTTTACCAACAATAACCTATTAAAATACTTTTACAAACTCCACTCTACACTCCAGTTTTCTTCTCAGTTGCCCAAATTTCCGACCTGATTGTTTATCTGGTCATTACATTTTGAAACAAACAAACAAACAACTGGGAAAAACCTACACAGCTACAAATGAAAAAAAAAAGCCAGAAAAAGAAGAATTAACTAAGTAAATTACACCACTGAAGAACTCCCAGGACAACAATTGTTGCCTTTTTCATATTAAACTTGATACATTTTTATATACATATAAAGTTTTATAGTTTATATACATATATAATATATATATATATATATATATAAAGTTATATATATATGCACACAAAGTTATATATATAGATAAGTCTGCTGCAGTAAACTATCAACTTTGGAAGTCTTCACAAAGTTTATTGAAGGCTGCTGTGGAGGTGTGTCTTGAGATGGGAAATAAACCCAGACAGAGATTATGAGCGGGATATCGGCCATATACTAAACTGTAAAATACACCTCCAGGGTATTAACGCCTGTCCCCTGACCCCGCACCCTTTCTGCCCGGCGTTAACCTACCAAAGACACACGCCAAGGGGAAAAACCCGAACCCGTGGACCTGGAGGGGCTTCCCCTCGCACCGCATCCACGGAAAGCGGCGGGGCGGGCGCAGGGATGGGGACACGCCGGTACCGGCGAAGCAGCAGGCGAGGATCGCCTTATCCTGAGCACCGGCGGGAGAGTAGCAGGCGCGGCGCGGCCCCTCAGCCCCCTCCCCGGCACGGCGGAGGCCCGCGCCGCCCTCAGCGCGCTCCCGGCTCCTCCCGGGGCGGAGGCGGCTGGCACCCCTCAAAGCCGGGTGACTTTTCCCTCACGGAGGCCGGTGGCGGCGTCGCGGCCCGACAGGCCCGGGGACAGCGGCGAGGCCGACTGCCCCGCGCCAGCCCCTGCCCCACCTTCAGCCCGCGGTGGCCCCGCACCGGGCCCAGGCCGGTGGGAAAAGGAAAACGCCCCCGCCCGGCACCCCCCGCACTTACGCCATCGCCCTCCGCGGCGGCTTCACCACAAACCCGGAAGCGGCGGCGGCGGCCGGGACCTTCCCGCACCTCACGGCGAAGGCCGGGCCGCCACGCCCACAGCGCCGCCGGCCCGAAGCGTCGCCGGAGCCAATCGCGAGGCGCCTCCGGCCCGCGGGGCCAATGGCAAGGGCGGTAACTCCTCGAGAGGGCGGGAAGAAGGGGGGTGCACCACCAATCGCAAGAGGCGGTGCCGGCTGTGCGTGAGCGCGAGGAGGGCGGGAGGAACTTCTCCCGCCCCCTCAGCCCGAGTGGGTGTGTGCGCCGCGCATGCGCAGGCTGCCAGATGCGAGCGGCGGCCCCGGTTCCCGCCCAGGCGCTTGTGAGGGGGCGCGGGGCTGGGGCTGTGCGGGCCTGAGCGCCCGTCAGTCCCCGTCAGTCTCGTCAGCCCCCGTCAGCCTCCGTCAGCCTCGTCAGCCTCGTCAGCTCCCCACACGCACCACCCGCCCCGTTCCGCGCAGTCTGATCGGTTCTTACGTGGGAGGCACCGAGGTGTTTTGTTGTACCCAGTGACCGGGTCTGCCTTCGGGACGGTCGTTTTTTTGCCCGTTATTTGTGGATAAAACCCGCCCTGCAAAAGACGGGCAGACAGCAAGGCAATGGTCAGACATTTTTGAGCACGTGCGTGGCTGTGACTTGCCTGTCAGATGTAATAAAGCATGATAAACATGGATTTCTTTATAACCACCCACACCTGCATCCTACAGCACAGAGGAAACCAAAACATCAATAGAATAATGGAATCCTTTGGTTGGAAAAGAACTTGGAGATCATCAAGTCCAACCATACCTGTCCACTACTAAACCAGATCTCTGAGCACCCCATCTACCCGGCTTTTAAACACCTCCAGGGATGGTGACTCCACCATCTCCCTGGGCTGCCAGTTCCAGTGCCTGAGAACCCTTTCAGTGAATAAATTTTTAATGAATATTTAATCTAAACCTCCTTCAGCACAACTTGAGGCCGTTTCTTCTTGTTCTGTCACCAGTTACCTGGGAGAAAAGACACACACCTGCCTTGCTACACCCTCCTTTCAGGTAGTTGTAGACAGTGAGAAGGTCTCCCCTCAGCCTCCTCTTCTCCAGACTAAACAACCCCAGCTCCCTCAGCCGCTCCTCGTCACACTTGTGCTCCAGCCCCTTCACCAGCTTCATTGCCCTTCTCTGGACACACTCCAGCACCTCCATGTCCTTCTTGTAATGAATGAGGGGCCCTACACTGGACACAGTATTCAAGGTGCGGCCTCACCAGTGCCGAGTAGAGGGGGAGGATGATGTCCCAGGTCCTGCTGGCCACGCTGTTTCTGATACAGGCCAGGATGCTGTTGGACACCTGGGCACACTGCTGGCTCATGTTCAGCTATTGTCAACCAACACCCCCAGGTCCTTTTCCACCAGGCAGCTCTCCAGCCACTCCTCTCCAAGCCTGGAGTGTTGCATGGGGTTGCTGTGATGCAGGTGCAGGACCTAGCAACTTGGCCTTGTTGAACCTCATACAGTTGGTTGCAACCCATTAATTGAACCTGTCCAGGTCCCTCTGCAGAGCCTTCCTACCCTCAAGCTGATCAACACTTCCACCCAGCTTAGTGTCATCAGTAACGGAGTGTGAACATGCACATGCACCTCATCCCACAGTGTGTGCATGCGTGTGTTTCTCTTCCCGTGTGGGACTTGAGCTCCATGCTCCCTCAATGCCCCTGAGGTCTCCAGAGGCTGCAGCGTGCCGTGCCATGTCTCCCAGGGCTCAGCTGGCAGCAGGGCAAGGGGTTCCCAGCCTTGGGCACCTTGATTAGGAAGCTATTTTTTCTTCTTCATACCTGCAAAATAAATCCTTTGAAGGGGGAATGGCAATCTGCTACGCCAGGACCCTGTTCCCACTGGCCTGACAGCAAGAACTGCCTATGGGCTGCATGGATTCACTTGAGCCAAAGTGAAACCGAGCCCAGCTGGGCAGAGGGCTTGTGGCTCCTCTCTACATGCCGTGTGTCTTTGCCTCCTGCCCCACGTTGGCTCAAGCAGACCGCACTGTTTTCCCTGCAGAGCCAACTTTCAGCCAGATTGGCAAACAGCGAAGTGATCCTGCTCGCTGCACAAGAGCACGGGTGCCCCTGGGCACCTGGTGAGGACTCAGCCTGGCACAGAAAGGCACCGGCAGGATTATCCCTCGAGCAGCATCATGATCCTACAGCATCACAAACCAGAGGTGAAGCCTGGCCCTGGCTGCACCCCGGCGTCCCGAGCAGCGTGGCTGGGCAGTGCTGTGCTCACAACAGCTTCAGGCACCCTCCGCCCAGCAGATGAACTACCATCAAAGCAACTGTTATCTAACAAGGTTTGTCCTTCGTGTTTTTTTATTACATTCTCATCATTCTAAGCATAGTAAGAAAAATATTGTTTAAATATTTCTGGTTTTCACACTGGAGCCCCCCTTTCCACCTCATTCCCCGTTGTTGCTAGAGCCATGCACTCCAGCGATGCTCTGACCTGCTGCGCCGAGGGGATGGATGCTCAGGGTCTCGGGAGGCTCTTCCAAATGTTTTTATCCACATGGTGCCTGAAACCTTTAATGAGGACCATGCAGTTAAGAAATTTTAGCTCAAAACTAGCACTAGAGCTTGGGAAGGTGGGTCTTTGCCTGGTGTAAGAGATGGAAAGAAAAGCTTTAATGCTGATACAGGCCGGGCCAGAAAATTGAAATACGGAGTTAACGCAAGGAAAAATATTTACCCCTCTACGACTTTGAACTTATTTGTTTCATAAAGGGCATTAATATTTACCTTCTCTGTAAAAGAAACCTGCACTTTTTTCTCAAGAAAATATTTTTCTGTTTGAAAAGGCCAAACTAGATTTATTTTTAAACTTTATCAATTACAGAGCAGAATGTGTCCCAGGACAACCAAAATAAGGCAGAGGGAGAAATGGTTTCTGTTCCTAGTGTAATGCCACAGTTTAAAGTTACCAGGATTGAAATGGAAGAGCTGGGGTAGCTGAAATTCTGGGTCTTATCAGAATTCCTGTTGTGAGGAGGAAATGCAGAGGCTTTGAATCTTGTGCAACAGATAAAATCAAGAACAGAAGTTATTCCATGCAGTATTTTTACATAAAGGCCAGCTTAAATCCAACATGCTACTGTGTTTATTTCAAAAATTAATACATGTGCATATTTGTAGCATGCACTCTAACAGGATTTGCCTTATGATAGCCAGCAGCATTAGTTTTAAATATCTTTGGTCCCTTTCTTTGACAGTGCAGCAATGATAAGAACTATTTCCAAAACTGATAACAGAGAGTAATTTTAACAATTAGTAGCAACAATTTTATATAATTTTTGGATTTTTATATGTTCAGTTTTCAGATCCCTCTTTGTTTTCCACCAGAGTTACTTTGTCTGCATCATCTGGCTCGGTCTAAACAAGTTCAGTCTTCGCAGGCTCTCACCAAAGCGTAGGACTGTGCACATGGATGACTGCAGCGGGTCACTGCGTCACAGCCTGGAGCCGTGGAAGGCTTTGGGTGCTGGGCTTTGCTTTTTAAGGTGGGCACTTGGTGTTATGTTGAAGTTTCTGATGCCATGAGCTCAGTTCCTTGGAGGCCGAGGTGTTGGGTGGGTGTGATGGGGAGAGGAGCTGGTGGTTGCTGTGGGTTAGTGCTGACATGGAGTTTGTGGATTCTCACAGCACCCCTGCCTGATGGCCTGCTGCTTTTTTGAAGATTGCATTTTTTGGGATGTTTGTCTGCGTTGCTGATTTCCATCACCAGTTTCATTCCTTCCATTGCCTCCCATGACCTTTTGGGGGAGTGTCAACAAATTAGCTTCGGGTATTTTCCTCCTGCTTTCCTTTCTTTCTGTCTTTCTGTCTCTTCTTAAAGGAGTTATCCCTTCATTTTCTTCCCAATAAGTAATGATGCTGGATTGCTGCTTTCACCTCATCCTTCTGTACACTGATGCCAGACAATAAAATATATTTGACATTTGAAATTTATCCTTTCAACTGAAAGAGATCACCTTTAAAAGGGCACAGAAATAACCAAAGCTTTAAGGTGTGTTATCGACTTCAACAAAACCACTCAGGTAATGAGAGAAAGGAGTTGATTAATTGCCTTTTCATTCTGTAATCCATTTGATGATTCAGATCTGAAGGACCAAGAAAGCCTCTCCTGACACATCAAGCCATTCTCAAGGTGGCTTGAGATTAACAGATGAAATATAATACACTGTGATATGATTTAATACCTTAAAAGTAGAGTAAAAGGATGACTGTCATATCTAGAGTCACATTTAGAGGAGGGGGAGCTAAGTCAGGGGCTTCGTTCACTCCCATCTGCGCTCTAACATCCCAGAGGCTCGTTTGCTTTTTCAGGGAAAACCAGCAGCTTTTGATGGCACAAAGCACAAATGGCCCTGGCTGGAACATTGTCCCTGGGGTATAACTTTTCAAGCTTGCCCAAATTTTTCTCATGGTCTAGAAAACAGAGAATTGTTCGTCCTTAATTCTTTGCAGCGTATGATGTTGCGTCTTCAGTTATCAGCATGGGAATTGAAAAGAAATATAACTTTCCAGTTTAGGAAAATTACAACCCCATTCTCTACGATGTAACTTATTTTACATCAGGTGTCACTCCCATTTGCCTCAGAATGTTTATTTTTATGCCAGAACTCCGAGTCTTTCTTTGCAAGGAAAGAGGAGAAGTTGAGTAAAAGCATCATCTTTAAATTATTTATACCTCCTCTGTTTTGCAGTGGAAGATGCTTCTCTGAATGTTGTTCTAAAATCTCCCAAGTCTTTTAACTCATATATTTCATCTGTGGCTGATACCAACCAAGGGTCAAAGTCAAGCTGATGTTGAAGCTGCCAGAATTTATTTGTACAGAACTGGAAGCTGCTGAGTACATGACACTGTTTAATAAAAGCAAAAATGTGTCTGGGAACATTCATACTCATTTCCTGGACTTACACTATTTACCTTGTTGGGGCAGCTGGCTCCTCCTGGCATTTTCCAGGGGAACGGAGCAGTCGCTGCTCCAGGTGACATCACCTAGATACTCATGGGCACAAACCTTCTAAGAGTCAGGCTTGGGCACACCAGTGCTCCTCCTTCAGTAACGCAGCAGAAACCTCCCTTACCAATAATTATTTTCTTCTTACAATTAAGCCAGCAACTTCTTACCAACCTCCCATATATGATTGCTTAAGGAGCAAGGATCTTGTTTCTCTCTCAGCCCGTTAATCCCAGCAACGTCCTTTCGCAGTGATCCGGGACCCCCTCCCCAAGCAGTGTGAGAGCAGGCAGGGACCCAGCCCCAGACACAACTGTGGAGCCCTGAGCTGTCCCTTCCTCCTGCTGCTCCTGTCCTCACCACATCTCCCATCACCACGCTCCATCTGCATCCCCCAAAGCAACCAGAGTCCTGCAACAGCCCCTCAGCCAGCCCAGGTAAGCAGAATCAGGCATTCACCACCATGGAGTTAGAAGCTGATTTACCAGCATTGGTTACCTTATGAGACAATTCATTTCATCAGGAAACCATAAAAAATCCCTTCGTAGTCTTTATCAGATTGAAAAGACCTTGTCAGGCAATCCCCTTGCAGGGAGCTCTCTAGCAATATCGTCAGGGAATTATTTTCCTGGTTCAGTATCACAGGAGGCTGCAGAGTGCAGACACAGGCATCTCACACCTTAAGCTGGACCAAGAGCAGCACAGTAACCAACTCAGAATTTAAAATATTTCCCTCCTTTTCCCAGCTCTGAGGAAACAATCACAAATAAATTTTAAAAAGCACGCTACTACTGATCTGTATTTTATTAAATAAATTCTGTCTTCAGCTGTGCTTTAGCGAGTGCTTTGAAGTTGCTGGAGCTGTGAGTATATAAGTGGAAGTACTGGTTGGTTTACACTTTCTCTAAGTAACACCAGTGTTTACTCTAAGAGTTCATTGTAGATGACATTAATAACAAACAACACTGAGCTTAGACAGAAATAAATATAAATACTCCTTATGCAAAGTATTTGTGACACTGCAAAAACTCACTAGAACATAAGCCAGCAGCTGGTGGATCAGAAACACCCACATCCTTTAGCTTAGTGGCAAAATCTTGAATTCTTTGGTTCTTTTCATCTGAGGATAAAATCACAGATGCTCAGTGCAGAAAACAAACAAATATTAATAATTTGTATTAAGTGCATAATTTACCAGAGCTGGAAGTCACTTGTTATCAATTACAGACTTCATTTATTCCATCCTTGACCTTTGAGTAACTTGCAGTGTCTTTTTTGCTTCCAAAGCATATTAATTCAAGGAGCTTCACTGAAGGTTGTCAGTCTTTCAAAGGAAGTTGTCCATCTCATAGTGTACCCAAAAATGGATTCCCAAACATGTTTCTCCTGAGCTGGAAGAAATCTTCCTTGCTCTGAGAGTAGTTTATTGGTGTCTGTATCTGTGCACCCTGATCTTATGTAAAGATAGGAAAAATGTAGATGGATCAAGTTATTCTTCATTAAATCACAAAATAAAATCTAAAGGAAAAAATAATTTATCCTCCATAAAGGATATGCTATCATATTCCTCTGAACTAAACAATATAGTTTTCACTTTGATCAGCAGTCAGAATGGTATATGAGAATTACTAACAAAATCTGTTAGTTTTTATTTTAGTTTCTTCAATCATTTTTATAAACCTTTCCTTCTGATGTGGTAATGAGTGTGATTGTACACCAACACTAATAATAAAGTCTGCATTTCGTAACAGGTGCTGTTTAGCCAAATTCACAGGAAAGATCTCACACATCTCGTTCAGATCTCTTGCATACAGATTATCCTGTGAGGAAACAGGCATCAGACCACCTAAAATGAATGCTGAGGTCAGCAAGCTCAGGGTTTTGCTTGTAGAAGCCAAAAGCTTTTACCAGCAAGTTGTTAAAATTCATCTATCATCAAAAATGTTTTCAGACAGCACTAAAAATCCCATTTCTGTGAAAAATGGTTGCCTTTCATTTCAGAAAATGACAGGTGAAAACAAGCAAACAGGTAGGGATCCCATGATATCCCATCACTGTATCTTGGTAATTACTAAAACACACTTGAGTGTCTTCATGTTGCACCTGCACACGTTTTTTTTCACAAAATACTTCACTTAATACTTTAAAACCCCACCTTTCTCACCTGTCCCTCACATCACTCGCTAGACACGCACACGTGAAGCTTAATTGTGTTACTGCTTCCTTTTTCAGTATGGATTTTTTGGGTATGGATTATAACTTCCTTGCCATTCAGGAAATCATTGCTATTAAGGAAGTTATTACTATTATTACAGCCCCAGAGATTTCCTTTAGTGTGTTGTGTTCTCCTACAGTCTGTTCACTGAACCCATTAAAAACCTGTGCCTGGCTTCAGGTGCATATTTGGAAGCACCTAAATACAGCAGGCAGCATCCCTGCTCCCTGGTGTGGCCCCAGTGCCACCACGTGCACCACAGGTAACAGCAATATCCAGCACCAAAGAGCTACAGCTTGACATTTTCTTCCCATTTAATTTCATTTCATTTCTGTCTAGTTGCATTATTGATTTATAATGGATTTCACTGAGTGTCTATAGGCCTGTAAATAATTGTCTGGTAACTAAAGCAGTTGTGTCCATTCCTTCAGCATTCACGTCGTACAGCTCTACAGCGTCACTTCAGTAACAACACATTACAATTTATGGTGTTCTGCTGGTAATAAATGTCATCAGATGATAGGTTAGCTTTAGTTTTCTTTCTTAAATTTCTCTTTATTTTTAGTTATTCCTGCTCTCAAAAGAAGTGCATTGTACTGAAACACACTATTAGAAGACTTATTGTGCTCAATGTATAGGCAAATTCTATAAGCTTTTTGTCTAAGCAATCTAAAACCTATTTTGAACATACAATAAGAAATATTTACCAAGTAAAGTTTCTTTTTTAAACTGGAGACCCCATTCCTGGCCCTACTAGTTATCTAAAGGAATGAACTGGCACACAGCAAGTGGGTGTAACACACTGTTGCCAGAGAAAGAGGTGAAAGCACAGTCTTTTTGGTGGTTCATGACTATTTTTAACATTAATTTCCTTTGTAATTATTTCCTTTCATGGACTCTGAGATCTGCAGTAGCCTGTTATATAAATCTCATCTATCCCATGTTTACAAATAATTCTGGCTTCGATTCTGTGTTCTTTGCACTTTGGAAATTCCCACAGACTTGAAGTTTGGGTGTATAAAGACGTATGTAGGATATCACCCCATGTTTAATACTAGCTCTGTACAATAAGCCTTTTGTAATGACAAATACCCACCTACATTTCTTTTAACCTCCTCTAGCGTTTTTGTTGGAGAAGCTACTTTTCACTTGCTGTCTCAATGACTGCTGTGTAGTAAGGATAATACAAAGACTTTGTGGGGGTTTATTCCTTTCATTGCTTGTTCATTTTTTTGGGTTTTTTTTTTTTAAAAAAAAGGGTGAGGAAATCCAACAGTGACTTTTTCATGCACAATTATAACATGGATTTTAAGGGGTAATGTAATTGTGCATCTGAGGGAATAATCACGCTTAAGTGCAGTTTTTAGGAAAATGATTTAGAGGTGAAAGAAGAGATAAAGAGGAAAAAAACCAAACATATATTGGAAGGAGAAAAAAAGGTATCTGTGTGATTGTGGCATAGAAAACCAGCCCAGAAGCTCTCTAAATTGTGCTCATGGAGAACCATTTAACACAGGAGACCGTGGATAGTCAGCTCTGCAACAAATTATTGTGCAATGCAACTTATCCATATTCATTGCTTGAAATATGTGTGCCCTACGTGACCAAGGGCTTTGGAAGTTGCCCAGGAGGTCCTCTGACACATTGTACATCTGTAATGTCATCTGTTTCCAATCTTTTGGGAATAGCCCCTTGTGCAGTATTCCTACGAGACCGCAGAGGTGACCACACTCAGCTAGAGCAGTGCTTGCTCCTATGAGCAGGAGAAGTAACTGCTGTGTAGGCATTTTCCAGGTCTTCTGAGAGTTTTCCAGGATAAAAGGGAACAAATATAGGTGAAGCATTGACAAAGCTGTAAGGACAGTGACTTAATTCACTGTGGATACCTCCACATGCAAAGGCTATAGTGTCATGGGAAAGATACTGCATCTTACCTCCAAGGCTTACAGCATGTAAGGATGAGCAAGGTGACTTGAAAAATGTTACTGAAATAACAAGCAGCAGTAGAAATAGAAGAGGAACCACTTCAATATCTACTGCATTCAGGGAATTAATCAATGAGGAGTCAGGACCAGCCATGGAGCTCTAACCCATGGAGAGCTCCTGAGCCCTCACCTCAGAGACTGACACAGTGGGATCACATCAGGAGAGAGAGCAGAGCAGCGTGTGCAAGGTTTGGTCCTCTTCTCAGTGAAATTACTGGAAGTTTTGACCATGACATCCATGGAGGCAGGGTGCATGTTCTTAATGTTCCCCAGAGACCCAGGTGAAATATTGCTGACACATTCACAGTGTAATCATTGCAGATCCCATTTAGCCAGGGTAGTGCACAAAGCAGTGCAGATAAATATATTGTTATTGGTAAGAAAATATTATGATGAAAACCAGCCAGCAGTAACACTTAGCAATAATCTGAGTGTCATTGCTAATACACAGATCACAACTGTCCTGGTTTTCAGCTGGGACAGAGCTGGGTTTCTTTTCAGTAGCTAGAACAGCGCTGGGGTTTGCTTTCAGCTGGGATTTGTTGTGAGAGAGACGCTGATAACACACCCGTGTTTGCATTTGTGTCGCTGGGAGTGAAGGACTTTGTGTTCTGTCAGTCTGCAAGTGCAAGATCTGAGGGGGTGAGGAATATTGAAATTAATGAGCTCAATTGGCACTTGGCTATGCCAATGGGATATTCCATCTCATATCACATCATGCCCAGTATATCAGTGAGGGGCTCTTCCTCTCTTGCTCTCTCTGGCTTTCACTTGGGCTCTCGCTCTTCCAGGACCGCGGTTTCGGTTCGGGATTGTCGCTCCTCCGGGATCGTTATCTGGGAACGGGCCAGGCTTGGTCAGCAGGAGGTGAGCAGTTGCACTGGGTATCACTCATTTGCATATTTTGTTACTGTTAGCATTATCACTGCTATTTTAATATCAGTATTATTTTAAGTTTCCTTTTATTTCTATTATTAAACTGTTCTTATCTCAACCTATGAGTCTCCTCACCCTTGCCCCCAGTTCTCTCCCCTGTCCCCTGGGGGGTGGGGGGCGAGTGGGTGAACGGCTGTGTTGGCTGCTGGCCAAGGACTGGCCCAGTGAAACTATCACAAGAACCTTGGAGATGTATGATTTTGATGATTTCACCTAATAGATACTTCACAAATTATATTTACAAGGAATAAATAATTTATAAACAAACAATTTATCACATTTGCTTTTGATAAATTAAACAGCTTCCCTGCTTGTATTCTGACTACACTATTCTGACGTTTCCCACTGTGCAAGGCTGAGCTGGGTTTTGCCTTAAAAACATCATCTGTCTTCATTTTCTATTTCTCACGTGTAGCTGGAAAATGACAGCTCAACATTTTCTGTTTGCGCACTGTGTCTTCTCCATCTACTTGAAGCTCCTAAACCATCCTTGAAAACAGTCATCACCAGCAGGTATCCTTGAACTAAGGGTGAAAGTTATTTAAACTGTCAGTGTTAAAAAGGCAAAATTGGTAACCATTTCTGTGCTGTTTAAAAAGCTGTTATCTCAAATGCTGGGTGCTTCTTACAGCACTGGTGAAAATGGCTTTACTCCTGTAATGATGGCAGGTTTCAGCTCGGGGTGAAGGGAACCCCTCTGAGCACAAGCTCATTCCCTAGCACTGGAAGGACATATCCTCCCCCTCTACTCTGCCCTGGTGAGGCCACATCTGGAGTATTGGGTCCAGTTCTGGGCCCACCAGTTCTAGAGGGACAGGGAACTTCTGGAGAGAGTCCAGGGGAGGCTACAAAGATAATTAGGGGGCTGGAGCATCTTTCTTATGAGGAAAGACTGAGAGAGATGGGTCTGTTTAACCTGGAGAAGAGAAGACTGAGAGGGGACCTTATCAATGTTTATAAATATCTAAAGGGCAGGTGCCAAGAGGATGGGGCCAGACTGTTTTCAGTGGTGCCCAGCGATAGGACAAGGGGCAATGGGCACAAGCTGGGACACAGGAGGTTCTGCTTAAACATGAGGAAAAACTTCTTTCCTGTGAGGGTGCCAGAGCACTGGGACAGGCTGCCCAGAGAGGCTGTGGAGTCTCCATCTCTGGAGAGATTCCAGACCCACCTGGACGCTTTCCTGTGCTCTAGGTGAACCTGCTTTGGCAGGTGGGCTGGACTGGATGATCTCCTGAGGTCCCTTCCAACCCCCACCATTCTGTGATTCTGTGAAAACCAGCTGAAATTATTTGAGAGAGCAAAAGGCAGAGCAGTTGATCCGCTTGAACTCGGCCCTCTCCAGCAGTTCCAACCTTCCCACGTGTCCTGGTCTCTGAGCCCAGCGGGCAGGAGCAGTGCCGGGGTGCCTGCTCGGGACAGATGGGGAAGCACCGCCTATCTGCAGGCAGAAGGAGCTGCTCCGTTTCCCCTTCAGCCCGCGGTTAGCCTGCTTCCTGGGCTGAACACGTGCACAGGAAAGAAGGGTTTGTCTATAGACTTATCTCCTTCCCTTCTCCTCATGGTGGCCAGAAAGCTTTCTTTTAATCAAGGAAAGAGTCAGTAACACTTTGAGAAGTGTCACTCTAAGTGCCTTTTCAGGAATTTTTTTTTTTCTTTTTTTCCAAGCAGTGTGCAGAACATTTTCTGCACCCAGCACAGCACGGAGCCAGATAGTTTGTAAAGGGAGGAGTGTCTGTGAATTGTTCCTTTCACCTGTGTTTAGGCATTCCTCTCTCTCAAGTATTCTTCAGAAACATTTGTGAGTTCTCATGAATGCATCTACCTGGCCACACAGAGGAGTCAATCCTATTCTTCTTTGCAGAGAGATTTTCTCTGTGCTTTAGACAGCACTGCAAAATGTGACAGCGACGTGACAAGCATTAACATATTGTCCCAAAGATGCCCACTAATTAGCTAAAGAAATGCAACATTTTACTATTTTGTGAGTCAGGAAAACAAACTTCAGATTTCCAAACAAGTGCCAATAAATACCAGATTTTCCATGAGTCAGAAAAAAGGTAGAAAACTGTTGAAAAGTCTACAAGATACATTTCCTAATCGCTGTATATTTCTTTGGTGAGTTCCTAAAGCAAAGTTCCCTTAGAGACACTACCAGAGGACAAGATGTGACATGAGGTTTTAGGGAACACTGGAGGTTTTTAGATTTTGTTGCTTTGAAACATGTTTACAGAGTTTACATTTTATTATTATTAAATTTAAATTTACAAGGGATGAAGAACGAGAGAAACTGAAAATCAAACTTATTATGGAAATTGTTTTCAGTATTAACTGGGCAATATAAACAACTCTGCTCTTACCAGATTTTACAAGTATGACTTGAAATTCTTTAGAAACTGGGTTCCTGCTAAATTGACAGTATTCCTTTGACTTTGACCATAATAGTCATTGCTTTTGCAGACTTAGCAAAAAGGAGAACTGCTTACTTTAGCGCTAGCACTTCCACAATAAAGCAAACCTGCTCTCTTTTGGCCTCCCACATTGTAGATGACAACTTAGTATTTCAAACTAGAATGAACATTTTCCTTGGTCCAGAGTCAGCTTTTGCTGGCAGGGAGCAGTCCTGTCGCAGCTCTACATCCAATAGTGTCCCCTAGATGTATTTCTCTTTGCCACTGTCACCCTCAGACACATCCTCTGAAGGCAAATAGCCTCACTGTGATGCAGCTGACTGCTGAGCAGGGTGCCAAGTGCCAAGACAGCTGTTGAGTGGCCAAGCTCCTAGAATTGCCACTGTTTCCAATCAGGTCTGTTAACACTTTATGTTGATTCCAGATCTAATCCAAAGCTCCCTGAAACCAATGAGGACAGGCTCTGGTGGGGCTCTGATGACAACAGGAGTGATGGATTTGGTGTAACTACCTGCAACCATGTAACCCTCCCGAAGGCTGGTTTATTTTTTAATTATTTGTTCTCCATTTTCTTCATGATTCCTTCTTTGCCACCTGCTGCTGCATCTTTCAGCCACCTCTCCCCAACTCCAGAGCCTTGGGCATCTGTGATCATATGCAAGGTTTGGGGAAGGAGGAGGTTGATGTTGACATCCTGGAAACAGGCAAGAGAGCAGGGATGAGGAGAAAGCGCACACTGACAGAGCAGTGAGCTTCTGATGGAGTGACCTGGCAGCCCCTGCTCCCTTTCCCAGGACTCCTAGGCGGTTACACCTCCTGCAGAACCGAGAGAGAAGATGAGAAGAGTGATGATAGGGGCAGGGAGCTTGGAAAGGGCTGGGAAGCTGCATCCTGGACATTGGCCAGCTGTGTTGTTGATCTGTCTTCTGAACAAGCAATCCCAGCCTGGGACCTTGACACAGCCTTTCGGTGGTATTAACACTCTTCCTGCTCTCAAGACTCACTTCCATCAATCTGGGTCTGCCTGGGACTTAGAGGTGATGTCTGCTCTGCCTAGAAGGTGCATGTGGTGAAAACTTCCAGCTCTGATCTACCAGTCACAACTGAGGATCTCACCATGAGGGTTAGGCTCAACTCTGAGCCAAATACCCCGTTTCCCCTCCCAGAAAGGCTGTGCCTGGAACACAGTTGGGATGAGGTGAGAGAGCACACACACACATCACAGCCCTTGATCTCACACTTGAGACCTAACCACCATGAGCAGATGAGCATCCAGCTTCTTGCCTACTTCCCCAATCATCTCTGATGGTCAACTCTGCCTCAGCCCAGCCCTGCCACTGTGATATGAGGAGAGCAGGAGACACCCACGCTTTCACACAGGGTAGAAACCCACATGGCGCTGGAAAATGACTTGGTTTACAGCAGTAATTAGTTATTTGAGTGTTTCTTTCTAGATAGGCTACGAAAGACAGTTATCTGGGAGTTGAAATTAAGAGGCATCATGTTTACTTCTGAGTATGAGGTAATAAAAGCTGCTAACATCTGTAGATAACAGCAAAACGCAGTCCACTCGCAAGGGCTGCTGTTGGACCTTTGTGGGGACGCTTTGTTCACATCTTAGATTTGGGCAAGAGAGTCCATTCTTGTGCATGATGTTTTGTTTTTCTTGCCTGAACTGCAGTGCTCTTTATTTTAAATGCAGAAGGTAGAAAGCTCCAGCAAGTACTTCAGAAGATTATAATATACTATTTTACATATACTCTCTGCTGGACCGATTAAAAAGTATCAGCAATTCTCCCCGCTGTGAAAGTTCTTCCTCAGCCCTCCTGGCTCAGTTCCAGCAACAAAGTGACTACCACAACCTTCCTCTGTTCAGCTAACAACTTCCTGATGACCTTGTAACAACTTTGTCAATGCTTTACAGTTACCCTGTTCCCGTAAAAGAAAAAAAATATATGCGGTATTGAATTAAACATGCTTCTTTTTCATTTGCATGTGCAGTGCTAAGGGGCATACTCAGACAAAATATTTTGCATAATTTCATTGACTGTTTCAGTAAGAGCTTGCATGATAAATCCCAGCATCGGTAGACCTACGCTGTTTCAAATGTCAGCTTTATGCTTTTCAAGCATTAAGATGCTGCTTCTGGAGAGTCTCTGGCTTTATCCAGACTGATAAGGAGTCTTTACAGCAACAGTTATTGATTCCAGCCTGCCAAAGGTAGCACTGGCACAGCATTAGGCCACCATCAGACAATCTCTGCAGCAGCTCTCTCCTGGTTGTCAGCAGCAGCTATCTGCCAGCAGTCACATCCCCACAATTCAGCCAGGGAACAGACTGTGTGAGCTCTTCTCACCCACTCTGGTGTAAAATCAGCCGAGTTACTTCACACAGCCGTGGCAGCGGTTCGAATTCGATGAGCTGACCTCTGCGATGCTGTTGATGAGGAGCGCTCCAGTGATTCATTCTGCTGGCCGAACTGCCGGGGTAATTTCTGGCAGAGAGGTAACAAGCAGCTGTGGATAGTTATGTCTTAAGCTGCCACCATCTTTTCAGATCACAGCTTTAGTGTAGGAAACACTTAAATTGCTGTTTAAATTATTTAAACCCCGTATCACCTACTCAGGAGTACATTATGTCATTACAGTGTACCAGAGTTTTCCAGAGCCTTCTCTACATACATGTTCCTAGTGGTGGGTACTTTAAAGGGCAAAAGGTTTGTGCAAATACACTAAGCAGCAGAGGACTCAGTATCACTAACATTATTGATAGTACTTATTGTAGACTCAGATGCAAAATCATTATGTTTCAACTGAAGAACGACACTGCAATCCTTACTTGTACACATCATCCCTGTTACCATGATTCCTTCATAGAATCATGGAATCACAGAATGGTTTGGGTTGGAAGGGACCTTAAAGATCATCCAGTTCCAGCCCCCCTGCCATCAGCAGGGACACCTTCCACTAGCCCAGGTTGCTCAAAGCCTCATCCAGCCTGGCCTTGAACACTTCCAGGGAGGGGGCAGCCACAGCTTCTCTGGGCAACCTGGGCCAGTGTCTCACCACCCTCACAGGAAAGAATTTCTTCCTCATATCTCATCTACATCTCCCCTCTTCCAGCTTAAAGCCATTTCCCCCTGTTCTATCATTAACTGCCCTTGTAAAAAGTCCCTCCCCAGCCTTCCTGTAGGCCGTTCTGCAAAACTATGATGTGACCTTTTTCTCAGTAGATAAAAGTAGAACTGGCCAAAGTTATTTTTTTGCATAATAACAGAAAATTTGTGATAAACTCACATTCTATTTAGCAGTGTCAGTAGGTAAGCAGATCAGCTGACGTTTTGTGCTTCCAAAGAGCATATGGCCCTTCGATACTATTGCCTGGAAATGAGCATTCCCACCTGAGAACCGAGTACCACAGTCTAGACTTGACAGCCATGCACTGCAGGAAGCACACGATTTAACAGGTCGTATTTGCTTTCCCTTCCACTTTTACTGGTTTGTAAATTCTTCCCATAGCTCCAGCCTTTCACAGGATCATAGGCACCAGCAGCCCACGCAGCACGGCAGCCAGCGTAGATGCAAGTGTTTGCAGGGACTCATATCTTAGTTATTATAGTTATAATTTTACCTACTATGGAACTTCAGTAGTTTTTCTTCTGTCTGCAGCTGCACTTTTTTCCTTCTAACCTGGTCTGCTCTTTCTGACTATATCTTGTAGGTTCATTTTATTTTCTCTGCAACCTATGAAAGAGAAAATCAAATGCAGAGTGAATTTGCTGGCCTGTTTAAAAATTGATCTGTTTTAGTTATTGCAAGTTCAGAACAAATAAAAACTACAGTGACAAAAGAAAAACATTTTCCCACCTTTGTAAACTTCTTGTAAGTGAATTACCAGTTTAAATTCAAGATCAGAAAGGAGGCCAAATCGTCTGTTGTTCTTATTGAACCACATACAGAGACTGAATTTTATTATGATACAAAAGGAAAGAATTTGTCATCATTAAGTGTAATGTTTTCGGGAAGGAGGTTAGATAGGAGACTTCGCATTATTAGAGGTTTTTATCTAAAGATTTCCTGCCTCAAGTAATTGTTCTGAAGAAGTAAACACAGAGCGATTATGTCATTAATTCTCTTTAATTAAGTTCTGTGGTAAGTGTTGTTTTGTAGGCTCATTTGAAGAATTTTAACAAAATCTCTGGGGGATTATTTATTTATTTATTTATTTATTTATTTATTTATTTTGCAGATGCTTTGCAAAACTGTGACCAAATAATATGTTTTGTGTTCACCTTATTGCTACAAGCTTAGTTCTTTGAAATCAAATGAGGTGGCTGGTTATGTGATTAATTTTCTTATTTACCAGCAGCAGTCACAAGAAACTAACATGGACACAGCAAATGGGGTTAAAAATATGTTGGTTTTTTTAAAATTTTGCAACATTCATTTCTCAGCATAAGCATCTGGTCAACTGATAGACATATCTGCACACTGCTATACTGTGTAGTCTATATAAAGTATTTGTAATGGATCACCTACTCAAACACTATTAGTATCCATTATTTAGTTATTCTAAATACTCTTCCTGTTCTCTGTTCTTAAATGCTATTCCCTTTGACACTCACCATCTTCCATTCTGCAGAAAGCAGAATTAAAACAAGAGAAAGTGTGTTTATTTTAGGTAAACAATACACATACACATTTGCACACACACCTGCACAGGTGAGCACTACTTTGAAGACTAACAGCAGCACCTATATTAAGAACATCCAACAGTTCTTATCAGAGAAGTCCATTTTCAACTGTTTATAATTCTATTAAATTTGAACTGTTAACGTAGCCTGAGTGTAAGGTTAATGGGGTTCTTTGCTGTGAGAATTTCATTTTGCTGTTTCTCAGAGTGAAACACAGTGAAACAGTTGCTGTTTGGTATCAATAAATAAATAAATAAATAAAATTAAGATTTCTTCTTCTTTGGAAAGGCCTAGTCATCTCCCCATCCTGTGTCCTAAGGGTTTAAATTTCTCTGGAAATTATTCTTTGTGTGATAGATGGGCCTTCTGCTTTCCATACAGAAACTGAGCTGAATTTCAGTGAGTTTGAAGGTTCCACACACGCTGGTGCTAAGGATACATTACCAGCTGGAAGGGTTATGCCCTGTCCTCACAGAGCACCCAACCGTCCTCCATCTGCCTCCAAGCCTGCCCATGGCAGCTGCACACACTTCTGCCACCTCCTCACTCCAAACCTTGGAGCAGCTAAGGCAGGGGTCCCAGAAAACACCCCAATTTCCAACCCGGGCCCTGCCCTGCTCCACAGGGTAGAAAACAGCGTGAGGCTGTCTGATGAAAAGAATGGATCACAGTGTATCTATCCATAGAGAGGGACTGAACTGAAGCAAGGCTGATACCTTCAGAGCCTCATCTGGCAGTTCCTGAGTTTGCAGTCTGCACTTGTTCTTCTGAGAGTTAGTCCATATTGTGCACAGAGCCATGCTTTGGGCAATTCATTCCTTCCAGCTTCCCATTGCTTGAGATACTAAAATGGAATAACAAGAACTGGTTCCTTCCTCTTTTGAAAGGTGTGTATTTTTAACTTTTATGGGAGACTATAAAGAAATTTCAGTAGGTACTCTTCCTATCATCAAATCTGACAAACAGTACTTTTATCTTTGTCTTTTTATCTGGTAGCACAACATTCCAATTTTAAATGCAATTTTAAAGAGTTTTCCCAAAGAGATTTCTCCTCAGGTCCCTTAATAAGATGTTTCTAAATTAATCTCATGAGAACTTTGTATCTGTTCTTGTATGGCAGGCATGGTCTATTAGAACTTAATTTTAAACGTCCTTTTCTGAGTGGAGCTGCATTCTTGCAGCTATTGGTGGTGCAGGTAATACTCTGTCACCAATTAATTGTCTGATTACAGAATCTGAGATGTTCACAACTGGAGAAAATCCCAAACACCAGAAGGCACGCATTGCTGATGTCTGTAAAACCTGTCTGCCCCAACTAGCTGCACTCCAAAAAGCTCTCTGATTAAAAGCCAAGACCACTTGACAAAGTTCTTTTGGTACTCTCAGAAGCTCATTCTGCTGAGGAGACAGTCCCTCACAAGGCAAAGTAGCATGAGAATTTCATGATTATTATCTGTATTTCCTGCTGTGTCCTCTGTTCTTGTGCCATTCATCCTTTGCAGTACAATCTGACAATTTACCTTTCTCAGCTTCCCCTGTGCACTGTGCAATCCAAGTACTCTGCAGGATCTTTCATCTCCATTTTCTGATCAGGTTTTCAGTACATTTGTTTGCTTTTGGTGTGTTTAACCTCCAGTCAATAAATTAAATGTACTTTGGTTCCTACCTTTAGCATAGGACCTGAGCTGCTAACAAAGTTTTGGCCCTCCTTAATTTGCAGAGCAGTGTAAGACTTTTCTTTACTAACTTTATGATGATATTACTTCTCATTTGCAACTCTCAGCAGGGTTTAAAGCATGGAAAGTGAAGGGGAATAGTCTGCCATTTGCTTTCTCTTTGCATTCTCACAGTGGAATTTGCTGGTAGGGAATCTGTAATGCCAATGATTTTTCAAATGCTTCCATCTTCTTCAAAATTTTCATTGAATGCTTTTTCTTTTTTCACACTTACATATGTAGAAAACTGGGTAAAATTTAGTGAAGGAAATAAAATTATGACAATTTTTATAACTTGGGAAAATGACTGTTTTCCACTGTGCTATTCACATGAAAACAAATCCTTACTGAACTTTTTTTTTTAAAAGAATGCATCCTCTTTCTATGAATCAACACAAAGAACATTCTTTTCCTCCTCGAAACTGATATGTGCCTTAAGGGAATAATACAGAGAATTACTTTCTTAACCATTTGTGATAGTTTAACTTAACTGGCAGCCAGACAAGACACAGCCACTTGCACTGGTGAAAGGAACTATAGCAAAGGCTTCACCGTTCCTCCCTTGTGGAGACTCTGCTCCAATTTGCCTGCTTCTTTTTTTCCCAAAGGCACATGAGAGAAGAGGGAGCATTTGTTCTGTGTCTGTTTCTTTCAGAATAATGAGCAATCCTGCCTATTATCTGATTAGTGCTTGCTACTGTCCAAATTAATTAAAAAAAAAAAAGGAGGAAAATAATTATTTTAGTATTCTACAGTGTTGAATACCTCAGACAACACAGCTGCTTGACTGATCTGGGACAACTACTCTTGAGTTTTGCAGCTGTGGGCATGTGGAGGACAGTAACAGTGGTTCTGAGCAAGTATATTCTCAAGATAAAACTCACTGCTTGTGCAGTTTCTTAGGATTAGGTTTGCAGCAGCCAAAGTACTACAGGTCCCTGTTCTCTGAGGCAAGATTCCTTTGGAAAAATACAATAGGCTTTTTGAGGTGTTTTGTTAACAGCATCCAAGCACACAGGTAGGATGTAGCTCTCCTCCCACAAAGCAATAAAATACATGAACGATTAATAAAAGGTCTTGAATTCAGGGGATTATTCTGCCTGTGACTTAAGCCTGAGGAGGATCATTATCACCAACCAGCAGAGGATTTATAAATAACCCGTGGAGCTGAGTTTAAAGCATCAGTTAGCCTCTCAGTGGAAATTCAGCGCATTGTCTAAGTGTGGTTAGAGGCAAATATTATCTTAAAGCAACTTATTGTTTTACTTCACAGTGGCAAGGAAATAAGCATTTATTATCAGGACGACTGACATTATTTCAGCCCATCACTAAGACTTGTGACAGAACAGGAAGAAAGAATGAGGCAAAGCTGCAATTCTCCAGCAAGAGCTTTTTCTCAGAGATGAGGAGGAGTGGATGTAGTAATTCTGAAAAGCCTGACTGGTAGCTCTGGAAATTGACTCAGTCTACCCTTTCCTGGGCAGGTAGAGCAGAAGCAGCAGTGCTGCAGCCAGCCCCACAGGGCTGTGACGTGCCAGCAGGTCTCCAAGCCACTTGGATGTAGAACTGTGAGAACAAATTACCTGTCAGGTCACTCCACCACTTCACTGAAGTTGCCAGCAGAACAGCTAGGTAGTGTAGGACCGGGAGCTCTGTAAGGTGGTGATTTGTCCACAGAGAACTGAGATCACTACTAGGTAGTTTTGACTGGAGGATTAAAGAACCATTAGGTGGTAACAACTTTTGGCAATAACATCTTCAGCCTGATGGAGCAGGTGACAGCCCTCATATGCCTCTGTCTTTCTTCGTATCTGTCTATTGAGGCAAGCAGTCTCCTATTCCAGATTCTAAAAAATGTTGTTTTAATAAAAGTTTCCTTTATGTGTTTCTCTAAAGGGTGTGCACCTATTCTATCTGGCCAAGAATTTTGCATCTCCTTCAGCTAGCTGGTTAGCGTATAAGGGCTTGTGACCTTTATCAGATGGTAAGGTTATACTGTTAATCTTAGTTTGTACATTCAACCCCATGCCTGGTAATATGGCCCTTACATCTTTTGTGAAAATATGTTGCATACCTGCCAGTGAAAACATACAATATTATTCTTGCTAACACAGTGATATCACCTCCAAAACTTTTGATAAATGCATATGCAAAAGCAAAGCACTCCAATACCAAGCTGCTAGAATTGTGATAATTTAAAAATAATGCTTGAATAGGCTAGATTTTCTATTCTTACCAGTTCAATGATTATTCACTTGTTATTAATGGCTACAAAAAATTTTCATTGTTCTTAAGAACACTTATAACCTCTCTGTTTATATTATCTGTCTAGGGATACTGAAGCAGCCTGATACTTCCCTTCCTTACAAGATGAGTTGCAGGCAAGAGGGAACTGGGAAAAAAAGAGAAGGAAGAGACTTAAAAATGGGGTTTTTTACACATAAAAGCTGTAGCACTGTACTTGGCTAATAGAAGTATAACAGTCCATACAGTGTGAATGTAATTAAGTATAAACCAGCCCATGGAAATATGGGCAAGCAGATAAGCACTACCAGTGCAAGCCACCTGTAAGGAAACAATCCTTGAAGCCTATGACTTCAGAAGAGTAATGTTAAGGTGCCATGGCTGCACTAAACAAGGTAAAACTAGGTCAGAATGCTCTCAGTGAAACACTCCACTTTCAATCTACACATTGTACAATGAAATTTAAACAATAAGGGGAAGAGGAGCGAAATGAGCAAAATCCAGCTGCTGTCAGGGCCCTGCATGTACCAAGAGGCTCTGCAACCTCCTTACACCCCTCTGAGACACCTGGCTGCCTGTCAGTACAGGTGTGTGAGAAAGGCCAGCTCTGAAATGCCATCTACCCACAGCCACTGTTGAGTCAGGCTTAGGCTGAATGGACTTCTTGGCTTGATCTCGGACCTGCCCCATCACTACAGGCTTGCCTGGCAGTCCCTGAACTGTGGCTGACCCTGGTGAGTGTGACCAGACCTGCCCTGCCTTGCTGGAGTCCTGGGAGACTGCAGCCAAGTCGGTGAGGTCACTGCCCCTCCTTGTTTGTCATCACCCATAGTTTTTGGCTCACTTTCCCTTCCTGCTGTTCCAAGTTACCTTTTTCACTAGAGATGGTCAGGAGAATAGGACTGGAAGAATTACAAAGCAGCCAATGGTGCTTTGATAAGGGAACAAATTACAGACTACTCACTTTGTATTCATCCAGAGGACAATAAGGGGGTAAAATCAGCAAACGTGGACTTGACCAGCTCTTCTACTTTGTAGATGGAACATCCAGCCTAATGGTGCAGGGGTGACCTCTAAGTTATGTACAACTTCACTTTAATTAAGACTTTTGATACTGTTTTACTATATCAAGATGTGAGTGGTATTCTCACATGAAAACTAAGAAACACTGGACAAAATGATGTTGTTATTAGGTAAGTGTTGAAAGCTCATTTTCAAAATAATTTCAAAGTTGGCCCTTGACTATGTCAGACCTGGATGTGGGCTTATTTAATATTTTAATTAATAGCCTAAATGATAGGCATAGGGAATGTTTTATGTAACACTCTTTCCAAAAGAAAAACAGCAATTGTTCTATGAGGTATCAACAGAAATATACCATGTAAGTGAGGTACTCTGTTGTACTTGGAACTTGATATAGCCTAAATTGTAACATAATGCTTCCTTATTTGAGTACTGATCTCGGTGTCAAAAAGGTTTAGGATAAATTAGAGAGATGAGCAAGTGGTGAGAGGTTTAGAAAACAAGGCCTTTGAAAAAGAGTTGAAAAAAACTGATTTCTTCTGTATTGGAAAGTGAAGATGTGGTGAAAGATGGGTGACATCAAATGTGTAAAATATTGCCATAAAAGCATGGTGACCAACTGTTATTCTCCATGACATCAAGAATAGAACAAGAATTCATCAACTTTCTTTATGGTAAAGGAAAAATCCATCTTACATATTAGGAATAACTTTCTAACTACATTTTAGCACTAAAAGAGATTTTGTGGAATCTGCATTGCTGGACATGCCTAAGAACAGGACATACAAATATCTGTGAAAGTTATTAGACTTGACCCCAGAGAACGGAATTGATGACTGGGATTATACCTGGTCCTATATTTCCATGGTTTCTGAGACCTCTATTGTAGCAAAGTAGATCTTCATTTAAATGTGATATCCTATAATCAACCCAGCTACACTATATTATTACCTTAAATTGGTCATTGAATAGTTTCCTAGACAAGAAAGTTCAATGCATAATTTATAAGCCATTTTGTGTACTAGTAATGGATGTATATTAATACATATTTTCCACAATCTGACTAAGAAACTCATCATATTCAGCCAACCTATTGACCTCTCTGTCTAAAAAGACAGAAGAGAAAATACATTTAAAAAGCAGCTAGCACTAAGTGGAGTGAACTGTACACGTTCAGTATTTCATCATCTGAAAGACCAGTTGTATTTACTGTTATTTCAATCACAATACAAAAACATATTCCCAGAAGTCTTCCCTGGAACAGAGCAGTGGCTGTTCATACAGCAGCAAGACGGCCAATCCAAATTGAGGGCAAAAGGAGCTGGGCAATGACCCAAATGTATTTTCTTGAGCTGTAAATTAGTGAATGAGAAATGAACATTTTGGTTGTCTGAGATCAGCTCTCACACAGAATGTTTTATTTTCCTTATTCCCAGCCTGCCCTGATTTTAAATGTATGTCAAAGTTATTTTTCAGCCTTGAAAATAAATGAAAATAATGTAATTTCTCATGCAGAGATAAAGATGTATGCATATTTTATATCAACTAATATGACTTGCTTTCTGCCAATGCTTTACTTAAAAGCTTGTAACACTGATGTTTTTATTCTGATAAAAAGGGAAAGACCTTGAGACATCATATCCTTGTCTGCACAGAACTGCACAGATGAGGGCCAGCTTCTCATAAATCCCTGCAGCTTGAAGGCTGTAGTAAACCTTCGGTTTAACTACGTTCCGAAAGACGGGAGGCATCTGCAGGCATATGCAGCATCAAAGGATGTAACTCTGTTTACCTACGTGCTCCAAAGAAACATTTAGAAAGCAGAAGGCATCAGGCCAGGCAATTTAAGAAGCAACTGTCTTGGCTTATTACCCACAATCTTCTTTGTTATTTCGACTTTCATCATCAGGGCTTTCAGAAGTGACTTGTTTGCACCCAAGATGCCATCAGTGTGAAAAGCTACTACTTTGCTCATCGTTTTCCACTTCTCCCCAAATCTTGCATGTCCTATGACAGGAAAGTTGTTATTCATGACACCTTATGCCTTTTCAGTGTCTTCTCTGGCTGCTGTAAAGAGAAGTGATCATCTTCTCTTTAGAGCTGCCAGATATGACTGCAGTTGAAAGCAATTTCAAACCTTTTTTTGCTGTGGAGCAAATGATTTGGCCATGAACTTGTTATGAACTTAGGTTTTGCTTAACATTTTGAGTAGTGGGTACACTATAGCAATTATTTATGTTCTTTAAGCTCTTTGAAAAAATAAAGCACTCTATAAGCATTAAACATCTGTACGTATGGCAACATGACCGTTCCCAAGCGAATACTTGCACAATGTTGAAAGGCCTCAAATGAAAACACTTTTAAGAAGCACAGAATTCAGAAATACTCAGTTCTCTTTTTCTGCTCATGCTAAGCAATGCCCACTCATCGTGTTCATGTCACTCCTCACAAGTGAAGCTCTGTGGCTGAGTGTGGTGGTAGCAGGATGGAGGAAGCTAAGCCCTGCAAGCTTTGAATAGAATTGAGAAGCAGCTTTGTACCTGGGACCTGGGAAGAAGTGGGTAAAAGACAAAAAATGGAATCCAAGATGATCTTTGGCATAAAGAAAAGAAAAGCAGGAAAAGGAAAAAAAAGTAAGGAATTTAATTCCTAAAAAGAAAACAAGAGAAAGTCACTACTTATTTCAGTAACTCCATATTTAATAGAGCATTTTACTTTGAAGTCAGTCACCAGCAAACACAGGTGTGATCCCTTTTCAATATGCACATCCTGCAACGGACAGGTACATAGGAACTAGTTTTGTGCAGAAATAGATTTTTAATAGGCTTTATAACTATTTCCTGCTCCAGATTTCTCCAGACAAGACTCAAACCTACCTCTTTAGCACCTGAAGTGAGAATAAATCTTGTCCATTCGAAACGACAGTCTCACAATTAAGCAAAGCTGTGTTTTGTTATCCTCACAAGCTCTTGTTTATCTTGTGTAAACACTGAGGACAGAAGCACTTTTTAAAATAAAAAATGGTATTTTTAAGCTAAAATCATTGGAGTGGCTCCATATGCTGTGATGTTCAGATGAAATCTGAATCAGGGCAATTTTCTGCCCATCTAAATGCCATCCAGCTTCATTATCTCTGCAGCTCTGAACAGCAATAAAAATGGTACCTGGTAGCCTAGACTCAGGTTTTTCGATGTCCAGAAAAGAGCAAAAGTGTTTGAAAATGTTTTTAGCTTGCAAATTTATTGTATAATTTTATATTAGAAAGAAGCCACATACTGGAACAACAATAACAAAAAAAAGCATGTGAGTGATCTGCCACGAGTATTCAAGTCCTTTGGAGAGCTTATAAAATAGTAAGATGCCAGAATTTCAATGAAATTTCTAAACTGGTCATTGGAAGCTTGTTTTTATTATCAGATTTAAGTATAAATGGCCAACACCTTTCTGGATCTTCCTCTGTTAAAAAAACAATTTGGTACATTGCATCCCAGGACTTGCCACAATGCTGCTGAGCTTTCCTTTTATCTGAAGCTGACAGATACTCTGCTCAGACGCAAATGTTGAACCAGATGCCATCAGCACTTTCCTGACTTCTCTGTCAGAAGTTGGTTATCTCATGTATCTTCTTCTTTTTCAGCTTCTTCCTTATGTCCTCTACCTATGTCTTCCTTGCGTCCTTCTCCCAGGGAAGTGTCCAAATCTGATAGGAGTCAGAACAAATCTTAGAGTAAGCCTTTTGGCATCTAAAACCCACTTCCAGCAATGGATTCTGGTAGAGCTGGTGTCTGAAAGTGCTTAATATGCCTCTAAAATGCCTATGATAATACAGAAAAACTTAGATAAAGCAAAACTTCTATTCTTCTGTTCTGTAGGACTTACCAATGGCTGAAGTGCAAGCACCACTGGCAGTAGCTGGGGGTTTTTTTCACTTCTGATAGCCTTTGACCTCTTTCTCTCCATGCTTGTAAATTCTTTTTCATTTCAATAAAACCCCCATGCACTCACTTTGGCAAAAAACCCAAATTTAATTGCTTCTCTTCCCAACAGGGACATTGTGAACCTGACAGTTCAGAGGCTGTCAGACAGAATTGCTCTTTTAAAACCTCTACATAAGTTTTCATATATATATATGGCATATATGTAAAAAAGCACAAATATACTTTTTTTAAAGAAGGGAAAAAAGGAAACCACAGAGGAAAAAGGGAAGTATCAAGAGCAACATACATTTTTGAGTTGAATTTTTTTTTCTTTTTATCTTGCTAACATGATTGGCAACGTATTTAAGAAGAGAAACCAAGTGTTTGGAAAGTGAGCTCTGGATCTAAATAATTGTCTCAGTCTTTCAGTTCTGGCTTTATTTCTGTCACTATTTCAAGGTTTTAAAACATGATTTGTTGGTAAAAGGACCAAGTGAGTGTTAGCAGTTCTAAATGACCTCTATTAGTTCAGTTATGACATCACATAAAATCCAGGTTACAACACAGTGACCTCGGCATTTCTGTGTTTCATAAAATTCTACAGTTCTCCTGTGTCCGTTTTGTTGCTGATATAAAGTTACACCCTCTGTGAGAGCAAGGATTTTCAATTCCTTTTAGAGCTTCCCCTTCCTGACTAGAATGCACCACCTGACTTCAGGGACCACATGTAGGTGGCTACATTGGAAAGCTCTCCTTACATTCCCTAATGCAGGCATTTAGAAGGACTGTTTGGAAGAGCCACCTCTTTTCTCCATCAATATATCAAGAAGCTAGGAAAAGACTCTTAATTAATTACTTAAATTAGATCCCAGAAGTTAGGCAGTGTGATAGTCTCCTTCACTCCTATTACTGCTCACTGCAGGATGTTCACCTGAGCTCTCAACTAATCGAATCATTTTGATGTAAATGACTAGGAGGGAGATGGATTTTAAAGGCTCTTTGCATTTATTATTACTATGACAGTTTTGTAGCTTGTGCCCTGCAAAAATGATATGCACAAATCAGCTGCATGGTGCGGTGCTACATGTAGTTACTAGACCACAACAATGGTGTTTGGCACGGGACCAGCCAGGGAAAACAAGTTATTTGAACAAAGAGGTAAGGTACTACCATAGCTTCCTAACAAAGGAGGAGAGAGAAGCAGGTAAAACACCTAACTACTTTCCAGACAGGCCTCTGTAAATTCAGGGAGAGCATTTTGCAGAGCTATCTGGCAGCCAAGCAACCACACGAGACTCCCAGCCTTGCCCTTTTTCTAAGGATGTGGACCTGCCATAAAGAAGACAGTGGAGAATGATGTAATTCTGAATTATTTATCCATTCCAGCCCTGCCTTTGCCTGTAAAAAGGTTTAAATGGTTTTTATTTCTTAATTTTGGGTTAATTCTGATAAGAGGTTTTGTGGCTGTGAGCTAAGTAGGTTTGTAGCATTATACTTGCTGAAAGATAATAAAGACAGTGATCACTGAATTGTATCTCTGTTTTCCTGAGACTATTCCCTTCATTTCAGGTAGAAGTACTTCTTGTGTCACAAGACCACCACATTTCTCAGCTACACAAATCTTAACACCTTACCTGCTTGTTTACCTGGCAATTTAGAAAACCAGCCTCCTTTCACATGATCTTGTTCTATCAAAACAAGCTAGAAATGTGACATATAAAATAATTCCCCAACACCACTTATTCCCTTTTAGATTTCAGAGCAGCTCTTTATCTTCTCACTCAGTCTCATAATAAATTATTGTTATTCTGAGGTCATCTGTAAATCAGAGTGCAGGCAGCACTAAAAAAAGTCAGGCTACCTAAAATTAATAAGTTTTAACAGAAGTCAGACAATTGGGAATTTTTTAATATAGGGAAGCTCAGGAGAACATATACATTTACTTTTAATACCAAATTTGTGTTTGGAACAATGCCCTCAGCCAGTCAGTTTTAATAGGACCATAGGATCTGCCATGCTCCATTAAGCCAATGATCCATCAAGTCCAATATTCTCCACTCTGCTTGGCAAATGCAAGATGCTTCAAAGGAAGGCAAATTGCCTGTCATGCCCTTGGCCAGCTTTTCAATTTGAATAGTCCATTGTGCAAAAGCCATTCCATTCTTCATGTCAAGTCCTTGTCCCATATGGTTACAAATGTTAAAGTAATCAAGTGGCATGAATGACCCAATGTACCGTTTTAATAATATTTAAGGCTGTGTTTATGCTCTGCTTGGGTCTGCTTCTCTTGAACTGTCAATTGGTTTTGTATACAATGCTCCTCACATTCGTTCTCATTACAGCTCCTGTTTCTACTCCAATTCAGCAGCCAAGCAAATCGACAGTATTCACAAATCCCCACAATTTTGAGTCAGTATTTAAAAATCAGTTAGAATTTTAAATATTTCTATTAAAGAACTACTTGGTGTAACAAAACAGCATGCAGTGATCAGAGCATTACAACAGCACCCCACTGAATTTCCTTTATTTGAGTCGTATTTTTTGCTGCACGGGAGTATCTTTTAATTTCGGAGGTGAGAAAAGTTTCTAATTCAGATATCAATATTTTGCAGTTTGACCCAAATAACAATGATAACAAATAATAATGAACTCTTGGCTAAGGAACCTGCTCTATTGTTCGATACTAGAAACCACGGAAGATATTTTCATTAATTCTTTTGATATAACTTGCTTATTCATTTATTTATCAAGTGATAATGATGCCCAGAAAGTTTCTGGGCATAACATTTTTGTTTTCTTGTTCTCTGCTGTTTTCCTTCAGGATTTCATTACCATTTGAAGGCCTGGGATATATTTTGCAATGTTCTCACCCTTCTTTTCCTTTTACTGTCTTGCACCTTGGTTATGATTTAGGAATCAGGGTTTCACAAACTATCTCAGACACGTCGGTTAGGTCCACCCTCCTACATCAAGAGGATCTCATATTCTGGGTGATGCACAGGTATCAGAAGGCAGAGCAAAAGGAGAGGACTGCAAAGAAAGGTCAGAAACAGTACTACAGCAAGTGGTACATTATATATATATATTTATATAGGATTATATAGTGTATTATATAGTGTATTATATAGTGGATTTATATGGATTTATATAGTGTTTTCTGCACTGTTGTGCTCCAAGGCCCTGCAACAGGTGAAAAGGGAGATAGTCACTATGAGATAGTGACTGTATATCTATAAAATAAAAAAAAAGGAGAAAACTTTCAAGATAAGTGCATGAAAAGAAATTATAAATGGACACTATAAAATGCAGATTTTTCTTTTCTTGTTTGGGTAGAGCTGGTTTTTTTTCAGCATTGCATGGCAGAGAGTATCTGAGGGATCTGATAGTTGTAAGAGACCAGGAGAAAACAAATATGAGAATATAATACAAGGGGGAGGAAAAGGTAGAGGAGACCAATGGGAGAAAAAGTTTATGCAGAACACGGAGTGGCTGAGAGAACAGAAGAGCAGGTGCTGATCTCTTCTCCCTGGCAACCAACAACAGCACCAGAGAGAATGGCAGGAAGATGTGCCAGGGGAGGGTGAGGTTGGACATGAGGAAAAGGTTCTTCAGGCAGAGGGTGGTGGAGCACTGGAACAGGCTCCCCAGGGAGGTGGTCATGGCACCAAGCCTGACAATATTCCAGAAGCATTTGGCCAAGGCCCTCAGACACACGGTCTGAACCTTGGGATTGTCCTGTGCAGGGACAGGAGTTGGACTCGATGATCATACATATATCATTACATATATAAAAGAGATCCTATTAATTTCAGAATCAAATTTTGGCCACTTTTTTTTTTTTTCAATTTAAAGAAAATACTCCTGTATGTCTATTAACATGCTCTTTTTACCTCCTGGGCTGTATATTTATGTGTGTGTTTTTAAACAGATTTTTATGTGTGTGTTTTTAAACACTCTTCAAATTAATTCCATGGATTTCACATGATGTCTACATCAAAATCAAATGTGTCAGTTCTTAAGTTTTCCAAAATCTCTGACTTGCCAGGCACATATTTCTGTCAATGGCTGTTTCACCTGATAAGGAAACTGTTTGTATCACTTTTCCCTTATAAACTAATTTTGATGCTCAGTATTCCAACTTTTCATTGGAATGTAGAGTGTCTACCTATTAAGATGAAACTTTATTTAAGCTCTCTATTGTTATCAAATCCCTGATAGTTGAATCTAGAAGCCTGGTGGGGGGAAATCCTAGACAAAGACTTCACTGTTGCAGGCAGTTTCCACACAGCAACTGTGGTAACATCGGGAAAAATATTAAGGGAGATGGAAATACCTCTGTTACGAGCATATAAATGCGTTGTGCATGAAAGACATTTCCTTATGTCTGTCTGTTGTGTTATTGCAAAATACTTTGCTTTCTACTGCTCTTCTGCTGAATAAGCATCTCTGGTCTCATTTTCTGAGTTTTAATGGGAACTGTGGTTGCTCTTTACTCCTAAAAACCAGGACATGAGTGTTTTAAAAATTAATGCAACCTATCAGGCTCTCGTGAGATTTACTTTTTCTCCTTAATTTGTCTGAGGTACCAGTCCAGCTGGATTTGTCTGTGTTCTGAAACCCTGGGAAAATTTCTGCCAGCTTTTCATCAACATGGGTTACTGTTTTTATTAAAAGCCAAATATGAAATCCAAACTCCACTAAAAGTGATGGCAATGTTTCCATTGACCTGAACTCACACAAAAAAAAAAGTGATAATATCCTTAAAGGATTTTGCTTTCCTGAAGTTGGGAAGTGGGAAATCTGATCTCCATACCTCTGTGTCAGCACCTGCTCATATGTGCCGGGGGTACCACAGGGACTGCTGAAAGACAGAGCTGTTGGGGTTCTTTAACATTACTTTCACCTCTACAAGCACCTTCCTCCCCAAAACACGTATTAATTGAATGGGACCTCTACTTGTTACCAACAACAGTAGAGTTATTCTAATTTTCATGGCACAAGATATTGCATATTCACTATATTTTAAATGGGCTTCAGGGAATAATTTATAAGTACTGTCATGTTTCCCTTTTCCCACACTTTCCCATGTGCCCCATCAGTGGCTTTGAAGATTGTTACCAGTAAGTGTAGTCTCTTCTCACAGAAACATCGTGCTTGGTTTTTTCTTTCTTTGTGTTACTGACACCTCTCAACTGCTAGAAACTTTGTCACTTCCTCATTCCCTTTTCTGAAAAGTGGCTTTTTTTACATACAAGGCAGGAAATCTGTAACAAAAGTTAACATAGGAATTTTTTTCATTTCATAACACAAAATATGTATATGGGATCCCCAACTTTGTAGGACACCTGAACTTGGCATGATTAAATGCATTTTGTGCGATGCAAAAGCAGGCTGTTGGCATCTTGTGGCTGCTTTAATCAGGTAAGTATGTAACTCCACTGTGTCTCATATTGATTCTGATTAACTCCTAATGAGTGTCTCTGAGAGCATCTTATTTCAGAGATAAGATGTGGCCTCTTCATAAGAAGTTCATTACCAAGAGGCGTAAGACTAATCCACCAGTTGCCAATATTATCTCCTGGTCTTGACTGTGCACTGAACAGCAAAACATTTCAAGGGGAAGAATTATTTGGTAGAGCTGGAAACATGATTTTTGCCATACCAGATACTGAACCATTTTTTCACTCGGCCAGGAATGACCTGGGAGCTCTGCAGGAGGATGTACTCCCACTCACAGCATAGCTACCTTACTTAGCAGGATCTTTTTAGTCTCCTCCCTTTGTAGTTTCCCATTCCTCCAACATAGCAGAGAAGCAGTTTTGGATGACCCACTGAGTCCCTGTCACTCAAACAGTTAGCACCTTTGGTTGAGTGTTATCGCCTATTCCACAGCAGCCCATGGAAGATTACATTTTCAATCAACACTGTCTGCTATGGTATTTGCTCCTCTTCCAACAAGAGGAATTTAATGCTTTGAGGTATGGCAAGTATTAGTACTAGATGGTATTTATTCAAGGGTTCTGATGTGATTTAAGAAAATTAGGCTCTGAACTATGACAGAATCAGGTAATCTTTCAGTCAAAATCACCAGACACCCTGGAGAACAGAGCTGTGAATGGTGCAAACGAGGATGAAGGATTTTTTTCCTCCTCAGGGAGCCACGCTTGTCACTCAGATCTGTCTTTTATAATGGTAAGCTGCTGTTTAAATATCTTTCTGCTAAGGCCTCACAAGGGAGAACGTGTCCACAAATTAAAAGATATGACAACATAAATTCACAAAATAATGTGAAAAACGCACTTGTTTCTGGGTTTAAAAATAATTGTGAACTGTTTTAATTCATCATGTGACCTCTTTGTCTCTTGCTATTATTTTTATCATGTCCTGCTTCCCCTATTCTGGTCCCCACAATGACTCAAATCCTGCTCCCCCAATTAGAGAAAGATGGAACTGTGTCCAGATATGTTCAGACTTAATTACTTACACAGAACCAAAATCATTGCTAATTTGCTAAGCAAGAGCTCCTCTGCCCTCCGTACATCCATTGCGACTCTCAGTCTCGTTAGCTGAAACGCCGAATACATCCATGTGATAAATTTTTCTATCAAGCAGCAAGGGGACAGTAGGGTGCATTGCATTCATCCACCTGTATTTGAAGCACTGTCAAAAAGAAAAGAATTACTTGTTAAAGATGTTGTCTTGTGACAATAAATTTACTTATCATGTGGTTGCCAGCACTCAGCAACAGGCTAAGATTCATGTTTCAAGGAGTACTGACTGAGATAGGGACCAGGAAACTAAGTCAAGGAAGAAAATCCAGCCTTATATATAAATAAATAAAGCAAATCTCATGAAATTATACTTTTAAAAGTTTATAAGCTACATATGGTCCCCATGGCAATGTACAGATAAGGGAATTGATTCTGTAGGCCCTTTCCCAGTAGCACGTCTGCTAACTTCTAATTTCTCCTAGTAGGAGTGAAAAGAGAGGAATAAAGCTTAATTGGCATAGGCTCAGGATCCTGTGGATTTGTTCAAAAGTGTGCAAAGACATTGGATTTTTTTAAAGACATATCTGGCTTGCCTTAGAAAAAAAGGAAATAACATGCAAATATGTAAATGTACACATGGTTGCCACTTAATGCAAAAAGAAGAGTATTTGTCCATTTTGTCTAGCTAGACATTTTGCAGACCTTTGAAAATGTAGCTAGTATCTATCTAATGGTTTTATTGGCAGGAGATTTCAGTAGCCTTTTAATATCATAAAGTAGACCACATAGGACAACTGCAACACACTGTTCTGAGGGCCTGGAGGTGATTTAACAGTACTTCATACACACTCACTTCGCATGGGCCTGAATGGCTGCACCGTGTGCATGAAATTACAGGCTCAAGTCTCAGGAATTTCTCTTTTCATCTCATTTAAAAGCCTTAAAGCATAATATTAGTTCTGAGGCTGAGATCTGCTTACAGATCAGTGACATCACATCACTCCTCCTTTTTTCTTCATGCTGGTTAACCTGTTTAGACTTTCATAGAAGTCCTTGATGTAGGAGCTAAACGTCCTTGAAAACACTGGGTTCTTGGCAAGTAGGCAAATTCCCAGTATGAGGCAAAGAAGGCCAATTTTGCTTTCATTACACTGTCGCTATTCCCACCAACTTCCCAATTTTCAGGAAAGTAGTACACACACGTTAGAGAAGGGTTTGGTGTACTGCACGACCTGGATTCTATTTCTAGCATTACCAGGAGTGTCTTTTTGCCTCTCTTCACCTGTCACTTCAAGCAAATAAAAACCAGTTTTGCCTCTTGAGACAAAATACTCTTACTTCTTTATAAAGCAGGGAAATAATAATTGGCATAATTGTATGACATAAAAGATTGTCCTACGAGAGAAACTGTTACTAGAAGTTTCTTGGACGTTGCTGATTCTTACATCTAAATCACTTAGTTTCAACAAGAAGGTCTTAGTGTCAACAACCCAATTTTCAACAAGCAGGTTAGATTTATTTTCATATTAACACTCTTGAAATGTGCCTCTCGGAGAAATTCTGGTAAGAGAAAATCCTAGAGCAAATTAATTAAATGACCTTTTCCCCCATCATTTGTCACAGTCTTACTGATTTGCACATTCAGTCAGTGAGGTGCCTCGTGGGTTTGGAAGGTTTTACTGCTGTGCTAGTTCAGTCTAAGAATCTGAATGTATTTCCTGATATTTCTGTATATTGAATGCCAGCTGTGCTACCTGTTTCCATATTTCAGATCTTCATTCATTTGCCTAACTTAAAGAATCTGAAAAAAAAATGGGAAAGAGAAATATGGAACTCATGTTTTTGACAATATTCCAAGGAAATTTTTTGCTGTGGGTTCTTTAGACACCTTATTTCAATTTATTAATCACTATTTTTTGATCACTCTCTTCCAGCTGAAGAATACTTCCAATAGAAATTTTAAAATCTGAATCATGTAGTTCTCATAATTTTGAGAGAAAAATTCCACCAGAGAGTAGTCAATCCATATAAACAAAGCCCAGTTCCAATCTAATTCCATCCTGTCTTGATCAACTCAGTCCAGTGAAAAGAATGAGGGATTGTATTCTGGCTGCAATTCCAACTCAAACATGAAATACTTATGGCATTAAATTCATGTCCTAAAAAACAAGAGCACGAAGCACCTTCAGTAACAGAATATCCTATCTGCTATGTTTCACTTTTTGCTGTAAATCTTTTCTGTTCAGTCTCTGTAGTAGCACACCTGACATTATTTTACTCCTGTCTAAGCAACTTCCAGGAAGCAGTTTACTAAATTAAAATGACATCACTTTAAAACCTTGTAAATTCAAATCAGTGCTCAAAAAATGCATTAGATCGGCAGCCTTTGACTGGCAAGTCTTTAACCAGCTGAAACAACAGACAGCACAAGGTTTCCTGTATTGCTCTGCCTGGTATTTCAAATCTACTCATCCTTTCTCCCTCGCTTTCTGCAGTTTGGCTTTGTTGACATCTATCTGATACTCTGATAACTTTAAATATTTTGGAGAAGAATGATGTTGGAACATTGGCATTATTGATATTATCTTTCAAAAATACATAAATGACTCGTGAACAGAAATCCCATTTCAACAACATTCGGCCTCGCCTAGGATTTTGAAGGTGCAATTTCACTACTATTAGGTTTCACGCTTGTTCTGGTGTTTTCAAAAGTGTAGCTTCATGCATTTTATTTGTCTGAATACAGCACTTCAGAGCCTCAACCATAGCACCAAGATACAGCAAGGATTTTTCAGTTCTGACTGTCAGGTAAGGCAGTGATGGACGAAGGTTAATCAGACAAGGATTCTCATATCCCTGTTCGGACACTGCGTTCTGGTAGCAGCCTGATACTTCAAACTGTGGTAAATTTTCTATACATAATTTTATTGTGACTGAGATTGTTTCCCAGGACAACACAAAATATTTCTAAGATTGCAACCATACAAAATACATTTGAGATTTGTAATGGATTCTTTTGTTGCCATCCTAGCTGTCTTTCAGGTAGGATCTCCTTCAAATAAGCAAAGAGGAAATTTTCTCCACTATTATTGTGCTGTAGAGTACAAATGCAAGCAAGTGCTGGCCAAGATTGACCAGAAAGCAACTAAAGGAGGAAGGGCAGGATGATGAAAAGCACTTAATCTAAATGCACAACAGGAACCATGCATTTCAGCTTGGTGCCTTTGTAACAGTATGATGAGAAAGAGAAAAGGATTAGGTCAATATTTTTTACATTCTCCTTTTTTCTTTTTCAGTACCGAGAAAGAATGATCACTTCCCTGAAAAATTTGACTGGCATTTCCTCTGTCACATGGGTAGTGAGGAGAATCAGGTTGTCAGAAGTCCATGTAGCAGCGGTATTGTGTAGTAGAAAAAGTCATGTTCTACACAGGGCTCATAGTGCTATACCATGATGTTAATAAGGTGGGGTTTTTGCCACTCTCTCACATGGCATTCTCAGAAGCAAACTACAGAAAGAGTTTAGGGGAACGTTCTATGGCACTAAATATATTAGTGTAATATATAGTATTGTAATTACTTGGTGAGTTATTATCATCATTTACCCCTCAAAATGGAGGGATGCATTGTGAAGGCTTTTGCAAGGATCACTTCCAAGTTGGTGACTAGGATAACTGAATATTTAGTAGTCATTGCCTTTCATTGTAGAAACAGCAAACCAATCTCTATTTAGACAATACTCAAATCATGAAAAACACAGCCCACAGAACACACAATTAAAATTAGTGATGGGGAACACAACAGAAAAAGCAAGAATGTGACTTTCTTGAAATTAAGAGCCAACATTAAGCCCCCATTTTATCTGTTTCTGAAAAGAAAATAAACCTTGATATGTGGAAGCCTTGCTCTGAGCATACATTTGGGAAGCAAAAGCATTTCTCATCTACTTTCAACCGTACTTTTATGTTTTGTCCTCAAGGGAAATTCTAGAGGCAATTGAAAGTCCATTCCTGGAGCCTACTGTAATAACAGAGGATTTTTTTTTTGAAGAAGGAATACAATGTGGGCAGTATTATTTTTTTAAAGTCAAAGGGCCCCTGCAAGCATACAAGGTTTGATGCACACAGATGGTTGCATGGCTATGCTCTGAAATATGTAACACACATACAGTACGTACAATTAGGTTACACCTAAAGTGTCCTAAATGAATAACCCCAAGTACTTCAAGTTACAGTAGCTACACAGTATATTAATTTCTTAGACAGCAAAATTTGCTCCACCATGTAATTCCACTGAAGCTCAATGGGTTTTCACATGTGACGAAACACCTTAAAAACCCACTTCCTTAAATATTTCAAGATGCAAACTAAGTAAACTGATGAAAACAAACCCCAATTCTTTCTTCAAAGCTGGAGCTAAGTACATAATCTCTGTGAAACTCTTGGTTGGCTTTTCCTGTCCTTCATGACTAAGAATTTTGTACATATGGAAAAACAACAAAGGCCAAACCAGAGCTGATGCTGAAAACAGTGCATGGTGTGAGGTAATGAGCGTTTTATACTAAGAGGCTACTGCAATGATGCTCAGCAGTGAGAATTCTATCTAAGCAGTCATATGTGGATTTACATATATCTGAAGTAACTGGAAAACTTACATGAATTTCAATTTCAGTAGGACCTGTGTTTTTGAATAGATTCATGCAAATTTATACTGATAGTCACATAATGCTTCGAAAAAGTTTAAAGCACGAGAAAAATGGTATCTCAGCAGTAAGCAGACAAAGGAACAGCTTTATTGTATCTATAAATTGACACATGTAGTCTCTGTGTACCTAGTTCTGCATGCTCCATGTATAAAAACACACATATTCTGCCTCGATTTTAACGGGGGTTGTAGTTTTGTCCCAGAATAATTTTCCCTATGGCATAACTCACTGAAAAAACTCATAATAATAAAAGAGGTAATACGCCTCCGCACATCAAGAATCTTTGTGATTGGTATCTATAGAGTATAATTAGCTCTGATTACACGCAACGGGCGTCTTAACATCCTCCCACTGTTTGTTTGTTTGTTTGTTTGTTTTACTTTGACACTACACAGAATTAAACCAGTCAAGTCTGAGGCAGAAACGTCTGGAACACTTTGGGAATCTTCACTCGCTTTTATCCTTGGTAAGCCAGTCAAAAGAACCTCTTTTTACCTGGAAATTTTTTAACTTCAACTGTTCCCAGTGCAGGGCGAATACTTCTCATAGTCACGACCCAGCTTTATCCGCGTTCGGCCGGGCTGTGAGCTGCCTCTGCCTTCGGGCCATTTTGGTAAAAAACTACCTTGTAGGTGGCAGCCCATCGCCTCCCGCCCTCACCACTCGAGCCTCGGCTTCCCTGGGAGCTCGGACCGCGGCGGGCACCGGTGGAAAGGCTCGGAACAGTCTTTGCAGGGTCCGTAGGCCGGCGGGGATCTCCTGAAGAGTCCCTACAGCGACGGCGGTGCCGGTACCTGAGGGGAGACGTGTGGGGAGATGCTTTTCCCTCAGCGGCGGCGACTGAGGAACGCGCGTAACGGCCCTGTGGCACCGGCACCTCCCCCCCAGTGCCCGCCCAACGGCTGTCTGGGCCCGGGGCGGGGCGGGCGGAGGTGGTGTGGGGTGGGGGGGGAGAGGTGTCCCCTCCTCTCCGGAGCGCCCGCTGCGGGAGGTGGCTGCTCCTCTCCGGCGCGGCTCGCCCTCCGCCTCAGTAACGATGCTGTCCTAGCGAGGGAGGATGACAGGAAGAAGAGAGGGGCAGAGCCGGGAGCCCTGTTTCTCGCTCGCCTTCCCGGCACTTCCCGGCTCCCGCTGCCGGGCTGCGCATCGCGCCGCCTTCCTGACGGGCGGCAGAAGGAGAGGGCGGAGGGGCGGTGGTGGTTTTATGGTGAGGGTTTTGTCCTCTCCAGGTGCTCTGTCCCCCGCCGGGCAGGGCTTTCCTCCTCCTCCTCCTGCCTCCTTCCCCGCCACACACGCTGCCGGCCGAGGCCGGCCGAGTGCGGGAGCAGGAGCCGCCGCCTGAGGAGACCCTGACCATGTCGAGCAAGAAGCAGGGGAGAGTGACCTTCCCCCCGCAGCAGGAGGAGGAGGAGGGGGCAGAGGAAGAGGAGCAGCAGCGCCGGCGCCGCGGCTGGAGAGGCGTCAATGGGGGGCCGGAGCCCCCTCCGCCACCTCCGAGAGCCGTGAAAACCCTCCGGGAGCCCTACGGCTACTACCCGCCCCCGCCGTTTGCCAGCACCATGTAAGTAGAGCCCCGGGGGTGGCTGAAGGGGGTGCTGGCCGGTAGCTGCCCCGGAGGAGCCGCCGGGGACCGACTGCCAAGTTGTGGGGCTCGGCCGCTGGAAGAAAGCGCCGCCGGCTGCGGGCACCCCGCTCCGTCCCGCCTACCCGAGCCCCGCGGCGGGAGCGCAGCGAACGGGCGTGACGGGTGCGGAGAGCGGGAGACGGGGCCGGTGTGCAATGGCCGAGGTGCGGAGACTTGGGACAAAGTGCCCTAAGGGGACGGTCCGGTCCCGGCCCGGCCCCACCTGCCCCCGGGCCCCTCTCCCTCCTCACCGGCCCCTCGGCTTTGCTCCGCTGGGTGAGGCGGAGGGGCCGGAGCATGAGAGATTCCATCTCTCTCTCTCTTATTTTATATTTTTTCTTCGTTTTTTCCCTTCCCTCTTTCTTCTGTTTTTTTTCCTTCCCTCTTTCTTCTGTTTTTTTTCCTTCCCTCTTTCTTCTGTTTTTTTTCCTTCCCTCTTTCTTCTGTTTTTTTTCCTTCCCTCTTTCTTCTGTTTTTTTTCCTTCCCTCTTTCTTGGCTGCTCAGAAAGCCTAATTACTGTCTCAGCTAAGGTTTAGAGAACCCATTGCACACTTTGGTACTAGCAGTGCTAATGCATCTCTTTTAAAAAATCATATTTTAAAATCTAGGCTGTAATAAAACCAGACTCCCCACAGAAATCTAGGACACCTGTGCGGAGAAGCCTTAGTTCTTGAGATGCATCTTATCCCGTTTGATGTTGTCTTTGGAAATGGCAGTTTGTTGGTTTTTCAAGGTGCAATAATATATATGTGCTGACCATGACTAGACTTACTGCAAGAGAAATAAATTCAGTTTTACTAATAGGGGTGTTAACTTTCTTCCCTCTGACTTACAAAATGTAGGTTGTCCATGAATTATTCACTTATTTTCATAACATGCTGCAGTTTAGATAGATTTACCTCTGAGGATTACTTGAGTATTTTGTACTTTCACGATAATATTTAGTTCTTAATTAAATATTTTAATTACCAGATGACAAAAACTTTATTGTGAGTTTTAAGATAACATATTCAGCATTTATAGAGGAAGCTTTAATTAAAATCACCCGAGAGACAACTGTAGAGAAATAATTAGAGTAGCACTTAGAATGGAATAACCATGAATAAAAGTGGTTTTTACCATCCCAGAGCAGAAATTCTTCACAAATATGCTGTACCCAGCAATCCAGACTTCAAGTGAAAGAGTCTTTCACGTGTCTTTAGCTGTCTGAAAGTTAGTTGTGCTTAAGTTGTTTGTCAGGGCTCCTTCTGTAGTTGATGGGATGAGAGAGGAAATAGCAGTGGGCAATGCAGCATAGTCATTTATCTTCTTTCTTGAGGTGCCCGTCTTTCTCCATGCACCATAAAAAGAGCCTAGAGGTTTAGTTTAGACTCAGATACTTTATTTTTAGACAGTTGAAGCTAGCTCAGATGAATTGTAAACTAGGAGTCCTAAACTTCTGGATACCTTTTACATTAGTGTCCTTCTGGAACTGTTGGCATATCCCTTTCTTTAAGAAATTAGTATTATGCAGGGACATCAGTTTGCACAGCTATAGGGACTGGACCCTGGAGTGAGCTCGGTCTGTTGGAACTGCTTCCCTGTATATAATTCTTGTGATCGTGTCCTGGGAGTCTGTGATGGAAGTGATTACAAAGCCACAGCCGGGTGGGCTGACAAAAGGGCTGACATTAATCAGCATAATAGGAGTGTAATGAACTGACAGGGCATAGAGGCTAAAGACTCACAACTACCATTTCCCTTATTATGTGCCCATGGTCAGCCTCAGCATAGCAATGGGATTTTTCTTTCAGAGTGTTTTGTGTTTGGTGCCAATGCCTCAAATCATAGCGTATGTTAATGAAATGAGTATCACTTTGCTCACAGTGCGCTCGGATTGGCACGCATGAGGCTTCATGAGAGTGAGTGTGAGGATCCTTGACTGGCAGAATTTGTCATCTGAATATTCAGTACTGATGAACAGTGCAAGGGGAAAGAGACAGGAAGATGTGAAGTAGTTTGCACAAGAAGATGCACTTAGTTGGTATTTGAAATGTTTTCACTCTGAAAGCTGTAACTTGTGCAAGGTGCCTGTCAATGTACAGCTGGCTCCCTCCTGTGCCAAATATCGCTGGAAAAAGTAATTAACCTCAGATTCCCACTAAGACTGCAGACTGGATGTAATACTCGTTTTACAAGGTACTATATGTCCCAGTGACAAAAAATGTGGATGAAACCTGTAAATTAAATGCAGTAGGCATTGGATGCCTGTCCTGAGTCTCTGAAAATCACAACTTACTTTCCTGAGTGAAATGACAGAAATAAAGGACTGAATGTAACAGGCTTTAAAACTCTTCGTTGCTGCAGTTGTATGAACTTGGTTCTTTCCTGGTGAGATGTTTGCCTTTTTCTGTGTGTGCATAGATGAACTCCTGTCATCAAAATACAGTCTTTTTTTTTTCCCCCCACAGAAATTCAGATGGGTGGTATTTTCTGTCAAGGAGTTAGTGAAGAGTAATGGTAGGAAAAATCTCTGCATAGTTTTTGAGGCGGGAGGGAAAGGAACAAACTCAGTATGTATACACCTCCTGATATCTCATTGTGTTTTGTTCCATTTTTTTGACTGATTCTTTCCAGTTTGGAGACAGAATTTCTGTGAGCTGACATGAGGGCATTTTGGATGATGGATTATGTCATTTCAAACCAGTGGGAGAGTATAGACCTGAGTGAGATCTTGCAGCTGGCCTGATTTATGTTCTGCTCTTCAGCTGAATTAGCCTCCCTCTTCTGGAAAGCCTGGGCAGTAGTTCATAAAAGGGGAAAGGAAGCTTTAATTTAATATATTTCAGATTTGGTGCAGGGATTCCCAAATTGTGTGGAACATGCAAACGTACGTGAATGTCACACTGTCACTCAGTTTTGTCCTCTGACGGTAACAAAGCAACATTTGAGATCGCTTAGTTTAAGGGATCTCAGGAGTCACGAGCTAAAATGCTGCTTATATGTATGTGCTTGCCTGAGCACTTAGTTTTGAGAGCAAGGCAATTATTATTCTTTAATTTTAGAACTGGGACCTCACAGGTTACTTTTGGCAGAATGAGAGGCTCAATCCGCATCTCCTGCGTGGCTGACTCTGGTGGTGTTGCTTTTAAATGTGTCTGTGCATCGCTGTTTCCGTGATGTACTTATCTGATCTGTCCATAATCACTGGATTCCCATTTCCTTTTCAGGGCTAGAATAGAATCAAGCTAACTAATGTTGTGCTGCAATTTAGCAGTGGGGTAAACTACTTGTAAATTGTTGATGCCATCTTCTATTGCGTTTGATAGTTCAGGGGGAACAACGGCCTGGTTTTTAGTACAAATGTTAGAAAATTGCTGTATGGATCTGGGAAGGCCCAGAATGAAACCTCTGTTTCACCAACTTGTCTCTTTTAAAATTGCTTATGACATTTGCAGTGTTGAAAAATAGGCTTAGAAACAAGATTATAAATCTTTTGAATTCCTGTTGATGAGATAATGAACAGAAGGAATTCTCAGGTCAACTGTTTGTCCCACATGTCTCTCCTACAGTTGTGAGAGTTTGAATGTGAAAAGGAGATAGGAAGGCTAACAGTAGAAACCTGTAATTGCAACAGTCCATGGTAGAAACAGAGGAATCATCATGCTTACTTCAGTCCTTTGCAGTTGCTGTGCTGCTCAAATTTCTAGCCTTGTACGTAGAAGTAACTCTGTCCAAGCAACCATATGATGCAGTGTAAGGTCATAGTAAATGTGATGCATACAAAACACAAGAGAGAAGTGGCCTTTGCTTGTGTGGTGGAAAATTTTTCAAAAACATTTTTCATTGCACATATGAAGGTCATATATTTTAGATGAAAATATTTAAGGTAAACATAAATATGTTAATCGTAGGTTTTTGTGTTTTTTGACATTACCTGGTGTGTAACGAACCAGTTAGTTGTTCAGAGTGTACGTAACATTGCTCTATCTGAAAGCTTGTGGTACTATTATTAGGTAAAGGTCTTGAAAGGTGGTGTCCTCCTTCAGGACCTGTGGCCTCACTAATGTTAGAGGTCTGCTGCAAAGCTGGAGGTGTCCTGCATTTGTATTATTCAACAAGGGGCTGACTCTAGGGTCCTGTCACATCTTGGTTAATTGTTAAGCATCTTGTAGTGGGTTGTGTTCATTTATGGCTATCACTGACATCACCGAGTTTGGCTAAGTAAGAAACAATGAACTAGAGCTAAGCCAGCAAATGGCTAATGGTAGCAGTATAGTTAAGACATAAAACTTGTGACTTGAGACATCCTTGGTTTATACTGATGAAAAGATTATTTTGAAGCTTGGTGTAGTTTCTGAAGTTCTTCCTTCTTGCCAGTGAAGCTCTTTGGCTCCTCGAAACAGCTGCCTAAGTGGTGCACACTTAGGGCCAAGTGAAACGTGTCCAGGTGTGATGGAGCTCGTGTACGTCAGTGAACAAGATTGCTCTTCTCCAATTCCATCCTTCTTATTTGTGCTGAGCAGCAAACCGAGGCCTGAGGCTTTATAGACCCCTTGGCCATTTTTCTGCTGTGAAATGTGAAAAATAGTTGTGGAAAAAATGGAGAGGCTCAGCTGCTGCTTCATGTCAGCAAAACAGGACTGAATTCTGTCCTCTCACCTTCCTTCTGCATACCATGTAGTGTAATTATGCATCCTGTGTGGTAGGATTAGAACTTAACGTCGTGGTGTGTCTCTGCTGAAGAATTAATATAAAGTAATTGGGCATTTTTCTTTCTAGGTGTTCTTGTGGATTTTTTGCCATGTGTTCTAGAGATTTTTGATTTTTTTTTTGTGTGTTCTTTCTACTATTGGGAACAGTTGGGAAGAGGAGCATCACTATTTCCATCTCTCCTTCCCTTTTTTTAGTGTTTCAGCCCTATACAGAGACAAGGTTGAGAATATGAACTTTAAAGGCTTTAGGAAATAGACCACAAATAATTAATGCGCTTTTAGTTCTATTTTAATCATATTTTTAATTCAGTCTAATGATACTCAGAGATGCAACTTGAGATTTTGTTGTTTTGATTATTTCAGTTGGCAAATGTTACATATAAAATGTACTGAAAACAGTTAAATAGTTAAAACTAAAATTTTAACCATTTTCTCCATGCTTTGGGATAGTTTAAAAATATTAGATGTAAGAACAGGAGAGCAGAAAGTGGAATAGGAAGCCTTGTACCTGATGCCTCTTGCACCAGAGCGGCGCCGGCTTCAAGGTCTTTGAATTTGCCGAGGGAAGAGGGGGAGAAGAGAGGAGGGAGGTATGGATGAACCTAACAGTCTCCTGGCTGTGTGGTGCTGTACCAAATTTTTTGCTTTTTATTTTTTTTAGGAGGGCTTGAAAATATTTTAGTCATTAAAATATGAAGCAACTCTCATCTTTATTTTGAGAAGATATTGCAGTCCCTTCAAATACATAATTTCTGTCACAAGACTTGCAGCTAAGGAAATCTTCCTTAGTTGGGAAGATACTCTAATGCAACACCTTTGGAAGGATATATCTCTTTTTACCCACGTCAGCTGAATCACCTCAGTCAGACAGTGGGGTTTTGAAAGATAGATAAAACAGAAAATGTGTGTCATATTTCAAAATATGCTGAAAAATTACTCTGAATATATAGGGAGAAATGTATTGTTATATATTTAATAAAAAATAAATGATATTCAGAATGGCAGTTTAGAGTCTTCTTAAATCAAGAAGTGAGCATAAGTCCATTTGTTTCTTTTTAACATTTTTTAATACACATACTTTTTGCTTCATAAAATTACAGTAATCAACTACATTTGCATAGCTGTATGTTCTTAGATGTGGAGGAAGAGTAGAAACATAACAGCATAGCAGGAAATAAGATCTTGTTTAAAAGGTAACTATGAAAAGACTATTTCTGGTTTTACTCCTGATTTTGTTGGGGAATAAGGTAGTAGCACGCTTTGGCTGTTTACCATGTGCACTCTGGGCTCAAATCTTTGTATCTGACTACTCCCAAATGTGAAATATACCTGAGCTTTAACACATTAAATCAATTTTGTGTTTAACAGACTCACAGTTTCTCTCTGTTGTGCAGCCTTTTTCATAGAGCTAAAGAAAGTAGTACAGAAGTGGGGGGAAAAAAACAAACCAAAACAAAAAGGGATCTGGTCATGGTTGACAAAGCAATTTGGGCACATATTTCAAAAAGTAAATACCAGTTAGCATTGCTTATACTGCAGTGCCACCCAGGTCATTTCTGGTAGTCCAGAAATACCAACCACAGATGAAAATGTAAAAAAATCAAATGCCTCATCCCAGGAGAGGCTCATGACTTGTAACGAGGTAACTTCACTTGGTCTGCAATGGGACTTCCCATTGGTGTTAACAGAAATGTTCAGAACGCAAACTAGCTTTTATATTTGTAGCTGTGATAAAGTGATTATGTTTTTATTTAATTTTATGTTTTGCTGAATTTATCACAACTGATGCAGATAGCTGGAAGGCCAGACATATTCTTATGACCTGAACGGAATTAGCTCTGCCCAGTGAAAACCGTTAGGGCTGACGTTGCTGCATATGGGGAAATCCAGTGATGTCAACAGGCACCTTTTGTGCAGTGGTAATATAGCTAAGCTTGTTGTTGGGAGATCACACACACACACCAAAAACCCACCTGCATTTTAAAAGCCATCACTCTGGTTGTGCATTTGAGCCTGCAGCAATTAGAACATGCAGCTTTTGAAGCTGCCTGTGAAGGTTACGCTACGTTCACTTAAATGCAGATGTGCGCACCAAAGGTGCATGTGGCATTTTCCCCTTGGTCCTGTCCTTTTGCAGACTGATCAGAAAGCAGAAATACAGGCTGGGTGGAAAATGGATCGTGAGCATCACTGAGGAGAAGGACTTGGGGATGCTGGTGGATGAGAAGCTCAACATGAGCCGGCAACGTGTGCTTGCAGCCCAGAAGGCCAATAACCGTCTCTTGGGCTGCCTCAAGAGAAGCGTGGCCAGCAGGTCGAGGGAGGGGATTCTTCCCTTCTACTCTGCTCTCGTAAGGCCCCACCTGGAGTGCTGCGTCCAGTTCTGGAGCCCCCAACATCAGAAGGACATGGAGTGAGTCCAGAGGAGGCCACGAGGATGATCCGAGGGCTGGAGCACCTCTCCTATGAGGACAGGCTGAGAGAGTTGGGGCTGTCCAGCCTGGAGAAGGCTCTGGGGAGACCTTCTAGCAGCCTTCCAGTACCTGAAGGGGCTCCAGGAAGGCTGGGGAGGGATTTTTTACAAGGGCAGTTAGTGATAGAACAAGGGGAAATGGCTTTAAACTGGAAGAGGGGAGATTTGGATGAGACATTAGGAAGAAATTCTTTCCCGTGAGGGTGGTGAGACACTGGCCCAGGTTGCCCAGAGAAGCTGTGGCTGCCCCTTCCCTGGAAGTGTTGAAGGCCAGGTTGGATGAGGGTTTGAGCAGCCTGGTCTAGTGGAAGGTGTCCCTGCTGATGGCAGAGGGGTTGGAACTGGATGATCTTTTAAGGTCCCTTCCAACCCAAACCATTCTGTGATTCTATGAAAAAGGGCTGTTTATTGTTCTGTTTTGCCCTCGGCGTTCAGTATGTGGGCCCACATCTCTCCTAGTGCACATTACCTGGCTTTTGCACTGAGGATAGGAGGATTAATTTCCTCTTCAGCTTTTCTGTCTGGCCTTTTACTCTTGTATCTAAGTTCTTCACTGAAGTGAATAAATTAGTTTTCACAATGCTCCTGTAAAATGGAAGCCAACTGTTCTTTTTCTACAGAGGAGGAACAGAGGCACATAGGACTTAAGGATCAAATTTGAAATTTATAAGGCCTGTTTGTCTCTATGTAGCATATATATAGTGATATATGTATTCAAAGCACACCCTCTGCTAACTCTTATATTGTTTATCAGCTGCACTGGTGTCTCTGTGCCCATCAAATCAGCTCAAGTGATCTTGCTCACTTGAGCTAATGGATTAACTGATAGCAGCTGGTGGCTGTCTTTCCAATACTGAGCAAGAATAGAAAGGAAAGGGAGATTGCTGATGGGTTTCACATGTATTTCCAGAGGGTAGTGAAGGAAGGTTATGGTATCCTGAGTACCTTTTCAGGCCTTTGGCCTCTGCTCTGGCAGGCGTAAATGCTTCTGTTCTTCCCCCAGCTGTGACCACTTTAGCCTGATCCCAGCTATTCTGTTGTTTCCTCTTGTTTTCTCCAGCTAGATGTGTCTGCTCCTCAACCTCTAATTTAGGTCCGTTTTCATTGCAACTCCCAGTCTCACTCCTCTGCACTTCCTCTTCCCTCTAGTTTCCTTACCTAGCTAGATCCAGCTCAGCATCTGATCTCTCTGTTCTCTTGGCCCATTCCTGTTTGCTCCCCACTGCTTTCAGCCAGTATTTTCACTGGTTCGTGATTGCAGTTTCTGTGTTTTCTGGATTGGCTTGCTCACTCTTTTTCTTCTGTTCTCCTCCTCTTTTCTCCCTCTTTCTGCTTTTGCAGCCAGTTTTTGAAAGGAGCTCACAGCTTCCCTAGTTCTCATTTCCCTTTCCTAAACAATCTCACTTTTTTACACCCAGGTTTCCTCTTTCCAGTGCATCCTGCCATCCCAATTTTCATTGAGTAGCTCTTTGACCTTTCAGTTTTTCTTGATTGTATTACAAGAGTACATAAGGGCTTTTAAAATATATATATATTTATGTAATGTTAGGTAGCTTCTTTCTTTCAGCTCCTGGAATGGTAGATATATAATAGAAATAGGGCCAACATAACCCACAGCATTGCAGAAGTCCATGTGGAGTAAGAGCTGATCCCAGTCCACACTGGATCATTCCTGGTGTGTGAAATCTGTGAGCAATTTAGTTACTAGCATCCAGAACGCCTGTTGAATGTGTATGAAATGTTGTTTTTCAAAGACTCATAATGTGACAGCATTGACTTGGCAGTTGAATATTCCAGATTTGGTTAATGTTTCTAGTAGTAACACTAGAAGGCGTGAGATCAGGCTTCACTGTGTATTGCTTGGCAAGACATCAGGAAGAAAACTTGTTTTCACCTCTCCTTTATGTGAGCTACAATATGGTAAGCATAAATTTTGCCTCCCTGAAACCATCAGCTTGAATGTCTGTGGTAGATAGTGTTAATTACTGCTGAGAGTAGTATAGTAGATGTGTTTTCATTCTGTATAGATACTGCAGTGAGTTGGGAGGGATTTCTGAAGAAAAGTGATGTTTTGTGTAAACTGGAGACGACAAAATCTTGATCATGCTAACAAAACAGAAATGGCCTGTGGCATTGAACCTGTAAGTGCCTTTAGATTGCAGACAAGCAAGCATGGAGGCAGAAAGATCACGGTAAAGAATACTTCTCGTCAACAGATGGGCAAATGGCCAGGGACAAAAGAAGTCATTATTTGTGTAGAGCCACAGGAGAAATGGAAGCGACAAGTAACCAACACAGTGAAATTCTGTTACCTTTTTGTTTTCTCGTTAGGTACATTGAAGAAAGTCCATCTCTAAGGCGTATGACGATGATGAGGGAAAAGGGAAGGCGACAGGCCATTAGGGGCCCAGCCTTCATGTTCAACAACAGGGGCACCAGTCTTACGGCCGAAGAGGAGCGCTTTCTGGATGCAGCAGAGTACGGGAACATACCTGTGGTGCGCAAAATGTTGGAGGAGTCAAAAACACTGAATGTCAACTGTGTTGACTACATGGGCCAAAATGCCTTGCAGCTTGCTGTAGGGAATGAACATTTGGAAGTGACAGAACTTCTGTTAAAAAAAGAGAACTTGGCACGGATCGGAGATGCCCTGCTGCTCGCAATCAGCAAGGGCTACATTAGGATAGTGGAAGCAATTTTGAATCATCCTGGGTTTTCAGTAAATAAGCGACTGACTCTGAGCCCTTGTGAGCAGGAGCTCCAGGATGACGATTTTTATTCCTATGATGAAGACGGTACCCGCTTTTCTCCAGATATCACTCCCATAATTTTAGCTGCCCACTGCCAAAAATACGAAGTCGTGCACATGCTGTTGATGAAAGGAGCGAGGATAGAAAGACCTCATGATTATTTCTGCAAATGTAATGACTGTACAGAGAAGCAAAAGCATGATTCTTTTAGTCACTCTAGGTCAAGAATAAATGCATACAAAGGACTGGCTAGTCCGGCTTATCTGTCCCTCTCCAGTGAAGATCCAGTACTTACTGCTCTAGAACTCAGCAATGAACTTGCCAAGTTGGCCAACATTGAGAAAGAATTCAAGGTAATGATGATTTGATGTTTCTCTCTGTCTTTGTTTCTGCTTTAGACTTGCTGCTATTTCATTATGTCCTTAGACACTTGAAATTATTTCCCATGTCTTTACTTTTTCAATTGCAAATGCTTTAACGATATTTATTGTCTCTTTTGTTCTTGATTTTGAGTTTTCAATGCATAAGCCTTTTAAAAAATAATTTTTAATGAAATGAAATTGCTTTTGCACCTACTGCGTATGGAGAAAATTGGAAAAAGGAACAGTGTGCGTTCTGATAACCTTGCAGCAGATGGAAAACAGTTTTGGCTGCTGTAGCAGACAAAGATCTTTTTAGTTACAAATGCTGAGTAGGACAAATGCTGAAAGCAGGTATGTTACACTTTTCTTGAGCATACTGCAGCATTGACTTTATTCCCTCTTTTTTATTTGTACTAATTTTGAGTAATGTCTCCCAATTGTTAAGAATACAGAAAGTGGGTTTTTTTGAGGCATCTTTTAGAAATGTCACTTGTCTGAATCCAGCTGTTAGACCGATTATAGATATAGGTCCTATTCTCTGGTTTTGAGTTGTATTTGGTTTAGTATGTCAGTGCCCTGACTTTTCTATATATTTCAGCTTCTCCATTAGGCAATTAATGATTTAGTGAAGTGTTGCCTGGTGCTTGGTGTTTGTTTTTCTTGTGTTTTTTTTTTTAAATGATTTGCAGTTCAGTTGAATACCTTGAAAAGTACAGTAACACCCACCTTCCCCCATGCCCACCTCCTTCCTCCTCAACCAAACCCCACAAAAAAGTGAAACCCCAGTAGACTCAGCTTGAGGAATGACAGATTGTTCTCAGTGATATTAACAGCATTGTATCTAGTTTTAACAACAGATTTAATGGGGTTCTGCAGGGTCAGTGTTAGGTACCACTTGTTTGTTTAATATCTTCATAAATGATCTGAGAGAGGCAAAAGATGCATTAACCTTTTCAAACAACAGCAAGCATTGCTAATGCTGTGGAGTACTCATAAGAAATAAACAACAACCTGGAGAAATATAGGAGGTAATTAATAACGTGAGCTTTACCGGAAGAGGAAGAAACAGTTTTAGACTGCCGAGAAATAATAGCTGAAGATGTAGCTGAGTGAGTTAAAATATAATTTAAAAATAAGATTTCAGTGCTGAGAAGGATTCATGTATTCTACCCCACATAAATAAAGTGTAGAAGTCAGCTTAAACCTTTCCTCTCCTTCCTTTGCTGAAGGAACCCCCTTGTACCGTGCTGCATATTGTGTAATTTGGCAAATGGATTGAGTACTTCCTCAACATATTTATTCAGGAGTATAGGAAAAATGCCAATTTTTTTCTTCTGCTGAAAAAGTATTGACCTGGGAGAGGTCTTTGTGAACATAAAATTGAAGGATTAGAGGATTTTTATCATAGGCACAAAGCTGGTGGCTTGTGCACTTCGCACAATTAATTAGTTCTGTGCCTCATCTGGAGACCATTACAGAAGGTTAAATCTCTGATGTGTCTAACTCAGTCCTGTTCAGCATTGATTTCTTTTCAACTAGGCCAGCAATTTGAGAGCTATAGGGTCTCCAGAATCATGCATCCAAGACAGAGATTTATGGGTTTTTTGAATAACACTTTGGTGGTTGTGGATACAAATGTTGTGGGTTTTTTGTTTTGGGTTTTTTTTTCCCCTTTTTTCTCCTACAGTTTCTTAGAGAGAACTTTTCTTCTTAGTTGGTACCTTACAAACTCTGCCATCCATCTTTTTTTTTGTGATAGTGCATACAAATTTTGTTGTTATAGCTGTTTTCAGAAGCACTGGAGGGCTTAAGGACTCAGTTTAAGTGTTACACAACACCCTAGGAAACCAAAATACAGTCTCTGCTACCAAAAGCTAAACTAAGGCAAGCTATATCATGTTTTATTAAGGGGAGGATGTAGGTGATTAGAACCAAATAGAAAATTTTCATTAAAAATGTAAAATCTTGGGAAGCTCCATTATTATATATATGTTAATACCATGAATAGAAATTTCATCAGAAAAAAAATAGCTTGAAATTTTGGAGCAGGAAAAGTGATGGGGTTTTTTGTTTGACTTCTCATTTGAAAAAAAAACTATAAAAAAATTACTTCAGTTTCTAAAATGTTAAATTGTCACAGAATAAAATATTCTGGTTTTACAATTTTTTCCTTTTCTCAACTGTTTAGCCTCTATTAATTGATATTTTGGGATACTTAAGAACCCAAGAAATCCACTATTTTCACAGATTTCAGTATTTTTGGATAGCACTTACACAGCTGCTAGCCTTGCCAGGTGTATAAGATAATTCAGTTTTGGCACCTACAGTAGAAATTGTTCCTGGCTCCTTGCTACCATGGAAATTCTAGCTTCTCATCAACATTAAAACATTCCAGTTAAATAATTGTTCTCCTAATTGACCTCACATCTATCTTTTCCTTCTGATTCTTACACATCTCAGGGCGTTCTTTCTGTTTCTACCAAGCTTGGTAGGAGAGTTGCTTGTTTGCTTCTGGCACTGATGGCTGGCTGCCCTTCCTGGGGAGAAGGAGTAGTGGAAAAGGGAGGGAGGAAGGAGGAAAAAGAAGCAGCAAGGAATTTTTTAGCATCACCATTAAACCAAGTCTAGGACAGGCTGTAATTATACAGCTGATGAGAAGACACTGTATTCCACTGGGGCTGTGGGCAGGTATGATGGGGCTGCTCGTGACATGGGTGGGGTATGAGATGCCACACTGAGAGCTTTAAGGGTAGAGTCATAGAATGATTTGGGTTGGAAGGGACCTTAAAGATCATACAGTTCCAACCCCCCTGCCATCAGCAGGGACACCTTCCACTAGACCAGGTTGCTCAAAGCCTCATCCAACCTGGCCTTGAACACTTCCAGGGAGGGGGCAGCCACAGCTTCTCTGGGCAACCTGGTCCAGTGTCTCACCATCCTCACAGTGAAGAATTTCTTCCTGATATCTCATCTAAACCTCCCCTCTTCCAGTTTAAAGCCATTTCCCCTTGTTCTGTCACTACCTGCCTTTGTAATAAGTGCCTTCCTAGCAATCTTGTAGGTAGATGAAGGAGAAAGCAAGCAGTGCCTCTGTAAGAGCTTCCCACATTTGATGGAAGTCCAATTTGTAAACATTTTTACAGTGCTTTCTTTTCTATAGGTACATCACCTGAATGTGTTTTGCTAATAACTGTGTGCTTTGTTATGTCCCAGATGAGAAGGTTTCTGGTCTGACATTCACAATCCCTATGGGGCAGAATGACTGATAGACTTCTGGTATGCTTTCCTTCAGGACCATCACTGGAATGCTAAAGTATTCCAATCAAATTCAATCCATAGCATGACACTGAACAGAATTGTTTCAGGGTAAAGAAAAGTGGACAAAATAGTTCATCTCCCTCAAAAAAAATGGACAAATCTGTTTAAAGGGACTTTTGCTGATAATCATTATTTATTCTTAGTATCTATGGTACATGAAGGCTCGTAGCATTTCCTGTCATGCTTGCAGCAATGCACTTCCTGCATGTGGAGCACTTGTACAGAAGTACTTTTCTAGGTGGTTTTCCCACAGAGAAAGAATATAGGGTGAACCTGTTTAAAAATGCCTGAGGGCAAAGCTTCCTAGTAAATGCTTGCTGAATTGAACCTTACGTCTTTAGCATATGCAAAGTCCAGTCTGCCTCTTTCACTTGTGATTTACACTAACAAATTCTGCTGTTTGTGTGCAAACCAGTGTTTGCACAAGTGTATTAGGAATCTGGGAAGGTGCCTTAAGACACTCATTCATGACAGTCACTTTCCTGTGACTATTAAAAAAAACAAATGAATTAGGCTGATTTTTAATTTTTTAATTTTCTCTTCAGAAGTAAGGAGAAAGGATTCCAAGAAACCAGTGACCCCTCATTTTCCCTGGAAGATATAAGACACATAGCCAAAAATAAGTACTGAAAATTAGTAAAAATAGATGGGGAAACTGGAGCCCTAAAGACCATTTCACTCTACTTCTTTCATCCTCAAGCTTCTTTACTTCCTACTCCTCTGTGAAAGCCTTGTTCCAAGCTCCTGTTGCTCCTTTTGCTCTTCTTCATCTATTTTATTGTAGTTTCTTCTTGACACTGTTACTCCTATTTGTTCTTTGCATCCACGTGTCTTTTTTCCCTATTTTCTTTTTCTTTTTTTTTTTTTTTTTCCCCTCTTGATCTTCCTCCCTTTAGGTTCTTTATTGCATTTTCTAATCCTGGTAAAGCATGGCTGATTTATCTGAACATGCTGGTGACTCCTCTTTAAGTCTGGGAACCAGCTAAGGGAGCAGCAGAGGTTACCAATGCCTGGCTGTCAAAGCAGCAAGACATCATTTTAGTGGCCAGTATAGCAGCACATCATCCCTGTGGCCAGGCCAGGAACCACAGTATTTCTCTTACCTTCCTAGTCTCCATTCCAGGGATTGACAGCAGGATTTCAGATGACATCAGTAATTTCAGTTTGTTTTACTTGAGTCAAGACTGCTATTAAATCACAAAAAAAAAACCCTTCACACTTCCATACCTACTGCTGTCACACCAAATTTCAGTCTCTTAAAGCAGCTGATTAGATTCTCTCCTGTCAGGTTTTTAGGGATGTTTTATATGATTTAGATAATTAGAAAGAAAGCAGCATTGTTGATGAAGTTTTATGTCTAAGATGCAAAACCAGAATTCAGCTTCTGGGCTACTCTGGGCTTTACCAATTTTGATATTTTTGAGGGCTTTTATAACCAGTGTGGCCAATCAGAAAGTGTTTTCAAAGTGTTTCAAATCTGCTGTTCGATTTCTTTCTTTTGTTGACAAGGACAAAACCTGTTAGGTTAGAAAAATTTATGGAGTCATGTTCTACTGGCATCTGTCTTCATGAGTGGTTAGAGATCTCTGAGGTGTCCTGCTTTGTACCTGATAGACTGGCTAGGGAAGCTCTGTCTGGAACTGTATCTTGTCTTAGTGTAAACAAGTGTTCATTGCTATAGTTAGGGAATCATGTTTTCCAATCTCAGTAGCACCACAAATTACTTTTGCAATATAAATATTCCTAATTTTTATGTTTTCTTGTTCTTCTATTTTTAGCAGACCCTGACCACTGTGGCTGCTGTGGGTTACTAAAGTTAATTGATACTCACCCTCATCCCTGAGAACTTTAAAACTGCTACTGCACAGTGATGCAGTTTCCTTTGGAGTCATCATAGAAAAAAAAACAGGAAGGTAGCTAAAAAGCCACATGATAGTCTCTGTATTCCAGCTTATCCTGTGTAAGCAAGCTCAGTTCTCCCAGTGGAAATTGCACTGGCTAATATCACGTCAGAATTTGGTCCACCATAGCAAGGATCAAAAAGATCGCAGTCCAGCTTTGTATAGGATAAATCCCTGTTCCCAGTTCCTACTGAAACCAACAGAAGATGTGGACGTGCATCTAAAAGTGGAATCTGTCACTGTTCCAAGTAAATTTACATAGTGTTATCTCAGCTGAACTAACAAAGAGTGTTCAAGCTTGAGCTACGTTTAGGTCCAACTTTTAAAAGGACAGGGCCCAGATCCATAATCATTAGTGCAATTATATGCTTGATTTGCATATACAGTTCCTACAGTTATATATGTAAACTGACTATATAGGTAATCTCAAAATGGCCATTTAATGCATAATATTCAACATAAAACTCTGTATATAGTGCACGTGAACTAGCTATGCTGTTGTGCATAGTCACAGACTGTGGTGCTTACAGGTATGTGGCTGTTGTAGAGTAGGAAACAGATATATACATTTTGTTTGACTATGTATATATATATGCATGTATATATATATATATATATATATACTGTTCAGTATAAGTTTTTCTTGGGAATTGTTTAAAATCTTATAGGTGAAATCAGCTGAAGATCTTTTCTTTATGTGCTTCATTCTTCTCACACGATTGATATATTCTTTGTAACAATTCAAGATGAACTCACAAGGTAGTTTTGAATGTTAGGAGTGAGAACAGAATATGCAGAGCTGGGCAGGCTGAGATCCAACCGTTGTTGTGTGCCAGAGTCCTCCGAAACCGCTCGTGGGAGACAGTTCTGTAATTCCAGTCATCATCCGTTGTCCTTTATGTACCGGTGTCAGCTACGGTGTCTGTACAATGCAGAATACAGGCTGATATTTTTGATGTATTTTTAATACAGGATATTTTTGATGTTACAAAGATGTCTGTGTAACCTTTTTTCTTCTTTTTTTTTGTGAGAGAGAATTTAAGATGATACAACTAGCAGAACTAGCTGAGTTAAATAGTGAATTAATTGAAGAAGCCCTTTGTTGATCAAGAAAGCAGAGTCCCTTTATTATGATGAAAAATAAGCAAAGAACCCACTGCATAAGCAGGTTTACTGGTGCCTTACTCTGGTGTTCCCCTGAAGATTAGCTTCATGCTGACGAATTGGCAACTTGGACAGTATGTAGCAGGGTTTTTCAAACATGGATGCCTTACACAGGGGGTTCTGACAGCCTGATTTAGGACACAGAAGAGATGAGTGATCTGGTGGCTTCGTTTGTATCTTCTCAAGAGTAAACAGAGGTGAATGTGGGTGTCTGAGACCACAGGTTCTGGTTTCTGATATTCACACAACACCCTAGAGGTAGAAGATTGTTTGAGAATTGGGTCCCTTGGTTACAATGTGGGTAGTGTTTGTCTGTTTAATTCTGTAAAGCAATCAAATAGATTAAGATAAATTTGATTTGCTAATACATAAGTAAGTAAAAACCTGGAGAGAGAAATCTGACAAGTTTTCCCAGCACAGGATTCAAAGCCTGAGTTGGATATTAACGATGCACATACTAGTTTTCAGTTCTCTTAACAGCATTTAAAAGTAACATAGCCTGTATTTAATCCTTGAATTTGACAGAATAAAACTTAATCCATCATATCTTTAATCTTATCTGGCAATAAGCATAACTTTTGTAAGCAGGTGGTCTATCCAGCTATCAATAAACACGTAGCACTGTTAATTTCTCAGTAGAAATGTAGGTAACTCTTGTGTAGCAGGCAAATAGTTGATGCAAAGCAATCTGTCCTTCAGGAACCAGCAGGGCTATTCAGAGTGGACAGGTGTATTTTTTGGGATGCCAGTTACTACAGTGTGAGCTGTGAGGGTAGGAGCTTTGCACCCTCTGCCAGGATCAGTCAGGAGCTCTGACATGCTTGTGGTGATGAGTGTCCACTCAAGAGAGAACAGTGAAATTAAACAATCTCTAGTCTGTTGAAAGAGCAATCTTCATGGGATGCTACTGCAATTGTCATTTGTCCCCCTTTTGCCAAAATAAGGTGATTTTACACCACTTTGCCATTTGTAGGCAATATTTCACAATTGTAACTGCCTGTGAAAATGTGTTCTTCTTGCTTAGTTTGTACTAATCAAGAAAATTATGTTAATTGGCCTTTTGTTGTAACTGTGTGTGTGACTAGAGCAGAAATTTAATGTTTACAATTTATGAACCTGATGCAAGGCTGTACTTGTGCAACGTGTGAGCGACTTGGTTATAGCTTAAACACAAGGAAGCAGGCTTTCCTGGCTTTTGTATTGGAAGATACTAAGTAGTAACTTCTTGGTAATAGAACTTTTAGTATTACATTTCTGTGTTATTTTAAGGGAAAAGTGAATAGTTAAATGGTAAAGGAAATGGAGTGAGCCTTTAGCAAGCATAACTATTGTTATTTCTTAGCTTTGGAAGTCCACTATTTCTCCTCTTTCTTCACAGTTACCAAAGGAATGAATAAAGACCCTGTAAGTGAAACCACTCCCAACTGGAGTGGCCTATGTTCATTCATGCAAGGACAAAATTTGGGTTGTGATATGTCATAAAGCACTTGAATAATACAAAACCATCTAAACTAAACTTTATTAAACCTTAATGAGATGTCACCTTTGAGCATAGGATAGATAGAAATAATACTAAAACAAAAACTTTTTTTTTTCTTGTGAAGTTACAAGTGCCTGCAAATTCAGGTGAGAAAGAATGTAGTTTCTCTTTTAGCTATAGAGTACTACTGCTGAAGGTAGTGCATCCTCCCATGCACTGTGAGTAGCAGATTTACAGATACTTTATAGTGTTAAAGAAAAATGGATTGCCAGTCTTACTCCTGTTGAATTAATATTATGCTGTATCTGATGATTATGGTGGGTTTTGCTCAGCCATCTCAGTAAACACTTTTCTTTAGCTGGAGTGAAACTCTTGCTTGAAATTGGAAATTTAAGAGTGTACAAGTTCTCACAGATACATAAGAATTTTATTGTGAAAACAATATAAATAGTGTTAAGAACCTAAGACTTCAGTACACTGAAGGCACAGTATTGTTTTTGGCTTTACTAGACTTGTCTTTAGTCTCTACTTTATCTTCACTGAAGAAAATCCCCATCTTCTTTTTACATTGTCTTACCTCTTAGTGCTTTGCTTAATATCCTTTACAAGCCTGACTTCTAGCAGTTTCTACTTGTAGTTCTTGGCCTCTGTGGTGAAACTTTCTTGACTAGACTGTCAAGAAAGACTGTTCCCCTTTGGCTTTAAGACTGCTATTCTAGCCACCATTCTGGAGTCTTCCTCTGCAAGGTTTTTATCTTTGTAGGATCTGATGTCTAACCACTTCCACATCTTTTTCTTAAAAGCCTTATCTGCCTTTAAACCTCTGTATTTATAAGTACATGTCACTTCCTCAACTAGCTTTCTTATGAGACTTTGCTTTTTTAAAAAGTCATAAATCTTAGTTTTACATGTGCTTGCTTATCCTTTCACATCTCAGTATTATTTTTGTAATTGGCTCTTCTGTACTATTCTCCTTGGTTACCAAAAACAAATCTAAAATAACCTTACATCCTGCTGGTTCACTGACAACTGAATTAATTTGCCATCTATGACCAAAGGAAATAACTGAGTCCTGTTTAGGTTCTATGATTAGGACTGGTTGTTTCCAAATTTGTATCTTGGATGTTAGTCTTCCATAATAACGCAATTCCTAGTAGTATTTATTTGTCTCCAGTAATGTTTCATGTTGATTCATGTCTGAATCTGACCTATGGGATTGATAGTTGATTCTTGCAGTTATCCTATGCAGCCTCTTTTCCCAAAATAATTTGAAACTACTGTGAGTGTGTTAGTTTCTCTACCCCAATTATAGATGCTAAGTTGAAAATTTAACAAAACTAGCAGTACAAGGAGGTAAAGCTTGAGCAAGAGGGAAGTAGTGAGAGTTTCAGGAAAAAAAAAAGATATTAAATGAGAAAATTATGAGGGCAGAAGCATTTTTTGAGAAGGCAAGAACCACAAAGGAAAAAAAACCTCTAAACCCCCAGAAGTGATTTTAAAAAAGGCAGTGTCTGAAAATGAATGATAAACACATAAAAATGGAGAGACAGACGACTGAGACCAGTCCTTTGATGGCACAGTGGGGCAAAAAAAAATTTAAAAAGCTGTGGAGTAATTGAAAAAGGAGGCTATGAAACACTTGGGCACTGAAACACTTGATACAAGGTAAAATTGGCAGGTTCAGTCAAGTTTCCTCCTCCAACTATAGCATCATATGAGGAAATCAGAGGCTGCATCTCAGATAATGTCCTAGAAATCTAGCTGACAGGACATGGACACATAAATGAAGACCAAGGTTTGTACTGAGGTAGGTATCAGGTAAGTGTTTATAGGTAATGTTGCAAAGGTGGTGGAAGACACATACAAGCATAAACAAAAGTGCAAGTAAAGATTCATATGTGCATGCTTTACAGAGTTGTCTTAAAATGTTGAAATGTGGCCACAAATATTTTGTCAGAAGAGAAAGGAGATTAGAAAGATGGAAGTTTTTGCAATGTTAACCTATAGGAGCAGCTGATAAGTTTAAAGGTAGCACCTCAAAGGTAGACAGACATAAGCTTGGCTTGTAAGGAGGCAGGAAAAGAGTAAGGATGAAGAGAATGAAACTTATGAGCAGCGTGCCAGACACAAGGTATGAACATAGTGAAAAGCAGGACCACTGCACTCTAGGTGCAGTAGTTTAAGAGCTGCACAGTAAGGATCACAGCACATGGGCATAACTCAGGACACGATCCCAAAGTGCTGAAGGAGGCTGAGGAAAGATAGAAAGAGTAAGAACCAGCAGAAGATTTTTCTATGTGACACAGTAAAACTTCACAGCTATAGTCAACAAGCTACAAGTCTGGAAATGGCCAATGATACTGTGCAAAATGGAAGTGGTGAGGGGGAAAAGAAGAAATGCTTTCCTAAAAGATAAGATTCTGAATAGGAGGAGGGGGAGTTCTTTTTTTAAATAACTGAGAAAACAAACACTCGCTTTATGTACTTTCAGAAGGTAACACTGGCAGAACTGTTGACTCCAGCAGTAATGGAAGGGAAAGCTGATGGAGCAAGAGCAAACAAGAGGGAGATGAAAGTAATAAGTGATTTGGGGAAGAGGTATGGTTTGTGATAGGTATGGGAAGGGAAGGAGAGAGGGAGTGGAAGGAAAAGGTAGACAGAGCTCTCAAATAGAAGGGTTGAGGTTTACAGAAATGTTTCTCTGTGTCAGTGGGAAGGTCATCTCTTAGAGAATGACTCAGGAGCCTGATATCTTTGAACTGGCCTTTGAAGAACCTGGTTTCTGTGTTACTTATACAGAAAAACTGGAGTATTTTGCCCACAAAGCTGGTGTCCAAGTTCATACTACAGTTATTCCATGCAGTTACTCTGTAATCCACTGTACACATTTTTGGGTGTGAAGCAGTTCCAAGGATAAGTGGGAAGCAGAGGAGGAGGAAAAAAGGGTGGGAAATGAAGATGGTATACATCAGAGTAAAGAGTAAGCAGCATTTTGTAGAAAGAGCAGAAATATATTTGTAGGCTGGGAGGCAACCCTGTAAGAATTATTTCATGAATTGTCTACAAAGTTTTTGCAAGGGTGAGGTTATTTGAAGAGTTATGGTTTGTTTGTGCAATTCCTATTTGTCCATTCAACTTCCCCTTGCTGCCCAGCTGGGTTGCTTTCATCATGCAATTATGTAGTGTTCCCATGTTAAGCAGTGTTAAGCAGCTGTCATTATCTTCTGTTCAAGTGGCTACCTTGTGTAAGACGAGAAATAATTCTGCTATACAAAAATTCTGTAATATATAATATGTTCCTAACTTGGTGTGGTATGTAAAAATCAAACACTATTACTCTTTAGCAGTTTGTACAGGTTCTGTTTTGCCTTGCCCTTGACTCTCAAGTGTGTTCCTCGTGGGCCATTTTCTCTAACCCTTCTGTTTCAGAATGACTATCGCAAGCTGTCCATGCAGTGCAAGGATTTTGTGGTTGGTGTTCTTGATCTCTGCCGAGACTCAGAGGAAGTGGAGGCCATTCTCAACGGGGATTTAAACTCGGAGCCGGTCGAAGCACAGAGACACAGAGCGTCACTGAGCCGTGTGAAGCTGGCCATTAAGTATGAAGTCAAAAAGGTAAGTTCTCATAGCCAGTGCTTTCAGACAGTGGAATAGAAATGCAGTGTCATCTCATCATGCCACAGGTGTTATGAACTGGTGGTCAGATGCATTACTGACAGGGGTGATCAAGATTCCCACAAGGCAGAAGCTGGCAGAAGGGGTCTACAGTGAAGGAGTTGAGTTTAATCTGCTTTCCACAGCTGAGAACTGGTGGGATGTTTTAATAATGGTAATCAACTGTGCTAGCAAAGTTATACACAGTTGGTCAGATCTTTCTTCTGATTAAGCCAAAAGAGGAGATTTCAGTGGAGCCAGATTTTCACCCAGTGAAAGTAGGTATGTGTCTTCCTGCCAGTCTACATGTTAATATCTAATCCAAAGAGAAAGCTGTACTTGTAAAAGTGTTGGCTTCAACCAATGAAAAGAAATTATTTGTTCATAATTTCTTTTTATCACCTTTGCTTTCTACCTTAAGTATCTTAATTAGGCAAGCAAATTCTGGGAAGGAAGTCTTACAGCTTTCTACTAGTGTTCCTATCAACACATAAGTTATCTTTTTGAAAAAAAAAAAAAAAGGAAAATGTCTTCCTTTTACTACTTTGAAGAAGGAAAAGAGAATATCTGAGTTGGCATTAAGTGTATTTTTAAATTTATTTTAAAATATGACAGTAAATCAGACAGCTCATCTGCAACTCTGTGGGTTGTAGTGAGAAATTCTACATGATTTACTGTGTGTGTTCCTTTAAAAAATATTTTAAAATTCACTCCTGAAATTCTTTGAAATATATGTATTTGTGGCTGGTTAATCAGTTCATTTCAGTTGTTCTTTGCACCTTTATTTATCTGTTTTGTGAAGTGCAGTGTGTTTTCACTTGATGCCTCTCTCAAAGTACTTTTTAATGAACAGTTATTTTGTGAATGAAGGTTGTGTTGAAAAATGGAGCTGTGTATCACACACTTGACCTAATGCACATCCATTTATCGTAGCAAAGTTCAGTATATATCTATGTTGTTCTTTTCAAGATCCTACTACACTAGCAGAGAAAACAGTGAATACTGTGTCCTACTGTGAGAGGACTCAAGAAATACAGCAATGCCTATGTATTATTTACAGCTACCTGTTTACATGGTTAGCATCATGTCCATTCTTAACAGCCACTATAGTTTCATCATCTCTGCAAGAAGTCTTGTGTCTTTCAGAATAAATAACCCTGTATTCTGTGGCCACCTGTTGAGCCAATCTGCCAATTAATTATAAGCAACCTGCCAGAACAACTGGGAAATGTTGGTCCTTATTATGTCCCCAAAAGATGGTTAACAAAAATTTTAAATGCAGATCTCAAACAGCTAATAATTGCTTCCAGTATTGAATTGGTCTACAGCAGATAAATGCATATTAATGACCAAAATTAAAGGTAAATATACATAAGTATTAAATGAATTAAAAAGAATGGAACAGGGAAAGAGTCAAAGCACATAAGCATGTTATCATATCTAAATAACAAGAATTCTTTATGCTGGTGCATATTAATATTACTAAACCTTTGCTGAGACTTGTGTCTCAGCTTTCTTGCTGAAGTTTGTGGTTTTCTTCTGAGAGGTTGTCTTAACTGGTTAAATTCATTGCTGAGCAAAGGGCCACACAGGTCTGTTAAGAATGCCAAAAATCCACATAGTGCAAAAAAAGACAACTCCATGTAGCAAACTTGTTCTCTTCTTTTGCAAGCAATTAATTATTTGTAGATGAACTCAAGGTTTTGACTTCAGTTTGTGACAAATACAGTTCGAACCTACGAGACTAATGATGTTGGTGGAAGGAAATAAACAGTGCAGAGTTGTTACCATATTCATACATGTGTTGTTCCCTGTAAATGGCAATTACAGTGGGCATGACAAGGATTGAGCCAGGAAGTGTCTCTGCTGTGGTGATCCTTTGATGCTGAGATTGACTCTCTTATGACTGTGGCAGGCTATAGCAATATTCTTCCTGTAGAACAGATTCAGAGGTGGGAACTCACACGGGATGCTTTCAACCTTGTAACTGTAGGAAAAAGACAAATAGGTGGCTTATGTTCCTTAGCTTTCAGTATTTCAGCTACATTAAGGTCAGTTCACTGTTGCAAGACACGTAGTACAGCCAAACAGAACTGCAGGTCTGTGAAATGGTTAATGAGCTGTATGCCCTTTTCAGAGAGAGAAGACAGGAAAAAGCATATGACAAGTGAGCAAATGTGTTCAGAAGTTCACTGTTAAGGAAACAGTTTTAAATTCTATTAGTAATGAAGCTCTTGCACTTAATACCCTAGGCACTGCATTAAAGTGCAGCCCATCTTGTATACAGGATCTGATTTTGAAGCTAAGGTTCACACTGAAACTGCAGCCCCAATAGTGAAGGACTAAGGGAATTTAAAAAACCAAGAAGAACCAGTTAGAACAAGTAGTCTTGCTCTGCATGCTGAATTGCTGATGCAGTAGTGCTTTTAATATTGTATCTTAACTCTGTCTTTAGATTGCCAACAAAATTTCAGAGAAGTTGCTGACACTGGGCCAAGTTCTGCAGTTCTTGCTGAGGTAAAAAGCAGAGTGGAATATCCAAGTGAAATCAATGAGAGTTTGAGTAAAATCACAGGATTTAATTTTCAGACACTGAAGTTTTGAACTGATAAATAAGAAGATTCTAAATTTTCTTTGTATGTTCTGTGTTTGTGTATCAGAGTGTGCCAGGATCTGTTCAAGCTACGTCTAAACTCAGTCATTAGGATGGTAGGAATAAATAACATTGTAATCACTTTTAGTCATACAGAATAATATTTACATACTGATGACTTGGTTCATGGTCATGAAACGGAATGCTTCTGAAGTGTTACAGTCAATTATGTCCAGAAGAGCAGCTAAATTAAAATTGGGATTTTTTTTTTAGTTATCAGATACTGTCCTCATGCATCTTTGTTGTACAGTGGGGTTTAGATTGGTTCCTAAAATATTAGATAAGTCTGATAAGGTCAACATGTAATGAAAAGTAAGAAACTGCATGGAAAGTAGATGAGAAAAGAGAAATGCAGAAGGAACAATGTTGTAAGATGATGTAATTGGTTGGTGAAATATGATGTGAATCTACTGTCCTTGGAGGCAATGAAGCTGGGTGTGAGACAGATACACAAGGGTGAAAAGACATAGAAGAGGTTGTAGTTGCTGAAAATAAAAACAATAAAATAATAAATTCAAATATTTCAGAAGAGCTGGAGGGAAGGATGAATTTCAGAGCTTTTACGGACTGGAGGAGTGACACAAGTTGCTCCGAGGGCTTGGAAGTGGTGCATATCCTGCAGTTGCCAACAGTTAAATAAGTTGCTAAGATCTTCTTGAGAGCCCTAGACTTTCTGCCAGAGAAGAATTTGCCGTGATCATTGGCATCTTATTCACTAACTCCTCCCTTTTTAGAGGAAAATTATAGCACAGGCAGATCTCCTCTAAGCATCAAACCAAAATGTTGATAGACCAGGAGGAATAAACCAGCACACAGCTCTGGATGGGATGCAAGAGGGCCCGTGGGCTGATTCATAGTCCTAGGCAGGCTCCCTTAAAGCTCCTTTGCTCTTTCTTCCCATTCCCTCTGGTAATAGGAGGAATGATGTGGGTGTATCCTCACTCTCCTCTTCTGTACAATTTTAAGCTTGCTTTTTAAAAATGTCTGTGTAATTTGAAATAATTATTTACTTTCCTGTCTTTGGCCACAGTTAATCTCCTGTGGGATTTGTCCCTTGATGTCCTGAGTTGAGAATGAAATTTATCTTAGCAAAAGAAAAGACCGGGGGCATATGTCAGAATGCACAAACACACAAAAAAACAGTTTATTTTTTCCAAATAGGCCAGGCTGCCAGTTTTTATGCTGCATAACCTTTGAAGGTGACAGCCTAATAAAAATAATACAAACATAGTTCAAGTTGTCATTAATTTCTTAAAAGATTTTAAAAAATATTTTTATTTATTTCTGTTGGCCATTCCACTATAGGTACAAACTGCATTAATAAGTGATCTAACTGGGTAATGAATCATACACCAGAATACTTTGGGACTTTTATTTTAGAGGAACATAGATTAAAATATGAAGATTGCTTCCCTCATTAAAGTTCACACAACAGTTCAAGATTCCTCCTCTTGAGAGTTTTAAGATTCCCTGTTTTCATTGCCAATGATTTAATTTGATTTTTTTTTAAGAAGTCTGCCCTATTGTACTACTGTATGCATGTTTTATTGAGATTTGGAATATAAATGGAGTTTTGCAGGCAAGACCTGGCAAAAAACAGTCTATATAGTACATTATGATCTCAACAGAGTACAGAGGATGATAAAGTGGATATCCAGGGTTTATGGTATTTTTTTGTTGTTGTTTAAAGTATAAGCAACTTGGATCAAATCTCACATTTAATCCAACATGGTTTATCAGAATTATTTTCAAATCTTCTTTGTGAAACTGCCTGGCATTCTTTTATCTGATTTACTAGTTATTGTCAACCAATGTGACAAGTATATTACTAGACTTCTTCAAATTGCTGTGGTAGCTAGGCTATTTACCCTTGTGCTTAACTGATGTCCCACATGCTCTTGTGATTTGGCAGTCTCAAAAGATGTGGTATAATAGTAATAGTGATAATGATGAGCAAGATAACACTTTAGAAATTGACTGAACCAGAAATGTAAATGTAATGGGCAAAAACCAAAGAGAGTGATAGAATTCTTCTTCACTCCCACCTCTTACATTTCTTCAGTAGCAGCACCCAACATGGGCTACATAATCCCAGTTACATGATATGATCCTGATGGGGTGGCTGCACAGTCTCCTCTGTCCGCATTGCTACATCCTAAAGAAACACAGAAGTGCTTTAAAAACAGAGCAATACATGCTCACCCTTCAACAAACATGACAAAAAATGATTTTAGTAAAATAAAACTTAAAACATATCTAAACAAATGCAGTTGCTGACAGCGGTGTGTTTTATCATTCCATATTAATTTGGGAATCGTTCCCTTTCCCTGTGAATATACTGAAATGTCATGGAAGCTAAGAAAATAACATTTGCATGTATTTGTTGCATAGGAGAAAGCTGGAAGTTTACTGGGTTGGTTTTGTAGTGGGTACTAGATCCTTAATGCCAAATTATTATTGTAACATTTCAATCTCTGCTCCCTTTTAATTTTGGGACGCTTAAGGAAGAATTTCTGGAAGCTAGAGAGCAACTTTGTGTTGTAATAACTGTCTGAGGAGAAGTTCAGCATTAATCCTAAGCCTATTTTTCCTCTTGTCTGATTGTCTCTTCATGACTAGATCCTGATAAGTTCACTTGATGCCTTGTTTCTTTGTCTTGATGTTTGTCTGGCTTCCCTCCTCCTATTTAAAGCAGTTGGTTACAAAAGTCCTTGATGATATCTTGGTTCTGCTTAGTTAAGGTCAGTTGAAATTTTACCATTGACTTCAGCAGGCATCAGAGTTAGGTCAGAAGAGAGTAAGTATCTTGTAAATAATCTTTCACGTGTCCATGTCTGGGTACAAGAAAAGTAAGTACTAAAATGTGGATGTAGGGTTGAACATTCCAAAAATGGCCTGGCAGTCAATGAATGGGAATTCAGTGGTAGATGTGTATGTTCAGACTGCTGACAATCAGGGCATTCTTGTTTAAATGCCTGAATATGTGAACTTTGGGACATTTTATCAGAGACTATATTTATTCAGATATTTGTACACATCTACTCTTGTGGTTTCCTCTGTTATGTTTGATGCCTTTTAGTCCTTCTGCTACAGAAATAAATGAGCAAAAACTTAATATTGATAAATAATAACATAAACTAATCAGCAAAGATAAAAGGAACATCTCATAAAAGAATTCATTAAAAATAAAATTACCTTGTTCAGAAATCACTGAAATATTTATATCTTTAGCTAAAGTATACATCTCTGATCTTATTTGATCCTTCTGCAGTGTGCTATTAAGCTGTTAACAACTAATTAAAACACAAAGAATAGCATAAGACTGTATAGTGATAACATTCTGTACATTCAAGGTCTTTTAAAATATTAAAATATTGAAAAAGGAAAAGTTGCTTTTGAAAACTGAAAAATTTGAGGATTTAATATTTTTCAGCTGAAACAATATCAAAGGCATAAAATTAGAGAAAATACAAAACTGTACAGCAAAATACAATCTATTATCATCAAAAGCATAAGATCAACTTTTCTTCTGGTTCACAAAATGGAATTTCCTTGTGTTACTGAATGCTATATTTCATGTTCCACAAAACATAAAAATGTACTTGCAGTAAGTGGCTTCTGATTAGTTTTTCAGTTTTTTTCAAATCTAAAGTACATCTAAGTAGAGGTGACAGGTAGCAACATTGATGGCAGAAGAAACTCTTCCAATATTCATCTGTGTGTGCTCTGGTGAGGTTTAAAATTCTGTGCTTCACTTATATCTTGCCTCAGTAAGTGTTAGACTGAAAATGTATACTTGTTCAAGGAGGTATTTGGAGCCTTTGAAAAAAGAACCAAATCAAATGGCAGTGATTATTGAGGAGATCTGTGAAGAGCGTGTGCAGGAAGGGGGAGAGCCTAAGGGTGGGTTATGGTCAGACCAGCATTTTCAGTCTCTGCATGTACCTTGGATCAGCTTGGTGTGCTGAGAAATCGTTGGAAGTTAGGACTGAGGTTCAACTCTGACAGGATCCAGTTGGGTATGTGAAACTGTTCTAATAATGCATAAAATGCTTCTATCAACCTGTTCACATGTGCGACTTTGTCCCCAAAGTGCTGCCTTGAATCAGCTCAGCAGTTTCTTCTTTGTTTTTTACCCTTTATTTTAAAGGAAAAGAGAAGAAACACTGTTCTTAAGGTCTGTGTTAGATATTGAAGGTGATAATGATCATGTATTAGCAGTTATAGAACTGTTCTCATAAGTTATAATATGTCTTAGTTTTCTTTCTTTTTCTTTACAGTTTGTGGCCCATCCAAACTGTCAGCAACAGCTACTGACTATCTGGTATGAAAATCTCTCCGGATTACGGGAGCAGACCATAGCTATCAAGTGTCTGGTTGTGCTGGTTGTGGCATTGGGCCTTCCATTTCTAGCCATTGGTTATTGGATTGCACCATGTAGCAGGGTACTACTGAATTTTATAAATTATGTGTCTTGTCCTATTTTGGGAGCTGTTTTTCAATTTCTAGCATTCAGAAAGCAATATTGTACACCTCTAATTCTGCTGCTTCCAAACTTTAACTAATTAATGATACTTTTCGTAATCTCTAGTCTTGAACCAAAAGATGCTATTTGTTTCATTTGCACTGTAAAGAGGGGGCCACAATGATGAAGCATAAAAATAAGTTAAGTTTATAAAAAGAAAAAACCCTTCTCTGAGAGGTGCTTTTTCTTTTTTAAACTCCTGTAAGCTGTGCTCACCTCACAATCTCTGCTTTTTGTGTTAGTAACGGATTTTTTGAAAGTCACCACTCAGATTCTGTATTAGGTCTCCTCTGATGGCATCTTAAGATCTGATCCTGTTCCCATATAAACCATTAGCAGAACATCTGTTGACTTCACTGATGCAGAACTTAATCTTAAGTAAAATATTTGTTATTCCTGCCCTAAGAGATCAGTTTACCAGGTGAACCATAGAGCAGAAATTAAATTAAACACAGTATTCCAACCATGTGGTAGGGTATATTCATAGAAGAGCACAACTGTAAACTCTTAACTCTTTAAACTTACATGAAAATATGTGGATGCTGCCAGCTTTCCTGATGATCTCACAATGAAAATAACAGCAGTTTCTTTGAAATCCTTATAGTCTGTAGCATGTGAATTGGCTGCAAACATATTGATAGATCTTTGGTAAAGCAGAAAAAGGAAGATTTCTGTTACATTAACTTTAAAAAAAAATTTAAGTAAATTTATTTCTATGTTGATTGTAGTCTTTCAATATTATTTCCTTAACACATGTATGGCAAAGAAATGTGAGTTTCACTCATTTATATTTTGCTGTTGCAGTTCACCTCAAAAAGGATAAGATTTTGCTCATATCCCGCATATTTCCAAGGAACCTGATGTTTTCCGAGTTAAACATTTATTTACTTTAAAGAGAAACCTTTCTGAAAATAGTATAATTGTTACTCTCATTATTCTCTGAAATGTGACTTTCCATTAATGTCTGTAGTAAAGATATTTCTCACTCACAGCTCCATATCCTAGAAATGTATTACTATATTTTTAGCTGATGTCTAATATGGAAAAGTGACATTTGTCCTTAAGCTTTAATTCCCAGTACCAGAAATACCTGACATTTTTCCTAGTGCTCATGTCAAATGAAAGTACTGTACATTCAGATCAGTTGTTTGATATTGTAATTTCAAAATGCTCTTTCTAAAGGTCAGGAGCAGGAAGGGAACCTGAGATTGTTTGCACAGGTAGTAAATGCTATTTAGTGTGTGCTGGTCCACTTAGTTCATAGTAGCTGACCCCAGTTTCAGGAAAACCATTCCTTGAAATAAGAAAGCTACTTCCAGTTCCCCATCTGCTGAACTTATTTTTGTCTTCTTATACAATACTGCTGATAATGGAGCTCTTCCCAGTGGATTTGGGAATATTGCTTAATATTGGTGATGTATGTGATTGTTTGTTGGAACTGCATATTAACATTAATAGAGGCTGGGCATTATGCATGGAGAGCTATGTTGTTCCATGGTAGAGAAGGAGACAGGAGACCTTTGGCCTGAAGAGGTGTGCAGCAGCTATGACAAAGAAGTCTGTCTAGCATCTATCTTGTCACACCTTGTGCAGATATGGGACATGCATTGTCCCACTCAGGCCACAAGGAAGGAGGTGTAATCCAAAGGTAGGGCTCATCCTAAAGGGAAGTAGGCTGGGAAGGACAAGTAAACCTTAATGTGCGTTCCCCCCAAGAGGTCTCCAAAGAGTGTTGTTGGGAAATCTCGGTGCCACCTCTGTGCTTGAGCCAAGGCACAAAGTGCTGTCTGGGGTGCAGCCTCACCAGTTCCTGTATTTTTGAGTGTGGGGTGGGGAGCTGCAGCAGCACTGGCTGCATGAGACCTTCACTGCCTACATAAAGAATGCTGGCAGTATTGCCCTCCGAGAAGTCAGCTTAGTGTGGCACTTCTGACACCAGCTTGCAGGATAAGGCCAGTAGTAATTGCACCCTAGACTCTCATACAGTGACTAGCAGCAACCAGCCTGTTGCTTTTTCAAGTGTGGTGGTCTTGAGGCAGCCAGTCCTCTCTTCTGGTGCAGATGGGCTCCTCTGCTGTTGCCATTTTGTCCTTCCAGGTGCAGATGCGAATGAAATCAGCTGAATTTATTTGAAAATAGTAATACTTCTGATCTTATCCTTCTTAGTCCATTGTGATGGAACAGGTATTATTTTTAGTAGACATAGGTTATTTATTTATTTATAGCTCTGAACATATATTCTGTGGGTGGGATAGAGTAGCCAGAGATGAGAAGATGAGTCTGTAATTATTCCTAGAGCTATAGTTGTAGACAAGCTAATAGTATGCTCTTGTTGGTAGGGAAAGCATTTTGCTACTGGGAGATTTTATTTATTTTCCATGGGCTTCCTTCTGCCCCCCACTGGTATCTAGGGGCATTAGATCAAACTCCTTTTGATCACTGCGATTGTATGTTTGTAATTCCTTGGAGTGTTTCCCCTCAAACATTGCCATCTAGAGTTTATGAGATAATAGGAACACTTACTAACAGGACAACATACTCCATGAGGCTGCCTTTGGGAGACTTTTGTCTGAAATGGTAAAGCATCACAGTTCAGTGGACTTGAAAGAGTATCCCTTAAAAATGAGGTTTCAAACTGTCCTGAGCTCTGACTGCCTGTTTATGCTTCTGGAATGCCTGATAAAAGTGTTTGCTTCTTTGAGAAAACTGAATGACTGCTTTCATTCTGCCTTTGCAGCTTGGAAGAATTCTTCGAAGCCCATTTATGAAATTTGTGGCACATGCAGCATCCTTCATTATTTTCTTAGGCCTGCTGGTATTCAATGCTTCAGACAGATTTGAAGGTATAACAACGCTACCGAACGTCACTGTTACTGATTACCCCAAGCAGATCTTTAGGGTGAAGACTACCCAGTTCACCTGGACAGAAATGCTGATCATGGTATGGGTACTTGGTAGGTATATTGCCCCTTCATCTTTATGTCTACTGTTTTCCTGCAGATAGAAATTCTAAAAGAAAGGAGAGAAGCCCAGGTCTGAAACCTTGGCTCCAGCTACTGCATGGTTAGAATAAACCCTTGGGGCTGATAACAGCGCATTAGAACCGGTGAGAGCATCAGGGCATCTCTGTGCTGCCCCCTCTTGCAGCATAAGGTAGAACTTTGTTTGCTGATTTGTCACACTGTTTGGGAATTCTGGCATTTGTAACAGGAATGCAGGTTTGGTGAAGAGAACACCACAGAAATTATACTTTACTGAAGTGGTTTTCTTAAATAGTATCAGGAAGCCTGTGCTGCTGTACGTGCCAGAAGGTCAGGGGTTCTTACTGCTCAGTGTGACTGTGCTAGCACATCAGTGTCTGTGGCATTGCTGCCTAGGCAGCATCTGGGGAAGCCACAGTTTCTACCAGTGTTAAGGGGCTAATGAGTCAGTTCTCATTACTCAGTGAGTGGTGGGGGGTTTTTTTGTTGTTGTTTGGGGTGTTGTGGGGGTTTTTTTGTTAGTTGGTTTTTTTTCCCCCCACAAAACCCGATCAGCTGTCAGCCTGTTTGAAACTCTGTATGGCAGAAAATGCTCTCTTCTGGCATTTCATCAGTCAGGAGCTTTACGTAGCAAAATGTCCGTTAGCCACATGATAATGTGGCATTTTCAGCTTTTACAGGCTGTGGAAAAGGAGTGTTACTGTGGCTGCTACATGAAGGTGCCTTGCTCTGCCCTTTGAATCACCTATATCTCCTGGTTTAAGCACTGCTTTATCTTAAACTATGATAGGGTAGAGAGATGCACGTCCCTTATGTGCTGCCTTTTGGTAGTCCCAGCATATACTCATGGGGAGCAGCCTCTTTATTGGACAGAAGTCAAGGACTGAGATTTTGGTGTTCTCTAGGACTCAATCACTGTGAGAAATTTCTTGGATGCTGAGAGACAACCAGTCCCTAGTGAATCCAGTGTGTGGCTGCTCTGTGTGTGGTTGGGCTGACAGCAGTACCCTCTGAGTAACCCAGCCAGGGAAACATGAAAAAAAAAAGTTGTGAGGTTGTGGTTTTGTCACTTGGTTTTTGGTTTATTTTTTCCCCTCTAAGAAACTTTATTGAAGTAAGCAAGTGTCTTGATTTCCAACAATTACATCTCTAGGTTATGATGAGGCTGTGATCTGGATTAATTCCATGTAAATTAATTTCTGAGGAGAAGTTTGAGTAAGGAAACTGAATTCCACGCATTCCACTTTTTATACTGAAAAGCACCTTACTCAGTGGAGAAGCGGTAGTATGTGCCTTTTGTATTTGGTCATCTATGTAGCTGGGTTGTTGTGCTCCTCTGTAAAAATTAATCCTTCTGATTCAGAAGTGTTTTATGAATGTAAATAGTAAGGAAATGAGAGTAGTTCTTTTCCACATCTCACTTTTTAAAAGGACAGCAAACTGTTACATTTTTAGGTCATAATACTTTCATTGCAAAGTCATGGCTTTACCCTATGTGGAGATGTCTGATCTTTATCCCTGCATATCAATTAGTACCTTGATCAACCATGTTGAAAACAAGAGAGCCTTACTTAAGGTGCATGATGGTGCTGTGACACTGCAAATAAGTGGATTTTTGCTCCACTGGTACTGTCTGGTTTAATGAAATGGGAAAATGCAGAGAGTTTGAGTGAAAAGAATTTGGCCATTGTTGTTAATGTTTTGGTTTGGGTTTTTTTTTTTAATTTCTTGTTGCAGGTATGATGTGGTCAGAATGCAAAGAGCTGTGGCTGGAAGGACCCAGGGAGTATATTTTGCAGTTATGGAATGTTTTGGATTTTGGGATGCTGTCCATTTTCATTGCTGCTTTCACAGCGAGGCTTCTGGCATTCCTGCAGGCCACAAAAGCACAACAATACGTGGACAACTACATTGAGGAGAATGACCTCTCTGAGGTCACACTTCCTCCAGAAATAGAATATTTTACTTATGGTGAGTTTAACTTTCCTGCAACACATATCTGAACACAGAAAAACTGGTAGGATGCACTAGCATTTCAAAGCCTTAAAACGAATGTTTGCGTGTGTTTGTGTTCATAGCATTGTCTAAGCATCCTTGCCTCAATATTTTTGTTTCTATGCTATTTAAAAAATAGTTGTTAGGATACTAATTTGACAAAATTTGCCAATATATTAAAACCAAACAATAAGCATAAGGACAAAATCAGTTCACATGTAGCTGTCCATAATTTTGTTGCAACCATTTATCCTAGAGCTTAATTTGACTCTCTTTATTTTAAATATTTGCAAGCTATATTTTATTACTGACTTAATGTACAACAGATAAAATTTGATGTGAATTTTTTTGTTTGGTTCAGTTGTTCATACTCATAATGTTCTATCAACATTTCATGATAAAGGAAGGATGCTGGACCAAGTAATGATCTACTCAAATAGAATAAAAGAACTAAACAGTTATTACAGTGCAGAAATTGTAATTAAAGGTGTGATGAATCTATATTTGCAACACCAGAAAAGGCAGTATTTGCTGACAGTGTATTTTAGCATATACTTTATAAACTTCAGTATATTATAATAGCAAACTTTTTTGTTATTTATGTTAATTGCTATATAATCATTGTGAATTTTTACATATGTAAATACACATTTAGAAACACATGGTATTTTGATATGAAACACATTTTAATTCAGTGGTATTTGGCTAAGATGGTGCATTAATTCATGTAATAAACAACTTATGAATTATATATAAACTCAATTGTTTCTATGCATATTGCATGTAAAAACCACGGTCCTACTTCCATTGAGGTAAATGGCAAAAATCTTCAAGCTTTCAACTGGAACTCAGTTATATCCTGAACTTGTAACAATGGCAAAAGCTTGGTGTGATTAGTAAATAAAATTGTTCATCAACCAACACTGCTCACTTTCCATCAATAAAACACAAAATATGAATAAGTTTCTGGCTTTAGCATTGTACTTATTACGATAGCTAATAATACAACCATGTTAAGAAAGGCAATAAGGAATTATTTATTGTTATGTAGTTTAGGTTGAAATGCAAACTGTAGAAGAAAATGTCATGTTTCTTCAAGTATAATTTTTCTTCTAGCAGAAGGTAATGTAGCTTTTATTCATCATTTGTGACTTAAGGGAAATAGGAATAGAGTAGCAACTACTAGACTCTCCAAATATTTGTGTCAACTAAATTCAGCCATGTTCATGGAAAATCTTATCAAGATTTATTTTTAAACATTATGATAAATGAGTTACTCCGTGTATTTACCCCTTTATTTCATATCTTCCAGCTAGAGATAAATGGCTCCCGTCTGATCCTCAGATAATATCTGAAGGCCTTTACGCAATTGCTGTCGTTCTGAGTTTTTCTCGGATTGCATATATCCTGCCTGCAAATGAGAGTTTTGGGCCCTTGCAGATTTCACTTGGAAGGACTGTTAAAGACATCTTCAAGTTTATGGTCCTTTTTATTATGGTATTTCTTGCATTTATGATTGGAATGTTCATACTGTATTCCTACTACCTTGGAGCTAAACTAAACCCAGCCTTTACAACGTAAGTATGAAGTTATGTTTAAGTTCCAGTTTATTTATTTATTATTATATTTATTTATTATTATTATATTTTATTTATTTATTTATTCCAATATGAAATTTTTAGTTTTTTACTAAGGTAACAAAGTCTGTGAGATATTGTATGCCATTTCCTAGCATTAAAATAAAACTGAAGACAGTTGAAATCAGCAAGAAATTAGGTATCCCAGAACCTTAGAAAGCAGAATACAAAAGACCAATTCTTTCCTACTTGTATAATTGAAGCTTTCACTGCAGTCTAAAATATTTTTACCTGTGTATTATGTTAACCACACAGACTTGTGGACAACTGATTGCAAGAAAATAGTACTGATTACTTCTGAATGACATTTTCCCAAAGCAACTGGGATATTGATACACAATGATTTAGCCTAGATGTCAATAATAGGCCTCCAAATAATTTTAATTTGTCAAAAAACAGAGATAGTGATTCTGTAGATGACATGTTTCTCTCTTAGACCAGTATTGAAACAAATATATAAACTGCATTGGACTCTTTTGGATCCAGGTTTACAATCTGCATAACTGCTTATCGAAAGTCACATGAGTACAGAAAAATGCTAATTATAAGTTTGTTCTAATGCAAATAAGTTTGTTATGATCTCCAAAGTTGTTTTGTTTGGGTTTTTTACTTCCTGAAGTAAGAGGATACTGGAAGTGATAAATATTTAAAACATTCCAAAACAAATGGAATGGAAATAATAGCACAAGATGGTGAAATTCAGAACTTTTCTCCCATCTTTTTCCAGGAGACATGACTTCTGTAAAAGCTGCTGTATTTTCATGTAGTTGATTCCATGACTACTTCTTAATTTGAGCCTGATTTTTGCACTTATTCTTACTCCTTGTCTTTTCTTTACATAAATAATGAAATATAATGTTTGTTACAGTATTTGATATCTTATGTCTGGTATGCATACTGTTTGATTGCTTATTAATATTCATTGCTTAAACAGAGATGTTATTTTACTAGACTATACATCCATTCATATATTATTTGTATTTCAAAATAATTTATCAATGTTAAAACAGGTAATTCAAGATATGTATACTGGCATATTTTTATTATACTTATTAAAATACAGCTTTTTGGTTCAGTTTTTGGTGACACAGAAGTAATTTCCAGTAAAATCTGTAGGGTACAGTAGAAGGAACATCAAAATTTTTATGGAACATCAAGATCTCTTAGCTTGCATTCATTATTAGCCCACCTCTCAGTGAGGCAGGATGGAGTTTTGCAGTGAGCTGTGTCCTGACTGCATGACAAGTCAACCTGTAGCAATGTTCCCTGAGTGGAAGGAGGAACGCAGCATGAGGAGGAGAGCTTGAAGAGGATCCACTGTCAAAGGCCCTGAAGGCTTGAAGAGCTGTCTGGCAGCTGTCTGAGAGTCCTTGGCAGCTCAGTGCCTCATGACCATGACCTCCACCCTGACCATGGGATGCAGACAAGAGCATGGAATCACTGGGTCCTGGACCCAGAGCCTTAAGGGTATCTAGGTGCCTGCCTCCTATGGAAGCGCCTGGCTCCTGCTGATTTCAACAAGGCTTGAACAAATCCCATGAAATCTGTTTGGTTTGGCAGTTTTGTTGCTGAACCTGCTGCTACCCACTTCTGAGGGCACCTTTCCTAATGGAGGGTTTAATTAGAAGCTCTTGAAAGGGGTGTAGCAGTTTCCTTCCCATTAGCCCCATTTTTAGCTTTATTAAGACAGGGAAGGTCTGCCCTGCATGGAGTTAGACTGGAAAATAAAGATGAGAACATGCTCAACACCTGGAAATATAAAACCTTTCTAATTCCTGGGCTGTTGTTTTGTTTGTTATTACAACTATATTGTCTATAATGGATAAGTGGAGCACAGTGGAGAAGTTGAACATAGTATGAAAAATATTTTCTTGCATGTTTGTTGTTTTGAACAAATCTGATTCACAAATTACTTGAGATTGTTTATCACTTACTGTAAACAAAACATATATTTATTTGTGTAGTTAATAATGCTACCTTCCTCTTTTTTTTCCTACAGAGTGGAAGAAAGTTTCAAGACCTTATTTTGGTCAATATTTGGATTGTCTGAAGTAACTTCTGTTGTTCTCAAATATGACCATAAGTTCATAGAGAACATTGGTTATGTTCTTTATGGCATATACAACGTAACGATGGTGGTAGTTCTGCTTAACATGCTGATTGCTATGATCAACAGTTCATATCAAGAAATTGAGGTGGGCCCTGTTCTCAAGTTGTTCTCTCTTTTTACTTTGAAAAAGAGCAGAATTAGTAGGAATTATTTCAATGAGCCCATCTTGGTATGCAAAAGTACAGTGAAGAGATTACTTCAGTAAAGGAAATCACAAAAAATACCATGTTGCTACAACTGACTTTATCTAATGACCCAGCCAAGCTGCAGAACCTGACAGGATCTGAAGAAGTAGTTAATCCTGTGTTATGTATGTGCATCTAAGGAGATATCATCCATCCAAACATCTTAAAATCTAAAGTGATATGCAAATGAAGACTGCTGGAAGTAGGAAACAAAGTTACTGGGCATAACATTTTAGACATAGGTGGTTCACTCCCAGTTTCTTAGGATGCTTCTTTCAGTCTTTGAGAGATCATTAGGATAGGAATTAAATGCATTTCTATGTGTTCTTTAATGAAAATCTGGATTTTTTTAGTTCCAATCCTCAAACATTTTAGCTTGATGTGCAGGATTTAGACACTTACAGCAGTGATACATGGACACATTTTATTACATTTATATTCCTCTCTACATGGAGCATGATACAGGTGCTTTTAGCTTCAAGATTGTTGTGACTGAGCCACACTTCACCATGCTTACATGCTTTGTTTGTATTATGTACTTCTTTCCACATTAGGTACAATATTAAAACTTATTCTAGGTTTACTGAGTTTTGCCATATGCCCTGAAAACACAGTGGCAGTATTTCTCTAAATCTGCCAAGTTGAATGAATACTTGAATTTCACACAAAGTTATTGGCTGCATTGCTTATTAAAAGAGATATATTTTATTTGAGTGTCATTATGATGAGTATCTTCATTTTTTAAAAGGATTAATTAGAATATTTAGCAACAAACTCCAGTAAAAAAAATCAGAAAATGTAGAGAAGATACTTGGGCTTTAAAGATAAATCCCAAATTGCTGAAATAAAAGTTAAAGTATATTTATAGTGCCAGTTTTCCAGACCATGAGCTCTGATGTTACTCAAAGAGTACTACATTCACATAGATGCCGGCGCGCACCCACACTTTTAGCAGGGAAAAAAAGGTTATCTAGGACATGGAGCCCACATGATATGTTATTTCCAGTATTTTCAGTGACTTCTGGGAAATGTCAGGGAATTCAGAAGGAGAAAAGTAGTTACAACAAACAAACTTTTCACCTTTGGAGTAAACCCAGTCCAGTCATACTTCAGTAACAATGTATTAGGACAAAATCAGTTTATCAGTTTTTAACACGATCTCTTAATGACAACAATGTTTGTATTTTCTATACTCCATTATATATCAAGAGTTACTTTTAATGGTTCTGTAAAAAGCTGTGAGTGCTACCATTTTAAACCACATCTGCCTTGAAGCCAATACTTTGTCACTTGTGTGAGTGCCAAATTCATGTGACCACTTTAATGAGAAAAACAAGATGTTGAATAAACCAAAAAAGTTCTACTTTAAATAGCAAGGAGTTTATATGCTGGCTTACACTCAGTGCAAAAATAACACTTGTTTAAATGGTTTACATGCTTTAACTAGCTATTGTCAATCTTGCTGTAAAGAGACAACTGAAACTTAGTTAAAATCAATTGGATAAAGTGGTTACATTTTTGCAGAACTACTGGGAATCTTACTAGCAAGCAAATAACATTTGGTGTAAAACCAGGAAAGGTTGATATTTAAAAGAAATTTCATTTGAAATAAGTTTTGCATTTCATAAAAACAAAGCACATAACCTGTTTTTGTATCTTAACACAGGATGACAGTGATGTAGAGTGGAAGTTTGCTCGTTCTAAACTTTGGTTATCGTATTTTGATGATGGAAAAACATTACCTCCACCATTCAGTCTTGTACCAAGCCCCAAATCTTTTTTCTATTTCATCATGAGGATCATTAACTTTTCTAAGTGCAGGAGGAGACGGCTACAAAAGGACATTGAAATGGGAATGGGCAATTCCAAATCTAGGGTAGGTACTGAAATCTTTTCATTGCAGTGAAGAATTGTGTGTCCATTCCAGCATTGTGGTTTTCTTTAAGTGTTAGGGTATAATCTGTGCTTCTGATGGTCATATGGTAATCAATCAGGCTTTTGTATTCATAGATCTGTATTTCAGACTGCCTAAACATACTGCATGAAACCAAAAATAGCTATAAATTTTCTGAGGACAACAAGGTCCAATGACTAGAAAAACACAATTACAACAAAAATAACTAAATATTCCAAGGTGCAAATAATTCCTACAAGGAATGACCTAAAAATTGAACAAAGATGCTTTCAGCCTCCATTAGAAAGGATTTTAGTTCAGGTAAAAAAAAAAAAAAAAGGGAAGATTGGTAATAATAATAATCTTCAGCACTTCCATGACACTTTAAATTTGGGTATTTAAATGTTCTTTACAAATATTAATGGAATGCAGTGTCACAACACCCTTGTGATAATTGGGTAACAAATTCCCTTTGGTTTACTAATGACAAACTGGGCTAAAGAGGATACATGTGGCTTTTTTTTATAAGTTAGGCTCAAGTCCCTCTTTGTGTATTACAAAGACTGAAAGCCCATACTTTGAAAATAATTTGTTTTACTGTAAATTATCAGAAATGTTAAGTTTGTAGTCATCTTTTCTGAAAGATCTCTGTGGAGCTTAGGACTTCTGACCTGTTGGTAGTACTGAATCTTCAGTTAAGTATTTTCTCCAGTTTTCTGTAAGCAGTGAAAGTAGATACATGTTTATAAAAATACTGGTTTAAATCAGAAGCACCTTTTTAGTAGTAACTGCTCACCTTTTGCTCTCTAGTGCTCCGAGTGCCTGAACTTCAATAGTTCTTTCCAGCCACTGTACAGAAGATGTGTTTAAAAAGCAAAGAAGAAAGCTAAACATCCTAAGATACACTTTTATAATAAGAGAGTCTGTAGTGCTTACATATCATACCACAGTCCTTACTATCATAGTTAGAATGTAAGTCCCTAAACAACTAGAATCCTGTCCTAGTCACTGCTGAGACAGGTCAGATAGAGATAGTTTTCCTGACCTACAAACTAAATATATATTTTTATTATGTAAAAATATTTTATTTTTTACAAATAAAATTATTATTTCCTCAGCTGTGGTAGCACATTTGCTTTGAAGCTGTGCTGTGAACAAGAGGGCTAAAATTATCAGTGTTTAGAAAGAACACCCAAAACTAACAAATAATTGAAAGAAATCTCAGGTTTTTTTGGAAATAATATTCTGATATCATGACTATGGAGACATGACCAAAATGTCTCTAAGAAAAAAAAAAAATAGAGCTGAATTCTAACTGTGAATTCCATAATATATTTTAATTTTGTCTTATTTCTTCCTAGTTAAACCTTTTTACTCAGTCAAACTCCAGAGTTTTTGAATCACACAGTTTTAACAGCATTCTCAATCAGCCAACACGCTATCAGGTAAGTACATCCAGCGGTCACTGTTCTGAGTAATAGAACTGTGGGAAGGTACTGGCAGAATTTTGTGTTTCAAGTACGTTTTGCCTTCACCAGATAAGGAAAGTCACCTGTAGGAATCAAACTCTAGGATGCTAATGGAAAAAAGACAGTTATTGCTCAAGCCCCATTATTTGAAGTGTGTAAAAACTGGCCCAAAATTTAAATTTTCCTTTGATGTCACAGTTTGTAAAGTGTGAGAAGCAAACATCTAAAACTGATTTCTGGGGAAGGGCTGTGAAAGCATTGAGCTGACTAGGTTAGCATTGCTTTCTCTTCCTTTCTTCCTATGATCTGAGATGTGGCATTGAACATTCTGCAGATGGGAATGCTCCTTTCTGGTAAGAGGAGTCTGTCAGATGTTACCTTCCTGTCTTCTTTCCTGCTCAGAAATAAAAGAGTAAATAGGAGCTCTTGTTCCTCTAGTGAAAATGTTGAAGGTACATAATCCACCTGGGCAAATTCTGTTAGATGAGCTACATTAGATTTGGTGTGATGACACAGTACAAGAGTATTAGTTCATACAAGGAACCGTGGTAGTTACAGTATAAAAAGAGATCTAATCTTAACTAAACCTTTGCAGCTGATACTACCCCATTATAGTGTAAAATCTCAACTTTTCTTTGTTTTTAAAAGGTAAATATTTGCATCTTACTATTACCCAGCCTTTCACTGAGTTTAACAGAGTAGACCTATTCTGAAGCTTCTTAAAGCCTCAGTTAGGTGTGTTTAGAGATGTTTTCCTATTGTCCTTTTCCATACAAAAAGTTGTGGTGCTGTGTACATAAGAGGTAATTGGATGAGAAAGGTGCTTTATGGTAATGATGAATCTCAGCATGCCACCAAAAAAGCCCATGTGAGGCAACTGCTTGATTTGAGGCTGTTCATTCTTTCATTTACACAGATGTGAGGAAGACAGTTGTTGAAGAAAAGTGAACAGTGTTTAATTATATATGCTCACCTGATTATATAACTGTTTTATTCCGGCAGCAAATAATGAAAAGACTGATAAAACGTTACGTTCTGAAAGCACAAGTGGACAAAGAAAATGATGAAGTAAATGAAGGTAAGGAAGAGGCTGCATTTGCAATATTCAGAGACAGTTTTTGTCACGTTGTATTAGGAATCGGTATTACAGTGGTGCGTGGAGGTTTCAGATAAAAAGAGGGTTTATTTCTAGTTCCAATGCACTGAACTCATATAGACAGTAGTGGAAGTATACCTGTGACAACAAAAATAGACAAGTAAGACCAAAGAAATAGAACTGAGAAATATTATGGGCCCCACTTTACAGGTGGAAAACGAGAGCACAGACATGACATGCAGTTACAGAGGAAATTTGTGAGGAAGCCACTAACTGTATTCACACTTCCAGAGTCCTAGTTAGAGCTGCAGGACATATTTTAATCAGTTTCCTTCAACTGAGCACACTATTTACTACTTTACACCATGAACTACTTCTATTACCTTCCTTCATAAAGCAGTGCAGAATATTAATAATATTAATGTGAAGTTGCACATCATTAAGCAAAGCTGCATAAATTTAGCTGTGTGGTTAGAAAAATGACATCTGTAGCTATTTCACTGTGTGACTGGAGATCTTTTGAGAAATGGTGGATCCAAGCTTGGTGTCTGTTGACAGTGCAGAACTTCCCTGGTAGCAGTGAGCAGTGCATGTTGCAGGTGTGCACTCTGACTCTCCATTGGGATGAGACTAAGACAAATGCTGTCTTCCTTCCTCCGGCCTTCCCGGAATGAAACACAGGTCTACAGGCCAGAAAGAAACTCTTGAGCTCTGGGCAGGTCCCCAAACAAAATAATTGGGGTGTATGCAGCACTGAAGCATACTTATTCTGTGCTCTAGCTAAAGATTATCAGGTGCTGAATGATGTCCCTTCCAGGGCTGGTTCTGCTCTTGGAAATGAAACATCCCAGGAATGGTTTTATTCCAGCTTGGGATCAGAACAGCTTTTACTGGCATAGAAGCATCAGGCAGCTGCCTGCATAGGTGATGTGAGGGGCCTGAATGGGCTGCTCCCTCAGCTAAGGCAGCACAGCTTTTACTTTTGCTTCTTAGTTACTCTCTGCTTACCTGGAACTCTCTGCAGTGAGAAGCAGGAACCAGAAAAGAAAATATAAATGAAATCCCACTCTCTGCCTTGTGGCAGCATTGTGCATTGACTGTTACCCTGATTCTTCCCCATCCTATGTGGCTGTACAGGCTTGTGAGCGACAAAAGCAGAGAAGCTCCCAAAAGTGTCTTCATTTCAGTGTTCCCCTCTTCTGAATTCCCACTGCTTTCCTCTGTGATGAGGGAAACCATCAACCTAGTGATTGATGAGAAGACTGTTCTCTCACCAACAGCACCAGGGCCATACAAGTCTTTCCAGTTCCCTGATACCTGTTTGGTATTGGCATATATGTGTTTAGATAAGCAAGATGATGCAGAAGAATCATGGTTCATGGATATCATGGTTTTTTATCACCAATTTTGTAGAGGAAAGTCCACTTTGAGCAAGTCAGCTAACACCTTAGCCTCAGTCTTCAGCTGCATAGCAAAGGCTCTTTGTGTCATGCCTGTCTTGTTGGTACCTGAAGTATAGATCCAGCCTTTGAAGATAGAATGTTTGAAGTCTGCTATATTCTAAATAAAAAACTTTGGTGTTGTTATGTACTGCAGCTATTTTAAACTTAAGCCTAGGGATTTTTCCCTGTTTTGCATCACTAGAGAATTTAGGTATTCTTTCGTAGTCTTTAATTTCATGCATGACAAATAGTCTCCAGTGGTGGCTACGGTGTAAGAATTCACATACCTCACACTTGGTGGAAGAACAGCATTTGAATATTTTAAAAAGCTTTTGCTCTTGAACTGAATATCCTATAATGGAAAACATGCTGTTGCTTGTTATAAGCCTGGCTTTGACAACTGTTTTTTTTTGTTTTAAACGCATTTTCTGTACTTGTGTCAAATTGTAACATAACTTTAAATTGGTTGACTCTTTCTAATTCAAAGGATATTGGTAAGGAAGAGGAGAGAGACTCAGAAGCTGTGAGTTTTATTACCAGCTCTGCCACACTTTTCCTGTGTGATCTTGGCACATTACTTCAGAAAAAATTCTCTTTGCCTTTTCTCTTTACAAAGGGGATACTAATATTTACCAGCTGTTCAGCAGTGTTGCTGTGATTAATTCATTAACCTATGTAAAGCACTTTTTGAATCTTTGATGTTGTGTATACATGTGGAGCACAACACTGGAGTTTAATGGACTATTAAAATACCTTTGGTGCACTGTTTAGGGATGGAGACACATCTCATGGAGAATGAAGGAGAGGTAAAGCCTCCTGCCCCACCCTTATACCTGCTCTCATGAACATTTTGTGATAATAATCTGAAATACGCACCGATGTGACTTAACAGTATTGAATGAACGTTAAGGTTTGCTAACAAGAATTTCTTTCAATGTTTAATACAGGTGAATTAAAGGAAATCAAGCAGGATATCTCCAGTCTTCGCTACGAACTTTTGGAGGATAAGTCCCAAGCAACAGAAGAGTTAGCAATTTTGATACATAAACTCAGTGAGAAACTAAATCCTAATATGTTGAGATGTGAATGATTCAACAAAAGAACCGTGGCTTTGACTACAGCACAACTATTTATTGGCAATAATATTTCAGTATCTTATACTTGAAAAATGTATTGTAGATTTTTAGCACTAAATAACTTTATGTACAGCTTCTCTGGAATTTAGTCTTAGGAAATTTTATTAACTCACCACAAAAAGATCGCTCTCTTCATTTTAATTGTCTAAAAGCAAGAACTATCTTTTTTTTTTGCATTTTTGCATTAAAAAGGTATAAGGGTATGAATTGCTGATATTTTAACAGGTTTATGAATACATATTGAGAATTCTTTGCACTAAATTTGCAAGAAAAAATTAAAATAACAGATACAGCGTAGTACTCTGTTCCTGCAGCAACTGGGCGTGAATAGGATTTTTCATAGTACCATACACCAACTAGAGATCCGTGGAGGATTACTTGAAATCTCTGCTCTTTATTAGTGATGCTGGTAATGTGTGTAAGCCAAGAACTCGTGATATGACTACCAGGAATTAATGAAAATCAGGTTAAGGGTGAATGTAATTGCAGTAGCACTGGCTAACATGTATGTATATACACGTACTCACAACTACCATTTCTTAATTCTGTGTATTTACGTTCAAGAGGAAGGACTAGATTTTTTTTTTTTTTTTTTTTAAAAAAGCAACTTTGGAAGGTCATGTGAACTCTTCATGTGGTAGAAATGATTTTTTTAAAATTCAGACTCTGTGCAGGGCTGGTATTTTGTTACCCTGTTCTAAAACAATGCCTCTGATGCTTCATTGTTAAATAAAATATTCCTACTTTACTGATACTCCATCTCGTCCTGGTAGTTTGCCGCCCGTTCTGCTAACTGATGGGGTGATAAAAAGGACACAGCCACCAACTTAATACCTGAAATAAACCGATTTTATTTTAGTTCAAAGAAGGGGAAAAAAGAAGAATAAGCAAGGTACAAAGATAATCCTTGCAACAGAGGAGAAAGCAGAGTGAGGGAAGAGGATTCATCACCCCTTGCCCAAATACTTCACCATTATCCACCTCCGTGTGTCAGCCGGGGCACCCCGGTCCCAGCGAGGGATCAGAGAAGTTGGCAGTTGGGAAGTTCACTCACAGCCCACCTCTCATTTCAAGGTTCATAGCTGGAGCCTTCGTATATCGCCACCACAGCCCGAACGGCCCCGGGGGATCCGGTCCCAGCCAGCCCTGGGCCTCTCCCGTGCAGCACCGTGCCCCGCAGGCCGCTCCCCGCCGTGCCAGCGGGCGGCTCCCGGCCGGGCTGGGGTGGGTGGTGCCACCGAGAGGCCGTCCCGGACCCCGCCCACTCCGGAATGCGCTGTCCAATCGTGACGCGCACCTGGCTGAGGCTCCGCCCCCTCGCCCTCAGGTCTAGCCAATGGGAAGGCGGCTCGAGGCGATGTGGGCCGGCCGGGGTTGCCGCGGTAACGGGATCTGAGGGAGCGCTGGGGTAGCGGCCGCGGGTGGGACCCGGTCCCCGGCGGCGCGATGGAGCTGAGCCTGGCCCGCGTGGACTACCTGCAGGTGGGCCTGGGCTGTGGGCGGCATCACTGTGCCGTTACCTGGGAGGACCGGGCCGGACCAGCGGCGAGTGGCCGCGGCGAACGGAGGCGGCCGGGTCCGCGGGGTGAGGCGGCCGGTCAGTGAGAGGCTGCCCCTCGAGAGTATCCCGGTGCTTCCGGCGGCGGGGCCGCGTCGGGTCGGGAAACAACTCTCGGTGAGGCTGGGGCTGGGCGGGCCTCCCGCTTCGGCCTCTAGGTCCAGAGCCGCCTCAGCAGGGCCGGGACGGCCCTCCCTGGGCACGCCAGCGGCCCCGCGGCATCGCCCTGCTCCCCCGTGCCCTTAGCCCCTGCCCTGCCCTCAGCCCCTGCCCCGCCCCGTCCCTTCAGCCCCTGCCCTGCCCTCAGCCCCTTCCCCGCCCCGTGCCCTCAGCCTCTGCTCCCCACTGCTCTCAGCCCCTCCTCTGCCCCCTGGTGCCCTCAGCCCTTGCCCCCCGGTGCCCTCAGCCCCTCCTCTGCCCCCGTGCCCTCAGCCCCTCCTCTGCCCCCGTGCCCTCAGCGCCCGCTCTCCCCCGTGCCCTCAGCGCCCGCTCTCCCCCGTGCCCTCAGCCCCCGCTCTCCCCCGTGCCCTCAGCCCCCGCTCTCCCCCGTGCCCTGAGCTCCTGCTCTCCCTTGTGCCCTCAGCCCCTGTGCCCTCAGCCCCTGCTCTGCCCTGTGCCCTCCGCCCCTGCTCCCTCTGCCCCCCGCCTTGCTCCCAGCCCATACACTGGGCCACCGGCGCTGAAACGTGCTTGGTACAAGAGCGTGTCTGCCACTAGTGGGAGGTGTCCCTGCTGATGGCAGACGGTTGGAACTGGGTGATCTTTAAGGTCCCTTCCAACCCAAACCGTTCTGTGATTCTGATTCCACCAGGTCGGGGTGACGGCTCAGAAGACTATGAGGCTCCTTCCTGCATCTGGGCGAAAGGCAACGCAGAAGGTGGTGGCTGTCAGCAACCCCCAGCTTGTCCTGCTGGCTCTCCTGAACTCATGTTCTGGCTGTGGAGTGCACCCTGATAATATTACTAATTGTCTTTTGAGTTTCTTTAGTTAGTATGTCATAGGGAAAAACATTGCACCCAAATTCTTGGAATTTTTTGGGAAATTTTTGAAGAAAGAGGAAAAATAAAAAAGTCTGAATTTGTTTCTGGAAAATGTTCAGAACCAATAAGAAATTTTTGAAACTTAAGGTGTTGCTGAAACCACAAGGAAGTTCTTGCATATTTCTCTATTTTCCTAAATATAGATGGAATATTTCTTTTTAAAATTTTCCTTAATACAAGTTCAAACTAAGGAAACTTAGGAAAGCTCAATAGAAATAGCACTGCATTATTTGTTTTCATCATAAGTTCTCAATGTGAAAATACAACTATTCCTAAATCTGCCTTTCTGGAGTCCACCTGATGGTTGTTGGTGTTTACAACTAGAAGTAGAAAAAGGATTGTAAATGCTGTCACTTAAACTGCTGTTCTTAGGCTTTAGTGTCCTATCTATAGCGGTTTATCTAGCTCCCATATAGCTATGTAAATTAAGTACTGTAGAATTTACTTAAATACAGAAAAGCATTATTAATATAGGAAAAGCATTATTAAAAAATATTTTTGTATACAATAAAAAACAATGATGTATTATGCTTTTGAAGGTGGTTGTTGGAGACCAAGATGGGGTCATTACGTGTTTTGGCATAAAAAAAGGGGAAGCTGTGGTAAGTGGAAATGTTCCATTTGAAATGGTATTTTAAAAATATTCTTCCTAATGAACTTTGAAAGTCTGGTTTTATTGACATGGGGAATAAGATACTTGTGGAAGATGTCCACATAGAGCTGTGGACTGATACCTAGCCGTGATGAGGGCATGCTGATTTCATGCCTAGACAAAGACATAGTGCTCTGCAGTTGTAGAGTCACACACTAGTGTATCTCATCACAAAAAAAGTCAGTTTAACACCTTTTGCTCTGCAGTTCAGTTGAGCTTAAGCCTGTACACATGCAGTTACTGTGACTGGGCAAAACCCTGCAGTAATTCACTAAGTCAGTCACCTTAGGGCATTCTGCCAAACTAATTGCTTTGTATGAGCCCAGACTTGTGCCCAGCTTCATAAAAATTTATCATTTAATTTTTTTTCCCCCCCTTGAGGATTTTCATAGCCAACTCATAAGGTACTCTATAGCAATGCAAAGAAATCTATGTAGTCTTCTGGAATAAGAATGGAACATGTAAGAGGGAGTGAGTAACTCTGTGTGTTGCTTTTCTAAAGAAAAGAAAGCACAGACCAAAAAAAAAACTAACTTAGAGCTACTAGCAGTGCTGAAATTTTCCTATGGATGAATAGCACTGAAATAATAATAAAATCTTGACTTTCTGTATTTTACAGCTTTTTGTATTTATTGACTTACACAATGCTTGATTGTGATTCAGAAGAGAAATTTATAGATTATTTTTGTGTGCATATAATATCCTTAGTTTTGCCAGAAATTGTACAGCAAATTTATTATCCTTTATGTTAAAAGATGACCATGAATATGATAGTGTGATGATGAAAATTGCTTTTCTGTTTACAGCCAGTGTTCAAGACACTGCCAGGCCAAAAAATTGCAAGGTTGGAGTTGGGAGGAGCTCTTAATACACCACAAGAGAAAATTTTTGTGGCTACAGGATCAGAAGTTAGAGGTTTCACAAAAAGAGGGAAGCAGTTTCTTTCATTTGAAACAAACCTCACTGAAAGCATCAAAGCTATGTATGTATGATGTGTTGCATTTGTTTCTTAGCTGTAGCAGATTCAGTTCATTATCTTATGAAATACTTTTTTACTGTATTGTGTGCTTGTAGGTAGCACAAGACTGTCAGTGCCAGTCCAGCTGCAGCTTGTGATGTGATGTGTAGGAAGGAGCTTAGAAAATCATAGTGAAGTTTAGAAAAGTGTGGGGGGGTTTGGGAGGGTCTGGAGGCACTCACATCACTGCAAATGCAGGTGAGCAGAGCTGGAGTTACTGCCAGAGTGCATCATGTAGCAGAACAGGAAGAATTTATTTATTTATGGTATCATGATGTAAGATGCTGCCATTAATAAATGGGCTTGAGAAGAATTAATATCATCAAAATATGTTAATGATATTTCTATAAAGATTAATCTTAGGATTTTAGGTGAAGACAAAAGAGGAAAATTGAGAGCTGTAGAAATAATACAATTTAAGCATTTCTGATAAACTTATTTTTAACAAGCTGGGGCCCACTGATGCCTTGAATCTGCAAGTGGTAGCACATGCATTTGGTAGGGCTGAAAGAGCTACCACTGCAGCTAAGCTGGGAAAATCCTGAAGGAAGTGTTTTCTTTTTCTCAGGCATATTTCAGGAGCAGATCTCTTTCTCTGTGCAAGCTATATCTATAACCATTACTGTGACTGCAAGGACCAGCACTACTACCTATCAGGAGATAAAATCAACGATGTCCTCTGCCTTCCTGTAGATAAAGTCCATCACATCACGCCCATACTTGCATGTCAGGATAGAGTCCTCAGAGTTTTACAGGTTAGAATACTTGCTTGTTTATGTTTTCTGTACTGATGCCACAGAATGGGACTAATTCTTAAGGGAATCAGCATATCAGTGTGGTTTAAGTGTCAGAACGATAAGCATATTATATCTTAACTTGGCAGGGTTGCTGTCTATAATGCTGGTGCATTTCTTTGTTTTTTTTTGTAATTTAAAGGAAAATCATTATTTTAAACTTGCAAAATGAGGATTAATAAAATTGCTATAAATAGGCTTTGGAATTCATAGGTGGAAGTAGGTAACGTTGGTCTCTTCTGACTAAAAGTGCTTGCATAAGGGAATTAAATGTGTAAGATTTTATCACTTTCAAAATTCTTGCTCTTGGAAATTACTGTTGTGACTAGTCTGAGTGATATTAACTGGTTTAACAAAAGTATTTGCCAGACAAATTCACAGATTATTTTTAATAATAAAGTTTCAAGAGTCCTATGTTTTATTGTGTTTTATTTTTGTTAAACTACTACATTTGTTAATATAAACTACCCTGTTTTGGCTTAGAAATGGTTCTCCTGTAAGTATCGGGAGTTTGTATAAGTGAAGCATATCCATTGCTATTATCCATAATAATTTTGCCCTTATGCTTGTGTGGTTTTGTTCTGTTTTGTGGATGGTGTCTTGGGGTTGTTTTTGGTTTTGGTTGGTGTGGTTTTGCTTGGGTTTTATTTGTTTGTTTGTTTGTTTTTTTTACAAAACTCATTCAAGATACTTCTCTTTGTCTTTAGGGATCTGATTTACTGTATGAAGTAGAAGTTCCTGGACCACCTACTGTTCTTGCTTTAAACAATGGAAATGGAGGTAAAAAGATTTTGAATATACACATAACTAACTCATGTTATTTTACTATATATTTAAGATTTTTTGGCTTGTATTTGTTAATTATGCTTTGCCTTGATTTTTAAGCTGGTGTTAAAAATGCGACAGGAAACTTACTGTGTGAAGTAATTTCTTATGTACAAATAAACACATATCCACACATATGGCTTTTGGACAGTTCTAAATGATATTCCCTTTTAATTGAAAGCCTCTTACAAGAGCAGTGAGATATAAAGGTGATCTGGTTGTGTAAATATGGACTGGACTTTTGGGGGCCTTGTCAAAGTTCAGGGTTTCTCTTACACATGGATTTCTGTAACTAGAATCGCTGGGTGCATCCGTCCATGGGTGGATGAGAGTATTGAGTACAGCTCACTTAAACTAAGACTGTGGAAGGATCAAGCTTAAAATAGTTTGGTCATCCTTCTTGCTAATCTGTTCTAACCTGAAAGAAATCCCTTTAGTGTGTTAATCTTGTGCTTAATTTAGTTTCAGTTAGATGGTGTGACAATGGCATTCAGAGCTGGTTTGGGAAAGTAGTTCTTACTTACTTAAGGCTTGGCACAGCATTCACTACTGCATGCATGTTCTGAATGAATCTCTCTTCTGTAAAGGCAATTTAATAACCTATCTTTGCTGAAATTTAAAGTATTGGATTGTGTAGGATTTTTTAGGCAGAACTCCAGTGCAGGGGGGCATTGAAGAGTGATAGCCATGAAGAAATTATCAGAACAGGTGCAGTTTTCATGTGTTTGGTTTTGTTTATAAAGCCTGACAGTTCTGTTACACAGCACTAATATTAGTATTTTTATTTTCCTTCAAGCTATAGAGTGTAACTACACAATACTTTCAAACTTTTAATATTGATGTACTTGATATTATAGATTCTAAATTCAATTTATGCATTTAGGTGATTCTGGAGAAGAAATTGTATATGGAACTTCTGATGGTAAATTGGGTGTAACCCAGATTACTGGTTCCAAGCCTATACCTAGGTGGGAAATTGGAAATGAAAAAAAGAGAGGAGGTATGTGTCTCAATCTCTCACTCTTTAGTTTTCCAGCATATCTGAGGCTTTATTACAAGTATAATAATCGGGAAATCTTACTCATAGATACTTTGGAAGCATATTGCATTTATGTCAGCATGCAATATTAGTATGAGTAAGCTCTCTTCCATTCTTCTGATTTTCTTATAAATAATTCTAATCAGTTTGTCTTGCTTTGGTTTTTCTGTCCATGTTATTTCCAGTACTTTATTGTAGTTTGTTTTTACAGTATTTTTAAAGTGGCATTTGTAAAACAGTGTTGATTCATACATGATTATTTGAGGGTTTTATGTTTTTGGTGACTATTTCTAAGTGCAAATAAACCTGCCAGATTTTTTGGAGGTCTCTTCAGAGGAAAGGTTAGCAAGACTTTTTTTTTTCTATTTTATTTTTTTTTTAAAAAAAGCCATTATGAGGATTTTTGTCTGAAGATGGAATGAAGCTTTCATTCAAGCTGCACAATGAAGCTTAACTGATCATATGTATGATGCATAGTATGACACTGGCACCATTTTAGCCATGGTGTGTTGCTTCTGCAGTATGTATTAGCCCATACTCCTTTGTAGAAGAGAAGACCAGGAATAGGAAAAAAAAAGTATGTTTTAATTTAATTATCTCATAAAAGCTATCATTATTTTCTTAAAATACTTCTTAGGATGTCCTTACTCTTCATATGAAACATGAAGTATGAGAAAAGTTAAATTCCATCTCATTTTTCATATTAGTTCTTGGACAAACAATCTCACTGCTTTTTCCTTCTTCCAGACCTGAACTCTCTTTCCTGTCCAAACATGATTAGTTATCATAGGCTGGTTCATTACACGTGCTAGTTAATGGGTTTGTTAGCACCATTAGCAGCACCTAGTCCAGGTCTGGCACAAGTCAGAACCCTCTTTCTGTCACCTTAGCCGATTTCCTAGTAGTCCTTTGACCAAATAGCTCTAAGTTAATTATGGGACAGAAAGAATGCTTGCTTCTTCAACTGGCAAAGGTAATGTTGTGTGGACAGATGAATAGTTCATCTGGGGACAGACATGTTTGACGAGGGAGCGTTAAAGCCCTCAAAAGCAAGCTGTTTGAACATCAGAAGTGGGCTCTGTTCGGTGCTTTTCGCCAAGGAAACTGTCATGTTTTTGGTTTGGAATCGGTTGCTGTAAAAGCCACTGTACAAGCTTGAACCTCGGGCACAGGTGAGAGACTTCAGCCCTCTAGTGGGCTCCTCCAGAAGTATCGTTAATCAAGCCTTAAAAGCCGACCAACAATCTCTTCCTGTACGACTGAATGTGGCCTCGGTATTATTGTGTCATAAACAAATAAGGATGAAGTAACCGGGTTTGTTTTCTTTTTCACTAGGTATCTTATGTATTGATAGCTTTGACATTCTGGGAGATGGAGTTAAAGAACTACTTGTTGGACGAGATGATGGAGTGCTAGAAATCTATAACTTTGAGAGTGCAGATGATCCTGTGCTTCGATATGACTATGTAAGCCCACATCCACTGTACTCTTCTTTGCTGGAAAAATGAATTATTAAAAAAAAAAATCTGAATTTCAAAACTTAAAGTATTTTTAGTATTATTACTACTAAAATGTGTGGTTTGTTTTTAATTTGGTGAGCTCTGTAATGCTGATAATCCGAGCTTCGAAGGAGTCCTAATATTTAAGAACCAGGAAGTGAAATAGTTCTGGTTTGAGCAAAAATAAAAATAGTGTAGAGGATATGTTAAGGTTCTGGCTCTGTTGACTACTGAAGTCTCTCCTGGGTGCAACCTAATACTCTTAGTGCTTCTCTCTCAGTGAAAAAAACAACCCCATGTTGTGTATAGTCTGTGTTTCATATGTAAAATAATAAATGTAAGCTGTCAGGACTTTACTGATCATAATTACTTTGGTTATGAATTGTTTAAAAGTAGATTTGATCCATAGTGACTATTTCAGCCTTTGATCAGATTACTGGAAAAATATTATTCATCAGTGTTTTGCTTTAAGCTACTTTTTAATGTCTCTGTTATGCAGAGTAGAATTGGAATGTATTAGTTAAAACACACTGATCTACCTGTGAGAGACATCAGCCAGCTTACTCTTTTGTAGGTCTAGATATTGTGCATCTGTGTAGGTACTTTCTGATGCAGGTAAAAGGAGAAGTCCAACCCTTAAAACCCCCACAAAACCCCCAGACTTCTGAAATGAGTGCAGTGATATTTCCCTCTGCTTGAATGTATTTCTTTAAGGCTTTATCAGAGAGCATTGCATCAATCCAGGGTGGCTGTGTAGGAAAAGATGGGTATGATGAAATTTTGGCATCCACGTACTCAGGTAAGCTTCATCTCACTTACTAAATAAATGTTGCATATGGTGATGTGATAAAAATGAAGCAGGCTATGTTGTTAGTAAAGCTCACATCTCTTAAAAATTTTTGTTCTGATGGGAACCAGGATAATCTTTTGTTGAAAAGATTTAATTAAATATTAGCACTTAAAAAAATGTTTCCTATGCTTAAATGATGTTTTTATATTTTAAGATAGTCATAATGCATTCTGCTGTGTAACAAGCATGTCTGACTGTCACAGAGGCCATCAGAAGCTGAATATGCTAACTGTTGGGAGTTAAAATACTGCTAATTCTCTGGGTTTTATTATCTTCAGTGCTAAAAAATTAGCCTACTGAAATCTCTCATATTCAAAATGATGTATTTTGGCAAGATACAATTCTCAGTTATTGAGAAGTAATGGTGTTTAGGTACCTCTTTTAAATGAAAAGATTATTAAAAGACTATTATACCTCACCTTGTATGAATTGTTTTGGCATAGGCTGCAGCAATACTGTGGCCAAAGTCCTTTGTAGCTTCTTTTAGTGGGAATGTTAAAGATCTGTGAATTGTAGAAGAAAGAAAAAAAGCAAAAGCCCAAGTTCACTTGTGGGTTTTCAAAGATAAACTCTGGTAGGATGTGCAGCAGACTTGAGTTTGGCAGATTTTGGCAGTTGAGGAAAAGTAGTGCTCAGAGCAGTAAAAATTACATTTGAACCTTGGCAATGTAGGACTTAGGTGGATTTTTTTAAAGTTCATGCTCCATTATTGGGCTTTCTTGATACTTAAAGTAGGTAACTAAAGAATGTGAAAGATTGTGGATGTGTCAGTTTTTATGGTGCATTTTATAATAATGCTCTCTCACTGTCTGCATGTATTAGATGAGGTAACTAGAGCTATAAACACCCTATCAAGTCTGCATATCACACCTGAGGTGTCAGGATATAATCAAACAGTATCTGCTTTTATAAATAAATGTAATTAAGTAAACAAAAAGATTTTTTTTTTTAATCCACTTCAACTGGCAACATTCAATCTCAAAGCACACTGTGCAACATACAGTTTGCTATAAACACATGGCACAGCTTGTTTTGGTTTTAACTATAGTACAGCCAATTATTTTGGTTTTTGTCAGAGAAAGAGGTGGGGAAAAAATTTAAGTGCTTGATAAAAAATGCCGTAGAGGGATTTATTGCTCAAAGTACTTAACGAAAACAATAAGTAATGTTTTCTAATCTGCAAGTTAAGAATGAAACCCATAAAAAAAATCGTGTTTGGTGCCTAGATTAATCCTCCAAAGAAATAATTAAATTGAAGTCTTGATTCTGTCTACCCAGTACCTGGAACAAACATTGCTCCACACATAACAAAAGCTGAGTGTAGACTTTATAGCTTATAAGGAATATAAACTTTATCTGTTGGTTTAGGCTGGCTGACAGGGCTGACTACAGAACCTGTCCATAGAGAAAATGGATCAAGTGAAGAATTAAAATTAAGTGAAGAAATGCAGAGCAAGATTTCATCCTTAAGGTAATTGCACTAGAAAGAAATTTAAATGGAAGAATTGAAATGTTAAATGCTGTGATGTTATCTTTCCTTCCTATCTCACTGTGTTTTCTGTATCATTAATATATCTACAAGTAGAATCAAGCCTTTTCAAAGTAGAAATGAATAGCAGCCTTATTTCACAGTCTCTTTCTGTCTTGCCTTCACATCATAATGTCTTAATGTCTTCTTCCTAAGATTGCCTTCTTCTGTGCTGCTTATAGCTTCTGAGTGATGGGAGGAAAGTAGTCACTAGCATATAACTCAAAATGCATTGTACTCTTGAAGGAAAAAAAGTTGTCCTTTCGTGTGATTCATCACAATCTCTTTTGGCAAAGTACAGTAGAATCTACATTTTCATGTGATACAGTTTATATTTTATCTTTGTTATGTATGTAGAAGGGGAGTCACCAGTCACTTCTGGTTGGAAAGTGGTGGACAGAAGATAAACGTGATTGCCTTGCAAGCTTCATCTACTTAATTTCTAGGATAGCTTTTATAGTTGTTTTTTTAAGACATTATATGTGTTTTCCCTTTTCTAGGAATGAATTGGAACACTTACAGATGAAAGTGCTTCAGGAACGTGAAAAATACCAGCAGTCTTCTCAATCCAGTACTGCTGTTTCATCAGTACCTGCCTTTAGTGTGAATGATAAGTTTACATTAAATAAGGATGATGCCAGCTACAGCCTCATCTTGGAGGTGCAGACAGCTATAGATAATGTCCTGGTACAGGTGAGTGTGGTTTTGTTCTTATTGGCTTTCTTGGTATCTAAATAAATCATTCAGAGACTTTCTAGTTTAAAAAGCTGAGTTATAATATTTTAAGTATATGGGTTTTTAAATGCCTGACTTGTAATAAGAGGGAATTAAAGTGCATAGCCTTGCAGTGTTGAAGTAACTGTTGTAAATGCTTGTTGGGGAACAAATACAACTTAAACCTTTATTGAACAGAAGCAATTCAACACTTTAATTAAACAAATACAACTTAAACCTTTATTGAACACTGCCAAAACAGAGCAAAATGCCTGGTGGACTAGCAGATTTCTGTGTAATTTTTGTGTTTGCTTTTGCATGTCCTCCCTTATTTAAACACCAATTAACTCAGTAAATCTTAAATGGGGTGCAGATTCTCACTTGCCAGTGAAGTACCTTCTGCAGTGGAAGATTAATTTTAGAATGGTATGGGCCACCTGTGCACTTCCAGTGTGGAACAGCATCTGATTTGTGTGCTGAATACTTCTGCCAAGTAGAGCAACCTTAATTAGTTATTTTTCGTACCCCATCAGCTGAAATTAATGTTATCTTTGCTAGTCAGAAAGAGTAATGGTACTGAATTACCTTCTTTTGGGATATACACAGGGGGAAAAATTTGAGGAGGAATTTATGAAGTTAATTTGCCATAACAAATGGGAGAGAACTACTGTAGGATTTTATTTTTTGCTGCTTAATAAAAATAATATTATTAATAAAAATCTTTGTTAATAATTATTAATGAAAAAAATCTTATTTTTATTAAGGATGTTATTAGTGCAATGCTAAGCTACAGCTAATATGCAGCTGTGTAGCATCTGCTGTTTCCATAGCTAAGTGAGGAATAATTAAATTGTTTAATCTAGATCTGAACTTAATGTAGCATTTAGAATTTGGAGCTTTTTCTTTGAATAAATATAAAGCAGGATCTGGTATTCCTCTGCTGTGAGAAGACAATAAAACTGTTTTTAAAGGGTTTTTTGGGGGTTTGGGGGGGTTTTTTTAGGATGTATTTATCAGTGTTTCCTGACACTTCTGTGAAGCTATAAAGCAGTACCAAATCAAGTAATTAATGATCCTAATAGCCTTTAATCTCATTTTTAAAACAGTGGTAGTTTTAATTCCAGTGAAAATACATCTAGATAAAAAGTGGTCTTTGTCAGAAGCATTATTTAAGTAAAAGGATCATTAATAATGATGTAACAGGGTCCTTGGTTTCCTGAATGAATATTAGAATCCCCCTGTTAAAATAGGGAAACAGTTCAATCATGAATATGCTTCATGCATACGAATGAAGTATACTTCTGTATCTGAAAGGTGTGAATATACTTTGATTTCTGAAAGGTAGTTACACATCTTACACTGAAGTTGTTGCAAGCCAGCTGCACAAGAGTTTAAGACTCCATAAGAGAATAAGATCATCATGTTACTCTGGGTTTAAGTAGTAAACTACATGTCTGTTAAGCTTTTATCTTTTGGATGAAGAGGTAAAATTGCCTCTCCCTTATTAAAATAATTGATGACAGTTAGAGGGTAAATGCATTAGAAGCTACTCAGGAACTTAAACTCTTTATTTTTCCTTCCTCATATGTTCTGCAGAGTGATGTCCCAATAGACTTGCTGGATGTGGATAAAAATTCTGCTGTTGTTAGTTTTAGCAGCTGTGATTCTGAGGTGAGCGAAACAGAAGAGGTTATATTTATACAGATTGCATGAGGAAAGCTCTTAACATATATTAAAAATAAAATTTGGATTTATATATCTGTGATTTAAAAATATATTGAGTTAAACTACTCATGGGGTAATTTTGGAGAGCTCAGCTTCATTAGAGATGCTGCAGAATTAGGAGTTAGCAGCAGGTCTTGACACAGGGAAAAGCTAAATTTGTGGGAAAGGATCCAGGAGCAACTGCTCTCTTGGGTTTTTTTCCTGCCTGATCAGGAACATGAAAGACACATTCAGTATTGCTGTCTTCTCTGGATTTGCCTGTATCATGTATCTTTGCTTCAAAGTAATTTAGGTGAAGAACACTGTGTTTCTTACTGTGTCTCTTAAAAAATCACTTTAGAATGTGAAAATTCTGCTGTGTGGTGAGTCATATGTTTAAATGCATTTTTTACATCATAATTATAAACTTAAATACTTATAGAATTCCTAATGATGCTTAGAGCTGGGGGAAAAAATCCAGAAACTACCTTAGTATTATGGAAATCTGCTGTGAAGTCTTTTTTCCTTGTAATGGTTCTAGAAGTATTTTAGTTTTAAGAACTGAATTTGCACATTGTTGGTCTACTTGGAGCTTTGAGGAATCAGCTTTTTATTTTAAGGTCCTTAATGATTAATTTAGCTTTTTTGGTGTGTTTTCTTATTGATCTTACTTTAGTTTTTGGATGTTGGACTAATGTTGCAGATGAGCAGGGCAGGCTGACACCTGCATTCTTCAGGTGAAAAAAAGATACCTATATAAATTTTGATGGGGGTATTAGAGAGTATAAGAAGCTTCAGTTAATTTTTTCCTTTTAAGGAGAATTTTTTTAAACTCTAGCATCATTAAAATTAATTGGAATGTTAAAGGGAACCAAAGATTACTTTTTTGTATTTGACTTTTGTAAAATAGATGTAGCAGAAACTTTATTGTACATATTTACAGTTAAAACAGACCAGTATAACTTGTGAATCCACAGACTATTTTGTATTATTTTTCTGGGGTTTTTTTTTTTTTGGTATTTACAGCCAAATAGCAACTTTCTTCTTGCAACTTACCGATGCCAAGCAAACACTACGAGACTTGAACTTAAGGTAAAATGCTTCAAAATATTTTCCATAATAAATTAATTAATTTTAAAATTAATTTTAAATTTAATTATTTTTAATATTATTTATTTTAAGTTAATAAATTAATGGTTATGTAGATGTCTGTTTAGGAATAGAGATATCTCTACCTGGACTGACTGCTTAGCCTGAGCAAACAATCAGTCCAATTTCTACTGGTAGTTGTTTCCTCAGAACCTTCTAATCTGCAGCATGTGTTCCTTTAATATTTGTCTGTCACATTTCTAAAGGCTTCTAAAAATGTGTTACTTCAGAGGAGAGCCTGGGGTCCTTCTCTCATGTCCCTCAGATGAAAGCAGTGGGGGAATCGCAGATGGTGAAAATACTCGATTCTGGAGACAGTGTGTGGAACTTAAAAGTGGAGAGAGGCGTGGGAAAGCAAGCTCTGGCACTGTTTGTCCTCCAAAACATTTGAAGGAAGTTACATTGGGAAGTAACCAGGGAATAGACTGGATTTGCATTTTTGAGAGGAAGCAAATCCAGTCATTCTGTGTTTATTATAATAAAGCTGTGTGGGTGTTTTGGGGTTTATTTTTAATGATCCACCAAATTCACACATTTTGTGGCTACCATCAGGGAAATAATGAAGGAAATCATGATGAGGAAAATCTTCAACAGGCACACAGGCTCTAGTTTTTCTCTTTATGTAGTTGCCTAGCACTGCAGTCTCCTTCCTAATGTGTTTATTTATGTAAAATGCTCAGTCAAAATATTATCCATAGACATTTAATCCTGCATAAGATACATCAAATGTGGGGAAGCTGGGGGTGGTCATCTGTTTTTTGGTGAGGTTGCAATAATGGACCCAGTGTGCAGAGTTAAGACCCTTTATTTCCCAGGTCCCCTTCTTAAGAAATGCTGTTAGTGTGCTTACTGCTTCTGAGCAGGTCACTTTACCTCACAGTGTCTCAGTTCTTTTCTTTTAATTTAGGGATATGACCCTGGCCACCTTTAATATTGAAAATACTAGATAAAAGAGTAAATGACACAAGAAAAAATAATCAAATGCATCCATGATACACAAAGAGAGGTTTGTTTTTTTTTACTCTCCCACTGAAAACATTTATAAACTTGCTGTTGTGTGTCATCATAGTGCAGTGTGTCACCAAAATGCTGTGCTGTCACTCTTGCATTTGGATCCTGATGTGATGGATTCGATCTGCACAAGTTCTGCTGCCACCTCACTCTAATACATCGAATGACTTACACCTGCCCTGTGGAGTTCATTCTCTTGTTGCATTTTGTCTATGCACATGCAGACAGTATGACTTTTAAATATTGGTGATTTTACTTCCAAAGAGAATTCTTTACTAGCTTATTTTTATTAAAAACATTGAAGTGGATGTCTTCCTGCAAAACACTGCTTTTTGTGTTCTGACATCCTGTAAAACAGGGGACACAATCAAGGTTATAAAGCAAACCTGTACTTGGAACTCCTGTCTTTTGTTTATATAAAGCTGTTTCTGTAGCTCTTCTGCCTCCTTTCACGACTATGTTGGTGCTGCAGGTGAGACACTCTTGTTTCTTGTCAGACTTCTTAGTGCAGTCTGTGTAACTGGTCTCAGCAGAGAAGTGATTGACACATGGTTGCGTCCTCAGAGGTGTGGAGAGTGTGTACTGTCTTGAATGAGTCTGCACGTCTTGCTTGTTGGGTATTCTGAGACTTTAACTTAAATCTGGCATCTTACTTTTCCCAAAAATAGCTCAGGAAGAACTTTTTATGGAGACATGAACACACATTTTGAAATTCAGTTTACTTCTTAAAATTCTTTGATCTATTCTTTGCTGCCAACTGCTACAGAATTTACTTTAATTTAAAAAAAAAAAAGTCATGGGGCCACTGAAGAATTAGAAGTTACAGACTTTTTATTTTAACTGATCAGAAAGTAAGTTAGTTTTTTAATATTTCATTCATCTAATACAGCAGCACTTCATTGGATGCTTTCATCTAATTTTAAAACATTCTTGATCTCCTCTATTTATAGTGGCACTATCAAGTAAATATAGCACCCTAATTGTTCTTAAAGTACTACAGTCTTGAATGTATTTTGAATACCCACCAATTTTCCAAATTGTGGTAAATTAATCTTTTCCCTTTTGACCTTTTTTGTGGGTTCTGCTTTTATTTCTGCAGGTTCGATCGATTGAAGGCCAGTATGGGACACTTCAAGCATATGTGACACCAAGAATTCAACCAAAAACCTGCCAAGTTCATCAATATCAAATTAAACCACTTTCACTTCATCAGAGAACTCATTCTATTGACCATGACAGGTATTTGCAAAGAAAAATCAATGCCTTTTTTGTCTTGAAATACTGACACAATCCAGCTGAAACAACATTTACTCTATAAACTCAAATATGGCATTCCTAACCCCTAACCTACAGTTTTGAGCCTGTAGTTCCATTTTATGGGTTTTCTGACAGAAAACTCAGATTGCATGGGTTCTTGCTTTCCTTGCCATTCTTTATCCTTGTTTTCAGGTTATCTTTCATTTTACTAGCCTGGATTATTGTGCAGCCCCATCTGTTAGCAGAGCTGAGGGTGTGGTAGAAAGGAAGCTCTGCTGTTGTTAGTAACCACAATCTTTTCAGTTTCAGCCTCATTCTCCCCTCCACCCTTTTAACTTAATTCTGTCCCATAGCTAATTTGCCTCCAAAACTGAGCCAAGACTTTCCCCCCCTTATCTCTCTGTTAGGAACCGAGTATTTTATGCAATTTCTGCTTGATTTTGTTTTTTCCCCACCCTCCTTTAACATCTTGTATTGCCACCAAGGTATTGCTTGCTTCAGAACAAACCTGAAAGACTGAAGGAATGACACCAACTGCTTTTATGTGCAAATGCTTCAATGTGCAAATGAGCTCCCTTATGCCTCCTTGATACAAATGCTCTGTCTGTGGTTTACAGCATGGGAAACTGTTGAGGCTCTTAGTCATATTTGCTGTCTTGTCAGTTATTTACCTTTGTCATGAATTTCAGGTTTAACAACTTGAAATGGGATATCTCAAAAACTTCTGACTAGTTTCTTGTCCAGTTCTGACATGCCTATTAGGAGATAAAGCTTGAATGTATGCAGAGGGGATTTTTTGTGTTGAAATACAGAAAAGCAGCTGTAATCTGCAATACATAACTACTTGGAAAAATACCTGATTTTTTTTTTTTTAACAAGGTGTTGATTAAAAGGAAACAACCATGTGGAGCTAACACTTTTCCATATGGATCTAACACTTTTTCATATGGATAACCAGTGCCCCTCCTTCATAACTTACTAACTTTTTTTCTTTTTTTTAATTCCATAATGTCACAGACCCATGAATACCCTGATGCTCAAAGGCCAGTTCAGTTTTGCTGAAATTCACTCGTGGGTTGTGTTTTGCTTGCCTGAGGTGCCTGAAAAGACTCCTGCTGGAGAGAGTATCACCTTTTATTTTCAGAACACCTTCCTGGGTACACAGCTTGAAAGTACTTACAGGTAAAGTACAATTATTAAAGTCCAATGTGACTACACTGGAGCTTTTGTCTTTTTCATTCTTGACCAGTTTGCTTTTACCATTTCACGTCTCCACCCTGAGCACCTCATCAAAACTCCCACTGAAGACAACAGGAATCTTTCTTCAGAAGGGTTGTCAAACATTACCAGGGATGAGCACTATCCAGTAGTGATGCAATCTGTAACTTGAATAGAGTTTTTTTTCTTAGAAGTTTGTCCAAAACCTAAAATTTCCAGGGAGGAAAGGCTTGATATATTTTTAAGATGATGGCTTGCTTTTAGCATTTAAAGAACACAGCTAATTAATATAGTGAAATAACTGTGTAAAGCCTAGTTTTTTCTAACTTCCTTTCCTTTGTATTCAGCAGCAAAAAGAATTTAGAAGGCATTTAATACTCAGGCAAACAAAAACTTGTTAAATATTAAGCTGAAAACTTTCTGCAGCCTATATTAGGCAAATACTATTTCTATGTTTAAGATTAGTTAGTTATATCTTCCTTCAGCAAATTATATACATCCACCTGAAGATCCAATTGTAAAGTGGGGAAAAATAATTGTTGTGATTATACTGATTCCAGCCTGCTCCCAGCCTGTATATTCATCATATAGAAAGTTGTTGAGTGGTGGTTTTTTGTGGGGAAGGGGAGAGTGTTTTTTTCTACCTTCTGGTATTGAAGCTTGCTGTTTGGCTTCAAGGTACTGCAATGATAAAACTTGGGAGGAATGCATGCACTCAGAAATCTTACTCATCTAAGCTTAGTGCTGTACAATAAAGATAACTCCTTTTGTGTATACCTGAGATTTGTGTGTACTGCTTTGTCTTACTTACTGGAATAAACTGTTCTCTGTCAAGATTACACTGGGAGGAGGGAGAAGCATAGGTGTGTATCCAGCCACCTGATCTATGGAGAAGCGTTATGACTTTTACAGAGGTTGCTTTCTTTGATTTGGGCATTAATTTACAGATTCCTTCCTTTTGTTTTAATGTAGGGACAAACTTAATGCATGTACATGTGTTTAAGTTTGCTCATTTAAAGTTTTTCTTCCTTTCTAGAAAAGGTGAGGGATGTTTTAAGTCTGACAACATTTCTACAATATCCATCCTAAAAGATGTGCTTTCCAAAGAGGCTACTAAGAGGAAGATTAATCTCAACATATCATATGGTAAAACTTCCTTCTCTATTTTGTTGTCCTTCATTTTTTTTTAATTATTCTTATAAATGGAGTATGTATTATTAATTTGCTTGTCGGATTTTTTTGACTCCCTACTAGACATAAATGAAGAATCTGTGAGGCACACATTAAAGCTTATCTACCCTAAACTAGAGTATCAGCAGCTGTTGGCCAAGAAGGTTCACTTAATAGATGCTTTGAGAGTAAGTATCTGTACTCCTGCAGAAGGATTTTCATGGGGGCTTATGTTGTCCAACACCAAGCTGTAGGGCTCAAAGTCAAGTGTGTGTCATACTGGTGTCTGCTCTGTTTCTCTTCCCAGGACATGAATTTTAATTATCTAGGAGACAGACTTCTTCAAGAAACATTCCCATTTGTACTATATCACTAGTGAATAACATGTAGCATTACTGACTGATGCTGAGGATGCTTAAATGGGACAGTAGAAAGCAGCCAGCTTTATCAGCCAGCATTCTCTTTTTGCCTGCCATTATTTCCCAGTTACTTCTTTCTCTCTTTCCACTAACCTTTAGAAGTTTTTTAAATCTGGGGCCGATCACCCAGGCCAGATGTGACTTCCTTGCTTTGGAACTTCATCCCAGTGTGTCATAATTTCTGAATTATCTGCTTATTAATCTTTTGCTTAATACCCTCTCAACAGTTAGTCTTTGGGAGGTACCAGTGTCCTGGTTTTTGCCCCAAACCATCACAACCAGTTAGGTGGCTTGTCTCAGTTCTTAGGCTTAGATTTCTAACAACCAGGATTTTACCATCAAAAACTTGCTGTCATCAATCTCTTTTGGTACTTTTTGAGGGGAAGTGGGGTGAAATGGACAACCACTTTTCTCTTCTCCCATGGGGGAATCAAATACTAGTTGTCAGATCTCTTCAGTTAGTAGAAAAACTGTAGATCAATGAGAATACCCAGTATCTTTATTATCACTGAAAGTATTTTACTTGGGCATGGTTTGGCAAACGAGGAAGGGAGAGAATAATAGAGACTTTATTCTTAATGCACGTTATGTTTGGGCAATAATAATGATGTTGCACATCTTGCCTTTTTTTTAGGTAGCAAATCTTTCACAAATCTTTTTTGACAAAATTTTTTGTCACTCAGTTTTTGGGTAATAACATTCTAGGCAGTAGAATAATTGATGACTGATGAAAGTTGTTATCCTGGCAGACTCATGATGCATAGCATAATTACCTTTTGTCTCAGTCTTTCTGTGGTGGATAAAAAGATCTGTACTATTGACCATCTTCAACTGGTCTGACAGGAGACCAGGGCATTTTAGAAGAGGTCTTAAAAACTTTTTGCTGTCATGAATTGAATGATACTTTCAGAGTTTGCTTTTACTTTCAGACTTTAGCTTATGCTACACTTGCTAGGAATTTCTTCATTCTAAAAACAGAGACGTGGTGAAGGCTTTGAGCCTTCCTTAGGCTTGATTCTGTAGGGGCTGGGCTGTGGCATCATCCTGTTCTCAGAGCTGGAAGCTGTAATCCACAGGATTTTGGGGATCTGGTGTATGAAGTGACAAGAAACATCTGGCATTTCACTAGAAGACTAGAAAATGAGGCACTTTGAAAAGAAGTCTTGCTAGTTTAGAAGGGGATTGTCTTGTCTCTGAAGTACTTTCTCCTGTCAGACCCAAGTTTAATTTCTTCTTACTTTTATGCTCTTATGATACTTAACTGCTGTTAATTCTTACAATGTAAAATGTCTTTGAGGAATTACAAGTTCATGAAGGAAACGTGGACTTCCTGCTACCAAAATACCGCAGCATTTTGGAAGAGGCAGATCAGCTGCTTGAGGAATACAAGAGACAACCTGCACATCTGGAGAGACTTTATGGTTTGTTGATCAATTCAGCTTTTTATTTAAATGCAACTTAATGTCCAGAGAGCATGCTGGACGTGACTGAAAAGGATACAATGTCAGTATTAGCAGAATTGAAATGATTTGATAAGTGGGAACACTTGAGTAGCTTCAGGACAACAATAGGTATGCGAGTATTTTAATGTGTTTGGTCATACAGCCAAGGCTGGATATTTACATAATGTTTTTGATAATAAAAATCATAAAAACCTTTAACTGGAGTTACAGGTGAGGCAGTAAAACCTGAAAATGGCTTGTATGCTACTAAAAACTTAGAGGAACTTTCTAAAGGGTTCTCAATAATTGTTCACCTGATAACTTCTAAAATTGATTTGACATCACAAGCGTAGCACTGAGGATGAAAATACCAGGATCATTTGCAAGTGACTTTTCTACTTTTTGTTTAATAGACAGCTTCTTCTGTTTGGATGATCCTTGTCTTTATGGCCATGATTAAGGATCGTATTCAAATTCAGAATGGCATATAAGAATGTGTACAAGTGAAGAAGAGATTAAGTTCTGAGTGGTTAAGTTTTGCAAAACATCAGAAAAATGTACATGAGTTGGGGAGACTCGTAGAAGTGATCTAATGTAGTGAAGGAAGTTCTGTAACCTTCTCTGGTGGTGTTCCCCGTACAGCTTTCAGCTCAGAGAATCTCTGCCAGACACCAGCTTTAATAAGCCTGTGTACATACAGCAGAAGCAGAGTCCTCCTTGCCCATCCATTCCATTCTGGAACAGGCTGCCCAGAGAAGCTGTGGCTGCCCCCTCCCTGGAAGTGTTCAAGGCCAGGTTGGATGAGGCTTTGAGCAACTTGGTCTAGTGGAAGGTGTCCCTGCTGATGGCAGGGGAGTTGGAACTGGATGATCTTTAAGGTCCCTTCCAACCTAAACCATGATTCTATCCTGCGATAGTTCCCCTCTCTTTAGTGTTTCAGGTGTGGGTAGTTCTAAGGCAGAAATACACATTTTGGAATGAAGCTGGACTCTGAGCTGTTCTCACAGTGGTTTGGGTTTCTTTAAAAGTAAATGGTTGTTTAAAACATGAAGTTTGGAAAGAGTATTGTCTCTAATCAGAATCAACTAGAATAGTTGGTACATAATAATGAGTTAAAAGTAGAGACACCTTGTAATAAAAACAAGGCAAATACTAACTCCTGGGATTTTACCTTTGCAGGCATGATCACGGATCTCTTCATAGATAAATTTAAATTCAAAGGCACCAATGTGAAAACTAAAGTTCCTCTCCTTCTGGAAACTCTGGATGGCTGTGATCAAGATGGACTGATTGCTTTTTTTGAGGCTGGAGCCTGATGAGGAAAAAGCAGAGTAATTTTTCTTTCTTTGTTTTCTTTTTTAAATCAAGGCAGTTCAAAACACTTTTTAAGAAAAACACTTTTACTCTTTGGTACTGTCAGCTCCTAGGTTTTATTCAGAGTTTCTATGCAGACAACGTTCTTCATAGGTAAAGGAAACTTAGAATCAGTTGTAAACACCAAATACCCTTTTTTTGCTAAAATATTTTCAGTACTATGCAAGCCTCCCTGTGGCTGTAAAAATGGGTGAAGAAACTGGTTTTTGGAGACATAACCAGCTGAGAAGAAATGTGTGTGTTAAGCTATACAGCACTGGGCTACGTGCCCACCCCATTGAGAAAGCGGTATGAGAATCTCACCAACTCCACGTCACTGCTGTGTGCAGAGTGGTTGGAGTTGGAAGGGACTTTGAGAGATGATCCAGCCCAACCCTCCTGCCAGAGCAGGTTCCCCCACAGTAGGTCAAACAGGGATGCAGCCAGGTGGGTTTGGAATCTCTCCAGAGAAGGAGACTCCACAGCCTCTCTGGGCAGCCTGTCCCAGTGCTCCAGCACCCTCACAGGAAAGAAGTTTTTCCTGAGGTTTCCATGGAACCTCCTGTGCTCCAGCTTGTGCCCATTGCCCCTTGTCCTGTCATTGGACATCCCTGAGAAGAGCCTGGCTCCATCCTCCTGACTTTGTCCCTTTACATATTTATAGACATTAACAGGAACAGGGAGAGGATTTTAAATCCTTGGATTTGAGATTCAAGACAGTGACTTTTAAAGCTCTGATATTAAAGCTCTAATAAACTCTTGTTTGAAGAGTGGATGGCATTAAACATCCTGCTTTATTTTCCTGTGTCTCTGTGCTTCCTTTGGAAACTCCCGGTATTTGCTGTCACATTTGGCTTTGATTTGAAACTAGAAGAGCGGGACCAGCTCCTGGACACAGAGATTTGTTCACAAGCGAGATAAAAATGACTCATTAAACGCAAAAAGACACGTTTTTCTGGCGGGGCAGGGGCAGGAGCGGGGTATCGCAGCGCGGCCGGGGTAGAATCACGCTGCCGGGACGGTGTCACGGCGCCGAGCGGGTCTCGGTGTCCCAGCCCCCGGCCCTCGCCCCGTCCCGCCCCTCTCTCCCCTGGGCAGCCCGCGGCCTCCAGGCCGCGCCCCTCCCTCCGGCCTGCGCGCGCCTCTCGCCCCCGTCCGCTTTGGCCGCTGCCGCCGCCCGTAGGCCGCGTGACGCGGGGGCGGTCCCGCGCCCTCCCATTGGCCGGTTCAATAGTCGCGGGCTACTTGAACGGCGAGAGCGGCGCTGCGGCGCGAGACTCGGTGGCCGTCGGCACGAGTCGCCGCCATCCCCCGTCCGGCGGCGCCTCCCCGCCTGCTTCCCCCCCACTCCCCGCCGCGGCCGTCCCCGTTCTCCGGCGGCGCCCGCGCCTCACCCCGCGGCCGCGGCGATGTTGGCGGAGCAGGAGAACCAGGAGAACGTTCCCCCGGGCAGCAAAGCGCCGCCGCCCGCCGGCACCCGCGTGGCGCTGGGGCTGCTGCGGGGCGCTCAGCAGCGGCCCGGGCTCCCGCTGCAGGTGAGGGGGAAGGGGGTTGGGGGGGGGGGGGGGGGGGGGTGATGGTGGGGACGCCATCTTGGGGCGGCGGGAGCTGTCAGCGGCGGCTGTCAGGGGCCGCGCCGGGCTCTCGGCGGCGCTGACGGGCCGTTCTCCCCGCAGGCGGCGCGGGGTGGCAGTGAGGGCCATGGCGCGGCGGCGGGGCGGCAGCCGGCCTTCAGCATCCATGTGGACGAGCCGGACGGGGAGCAGCAGCAGAAGCAGCGGCGGCGGCGGGGCAGCCCGACGACCCAGAAGGAGGAGGCGGCTCTGGGGATGTGTGCGGCCGTCTGCGCCCTGGGGGAGCGGCGGCCCCTGGCGCCCCTCGGCAACGCCATGGAGCTGAGCTTCGGTATGTGGCACCCCCTGCCCGGGGCTCCGGTACCCCCTGCCCGCGGCTCGGCGGGTGTCCCGCCAGCCGAGCTGCACGGCCACCGGGAGGGCAGCGCTGCCCGGGCCCTCAGGGCGTTCCGTGGGGCCCGTCCCACCTTCTCCCTCCGGGACGGGAGGCTGCAGGGCCCTTCCCCCAGGAAGCGCGGAGGAGATCAGGGTTGTGCCGGGGGAGTCGCCGGGGAATGATTTCCAGAAGAAGCTGGAGCAGGACTCTAGATCCTGAAGCTGTTTGGGACATAGACGGCTTTGGTTGGACTCAGAAGACAACTTTGCACTTGTTGAATTTGGTTTCTTTATGGTGCAACAGCTTTTCTGTCCAGCTATCAATTACTTGAGCCCCTTCACTTCTGTCCCCTGCTCTTTGTAGGTAGTTTTATGCCTTTAGCCTTAACTAGTGAGAGAGGCTAGTGATAAAGGCTAAACCTTAACCTCGGGAGAGAAGCCAGATTGCAAACAAGAAGGGCAGCCCCTTAAAGCCTCACCCTTTGCTACTGTTAAAGAGTGAGAAGGAGATTTTACTCAGGCAAATCGTGAGACTTAATTGACTTTTCTCTCAGGTATTAAGTACCCTGTGCTGTGAGCTCTTCCCAGTACATAAGAAATGGAGGTGGTCAGATCCATCTTCTGTAATACATGCAGGAATATCTGAGGGCTGATATATTTCATCATGATCCACTTGTGCAGTCTACCAAAAAGCTCTGGTACTCCAGCCCCATTTTATGCTGCAATAGCTGAGCTTACAGGAATCCCATCTATGTAACGAGGTGACACAGGATGCACTGAGCACTACATAATTGCAAAAAGAGTTTTCCATCCCTTTTTTCTTTGGGGGAAGAGAGAAAGGGGAACAGGAAGCTTCCTGGTTGTAGTAACCTTTTGGCTTCCCCAGAGCCTTCTCAACCCCCAGTGTAATTAGATGAGTGATAATCTGCCTGCCTAGGAGGCAGGAGAGCCAGCAGTCCCAGAGAGCCACCATCACTACACTACAAAATGGGGTAGTTCCCTGTGCTGCCAGGGAGTGGTCTGACAGGGCCCATTGTAACGTGGCTATTATCTTCTGCTTAGATTCTCCAAGTATTATGGACATTTCGATAACCTCGGAAGCAGAAGAGAAGAAACCACACGTTAATAATGTGCCAGACTATATCGGCGATATCCACACGTACCTTAGGGAAATGGAGGTGAGCTGCTGTCTCTTCTTCTTCACATACAGCTTCTGGGGGAGGAATTTGGGTTTGAGAAATGCATCTAAATGTTAGTTACTGCTACAGTGACTAAAGTAAAGCTTGCTAGAAATAAAGAAATAAGAAGCTGTGTCTGCTGCTGTGAACACAAGAATGGTTTCTTGTGATAAAGTTCACTGTGCCATGCACTGAACACAGGCTGGAAAGCAGGATTATGGAAGTATAAATTACTGATTGATCCTAGACTTACCATTGTTTGCTTCTGATCCGTTTAAACTGCGGTAAATGGAGTTTAAACAGTTGCCTCTCTACAGGCACTGAGTCCAAACTCAATCTTATCTGTCATCTAAACCTACAGGTGAAATGCAAGCCTAAAATGGGTTACATGAAGAAGCAACCTGATATCACAAACAACATGCGGGCTATTCTTGTGGACTGGCTGGTGGAAGTTGGAGAAGAATACAAATTACAGAATGAAACTCTGCACTTAGCTGTAAACTACATTGATAGGTTTCTTTCTTCAATGTCTGTTTTGAGAGGAAAACTTCAGCTTGTGGGCACTGCAGCCATGCTGCTTGCATCGTAAGTGAGATTGCTTAAAATTCCACCTGCTGGTCTCATACAGATGGAAATCTTATGGCTGTGATGTTTCTGTTGCCTGTAGTCAGATTGACTCAGGAGGGCTTCACATTAGAAGACAAATTAGGAGTTATCCACCTAAGGGCTACGAAGATGATTAAGGGGCTGGAGCATCTTTCTTATGAGGAAAGACTGAGAGAGCTGGGTCTGTTTAGCCTGGAGAAGAGAAGACTGAGAGGAGACCTTATCAATGTTTATAGATCTCTAAAGGGCAGGTGCTAAGAGGATGGGGCCGGGCTCTTTTCAGTGGTGGCCAGTGATAGGACAAGGGGCAGTGGGCACAAACTGGGACACAAGAGGTTCTGTTTAAACATGGGTAAAAACTTCTTTACTGTGAGGGTGCCAGAGCCCTGGGACAGGCTGCCCAGAGAGGCTGTGGAGTCTCCTTCCCTGGAGATGTTCCAAACCTGCATGGACACCATCCTGTGCCACTTGCTCTAGGTGAACCTGCTTTGGCAGGGGGGTTGGGCTGGGCGATCTCCTGAGGTCCCTTCCAACCTCCACTGTTCTGTGATTCTGTGAAAGCTTGTCAGTTGGTATGAAACTCTACAAGCGTGGTTCTAGGCTATCTTTGTAGATTGATTTAATGTGAGGATTCACTTTTTTCTAGCTGCAGTAGCAAAAGGTTTCTAAATGGTATTTGAGGGAATATACACAAGGCATGTGAAAAGAAAGTTTTGCTTGCACCAATTATTAGTTCAGTAGGTTCTTCTGGAATTTCAGTAACTCTGAATTCCAAATCACTTAGTGCTAAAATATCAGGCTATTGTAGCTCTGTGATTTCAAATTCTGCTGATTCAAGAGGTACTGAATCAAGTGCAGCAAACCTGCTCAGTAAGAGTGCCCAGCTACTTCAGAAGTCAGACTCGAAATCAGCATGCTGGCTTTCATTAAATGCTGCTGGTTATCTGGTTTTCTAGTACTTATTTGCTCATAACTGTTTTACCTGGCAGAAAGTTTGAAGAAATCTACCCTCCTGAAGTAGCTGAGTTTGTCTACATCACAGATGACACCTACACCAAGAAGCAGGTTCTAAGGATGGAGCACTTAATTTTGAAGGTTTTATCGTTTGACTTGGCAGCTCCAACAATCAACCAGTTCCTCACTCAGTATTTCCTACATCAGCAGACAAACTCTAAAGTGGAGAGCCTATCAATGGTAAGTAACTAGAGAGTTATGTTACTATTAATGCACTTCACAAGCTCTGTTTCCTCCTCCCAGTAGGAAAGAAATGCTGAAGGACTCTCAGTCCAGGCTTTCCTGCCTCCTCATACTTTCCAGTGTGTAGTCTCTGTGGGAGAGTTCTGGGGAGTGCATATGTTATGCCATGTGCTCCTCCAGAAGTGGTGCCACAGCACTGGACACTTAACACTCCCGTTGCCACTTACTGTCTCAGATGTTCCATTCCTGTCACAGGCTGGCCCTTGGCCTCGCAGAAGGATGCACACTTACTCAGGGCAGGCAGAGATTGATGAAGTTTAATTTGGGCTTTGTTTCACTGCTAGATGTTTTTCTCTTTCTTATCTAAAACTGCCACACCTACCCACCCACTTTGGCTAAAAAGGATTTGTTGTTTTAATTTTCCCCTCAACGAGCAGTGAGGTTAATTTCTAAAGCAGAGCACAGATGAGGTTTCAGCTAAAGTTTTATTACATGTGAACTGTATGGCAGGTATCAGAGCTCCTAAATGGAATCCTTTGTCTCATTATGCAAAGGTCAGACCTGATTACGCTCTTCCCTCTACATCTCATATACCTCTAAATATAACACGTGGTGTTGAAAGAGCACGTGTTGCCATGCTGTTTGACAGTACCTAACAGAGAGAGTAAGTGGAAATAAAATCTATTCCTTCAACTGATAGCAGGATTGGAAGCTCAAATTAGGGTTCTAGTGCAGTTGTTCTCCTGCTTCCTTTTGGAAGTAGATGATTCCCTTTCTCTCATTTCCCTTGCAGTACCTTGGGGAGCTGAGTCTGATTGATGCTGATCCTTACCTGAAATACTTGCCATCAGTTATTGCTGCTGCAGCGTTTCATCTAGCAGGCTACACGATCACTGGACAAACGTGGGTACGTAGCACTAAAACTTGAGCCTTTGTGCACCTTGATGCACGTTCACAGTGTGTTTGTAGGCAGTTCTGAATGCTGGGGCCTGGGCTGCAGGACCCCTAGGCTGTTAATTAAGGATTACTCCCGATGGTATTTGAAAAATGGGGTGGGGACGACACCTTTTCTTGAAAGGAAGAGGCATCTACTGATGCATTTGGTTTTGGTGATCCTCCTCAAAGCTGTAAGCAGCTTCCTTGTGGTGAGGAAGTGGGTGCTAAGAAAGCCTAAGCACTGGAGACAAGGAATACTTGATTACTGTAAATATATGAACTGCTAATATCTGAGCAGTATCAAATTACTTTGTGCTCCAGAAAGCAAGACTCTGCCAACCTAACAGAACAGCAGAGTTTCAACAGGAAGCTAAAAACTCCACCAGTGGTCATCAGTATGTGAACAGACACATTCCAGTGTCCCTTTTCCTTTTTCCCTCAGCCTGAATCCCTCTGCAAAATAACGGGCTACACCCTTGAAGACATCAAGCCTTGCCTCATGGACCTACACAAGACCTACCTCAAAGCAGCACAGCACACGCAACAGTCCATAAGGGAAAAGTACAAGAGTACAAAGTGAGTATCTGTAGAGACATGTGGTGCCAAGCTGGCCTGCTACACCCGAGTTGTCCTAGCACGTAAGGGCTGAAGGAGGTGGAGGGGTGGTGTCTAACTTGAGCCTTCAGCCAGACTCAACTAACCACATCCACCATGTCAGTGAAATGGTGACCAGACTCCTCAGGTTTTTTGCATGATGTTTAGTTGAGCAACCACTTTGTGCCCACCACCAGGCCTGCTATCACTACCTGATCTGTCAGGTAGAAACTGGAGGCATTTTTGTGACATTCCTGCATTTGGTGGGCAGGAAATGGTACCTAATGCTCCTAAAAAAAAAATCTGTGTCACCATGGCAGCTGACAAGCCCTTAAGGCATTAGCTGCTGGCTGTGCTGCACTGTGTGTGCTGTTCTTCAGAGAGCACTTGAGCAAGATGACATCCTGCATCTTTTTTTTCCCCTCTCTAGGTACCATGGAGTATCGCTTATTGACCCACCAGAGACACTAAACTTACTGTAATAATCAAGAGACTGATCTTTTAAAAAGATGTATATTACAAGAAAATGATGTACAGTTTTAAACATGGTTCAGAATTCTAGATGTGATCACTCGGAATATTAATACAGGTTTTGGCGAGCTTAATTATGAAGTTAGTTTTATGTGGTTTTAATGTAAATCTTTTGTACATGCAGTCTTGTTAAAATACTTAACCTGGGCTTTTATAAAAATGTTCTCTTCAAGCACAGAATTAACCATGTAGACCAAGTGAAGTCTGAGACCGCTTATCTAATTATAGACTAAACATTAATATTAGCAGTGCGTTATGATAGTAGGGTTTTTTCTCCTTCCAAGTAAGAATGACTTGGACTCCACAGCAGTATTTGTAGCATTTTTATACTGTCTAGTTTAAACTGAGACTTAGTATAGAACCAAAACATGGTTTAAGGGCTAGAATACTGGAAGGAACTTTATAGCTCTGGGGAGAATTGACTCTTGGGAGGCTCTTTAGGATGTGCCAGTCACTGGAAGCCTTGATTACTATGGAATGTATTGCCATCAGGTTAAAAGTTGAACACTCTGCTGCAGGGACTGAACTAGTACACCAGTTCATACTTCTCTCTTCCAGCCTGTAGGAAATGCTCTTGCTATAGGTATTTTCCAGTCAAAGTGTAAAACTGATACTAATATAAAGATGTGGAGGTCCCACTGATGTGTTTAGCTGTCCCAAAAGCTCATCAAGATCTACTAAAAAACTCTAGTCATCAACCTGCTTACCTTGTACCTCTTCAGGGGCAGTGGAGGGATTAAACTGCAGGAGGGTGAACTATTGCTCTGTGCCCTCAAGAGGAGGGAACGTCTTCTGGTGTGGATGGGCCATGTGCAGAATGGGACCGATTCTGTATGTCCTTCTTGCTTGGAAAGGATTCCTCTGTGGCATGCAGCAAAAATGTGGACCAACTGGTCTTATTTTTCCTGAGCTCTAGAACTGTTACCTGATCAAACTAGCACATAATTGGCATTAGATCAACTGGATATTCACCTTCAACCTGTGTAAATGGATTGATGCTGCCCTGTACCTGCTGTTCTTTGCATGCAAAGCAGCGAGCACGTGGAAGTGGGTTTAATTAAGCCATTTCCAGGTTGGCTAATAAACAATTTTTACATCTGATGTTAGCGGTCTTGCCAATACCTTAAAGCCACTGAGGGGTAGTGCTACCATCTTAAACTGGCATTTATTTCAGAAGCTTTTTGGTGAGGGCTGCCTTGTGAAGCCTGTGCCACTTCAACACCAGTCCATCTGGTTATCCGGGCACTCAGCAGGTAGCAGGATAAATTCTTCACAGATGGTGGACAGCTGTTATGGTGTGGGCTGTTTAAAATGCCTTTTAAGATATCAGCAGCCCTCTCAAGCTGACAAGCTGTCTAGTGAGACAGCTCACCTGTCTCGACTCACTAACTAAATCTTGCTGTTCTGTTCCCCACTCCTGCTCTGCAGCCCTCCTTGAATCAACTCAGTTACAAAAGTCAAGACAAAAGTATGCAGCAGAGGCTTTTTTGGTTAATCTGACCTTTTTAGGATGCACTTTTGACTTTTATACATATTAAAATGTTTAATGAAGAACTGTATTTCATTAATCTACCAACCTACTGAAATTAAGCTTTTATTTAGTTTAATTTCAGTAGGTTGCCACTGAAGAGAGAAAACTAGTTGGGGGAAAAAAAAACTGCGCGGTGTATCATGTCTGATGTCAAGTACTGGAAATGCTCTAACCTTGCAGGAGAGGAGAGGGAACTTGTGTATGTAAGAACACATTTGCCACAGGTGTGACATCAGTTTGTGACCTTGGATGGGCAACTCAATGCTGACTGGCAATTGTTCTTTGAGGACGGTAGAGCACGGAGCTCTTCCTGAGAAACACGAGTTCTGCCTTCCCCTTATTTTTTGTGGTGTACGCTGGGAACTTTCCAAGACCACTGAGAAATATGAATGTTGGGAGAGGAGTAATTTAAAGGAAGTTTATGAATTATTTTCCCCAGAAAAGAGCAAGTAGCAGTAATTAAGTGAAAGGACTTCAGTGGTTTATAGTACTAATTTACTGCTTAATTAAAAGTCTCCTTGCTCTGTTTTCAATGGAAGTTGCACAGAGAAAAACTCTCCCTTGCTCCCTGAGCTTTACTTGCACCATACTGAGACTACTTCCTCTACAGCCTAAAAAAAATAATCAGTCATGGGCTGGCACCTCTGCCCAGTATGGTTCCTCCTTCCTTACCAACAGCTCATGCTGCTGCAACAAGTATTATCATTCCCATCTTCTCATTTTCCCAAGTGAGCATGGGACAATTCCAGCTTTTGCTACTAAGCTTTGAACAAAAATATTCCAGGTTGTACTGTACTGTTTTGCCAATCCAGTTTTACTGCTCCTAGTCCTTTCAAAATAAAAAGCCTCCTAAAGAATGTAGGGTATGAGATGTTATGTGTGATGAGAGACACAGCAGTGCAAATACTGTTGTTTTTGCTGCAGAAGCCTAAGGTCTTGGGGTACTGCAGAAGTAAGAAGAAATTAAATCTTGACACATTCTTGTACTGCCAACAGTGACTTTAGGTTGGAAGAACTGACACTAGGAAAAAGCACTGCTTCAGCTTCTGGAGGAATGGGGCTTTCTTTGTCTGTCCCTTTCTGAAAAAGCACAACTTGATTAAAGCTTTGCTTGGCTGGCAGCAATCTTTTTAATTATTTTTTTAAGATTAAATACTAAACTTGATTTGGGGAATGTAGTAGGTGCAGCAGTAACTTCTCTCCTGTTCATATTTCATGAAATACTAAGGTCACCTGTAAAATAGTCCTGCTTTGTTCCTGTAAATATGTGCATGTTTCCAATTTGACCTGATTTTTGAACAAAGTGGCTAGGTCAGATATCTTGGAACCCTCTTTGTCTCTTTGCCAGATTCTAAATTCAGAGCATAATTCTTTGACTATAGTTCAAGAAGCATTCCTGTCTGTTGCATGTAATATTTAATTAAACTTTTTAAGAAACTCCCTTGCTGAAGTGTGAGTTGCTTCTCTAGGAAAGTTCTGCAGAAGTTCTATGCTATTTTGTTAAGTACACACAATTTCTGTTGATTTTTATACAAAGGAGTTTTGGTGAGAGGTTAAGAGGGGGGGTGACACAGGCAAGAAGGTCTTAGTCACAGCACCCCATTTTCACCTCTGAAGAACCTTCCAAGGTATGAAACTTTTAAGGTGTGGTGATAGCTACCTTAATTAAAAAAAGCTTTTCCTGGCATTAAACCTGAGCTGTAATTGCTTTTCTTACCTGAACTCTGACTCTATTGCTTCAGTAATGGCTCTTTTGTTAAGAAAATGATGCATCCCTCCTCTGCAATTCAAACTGCAGAACCTGAGTCAGTTACAGTTGAACTAGTGAGTTTCTCTGCTGCAGCTGGATGCTAACCATGGAATTTCACTTACATGCAAGTTTGGGTTTTTTTATTTAAAGCTGTTTACAATAGTTTTAGAAAATATACATAAAACCAGGAAGAAATAAAATTATCTACAAAAATAAATTCAGTAATGATAGACCAAATAATGTATTATACTGCATTTCTGAAGGAAAGAAAATTCCTGCTTTAATAAGCAGCTCTCTTCTTTTTTCTCCTTTTGTTAAATGCTTTCTTACTTGTATTTTCTTGTTTCGTGTTGGCTGGTGTTCTGTGAGCAAACAATATTCGCATCAAAGAAATGTACTGAATAGTTTTATTTCAGAAGAAGGAACACAGGCTGATCATCCACAACAGGCCAACCATCCACCACGCTCAGTGCAAAGTTCAAATTTAGGTTCTGGAAAGTGTACTACATGCACCAACCAGAGTTTCCATGGCTGGTGCAGGGATACAGCCATAAATCTCACTTCTTGGAGATAAAATTTAAAGAATAGCTGTAGTGTAACAAGTAGAATCTCTACAGCACCTTTAAGGAGCAGCTGATTCAAATCCACTTTTACACTATTGCTCCCTTTGGAACAATGAAGGTCAGTTGAACATCTCCAACTGTTTCAGCTGCAGGTCAGCCAGGATGACTGGCCTCCTAGGACAGGAGCAAACTAGCCCAGATTTATACCTCCCCGTTCACAGCTCTCTTTGTAGTCCCCTCAATCAATTGAGGCCTTCCTTGACCTTGCCAAAATCCTGCACTTCCCAAAATCACTCCTTACAAACTCTTTCCCCCTCCTAATTTCCCATGAAGGTTACCTTGTTTTCTTTGGTAGTTCCTGTGGTTCCAGAATGACAACTTCTTCCTCTTCACTGTCAGATAGTACAATAGGTTCATCTGCAAAAAAACCCCAAACAAACCAACCAACCACAAACTACTCATCAGTTTTGTACAAACTTATGCAACTACTAACTACAGCTTTTTTAAAGAAACATTCAGAGCAGCTGGTGTTCATTTGGAGCCCTCCATATACTACAGAAATCAAGTTTTCTTTTGAACAAACAGAAGTGACCCAGGCAAAGTGGAGATAGCAAGTGAGTGTAGCTCTCAAGGTTCTCCTTTCTTGCTAAGGACCTCTTTCACATTTTAATTCTAGACTGTTAATAAAGTGATATAATAAGCCTATATGGTATCAAGATAAATAAATACTTACCCTTCTTAGTTTCCCCCACCGTACTTGTATCCCCAGTTTCCATTTTCTGACATTCAAAAGCAGTAGTCTCACTTTCACCTTCCTCTTCCTCTGCTTCTTCCTTCTCAGATTCCTCAAGGTCTCCCCAGGAGTTCTCTATTCCTTCCCCAATTTGGGCTGTCCCTGGAGCATGCAATATTGGTTCAGCAAAACTGAAGTAGTTAAGAAAAATCTTGGTGTTTGCTGGTAAATTCTTTGTGTTCTGAGAGCAAACTAGTGGGGTTTTTTTAAGCTGTATTTTTTTCTCCCCAAGGGAGAACATCTTTAAAGGTGAGTTGAGAGAGAGTACTTCTCCAGTTACTGTGACAATCAGTCACTTCAGACCTCAGCTTTGCACTTTATGCTAGGAATTCAGTTACCTAAAAGCAGTGAGAACCAAAACCAGTATGATGTTGATGTTTCCTCTGACGGCTGTAAGCTGTGAGGAATCTTGCATGTGTGTTTAGCTTCCAGTAGTGCTAATGGAGGGGGTGGGAAGCCTGGTTTTCCCCTGAATAATACAACAGAAAAGATACACTTCTGAAGGAGGGTCAGCTTTAGTGATGATTTCTTCTGCTTGTTCTTCCACACTGTTAGTATCGACAGCAGCGCTTTCCATTTTGAAGGCAGTGATCTTTTGATTGGGTATAGATTCTGCAAAGCCAAACTTCCCACCTTCTTTCCTAGTCAGTCAGCGACAGACATTATTTCAGGATGTTTCACACTTAAAAAATGCTTTCCCCAAGTTCAAACATACAAATACTTTGCTATTGAAAACAAGTACAAGTTAAAAAAATTTGCTCTTCAAACTACAAGATGACATTACTTTTTAGTATGTTTCTTAAAAAATACCCATTTCCCTTCTTTCTCAAAATACTCACCTAACTTTCTGGTCATTCTCCAAGGCTTTTTGAATTAGTTCAGTTATTTCTGCAACCTTAACAGCTGTTATTTTACTGCATCTCAGAACCTGTTTTGATACATAAAACAACAGTTTACGATCACGAAAGCAAAATGTTTTTAACCAAAACTGTAGAACAGCATAGAAGTCACAGACACTTAAAATATGGCACCTTAGTATGAGGGACTGGATGCAAAAGGTTCAGACAACAGCCTCCAACTATTTGTAAGAGTGCAGTCTCTACTCTGCTCTTCCATTAGGACTAAAAATACATAATCTTTTCCAATTAAATCAAGACAGGTAATTGATTTCTAGCTTCCAAATGTCAAGGGTACTTCAAGATCAAGATTACAGCACAGGAACTAGTTTATATACAAGAGAAGGACTGGTCAAAGCAAGGATTTACCTGATCCATTACCAGCATAATCCCTCCACTGGACTGGATGGTACAAATTTCACGATGTTTATTCATGGCAATTACAAGGAAGCCATCCATTACACGTTCCTCACGTTCACTTGGATCCACCAATAAATAAGTCCTAGAATCAAGTTTTTAAATATAAGGCAACAGTAAAAGTTTGAGGTGAGTTACCACCCTGAAACAATTAAACACAGGAATTGGTTTACTTATTCGTAATTATGGGTATACTCCCCCCAAAAAGTTTTCTAAGTCATCTGTGGAAAGCTGCTATGTCATTGATGTCATCTACTTAGTTACACTGTGAAGAACACATAAGCATCTCCTCATGGCATCTCACTTCAGATAAAATGTTTTAAGAAATTGGCTTGCCAATATAAATGTTTTTTAGGATTCTTTTATCTTTAAAATCCAGTTCTGCAGAATTGACAATAAGCTGCTTTTGCAAAGACTTAAAAATCTTACCCTTGCTGGAAGAAGGCAAAACTGACACAAATAGGCATGTGGTGGATACTCAAGGGGACAGGATCACGTTCCTCTGGAGTGTACTTCAAAAAGAATTGGCCCAGAACACAATTATTTTTGAAACACATTTAGTTTTTAAATTACATACTATACAAAGATATTTAAAGAAATAAAAAACAAGAAAAAAGGATAACAAATGTTTATCCATCTAAATATTTAAAAATTCTTTATATCTTCTCATGCAGTTCTTACTGTTTACTGCCTACATAGGTAAATACAGCACCTTGATTTGAACAAAATACTGTAAAATATTTATCTTTTACAAGTAATATTCCCATAAACTGAGGTTGATAAAATCCTGTACTCAACAGGCTTCCTTACTACCCTTTTACATTTTGAATAGCAACACATCTATCCTAAAACTGAAGTATCTTGGGAGTTTATCTGCTTAGAAAAACATGTAATTCTCCCTTTTGGGAGAATTTTGGGAGCTACCTGCGATGTCACAACATTTACTATGATCCAGTACAACTTACCACAGTGACTTCCTCTCCTTGCACAGACACATCTGGCCTGCGAAAATGACACAGAGCTACAATCCCTGCTATGCTGGCAGCATCAATAATGTTACCATCATGATTTAACACGTGCAGGTCCAGGCGGATCTGCCAAACCTGAGAAAAAAAAGGATAGATACGTAACTGCTTGGTAATTTGTAACACAATTCTACACAAGTTGTTGTTTTTCAAAACAATTTTGTTTTCTTAATCATAAAAAGAACCAGCATATATTCTTCAGGTCATTGCTGAAGAAGTTCAGATGAAAGATCTTGGTATATTCTAAGATATCCAGCATGCTAGATCTAAGCCCCGGTTAATGACGATAAAATATAAAACACTTCAGCATAATTAAACTTTATTTTGCAAAGAAATATTCGAATATGCAGGGTCCCAACTACTTCAGGAAGCCTATGGAGCTATGCAAGTTAAAAATATTTGGAAAGTCAGATGTGTGGATCTCAACATTAACCTAAAATCAGAATTTCTCGTTTCCAAAACAAGACAGAGACCACCTTAAGAACAGACTCTATGTATCCTTTAGTTGAAAACCACTTGAAATTAGTTGCTTTTCATACCTTTTTACCAGCAACAACGCAGAGAGATTCAGTATCTACACATTTGGAATTTCTCAGGCATTGATGTACTAGTCCATTCAGTTTCACCAGTAACTCAGATTGCCTGTTAAAACAAAATTAACCCTAACTGAACGTGATTAGCGCTATATATACTTACATGCATCAGAACACTGGCTCTTATGTCATCCTTTTTTAGTCCTTTTAAGAAAGGTACATACCTGCCAGGCTCAAAATCAGGTGCAGCCATGGGTGAGAGCTCAAGATTAAAGAAAAGTATACCTTCTGTAGGCCGATTTGGCTTGGGGGGAACAAGCTCACAAGAAACTTGTGCAAGAACCCTGTGAAGGCAAATAAACCACTGAGTCACGGAATTTGCAGGGAAAAACTCCTACCACTAGAAACAAAATATATATTTGAAAAAGCATACGTTTAGGTTTTGTACTTCTCACTCCTGGCAGTTTTTCATTCAATACCTGTCATACATGTTTAAAGTCTGGTCAGAAATTGAGAGAAGCAAATGTAGAAATCAGAACATTCTCCTATTTTTTAGGATTAAAAATAAGACTCAAACACATGAGAATCCACAACTAAACGTTTATGTAAGGGCATATATTCCATTTTTCCACATACAAAACCAGTGGTGTTTGAATTGTGGAAGAACACAAAATGTAACGTGAGATCAGGGAATACGGGGATGAAAAATTAAAATAATTTCGTGTTTTATAAATTATTTGTAATCTACAGTCAACACAAAAACGTCACCCTTCCCTTCCCACTTCTCTATGCTCCCATCCTTGGATTGCTGCGCCCTTCGGTCCTTAAATCCCGGTGACTGTGAGCGCAGCGGGCTCTCGGGCGCCCCACGCCGCGCAGGTTCAGACACGCGAGGCCTTACAGCGAGAGCCACAGCGCTGCCCCAGCGCCTCTCCCCAGCCCGGGAACCGCAGCGCTACCTGCTCTCGGTGCCGGCCGAGCACCCACCTGGTCTTCCCCAGCTCCACGATGCAGCAGCCGCGCTCGGCGCCGAAGGAGATGCGCACGTTCCGGTAGTCATAGCACTGCCGCCCGTCCAGGCGCTGCGGGTCCAGAAACACACACACACACCGCCGGGTTATTAGTGAGCTCGCCCCGAGCGGGGCGGCCACCCGCGCTAGCTCAGCCCGGGGCGGGACAGGGTGAACAGGGAAGGGGAGGCCGGCGCCGCACCTTCCCCTCCTCGATGGCGCGCAGGATGAAACGCCGCTCGCAGTTCGACAGCGGCGTCGCCATCTTGACGGGCAGCTGTGAGGCGCGGCGCGTGCGCGCGGTGGAGCCGGCGGCCACCGCCCTCCATACGCGGGCGGGCGCGCGCGCGTCATCAGCACGCGGCGGCCGCGAGGCTGTGGGTGCCAGTGCGCGGGCGCCGTGGTGCAGCCTCGCGCGAGGACAGGTCCCCTCAGGGCAGGCTCCCCTCAGGGCGGGCACCGCCGCCGCCTGGCCGGTCGTGAGGCGCCTCAGGAGGGCACTTTCCCATCGGTCACCGTCCGTTAGAGTCCGCGAAGAGATGGGTACGGGGGCTGCTTCACCGCAGGCGCAGCTTCAGCCGCGGCTCGCAAGATCCGGTGCCCAGAGCGCGGGTGGAACTGTTGTAGTAGCCGCCTCACCACGGCGCTCTTCAGTCCTTTCGGCCGTGTGGGGTTGTAAAGTGCCGGTCGTCGAAGAAACCATCTGGATTAAAAAAAAACCAACGAAAACCCGCATCCCAGAGATTTCGGGTGGTTAATGCTGTTGTAGGGACTAGTCTTCAAGATGTGCGTGCTCCTGCAGCCCCTCAGAGACAGCCGAGCTCGGAGGGCGAGCAGGGCAGTCAGTGCTGTAGGAAAAAATGCCTCTAAAGCTTCAGACTTGTCAGAGGAACGTCCTTTCCTGTTGTTTCCAAATTTGTCAGAAGAACATCTTTTCCCGTTGTTCTGAAGTGTTGCCTGTAAGTAAAAATTCAAGGCCTTTACAAGTGGCTTTTACGCTTAGTTTGAGGTGAAAAGAGAAAGTCGATTACTGTATCTTCTTGCCAGTGTTAAGCCCCAAACACTCTGACTTTTCTCACACAAAATTATTGATATATCTCAGTCATACTGTCTTTTTAAACCCTGATAACACAGTGAAATTAAAGTGTAAACTTAAAAATCACATTTCAGAAACTTTGAGTTTGTATGAGTGAGGACAAGTGCTTTCTGATCTTTTCAAACTGCTTTTATATTTTTGGATTAGGATTAATGAGTATCATCACAAGTATTCAATGTTAAAGAATATTGGTGAGATGACAAAAAGGCCCTCTTGCTCTAGGGACAAAAATAAGCAAATAGTTTTCCCAAATGGCATTACACATGAAGCAACAGAAAAACAAAATGATGTAACAGTTGCAACTTTTTCTCTAGCCACCAATAAGAGAATATTTGGTGTGAAGTTATCTCTTCTCGCAGCTATATATGGTTGATTGGGTGTTTTCCTTGGAGTTTAACTGACATTCAGTCCTGTGGTAGAAAATCTGTCTGGCTTTGCTTTTTTTATTGTTTAAATTCAGTGATAATATTCAGTATTGAAGGCTTGCGGTTAAATTCTGGCTGCTTTGCAGTCACTGAGGAAAAAATGCTTCCCTTGGGACCAAGTTTGCTCTGTATTAGTAGCCCCAAGTCCAGCTGTGCTTAGGTTGGTGCAGCTTTTTACATGAAAAGTAAAGGTTAGGTACTAATGATTTGCAATTACTTAAGATTTGATAAGAAGGAAGTTATTTTCTAAGTGCTGATTTTAATTGCAGAGCTAATTTCTGAGTTATGTGCAGTTGGGTAAGTGGTGTTAAATGGTGTTTCTAAATCATAGAAAAGAAGTATATTTTAAGTTGTTTCATGTATTATTAGCAGACAGATATAACATGGAAAATAAAGCTTGGGAAACACTTGTGGAAATATTTTGGCAAGTATGTAAGTTGAATAACAAAAAAGGCAGACTTCTGAAAGAAGTGGGTGGTAGCCATAAGTTTGCATTTTGAATGTGTGATTTAAACTTTTTGCCCAGTGTGTTACTGTAAATCCTTCCCTATCAATCACACCAATACATTTCATTTGTTGTACTGAAGTCTTTTATGTTGCTTTCACACAAACTCAGTACAAATTTCAGACAATTCAGTCGCACTGAAGAAGTATTTTCTTTGCACGCTCAAGTAAACACAAGCTAAAGCCATAAGTTACCACTTTGGCTACTTTTTCTTACATCTTCTGTGTGCTGCCATTTTGTATTTGTCTGTATATTTATTAGGAGCCCATTTTCACCCGTGTTGTAAGTCACTGTATTTGTGGGAAGCAGGGTTATGAAATATTTCTGTCAGTTTATTATACAAAAAGAGATCTGAAGTCTTTTTACATCGTAACAAACAGAATTTGCTTGGTAAGCAAAGTCCTGCTGCGTTGCTTTTTCAGCAGATATTGGGATGGTTAAAGTCTCCCATGAGGAATTGAAGCTGTTAATTCAGTGCTGCGAAGTTGTTGTGCTTTATTTAAAAGCGAGTTCTCATTCCTTGGAATCTGAGTCCTGTGTGTATTCAGAGGTAGTGATGTTAGTGGTAGGAGCAGTATTAAGTATATTACCTGGCATGCACAGCCCAAGTGGCTGAATAGAAATGAATGAGATTATTTTCTTGCTGCTGTTTGTTTCTAAATTCAGATTAAGGAGCTATCCAATAAACCCACAAAATCAGTGAGGTGGCATAGGCTTCCCTAGACACCTGGTCTGGCGGGCAGCCAGGTTATTAGTGGCGATGATATGTGACATGGAGAGTTCCCCACTTGAACTGCAGAACCTTGATTCGGTTTGGAAAGCTGATAGCTTACAAGCAGGAGAAAATTTCTTTGTGGAACATTCACAGGAAAGGTGGTGGGATGTCGTGCCTTACTATGCCTTTTTGTCAGCTTACAGTAAGATGTAATGCACGTAATTACCATTGTTTTTTGCACTGAAAAACAAATGTTTATGGGCTATCAGCCCATAAGACCATGGAGGCACGGTAAGGCTAAGTTTGTAACCAGGAAAGTCTTTCTCAGAAGTTGTATCTTGCTTGATTACAATGCTGTGGACATTGATATAAGCACTTCTTTTCCATGAATAGTCTCCACCTCTGTTGCAGTAAAGCATTTTAAATCCAATTTACCTTACTATTTATTTCCAGCTTCTCCTCTGGTTTTATTTTGGGGGAAAAAGTAGAACTCACTGGATAAGTGGATAAGCGTAATGTTGGCAATCACTATCATGAATAAATTAGCAATTATCTTAAAAAGGTGAGTGAGACACTCTTCTTTTTTTAAAGGAAATGAACTCTGAAGACCTGACCTTTGTTTTCACACCTATGATTCAAAATAATTTCAGGGTAGTTTCTTCTTATTTGCATTGGTTTAAAGGAGCATACACTCATAGCCTAATTCCTTACTATCAACTCCATTTGGAATCCATGGTATTTGTGCAAAAAACTGCAACATTAGTACTTGTATTCAGTTCCATCATAGTGGGTAAGCAATTGAATTTTAGCATTTTTCAACTTAGCTTGATTGTGGTAGCTTTTACAGAAGTGGTGATGGGGTTGAATTTCACACGTGAATGGGGCATTCTGCACCTGAGCAATACAGCAGTTCAGGTTTTGATCAGGAAAGGGCTTCCTTGAATAGCTTAGCCTTCACCATCTTATTTAGTCGGCATTTTGCTTATCTTGGTAATGATAAATTAATCCATTTTACTTTGTTTTTCTTTACTAGCATGGTTTTGTTAAGTTTTTATTTGCAGGCTTTGCACAAGAATGGCAGTACTTGAAATCACTTCGATACTCTGCAGAAATATGTTTGTATTGCCTGCCCTTTGAGAAAGAGAATTGAAATCTAGAAATAGATGTATTATTACTTGACAAATCATTCATATAGCTTAAAATGTACTAATCTTGCAGGCTATATAGACATTGGAATTTCTACTCTAAGTGGTTGCTCGATAGAGCAGTCAAAATGAAAACTAGTTTTGTGAAACATGGCAGTCATCTTCATTTCAAAATGAAACAATTTTTCATTAAACTCTTCAGGTATTATTAACAACCTCAGAAGGGTTAGTATTGTTTGTAGGAGCCTTCTGAACTATGGTACTCTCCATCAATTACAAAAATGTCAACTTTGGCACATGCTGAGGTTTGTGCTTGGGGCTAGAGTGGGAGAAATTCCTGTACTGGCTCTCCTGGTGAACCATTGTGTGCCTCGATCTGTCGGGCTGGTGGCAACGTGCCCTTTGGTATCATCACTCCTCTTGACAGAAGTGAGCGACTTGAGTGTTGGGGCTGATGAGGAGTTGCAGTCTTGTTGCTTAGCAAATCACAGCAATAGCTTTTTTGTTTGTTTGTTTGTTTTCAAAAGAAGTTTTATAACAGCTTTGAATAAATAGTATTTTCAAAGGAATCATACTTTTTGACACTAAACCAGAACATACAACAGTGTTGTCAGTCATTTGCATTGGGTTTTTTTGCACTAATACATGGTCTGTCAGAAGCATTTCAAGAAGTGTAATTAAGCCTTTATTGCTGGGGAGGCAAGTACGGTGGGTTTTTGCTTCTGATGTTGGTCCTGTTCAAGATTAGTACGTGGTGAACTTCAGGAGGAACTGGATGTGATTCCAGGGGAACAAAGTCATGTGTGGGGACTGGAAATCAGCTGTCATCTTTGATTCGTGCCATCTTCTTTGCACAAAGGCTACTAGGCAGATTTTGTGCGCGCACACCTGCTAGGAAGGGGAAAGTATTTCACACTCAAATTAAGGAGGCATAAAATCACAGCACTGGAAATCTGAAGCAGGCTATGTGGAAAATAACATAAATATAACAGGTTAATGAAATAGGAGCTGAGCAGTTACTACATTTCTGTATGGTGAAAGGCAGAGTTACAAGTGTAATCAAGTAATAGAAATACTCTGGGTTTTTGAAACCGGAAAGAAAAGGAATGAGTGTTTTACACTGCAGAGTGAATAAATGAGCGAATAAATCACAGGCACTTAGGCTAAAGCAGGGACTGTCAGAAGGAAGAGCCTAATGATCTGTTGTGCCTACACACAAGTGTTTCTTTATTTGAGATGAGTGCTCTGTAGGCTGAAATGCTTGAATTGGATTATTTTACCGAACTGAGCCATGAGAGAAAATCACTTTTGAGGAGTGAAGAAAAAAAACAAACATCAGAACCTCAGCATCTTGACAGCAAGCTTCCAGCAACCACGTTTTATGGCCTAATAAAAATAAATAAATAAATGATCTCCTGGTAGCCTGCACTGTAATGTGCCTTTGCTGGTTAGCTGCAAGCCCTGCTCCCCAGTGCCTCCAGTATACACATTTACACACATATGCACCACATGATGTATACAGTATTTCAGCTTATAAAATTATTTGGGAAGAAAGGCTCTGCATGGATGTAATAATACCATTTATAATCTGTTTTTATGAGAGCCCCTGAGGCTTTGTAACAGGTCCAGTTCCACAGGGGTGGGAGGATAGGTGATCACTGCAAGCAGAAGAAAAGCACGAACGGTACAGATTATGTACCAGCTTGATGCAGTGAGGTGTGAGGTATTCTGGCCCTCATCCAGAGAAGCACTTAAACAAGCTCTTTATCTGAAGCACAGCTGTAAGCACGTTTGTCCCTTACTTAGTAGAAGGAAGGTGTCACAGCCTGCATAGCTAAAATTTAGGAAAGTAGTTGTCTAATATATATGCTAAAGTATTTTTTTTCCACAAAAGGGACCCAGAACTGTCAGCAAATAATCCAAATAAAATACCATCTTAAAGCAATTTGGTAATAACTTCTGCTTCATCTATTTGCTGGATGTTTGTTTGATCATCTTTCATAGGTTAAGATTTCTGAGTAAACCCCAAAATATTCTTGCTATTTCCACCCATACTTTGCCTTCACATAAACTCCTGGGTTTTATTATTCTTGTGAAAGAAGTTTTTTGCATCAGGGTCCCACCAAAAGTTCTGATACTGTAGCCAGTGCTGCATTCAGCACTTCCCAGCTCTTGGCAATCCTTTTGGGAAAGTGGGAAGTATTTGCATGGCTGGATTCTAGACAAGCAACAAAGTTGGGGGAGAAGAAATTACACCTCTTCTGAGGTGCAATTACACCTACTGAAATGGCTGAAGTGCTATCCTGCCACTGTATGAGTGCAATTAATTAATCTGCAGCTTTGAGTCTGAGCACAACAGCTTAACACAGAGAGAGGTCTGCTGGCTCTGCATCCTGTAATTTCTCTGCCTCCAGACAAACTGCCTTCATGATTTTTATTGATGGAAGTGAAAACAGTTGCTGAGTTAAGTGTCACATTAAGCCAAAATTGTTAGAGCTGAAGGCTCTGAACATGCAAAACCAATGTTTCGATTAAGATTTTAGTGTTAAGATTTTCAACTGTTTTAGAAGCACCTTCAAATTCTCTTAAAAAGTAACAAATGTTCCTGTTTAAGTCAAAACTTTTGTTTGCTTTCATGTAGAGTAGGCAAAAATAGATCAAAATTGTTAAAGAAAAGCAAAGTGCACTTTCTCATATCCTGGTCTTAAACATTACTTGTCAGACAAGTTAAAAACTGTCTTGACATAGGAACTCAGGAGTGTGAAACTGAAGTGAACTTTTTTTTTTTCTATTGGAAAAGAAGACAGAAAATGTTTACTGATACCACATATGTATGATCTCATCCTACATATTGATACTCCTACAATGCAGAGGAAATCCAGAGTGCTGAAAAGCTTAGAGGTCACAGCTGATCTCTAACAGATGAGGATAGCACAGGTCATAAAACTGGGGGACATTTTTCTCTTTTGAAACCCCCATTATTTTGAAGAGCTCAGTTCAGTGTTGTGCCACCCTTCTCACAGTCCCCAGTTTCTATTAGTCTCGAATGCCGGATCAGGCTGCTGCTGGTGTACGGGTTGAAGAAGTATCTACAGAGCGCTTGGATAATGTGATCTGGATTTCTGCTGCCTATGAATTGAATCTGCCCAGCTTTGCAGCCCTGTCAAACCGGGATCACCTCGTTCCCAGGATCTCCAAAGCGCTGCTGTGACCCAGAGTGAAAACTGAATGAATAGGTCTGTTCGGTTACAAATGCGCGAAGAGAATCTGACTGTGCGCACACAGCGTTGACAGCTGTAACCGTGTTAGAACAGCGTGTCTTGATGCAATTACAAGAAAGGTGGGATCAGCCCCAGGATAAATAATAAATGATCAAGTTACACCATTAAATCAGAATGTCTCTCTTCAATTATTTCTCCTGCTTATTCAGCTTCCAAGTACCTGTTACAAACCAGAAATTAATCTTGACCGCCTGGTTACTTGAAATGCTGAAAGCCAGAATCTTTTCCAGGCAAGTCTTTTTGTTGTTCTGTACGGGCGTGCTCTTTTGAGACTAATAAATCTTGATACTAAAATGTTTCTTTTAAATCAGGAGGTACATTTTAGGAAATGCATGTATATATCTCTTCTGAGGAACTCTGTTGCCATTGTTCTGTACAGCCTGACAGCTTCTTTTTATGAGGCGTAAGGATTGGGAAGGAATTCTAGCATACCTGCTTATTTAGGTTGTGCGTTCTACTTTCCTGCTCAGACTGTAAAAAACAGCCTGCATGATTTAGTATATACTATTAAGCAAGACCTCTTAATAGTAAAAGAAGATGAACTTTGTCTTCCATACAGCTTTAAGAAATTTCAGAATTCTGCTTTGTTTATAAACCCCACAAACAACCCCGAAACCAATGTATCTTTTTGTTGATTCAGCTGATTTCAAATAACAGTGTTACATTTACAGTTGTGTCTTTAAAGGCAGTGATTGTTAAAGGTTAAAAGCATGGTTTAGAAGCACCTGCTCTCCTGTACAACAGTTGCTCACAAGGCATCGTATCATCAGTGTCTCTTGCAGAAGAGCAGACTGTCTCTCAGGGAGCTTCTGATCAATATTCTGTGTGTATGTCCTGGTTTTCAGCTGGGACAGAGCTGGGTTTCTTTTCAGTAGTTAGTGTTTTGCTTTTCAGCATAGGATTTGTTATGAGAGAGACACTGATAACACACCCGTGGTTGCATTTGTGTCGCTGGGAGTGAAGGACTTTGTGTTCTGTCAGTCTGCAAGTGCAAGATCTGAGGGGGTGAGGAATATTGAAATTAATGAGCTCAATTGGCACTTGGCTATGCCATTGGGATATTCCATCTCATATCCCATCATGCCCAGTATATCAGTGAGGGGCTCTTGCTCTCTCTGGCTTTCACTTGGGCTCTCGCTCTTCTGGGATTGCAGTTTCGGTTCAGGATTGTTGCTCCTCTGGGATCGTTATCTGGGAACGGGCCGGGATTGGTCAGCAGGAGGTGAGCAGTTGCACTGGGTATCACTCATTTGCATATTTTGTTACTGTTAGCATTATCACTACTATTTTAATATCAGTATTATTTTAAGTTTTCCTTTATTTCAATTATTAAACTGTTCTTATCTCAACCTACGAGTCTCCTCACCCTTGCCCCCGGTTCTCTCCCTTGTCCCCTGGGGGTGGGGGGCAGTGGGTGAATGGCTGTGTTGGCTGCTAGCTCAGTGAAACTATCACAGCATATTAAGTGTAAGTGTTAATCTTGCCGTATTTCCCAAAGATCCTAATTCTCAATTCCTTGCAAAACTGTGTTTTGACTAGCTCAATTCCTCACTAATAATACAAGTGAAATGGGAAAGTGCTAATTACTCTGCCTGGGGGAATACAGAGCCAGGATGTGTGAGCACTGGAGAATGATGGTTGCTGGCCTTTCCTTCTTCCACCACACAACGTTTTCTACAGTATTGATGAATATGTCAGAATGAACTTTTGCTACTTCTAGAAAAGGTGCATGATCATTTTCATAAATTGCTTCAAATTGTTTATTGGACATGATTACGAAGTATTATTCTAGAGGTCCAGTAAAGATAGAAGATTCGGTGTAAAAGGTAACGCAATATATAGTTATCTCCTTAGCTCAAACTTACCACAATGTTATACTTAGATTAAGAATTTGTGAGGCTTTATGAAGTAGAATTTATGCATTTTTGGATTTATTTCTTCAAGAAGTAACACACTTTCTATGGCTCTGACAAAATTTGCAATATCTGCAGCAGTGCTTTTGTTCAATCTGTGACATTTCAGTTCCGATGCTTGTAAATCCGTGGAGGCATTGAGGATATGACTTGAGCCAAGATGAATCATGGGCAAGTGGACAGATGGTACCCAAAAAGTGCAAGTAGAGTTTTCCCTGAGGATAGCAGCAAGCTGACATCCTTACACCCTCTTCACCTCACCTGCCTTCCTGCAGCCTCAGTGCACTAGTGGTCTTCGGGGAGCAGGGAGAAGGAGAGGGAGAGTAGATGCAATAGTTCGAGAGTGTGAGATACGTTTGAGTTTTTGGTGCCGCTGTCCTGAGGGGGCCAGTAAGCCATGGCTGTGGTTGTGGTTGTGCTCCTCGGTAACCTGTCTGTTAAGTCTGGAGGCTCCTGCACTGAGCGGAGCGTTCCCGAAAGCAGGTGCAGGAGCCACGGGCTCATGCCAGATCTAACCTTGGTGTGTGTCCCTTGGCTCTGTGGGTGGTGGCTGTGTTACCTGACTGACAGACAGATGTTAGCAATACAGTGCAACAAAGGGCACCTGGTATTTTTAAAGTGTGGTTTTTTTCATCGCCTTCAAAGTAAAAGTCAGGGCGGGTCCATCACAATTATTTAATTCACCAGAATCTAAGTCAGGTGGCCAAAAACCTGAGTAACTTTTCTATTCCCATGGCAATATCTGACAAGTGTTTTCGCTCCTGGCCAAAGGGATGATTCTCAAATGTCTTCAAGGAGAGAGACATTTTCTGCTACCACTGATTCTGGTTGGCCTGTGCTGGTGGACGTGTGTGAAATGCGGGGTGGGGAGGGGGAGGATGGATGCTGCCTGCGGGTACCGCTGTGTGGGCATTTCGGTTTGGATGGGACACTCAGTTTCAAAGCAAGTCGCGGTAGCGACGGGAGGTCTCAGAGCATGGTTGCTGTAAGAGGGACCTGTGCCCTGGAGGTGCGGCAGAAGCGGCGGTTGGGGCTGAAGGCAGGACTGGTTCCGTGGGCGCCCGGCCGCAGCCCCTCCGCCCGCTGCCCCTCTCCGCCCGCCGGCCGCCCTGCCGCAGGGGAGGAGGCTCCGGGCGGCGAGAGGAGCGGCGGCTCGGCAGCAGCACCGAGCGATCCGCGGGGAGCCGAGCCGCGCCGAGCCGCTGGCGGCATGGAGTGGGAGCTCAACCTGCTCCTCTACCTGGCACTCTTCCTCCTGCTGTTGCTGCTACTGCTGCTGCTGCTCTGCCTGCTCCTCCGGCAGCTGCGGGGCTCGGCGGGCAGCGCCCCCGGCGCTCCCCCGCGCCGCCGCCCGCCGCCGCGGCAGCCCTGGGGTGCGTGCCGGGAGCTGTAAGGCGGGAGCCGCCGCCGCCGCTTCGGGCCGCCCCGCAGGTGAGTTCGCCGCAGCTCCAGGCGGAGAGGGACTGGGGGGCCGCCCCCGCTTCACCGCGTCCCCTGGGAAAGCACCGGCCGGGCGCGCTCCGCGGCTCCCGCTCTCGCCGCGACCGCCCTCTGGTCACTGCTCGCTCTGGAGTGGCTGCGTTTGCAACGCAAAATTCAGAGGAAGTGTGAAGGTGAGCTCACCCGGCAGCTTTTACTTTGTAACAAATTATTGGAGAACTCCCCTCTTTGTGAAAAAGGTTGTGTTTGCTTTACTTCGACGTATGGAGATCTGAATTTGGCCCGATTACAGCGTTTTTAAATTTAGCGTTTTCCAATGGAAAACCTTTTAAATTACTTTTTTTTTTTTTTTTTCCCTTAACCACATCTAACCCATTTTTCCTCCTTTTATTCCACAGGAGTTATTCCCTCATAAGGCTAAAATGCTAAGTTGGCTTCACTCCCTGTAGGTGGGTCAGACCTGGCAACATCCCTCCCTAGGGATCGCTGACCTCTCCCCATCCCTGATGTCCCCAGGGACTGCTTTGGTCCCAGCACAGCAGCTGCTCTTCCGCAGGCACTGCCTGGGGCTGATGTCCACATGGGGAGCCCTGGATCATGGTGCACCCTCCTGCCGGCTGTCCCCACCCTGTACTGGGCATTGAAGGAGGGACATGGAGGAAGCGACTTGTCCACTGGACCTTTAGGAAACTCGTGCCTGAGTCAGACCTTTGATTGCCCTCTCACAGCATTGTTTTTGATAGCTTCCTTCTGGCACTGTGGCTTTCAGAGAGCTCAGTTATGTAGTTGTGCGTGATCTGCGCCCTCACACAAGTTTTGATCCAGTCATTTATTTAAGAGAGCCTCTCACCGTTCCCACATTTATCAGTACAAAAATCTGTGAGAGGAGGATGTAGGCATGACTTTTGATGGCTGGAAGGACATATATACATGCTGGATCTGTGAGGCAAAGGCAAACTGCCTGGGAATGCACTACATTAAGCTTGAGGTTCCTGAGCTCCAAAGTGAGCTACCTTGCACTTATGCAGGGCAAGGAGGTAAAGCTCTCCAGTGAGTTTCTGTACCATGGCAAAGGGGGACACAGATATGTCCTTACAGGAGGGACACATGGAGAAGTTAGGGATAGGTGCTAACAGCTGTGTGGTGAGTTTGGCAAACGGAAAATACTTTAGAAGTACTGGAGAGCTGCTGTTCTTGTTTGAATGCCTGGGGTTTGGGTTGGGTTTTTATGTAATGTAAGATGGCAGCTGTTGGGGGCAGTCTGGCTGCGGAAGGGCAGGCAGCTGGGTCTGCAGCATGTCCAGGGGGTTTATTTTACAGGACAGAATGCTGCTGCTGATTCAAACAAGCGCCTCTCGGTACTTGGTCTGCCTTAAGTCATGCCTGCTGTGCCTTTCTCTGTTGTAAGGCAGCGTGCTGCAGGGACGAGGCCACTATTAAGAGGCTCTAGCACCCATACAATATTCCATCTCTCCAGTCTTTGCTGCAGTGAATGTGAGCCATCTTCTTCTGCTCACTGGTGGGTAACTTGGCATGGGGGGAAGAACCTATTGAGAGTGTAGGGGTAACATTAAAGGCAAGCAGGAGAGGCCTTTCCTTGGAGGGCGTTGGCATTGCTCTGGCTCTTCTTCCATCTGGCTGGCCCTGGCTTTTCATTGCAAGCTCTTGAAATTGTTGCACACTCTGTGCTTTATGTCAGTCTCTTATTTGCATCATTATGGACCTTATAATCTCCTATACAGGCTGTCCCAACGTGCAGTCCTGTTTGCCAGGGGCCCTGCGAGTCATAGGACATTTTATTTGCGCTACTAATATGAGAAGCTTGGAGCTGATGCCATCCTGCCTCATATAGCGCAGGCCATGAGGATTTGCTGTCTGTAGCCAGCTGGTAGGAGCTGGTGAAGTCAGGACTGTGGTTGCCACTGCCCATGGTGGCCCTTTTGTGGTGCTTGAACCCTGGAGCCATAACTGGGCTGAGCAGGCAGGAACAGCAGCGCTAAACTCCCACAGAGCTGGTGCATGGGCAAGGGCCAGAGCCTTAATTCTCTCTAACCTTGCTGTGCCCCTTCCTAGTGCCCCAGTTGCCCTTCTGCACTCTTGTGTGGGCTTTTTAAAAGTTGTGGTGAAATGGTGAGAAAACAGTATTGTGTAGGTTTTCCTACCTGTGACCAGTCAACCTTGTATCTATATGTTTTTCCTGTTCTTCCTCTGTGAAAATGGTAAGGATGACTTTGGCCTTATGCCAGTGATTAGAAAGAAGAAGGCTAATGGGTTTGCTCAATTAATACAAATAGCTGTAAAACTAAAGCATATTCTGCATGAGCACAAAGAATTACCTTTATACCTAGCTGGCTTTGCAGATAAGTAGCCTTTAAGAACTTAAGATAATGCAAATGGTTGAGGTCCTTCATACTTACTGTATTGCAGGGAATAGAGATAATCTTTTTTTTGTCATGACTCTTTACAAGCATGACTGACAGGGCACAGGCTGAATCACCTTTATTTGGAAAATGGAAACTAATAGATGGTTTTCCTCTGACACATACGCATTTTACACCAACACAATACAATAGAAAAGTTTGGGGGGTTACTTACTTAAACATTTGGAAGTTGGGGAGGATCATCAGGTCTTTGCTCTATCTTGTTTTGGTACTAGTACTGCGTCTCAAATGTCCTAATTTCACAAACAGCTGCAGTGTAGGAGTGAATACCCCAAATTTCCAGTGCAAGTAAGATGAGTGCTCCTTGTATGTTATCTCCATGTTTCAGTGTTGTCACCTGCCACGTAATTTGGAAGGACAAGCAGGGGAGTTGTTTGGCATCACACACACAAGTGTCATCAAACATCTGCACCATTCAAATGAATTTCCATTTCTTGATAGGGATTTTAGGGCACAGCTGTGGAGCCAACACCTCTGGTGGTGTGGTCACAGAAAGGTGAGTGGAGGTCAAGCTCTTCTGTGCTCATGTTGTATCTGATTATTTTTCCAAATGAAGACTGATGCTGCTGATAGCCCCCTGTCCTTTTGCTCAGAGAGGAAGGCAGGTCACTTCTTGTGCAAAGAGTGCCTGTCCCACTGTCTAGAGCTCTTCTGGGAAGTTTCTAAATTCTCAGTGTCCAACTTGACAACCTCAGATGTGTATAATTTTGTTTAATCAGTGACAAGAGTCAGGAGTAAGCTGAAGGCTCTCAAAGATTTGCCAGATGAATCATCTTGGGGAGACATAAATAAATAAACTGCAGGGTGAAAGAAATAAAAGATGTGATCATTAGTAATAAATTAATCCCAAGTTTGCAAAGCAACAGAAGTGTCCTGTGTGTTCCTGAACTGCACAGACATAGGTGTCCTGTCTTAGGAGGGGGTAAGGTCTCCTTTCTGTTCAGCCCGAAAGTCCTGGGCGCTGTCAGGGCACCTCATTACTAGGCGGTTGTTGAGGGAATTCAGATAAGAGCAATGAAAAGCCTTTGGGGAGTTCAGAAGGAAAGAATAAAAGGGTTAAATATGTATACTTTTGTTAGTTGGCAGCTATAGGGGAATGCCATCATCTGCAAATACTTGAAAGGCATAAAAACTGAGGAAGAAGATGTCTTATTTAGCATAATCTGTAACTAGGCATAACGACACTGAGTACAGATAGGGACTAGTAACACTAATAGCAGGAGGAAGTACTTGATGGTAAGGTGTGTTAAGAAATACTCTCCCAAGGAAGACACACAAAGCTCAATGTTTGTATGTTGAAAACTAGACAGTGCACAAGAGGGAATAAAGCTGTGCTTTTATGAAGAGGCACTGACTCTGTAATCACCTCTTTTCCCATCTCTGGATTAAAAGATGCAAAGGCTCAGTGGACCCGTGCAGCCTGAAGAGTTATGCCAGAAATGTCCTACTTTGGGCATTTGCAAATACTCTAAAACAAATGCAACAAGATAATTCTTTTTCTGGTGGTTAATCTGGTATAAGTATTTTCACAGTGACACGTAGCATGGCTCTACTCACAGCCACAGCTGTGCAAAACCTGCTTGGTACCTTTAACGTCACAGAATCACAGAATGGTGGGGTTGGAAGGGACCTCAAGAGGCCATCCAGTCCAACCCACTTGCCAAAGCAGGTTCACCTAGAGCAAGTGGCACAGGAAAGCATCCAGGTGCATTTTGAATATCTCCAGAGAAGGAGACTCCACAGCCTCTCTGGGCAGCCTGGCCCAGTGCTCTGGCACCCTCACAGTAAAGAAGTTTTTCCTTCAGTTTGTCTGGAACTTCTGGTGTTCCAGTTTGTGCCTATTGCCCCTTGTCCTGTCAGTGAGTAATTTCTCAGCATTCTGAAGAAGCTCTTTTATTCTTTTGCTTCCCTTCCAATGTTCTTGCATGTCTCAAATTTTACTTTGAAAATCCACCTCTGTGGAGGTCTATCAAAACTCTGACAGTCATTTAAGACCTGTTTTGAGGTGTCTTGGTGGGACTTCTGCCAAACAGTTTTTCCATTCAGGTGTGCTGGCACATTGGAGCTGGGCCACCTGCTCCTGCAGCTGTGTCACACTCAGAAGACTGGGTGCTGGTTTGAGTCCCAGCTCCTGGACTCGAGTGGGTGAATACAAATCTATTTCCACTTTCAGAAAGCTCTCTAGATGCCATGATGCAAGGAAGAAGTTTGAAAGGGAAGAAGGTCATCAATCAAGAGCTTGTGGTTCCATATTACTCCTTGTGTTGAAAAGACCTGATCCTTTTTTTCAGATAGCTGGAAAGGACTCTGAGTGCACAAAGCTCTCAATACAGAATATGATGGTCCATCTGATTTGGGCTTACAGAAGAAAAAATTTTTTTTGTTAGATGGGTATTTTAGCTTCCCTCACGGTAATAACTGAAAGTTTTAGAAAATGGGAAATATGTTACTTGATGTAGTTACAAAAATTGAAGTATGATTCAGTTCTATGAGAGACCTAGACAATTGTTGGAGAAATTGTTTAAAGAAAGCCTTACAAATCCAAATGTTATAGACTTTAGTGAAATTCAGCAGCAGATGCTGCAGGTGACTCCTCTCTGAAAATGCACGTACTTTTGATTTCAGAAAAACAACTTCAGAACAGAGTGTGTCAATAGCAATGGTCTTAAAATGATACTCCACTTTTTCTGTGGTTTTTTTTTTTAATAATCAAGGATAAAATGTATGTCCTTGTTCTGCTCAGTTCATTATTTCTGTCTTTATGTGGGTTTTTAGAAATTATTTTTGTACTCTTTTTCTGAACCTGTCTTGACAGAAACAGTGCTTTGCAAGGAGGGTTAAAAGACCAAGTCCTTGCTTGCTGAAGATATCATATGATAGAGAAAAACAAATTATTTTTCATTCCAGTCCTTGTGCACAAGGCTTTACTTAATCTCTGTGTTCGTAAATGGCACTTCTGCTCTTCCAAGAAGATTTAAGATAATGCTTTCTATATCTTTAAATGACGAATTAACCGCAAGCCCACTGTGATCACTAAGGCGTACTCACACCTATTTAACACCTAGGATTGGTGTGTGCTAGCATGCATCTCCTGCTGAATGTTAAACCTCGCTTTCCTTGCTGTAAATTTTAATTTCCTTGTGCTTATGTTTTCTAGAGCAGTTAGTGAACTACACAGCCCCTCTCTCCAGACTGCTGCAATGGGGTGATCACAAGCTTGGGGTGTTCCCGTGCCAGCGAGGGGTCTTCTGCATGGGATAAATGGATGTAGAGTAAAAAGTACTCGGTTGCCCGCCTTTGATTTCATTTTCAATCGCACAGTCAGGAGACAGAATATGACCTGGAAAGGTTGTTATAAGATGGTAACAGCAATTGTGAGGACTTCTTTCATTGCCTGTCTCCCACCATCTGCTTGGTGCTTTGGATTGGTCTCATCCAGGAGTCTTTCTCTCATCTTTAGCTTTTCATGACCCCAGAGTGAGTCTGAGCTGGGACACAAGTCTCCCCTGTTCAGACTGGATCCCTGTACATGCTGGCACGGGGTGAGGGATGTGTGCCATGTGAGCCATGCCCGCTGCGCTGGGAGGCCACTTTCTTCTAGTACCTCGGTGGTCATGCAGAGGCAGCTTGATGATCTTCCCAGGGTGCAGGCAGCCCTCCAGCCTACAGTGACTACAGGCAATGAAACTTACTTTGTTTTGTTAAACGGGAACTGTGTTAGTGTAAGGCAGTGGTGGAGGTTGAATCCAAGGGAAACTCTAGCACGAAGGTGAGACATTTCTGTTACACTATTTTTCAATTTGAACTTAGGTTTTTTTGTGCTCTCCTTCCAAATGAAGTGAGCCTTCACATGCCTGGGTATCCTTCATACAGATTAATGTTACTGTGAGCTGTTGCTTCATCTTTGTTATCAAGATACCAGAATTTAATAATCAATGTGCCTGATAATACAAGTCCTAATTTTACAATTGGTATAGTACTAATATTTGCAGAAAATTTAAAAGCATCTATCAAAATTTTTGCGTGGTGATCAATAACACACAATCCACCAACATAAAAAAACCCAACACAAATGTAATGCTAAAAATGATTTCTGTCTCCGCTGCAATATGTGCATTGACCTAAGAAACACAGTATCACCTAGAGTTTTTTTCCTTATTTCTTTATCCTACCAAGTACCTGTAGAAAAAAATTATCCATTGCTTCCTTTTAATAGTGTTTTGGGTAGCCAGTTAATGATTCAAAAAAGCAATTTGCATTGTCTAAGTGAATTTGGTAGCAGCTGATGTGAGACAAGTCATTATTAGAAAGAGCACGATGGATGTAAACTGAAAACCAGACCCAGAGCCTGCACATGCATGCTGCTGTTTCCCCTACGTGTGATTAGCAGGAGATCTTCAGCAATACCAGGGCAGGAGGTGAAAAGGAGCTGGAGAGAATTGTTTTCCTAAAGCTCAGCAGAGTCTGTGAGCTGCACTGTAGCTGGTCGTTTGTGCATGCCTGATTAAAATTTATGCTGCATAAAGAGACTGTCAAGAGGCAACTCTTTGTCTTAATGAATGGTAATGAAGTTTTCAGAGGTATCCTTTCTTTCACAAAGGATCATCTGTCTTTGGTAGAACAGGTTTTGCCTGGAGCCTTGATTGATTGCTGAAGACAAGTTTAGCTGTTCTGCTTGCTAGAAAGGATGCTGGCTATACTTTTCTTCTTCTGATTTCTCTTTCGTTAGGGTGATTGATGTACTCAAACCGTTCCTTTCTACATGCCATGAATGCTGTGTAACATCAGATGTGTGATAAAAACTCAATATTCCTGTGGTGAAATTGATAAAAGCCTCCCAAAACCCAGCTCACACCTTCATGTTATGACTACTGGAGCGTCTTGGTGGGTGACTGTCAAGAGAAGCAGATAAGAATGCAGGGAGATGGAGGGGTCCAAGGCAGAGGAAAAGCAGATGGCATATATATGTATTTTGCTATACTTGGTTTCTGATGTGTAGGAGAGAGCAGAGGCCCTGTATGGTGAAGTACCTTTATAGAGGGAAGGGAAATGTGTTAGTGGTTTTTTTTGTTTTGTTTTATTTTTTTCTCTTCTTCAGCCAAATAATTTCCAGGAAAATAATGAAATTTTTCAAAGTGTTAGATAAAGAGACCTCTCATGCTTTGTCAGATATGGGCATGAGACAGACCCTGGGGCCACACAGGAAACTTTCTGCATTCATCTTCATCTCTGAACCCTTGAAGAGGAATCAGCTACCTCATGCCAGTAACGGGAAGGGAGGCCCTCGACACCCCTGTATCTAGCAGGAGGAGCCCAAGCCAGCACATAGGGAGATGTGGAGAGGTCTGTTAACACTCCCCAGCACTTCTGTAGGGAGTCTGGTGTCTGTGAACAGGTTATTCTGTCTGTCTGTGAGCACAGCTTAATACTGTCCTGCTGCAGGGAGGTGCATCTCACTGCAGGCAGAGGTGCCCTCTTACTTTAAAACTGAGGTAAAAAAAGCATATATCTTTATGGTCTTTTCATAAGCCCCTAATGAGATTATGTTTTTGAGAGTGATTTATGGTAATTTGTCTGTAGGTGAAGTGATGTAAACCACTTCTGTGTTAAAATGCATGGTTTGGTTAAAATAGAAGTATTTAAATTTTCTAACTCTGATTTACCAAAGTCTGCTTTAACTGACCTGTCTGTGTCTGTTGCCCTGATTCAAATATGAAATCCCTGGAGACTCTTCAGCTGTCAGAAGATTATGGATGTTTAGCAGAGGAATTAGAGGTCTGCAATAGATTATTGTGTAAAGAATAAGCATGGAGGAAAAGATGATTCATCACTGCTCTACACCAGGCCTGTGTTCATGTAACTCATTGAAACTCAGCTGAATTCAGTCACCTTGCACAAGAAATGTGCTGCACCTGCTCTGTGTGCACACTGCTCATTCTCTCGTGGCTGCTGTGTTTGGCAAAACCCTGCTACCCTAATTCCTCAGATGGGGGAGCTGTGGCATAAATGGGCTCTGGGCAGGCAGAAAGTCAGAGTTACTGGCAGGGTCACAACACAAGCCTCTGGTGGGGATCACCAGTGGGGAGCTCACGTGCTTCCCAAAGCCTGAGCGTGGGCTGAGGTGACCCACCTGCCTTTGAGCCCCTTGGTGGCTGAAGCCACAATTTTGTGTCCCTGGAGCTGAATCCAAATGGGCTCAGAGCTATGCCTGCATGCACTTAAATGCTGGTCAGAAACCCAAAAGACTGCCAGAAAGGGCCTTATCACGCCTGGTAAACAAAGCTTGCAATTTGGGCTTCAGTTAGGCAAGGTGCAGCATTTTTTCCCCTCGTCCTGTTGCTGTGTGAAAGGCAGGTGAAGCTGCTTAGGGGGGAAGGAGTGTTTGCCTTCATGTGGGCTTGTATTGCCATGTTGGCGGCTGGTTACTAGGAGATGCATTGAGGAAACGTGCTTCATGAACCCACAGAAGTCCATCCCTTTGATAGCAAATTGGTAGCTTTTACTGGTAGCACTAAGTCCCCAAACAGATTTCCTTTTCATCCTCCCCTTTCTGCTGCCAGCATCAGAAGCAAGGACAGGCTCCATGGAAAACCTGAAAGTGACAACATTTTACAAAGTAAAATACCTCAAGCATCAACAAATGCTTGTGATAGAGCAGAGCTGTTTGATGTGAGAAGAGACCTAACAAACTAACCTGCTTGCTTGTCTCAGCCTGCAGCTCTGAGAAACAAAATATTACCTAGGAGCATCTGTAGAAATACTTCAGCTTTTAAAGTGAATGTATAATCCTGGAACTTTGCAATGTTAATTTAAAGAGAAATGAAATTAAAACTAGTCTTCCCCCCCCCACTTTTTTTAGTGCAGTCCTTTGAGCATAGCCAATGCATGACTGGATTTCTCATTCACCATTTGAAAGCCATTTTGATTGATGTCTTTTACGAATATCAAATTAAAAAAAGGTTTGCTTGACTGAAATCTGACTCAGCTGTACAGACAGCTCACTGTTGTGAAAATCCTTCCCTCTTCAGCTTTTCTTTGAAGTTATTTGAATGCTAGAAAGTACTGAAACTCTATTCATTGCTAGTGCAGGAGGAGAAATGAAAAGCTTTTATAAATTGTGATGGTTTCGGTTTCGGTCTGTACTGAAGTAACCTGTCTGTTCTACAGGCTTTACTGTTTTCTCCTTGTTTGTTCATCACTACTATGAGATTTGCTAGTATGCAGTTTCTCAGGTATGAAGTCAGTTTCTTCAATATGTAACACATAATCCAACCTTAAATGTAAAGTTTTATTAAGGGCTGAGGACAAAAAAATTCAAACCTCGGGACCTTTTATTTTTTTCTCCAGTGACCTTAGTGTATTTGGGCCTGTTTCTAGCTCAGAAATTAGCTTTCCTGTGTTAAGGACAAACTCTTGGCATGAGATTACCTATCAGTATCGAGCATTTTACTCACAGAAACCTGCTCACGGTTTCATACTGAAAAGAGCAGAGCTAACAGGGCATCTGCCTACAGCTGCTGGGAATGCTGAGTAAACAGAACTATTCTGTCACCAAATACTAGGATGTGTGGGGTGTAGTGTAGGTAAACAAAGCCTTTCTTTTTCCCCAACACCAGAGCTCTCTGCATTAACTTATAACAAATAACAGCAAAACCATGGTATTTCAAAGTGTGACTCCATAATTTAGATGCATTGGGATGGCATCAGGTAAACCTTTGGATTGTTTTTGTGGGAGAAAGGGAAGCAAGGAACAAGTGTTTGATAAAAGAAAAACCCATCAAGTGGAATACCTGCCTCATCACTTGGTGGTATTTTTTTGAATTATTTAGAATGGGAAAGTGTTATATGAACTCCTGGAATTCAATTCTACCATGTGTCAGGATTTTGGAGGACTCTTATGTGCTGTCACTGTTGTTCCTTTAGTTTGTCCCAGTCTTCATGGCAGAAGGTTTGAGGAGACGTCTCTCCTCCGTGCCGCAATTCCCGGGCAGTGCCACTAGATGTCCTGTGTTCGATAAAGTTTGTGCTGCTTTCAAAATCACTGGTGTTCTTTTGTGTTTGAAATGTGGGAAGGGATTTCAGCAAGTCAGCATTTACATTATTCATGTTTTTCACTTCCTCTCTGACTGTTACCATAGTTATTTTTGAAAAATTTGCCGCTAAGAGTGGTTTAACTAAAATTCAACTGAGACTGGGAATGTGGGTCTGATAAAATGCAGGCATCCTTCTCTGTCACTGTATTCAGCAGAATAACCTGTGATCACTTGGTTTTGAATTGCTGTATAGCAGCGCTGCTATACTGGGATATACATCTTAATGAAATCCCTGTCTGTATAAAACCCAAGCCCATGGCTTGGTAGCTACTAACAGTGGGAGGTATTTGGCATAAAGTACTTTTTTGTAGGTTCCTTTGATTTAAAAATAATTTTGAGGCAAAGCTATGCATGAATTTTGCTGTGTGTTGCATCTCTGTGCAGGTCTGAGCGGAAGGTGTGTGCCTCTGTGCAGCAGTACATGAATTATGTCGTGAAATACCACCAGTGCACTTTCACATTCACCACTGCCTTCATTGTATACACTAGGGCTCCAAAACTAGGCAGGCACAACCAATGTGGGTTTCTGGCTTCTAGATCCCAAAGGACTGTTTCTTGATCCTCTTGCTGTAAGCCAGGACCAGGACCCCTGGTAAGCTTGTCCCAGGACCCCTCGTAGTGAGTGCTGAAGCTGTCTCTGTAGCTCTGACCCACAGAGCCACGCTGTGGGGCAGGAGGGGTGTCGCTTGCTGTGATAGTGTCCCTGGGCTAGCCCTTGGCTAGCAGCTGACACAGCCATTCACCCACTGCCCCCCCAGGGGACAGGGGAGAGGATTGGGGGGCAAGGGTGAGGAGACTTGTAGGTTGAGATAAGAACAGTTGCTCTTAATGACTGTGCAGATGCAGGCTGATGTTGCTATGAAGTTTGTGTGTTAACTGGTTTCCTCCTGTGGTTAGAGGCACAGTGGCTGCTACCCATTTCTGGGATGTACGGCTGCTCACCCCACTCTCACTCTGTTGTCTCTTAATGCAGCAGTTCAGCCAGGTAAACATTCACAACAGAGAAAGGGAACTCCTAATTAGCCATAATTATTTATTTATTTTGGCTGAAGGAAAACATGCAATTTATGTCTGCAGCTGTCTTCAGCAAATAATATAACACCAGGAAGCAAATAGGTTAAGTATTAAAAGAATAAAACGCATCTGCTCATATTTGGTAGTTTGGATGCACAGCTGGAATGTGCTGGTTCTCCTGTTGCCATTGCACAGATGGGAATGCACTGCCTTTTCCTACAGCTCACAGCCTGCTGCTGCAGGTCCTGCCTCTGCCAGTAGGACTGTGAGGCCTGAGGGTTTTCAAAGAGTGTTGGAGGGATCAGGGCAGGAATTTCTCCCCTTTTCCTCAGTCTCACCAGGTGTGCAGTTACATAGGAGTGAGATTTCCTATGTTTCAAAAAGCTGTGTGTCAAAGCTTCGGTGCTCTCTAACCTCAGTTTCACTGACCTGCTGCTACGAGCGTGGGCAAATCTGTGTGGGGATAGTGAGGTCTGGATATTTCTCTTTTTGCATTCTGGGAAGATTATTTGGCTGCCTCAGTCCTGGCATCTCATTCCTTCTTAGCTCCATGCCTGTATCTGGGTGTTTGTGCTTTTTGAGCAATGTCCTCCAGACCTGAAATGTAATAGCAATTTTATTTGTGGGGTTTTGATTACCTGGGACATGGGCAAGGAAGGCAACACATGAGAAGTCATTCAAAGCACTGACTGGAAATAGATGCAACAAAATGAAGAGCTCAAGACACACAAGGAGGAGGCAGGGAATGGCATTTCACATAAGGCAGCGTGTGGTTCCCCTTGCAAATGTGCTCATCCTGTTGCATCTGAATGCCAAAAACCACTCTGGTTTTTGGTCTGGTAGTGGATCAGGATACGTGGCAGTAGCTACACGCACACCGCTAAAAAATTGCTAATCTATAGCTTAGGATTTGGTGTTTGTTCTTAGTTCTTGCACAGAGATTTTCATCAAAGTGCTTTTATGAAGAATAAATATTATTTAAACCATATCACTCCTGGAAAAAAGAGACTCGGGGTTTCATTGTAGCCTAATAGCGGATCTTGAAAAGGACTCGGAGCCTCTGACTTTAAATTTATCCTTCTACTCTGGAAAAATTAGCATTACAAAAAGCTGTCAATATGATCAAGAAAACCAGGTTTGCCCTTAAGGATACTTTACCTGAATAATAGCTAAATACATTCTTAGCTAAATACATTCTTGCTAGGGCGGGGGGAAATTCTTCTATATAAACAGAACTGCAGGTTGCATCAGCATGTGGTTTCTTACTGTGTTCCTGGACCCTAACCTGTCTGTGCTTACTGCTACTGGAAATTTTTGGTGTCCTATATTAATAATTTTATGCTTGAAAATGCAAATTAAGATAACAAAAACTCCACCAAAAGAGGAGATGCAGAGGCACTGAAGCTTTTTAGAGGAACCTTACCACAGGCATTTCTCCCAAACTAGGTTTATTTTCAGACAAACAACTAGTTTAGGAAAAATAGAAATATTCTGTAATACAGCTAGCTCTTAAAAACATGGTGGGGGTGAGGAGTTTAAACTACTGGCAATGCTGACTACACATACAGATTTATCATAAGTCCATTATATTTGCTGCCTTGCTTTGCTAAAACTTGGACTCTTTGTGTCATATTCTCACTTGGAAATCTCACCTTTCATTAAAACAATCAAACATACCTCCCCCAAATACCCAGCATTTGTTGCTATAGAGGAAGGGATTGACAGTATGATCCAGAGCAAATTATGAAAGAAACACATATCACACTACTTGAAACCTAGTCCTATTTTTGAACAGTAGGGCCAGTGATCCGTGGAGGAAAAAACCCTTGTGCCTGGCAATGATCAAGGTGGACACAGGAGAATGCTAAGAAATGCTATTTAAAAGTGTCTTTGAATTTTTTCTTGAGGCGAGGGTTGGGGTTTAGGCTGTGGTAAGCCCTTCAACCTGGTGTGAGAGCAAGTGAGAGAAGGTTTATGGAATTTTGTCCAGTGCAGGACTACAGCTAAAATCTTACGTTGCGTAGCTTTGTCCATTCATAAACCTTTGAGTGACTTGCTCACCTTTTAAGTAAAAAAATGAAGCATTTTAAATCTAGAGTGTCTGTATCTGGGTGCAGATTGGCAGTGGCTGATCCAGAGCTATTCAAACAGCCTTCGTGTACATGCTGGCAGTTTAGGTAGATTTGTTCTAGTTCAGGTGTCAAAATGTATCAAACCAGGAAAGGAACTTCAAAGGCCTTGAGCAAAGCACTAGAAGTGTTTCTGTAAATGTGTTTACAGGGGCACTCAACATCCAGTGTCAGGGAACTGTATGAAACGTTTTTGAAAGAAAGAATGGAAGTAAGTTGAGTTCCAGGCAAATTATTAAAGCTCTGTAAGACACTAGTGCCTCCTGATAAAACTGTTAGGTTATCGAGGTGGTGATGTGGGCAGCACACGGTCTGCAATCAAAGCACTCTCTTATTTGAGGTTTTGATGAATAATGGCTTGGAAGATTGACATCAACATATTTTAGAAACTTAATGAAAGGCGGAAGAGAAAACAAGTCGATGTAGGCTTTGTTTGGTTTTGGCTCCAGACATATTTCCTCATAATTAAACTAAAATTTTGGAGCCCTGACTCTGCTCCTACTTATATGAGTCAAGGTTTGTGCTGTTTCATGTGAGAACAGCTGCTTGGAGTGCAGAGGTGGAAGGGTGCTTCTTATCCTGGCAACTTTAGAATAATTTATGGATTCTTTTCTTCTTCATCAGTGAATACGTAAACCAAGGAGGCAGTTTTCAGTGACACCAAGGCCCTTCGGCAAAGGAAAGAGAGAAAGAACAGAGCAGTGCAAAGTCAGTAGCTTGTGACTTGAAACCTGGATTCAGTTACCAGTCACCGGCTGTGACCTTGGGGAAACCACTGAGCCTCAGCTTACCTTTATTCTCCATTTGAAAACGAAGATAATGGTGTTCCTGTATCTCAAGACTCTAGTGGGGGTGCTAATGGTAGGTCCCTTGATGAGAAAGAGGTCTTGTTACAGGAACTCACTTAGAAGTGTTTGGGAATAATACATGTGAAGGCCAAGCTTGCTTAGTGACATGATGCCAGTTCATTTCAGCTAAACTGATTCTTACTTCTCTTCCCCACAGAGAGAGAGAGACAAACACTCATGGATGATTTTCATTTTCTTCCCTCAGATTTTTCAAATTTCCTTTAAGCTAACAGAACTGAATTATTTTTGTCTCTGCTCCTCTTTCCAAAGTATAACTAATGGCCTAACTGGTTAAGGGGAATATCTTTCTGAAATTGCATTGGTTACACTTGATAGTTACTTAATGCTATCTCAAAGGTTTGTGATGGCTCTTAAATTCTTCACACAATGCTTCAAGTTCCTGGAGGGGGGACAAAGCAAGTGTTCTGCTGTTACTGATGGACTGACCCCTCATACACCATCACTGTCTGGAAGTGTGTCAAGCACAAAGCCTAAGTGATCTGCTCAAGATAAATTGTAGTGTGGAACAGCTGGAAATACAGAAATATAACCTAAGCACCTGGCTCCTTTTTTCTCCCTTTGCTCCAGAGGAGGAGTCCATATCCTCAGTCATGAGGGATGGAAATTCTATTTCTCAGGGAGAATTAGGCAGACTGGAGATCAAGCCCTGCCTTAATGTAGTGTGCAGAGCTGTCCTAGTAAGCTAGTTGAGCATCCAGGACCCGAGACAAGTACTGGAATGTGGCTCAAGTGATTTATTGTTGCTTGAATTGGGATTATTGCATTGATGACATCCTCCTGATGTGTCTTACTCTAAAGACAATTTCATAGAAACCTGCACCTCCTCTGACTAAAAGAAAACAACATATTTTTTCCAGTAAGATTAAATCAGCTGCCTGATGCTGTAACTGGTATGAATGCTCTTAGCTCCTGTTAGCCTTTTCACATCGTGCTGGTGTCCCAGGAGAAATCAAGAATCCGACAGAGCACTGCTCCATAATGGGTTGTGGATTAGAAGTAATGAATCACTTACAGGAAGTTGTCTTTGCTGGAATATAAACCAATATTTAGTCTCCAAAGTAAGTCTCAAAGTGCTTTTAAAACAAAACAAAACCAAACCAAAATCATCTTCTACTTTGTACTCTTAGCCTGTCCTTCAGCAGCCCCCTGATGCTGGCACACGCAGCATGGAAAGAACTTTATAAGCTTTCTGTCAGTGTTAAAAGCTGAACTTTTTACCTCTCCTGTAAACCAGTATCACCCTTCCCTCTTCTGCCTTATTTTAATAGCGTCACTGCTTAATGTTCGCCTTGGACCTTCCACCCAGGCTGCTAGAGTGCAGCACAAAGCTCTCCTCATTTGTGCTAAAAGCTGAACTGTTGCTGTCCGTGTGTAAAAGCAGAGGGGAAATGGGGCACGGAGAAATTGCCATCCACTGGCACCCAGTCAGAACAGAACCGATTACTTCTCTGTCAGTATTAATCAAAGCTTGAAGTTGAAATAGCTCTATTTTTTTTTTCCTCCCTCACCTTTGTTTACAAGTTGTGTTTCTTCAGGCAGTTCTGACTGTTTCACTTCCGAAGAGATGCTGAAGTGTGGAAAAGCATTTAAGATTTATCTTCAGTTATAATCTTCATGTCTGCTCCATGAAATTTCCCAAGCTTGAAAATCTCCCTTGGTAAGCCTATTGCACTTTAGTGCCTTTACAATAGGCTTTTAAAATATTTTGCAATAGGATTTTTTTTTTTTAAAGATAAAATATTTTAACCAGGACACTTAACTGTCTTTGACCTTTCTATATCATGTGAAAAGGCCTCTAATGTGATTACTGTGCTCCAGCTCTGTTAGATAAATTGAAGGACCTTTCCCTTTTCAGCAGCTGTTGGACACATAGCAGAAGCAAACTTTCCTTTAATATGGGCCTTGCTCTTTTTTTCTGTTTTCTGATGCACTTAAAGATAGCTACGTAGTGCCATATAATAGCTCAGAAAGATTATGGGTAGCAAAATGATGTATGGTGCTTTTGGGCAGGAGATGTGGACACCCACTGCAAGACTGTCTTGATACAGCAAACCATCCATCTTTCTATTTATTTATTTTTCAAAAATTGAAGTTATTGGTCTTTCTGTGATCTAGCAGCCTGCTCTTGACAGCCACTGCCAGAGGGCATGCTTTTGAAATGAACTGCTGTTGTGCTAGCTTTTCATCCTCTAAGACTTTTACATTATCTCTGGAAAAACGTGCAGATGCATTTTAGTGCTACAACCGGGCTTTGAAAACATTTTCCAGCCCCTTATTAGAAACCCCATATCAAGTTAATTATTTAACGTATCTGATTATTCTTGTTTGCAGTCTTTGCCTCCCTTCTACAACTGTAACGACTCTTGTGCAACTGTGATGTGATGGCAGTTTTGAACTTTATACTGTGATCAGTGCTTGCTCAAGGAAAATTTGCTTGCTTATTTGTTTTAAATAAATATGCCTGGACCTATGGAATTTCATAGGGAAGTGAGAAATTTTACTAAGGTCACGCTTCTTTGGGTAGTGTGTGCACACCAGTTTTGTCCTATGTAACCTGCAATCCTGCCTACAGGCTCTTGAACTTAGGCTAAGAGGTGTGGGTTATACTGAGGTTTTAGAATTTTTTTTTTAAAGGAAAACATTATACAGAGCAATAAGTTTGAAGAACAAGAGGTGGCTTTTGGGGCACTTCTTTGGGAGGCAATAAAACCCAAGAGTAGAAAAGTGTTTGAGAAATGATGATGGATCCCCATGATAGTCTTCCTTTCTTCTCTCCTGTCACCTCCTCTGCAGGAAGATGCTGTGAAGTCCCATAAAGCAGAGTTTCAGGCTAACCACATGTCCCCCAGGTCCTCACCTCGTTGGGAGAAACAGAAATGCATAGCAAGCAAGCCCTAATACAGATTAATCATCTCAATTTTTTTTTTTGTCATGATGCAGTTTTGCATTAAAGTGGAGCTTTTAAAATCCTTTTTCCAGAGCTTAGGTCAGGGAAGTGATAGCAGCACGAGCCAATATATCTCCAAAGCAAAAAAAACCTGACCCCAGAATGTATCCCCAAATGGATGCAATCTCATCTTTGCCTCCCAAGGCAGTGCGAGGTTGCTGATGTAATCTGTGCTTCTGAGGTTACTTTGGTGCTCTGGCTGAACGCTTTCTGGTTGCTTAATCAAGGCACCTTCAGCCTCAGTGTGATATTTCAGCATCTCATTTCTCTTTGAAAGTGTTTAACTTTGAGACCAAACCCAAAATTTCACTCTGGATGGCCAAGACCTGTGCCTTGAAGCAGATTTGGAACTGGCAGGGCCCTGCTTACAAACTCACAATGTGTGCCAGAGCTAAATACATCATTAAGGCACTGCCACTCTGTTTCTCATCATATTTTATTGCTTTTTATTGTTCTCAGTGTTTTCAGCTCTGTGTTAGGGAAGGACTGGAAGTGCACTGTGCCAGCAGCATCACTGGGATACAGACTGTAACATCCTGGTATGATTCTGCAAGTGTTTGATGATGCAAAGAGCAGGGAGGGGCTTGGAAGGGGGAAAAGACTGCTTTCACCTAATGTGATTTTCTCCTTGTGTGAAAATTTGGCTTCATTTAAAAAAAAAGAAAAAAAAAAAGAGAGAGAGAAAAAGTATTATATAAATCTAGAAGGCTTATTTGTGGCTTGTGGGTGAACACTAGAATACTAGAGCCACTGTCAGGCTAAATACTTGCCTGTGGTGACCGTGAAGGTCTTGCATCTGATGCTTGTGAGTCACCATCTGTAACTGTTTTAGCCTAACTCGAGTTGTTTCCACTGAAGGCAGTCAGTGCAGTACGTGTTTCCCTCCAGTTGTATGTTCATGTCTTCAGGTTCGTTCTGCATTTGCTGGTGTAGCTATTTCTGCCTCTTCCCTTTGCATTCAAATTGATGCAAAGGCTGAAATTCTGTGATGATCGGATGATCAGGAGATTTATTTTTTTTTCCCAAACACATCTGCTCTTGCCAGATGGACTGGCAAATATTTCACATGGTTTTACTCTACCCTTTCCCCCTGCCCTGCCCCTCCAGGCCTCCTTGCTTCATGAAGTTACACGAATATTTACTTGCTTACACAGCTATTGATCACATTGTAGATTGATTAGAGTAGATGTTACTCTTTTCTTCTTCTGTTGGCAAGAAGATTGTGCTCTTCTCCTCTGTTTAACCTTTTCCTACTCTTGTGGTTCATCTTGGATCATGTATTTCAGACCCCCTACAGAGCAGGAAAATATTCCGTGTTCTTGAACCCAGGATTCTTTTCCCTGTCCTTCATGGATTTGAAATCCAGCAGCTACCTTTGATTGAGTAAACATTACCTCATGTTTGGTTGGTTGTCTGTGCACACAGATTGGAATAACAAGCTATTGAGTGTAAGCTCTCAAAGGCAGAAGAGAGGACAACCATTTCAAACACCTTGAAATGAAGGAAGGTAGGCTTCCTCCACAAGGAATGAGAAGCAAAGTGCACACAGAGACACTTACTGCAGAACAAACAGCATGTGTTTATTCCAAATCCAAACCTTCAACACAAAGTTTAAAGGGAAAAATGGAACAGCTGTTTGATAATTTCCTTAAATTTGAGAGTTGCTCTAAATTATTAAGGATAGTAAATAAGGCATAGGGAAAAAAAATCCTATAATGCAGAAAAATCCATCCTCATAAGTCAGAAAGTATGAGGAGGGGAGAAAACAAGCTTTCCCCCCCACCTCTTAATGTGCTATTATACACATGACGCAGTTGCAACATTTTCATTAAGCTGGCAGAAATTGTATGTCACATTGCCTGGTTTAAACTACACTTGGCATTCTAGGAAGCCAGGAATTCCAAGCTTGTATTGCAGTGGAGGAGAGGAGAGGGAAAAGTGCTGTTTTTCTGAGGCAGTGCAGTTGCATTCCAGGTGGTCAGATGCTAATTGCTAAATAATTCCTTAGACAAATATACAGCTTTTTCCTAATTATTCAAGGGTTTGTTTTATTTGAAATTTAATACATACATTCACATCAGTAAAGGTCATGTACCAATCTTTGTGTATCTGTTTGCTATAGTAGATTCTGTTAACACATTTCAAAGTGATGAGGACTACAGCTTTATTAGTTTCTATACGCCTTATTAATTGTTCCCATGATACTGATAGAGCCTTTTTTTAACTTTCATGTTACCCAATAACTTTTCCTTATCACACATCTGTGTCACTAAGGAGGATTGAATTCCATTTGGCTGTGCTCACACCTGTGTCGTGCTCTGCACCAGTTACCGCTGTGTTTCTGTGCCTCAGTCTGACTGACAGAATTTGGGAGTGTGTTAAAGAGGGAAGATTTAGATCCTGCTGCATTTCTTTGTGTGCGCACTTTCTAGACAATAAAGCTTGAAACATGATCGCAGCATGGCCTGTATCTGCTCTAGACAGAACGTGTAAGGAGGAAAAGACTGACTTTTGCAGAAAGGTGGGTGTGTGTAAGCAAGGTTATGCTTAAATGAAAAGCAACCTGTTTGAATATCAACCACTTATTTTAAAACCATTTCATAACCCATAATGTTTACTTAAATATCATTATTCTCTATCTAATCCATATGTGCATTTCCACATGTGTATTATGAGCAGCTCACTCGTCCCTTCATGCATCTTTGAGCACGTGTGGAACACCACTTCAGTGGATTAGATTCAAATTAGACTTTAATAAGCAAATCAGGCCACTTTAGCAAACCATTTGATCCTTGGTCCTGCAAAGGAAGCCAGCTGGGTGGATCTCATGTTTTTGCTGAACTGTATGTGCGCTTCAGGGGCAACAAGAAATGACGGGCAAAATATTTAAATTTACATCACAGTCTGCATTTCTGTCGGTGTTTTCTGAGGTAAACACAACTCTCTTTAAGACAGAAGTAACTGTTACATGTTAAAATGCTCATGTAGCGAGATTATATTCATGCTTTATTTTGGCAAAGACACTAAATTCCATTTGTGTTGCAATTTCTTTTCCTTCTTTCATCTAACACACAGCTGGATTGCATTTGTATGGGTGAGGGAGCAAGTCTGCAGCTTTAGACAAAAATGCTCGTTCAGCAGTCATGCAGACTGCATCCTTGCTGCTCTCCCAAACTGGATGTATCTTCTCTCTACCAGCGCCAGGGACATGGTCCTGCTCTGAGATGTTGAGAAAAGTATGATTACCCAAAATACTTACTGGACTGACAGTCTACACCTAGAACCTTTACATTCTGCTCCAACATTCTGCTTATTTTGCTAACCTAGCTTACCTGCAAGCTATCCTAGGTCAGCTAGGAAAATGCCTACTTAGGAATTCCATATGGACTTGTCCTTAACTACTTGAAAGAGTCCAGCGCAGAGCCACCAAGATAATTAAGAGAGTGGAGCATCTCCCTTCTGAGGAAAGGCTGAGGGAGCTGGGCCTCTTTAGCTTGGAGAAGAGGAGGCTGAGATGGGGACCTCATTAATGTTTATAAATATATGAAGGGTGAGTGTCAGGTGGGTGGAGCCAGGCTCTTCACAGTGGTGTTCAAGGATAGGACAAGGGGCAGTGGGTGTAAGCTGGAACACAGGAGGTTCCGCTTAAATTTGAGAAGGAACTTCTTTACTGTGAGAGTAACAGAGCACTGGGACAGGCTGCCCAGGGAGGTTGTGGAGTCTCCTTCTCTGGAGACATTCAAGACCCACCTGGACGCCTTCCTGTGTGAACTCATCTAGGTGTTCCTGCTCCGGCAGGGGGATTGGACTGGATGATCTTTCGAGGTCCCTTCCAATCCCCAACATTCTGTGATTCTGTGATTTAGTGATGGGATATGATCCTCTTCAGATTAATGGGATTTTTTTTTTACTGATTTCATCAGGAGGGGGCTTGAGCACCTGTTGGAGGCAGTCTGCAAATGTCATTTTCCTTTTAAAAGGTTTATTATTACTAAGAAACAAAGCAGTAATTATACCCTTCCACTGGCATTATAGAGATTGAGGAGAAAGCAGTCAGCCTAAGGGGATGAGCCCAGGGAAGGGAAGTGGCAGGAGGGGAAGGTTTTCTCTCTGCTCCCTCCGAGCTAGTCCTGTTTCCTCGCAGGGACCCACAGAACCACAGAGTGGTGGAGGTTGGAAGGGACCTCAGGAGATCATCCAGTCCAACCCCCCTCCCAAAGCAGGTTCACCTAGAGCAGGTTGCACAGGAAAGCGTCCAGGCGGGGTTGAACATCTCCAGAGAAGGAGATTCCACAACTTCTCTGGGCAGCCTGTCCCAGGGCTCTGGCACCCTCACAGTAAAGAAGTTTTTCCTCGTGTTTAAGCAGAACCTCCTGTGTCCCAGCTTGTGCCCACTGCCCCTAGTCCTATCACTGGGCACCACTGAAAACAGTCTGGCCCCATCCTCTCAGCACCCACCCTTTAGATATTTATAAACATTGATAAGGTCCCCTCTCAGTCATCTCTTCTCCAGGCTAAACAGACCCAGTTCTCTCAGTCTTTCCTCATAAGAAAGATGCTCCAGCCCCTTAATCATTTTTGTAGCCTCCCCTGGACTCTCTCCAGAAGTTCCCTGTCCCTCTAGAACTGGGGAGCCCAGAACTGGACACAATTCTCCAGATGTGGCCTCACCAGGGCAGAGCAGGGTGGGGGCAGAACCTCCCTCGACCTGCTGGCCACACCCTTCTGAATGCACCCCAGGATGCCACTGGCCTCCTTGCGCACAAGGACACTTCGTCGGCTCATGGCCAACTGGTCACCCACCAGCACTCCCAGGTCCTTCCCTTCAGTAGCCGGCGAGGAATTGCTGGGCCCGGGCTCTGCCTTGCCCCGGCGGCGATAAGTGCCGTGGCCTCGCAGGGCGAAACCGCCGCTTGCCCGGCCTGCAGGCGGCCCGGGGGAGGCGGCCGTGGCTGCCCGCCCGCCCGGGGTGGGGCCTGGCCCAGCCTCCGGGTGCGGCAAGCAGCGGCCGGGCCCCCTCCCTGCTGCCTCACTCAGTTCTCGGCGGCGGCTCAGCTGGCGGTGAGGGCGCTGCCCCGCGGCGAGGGGCGCCGGGAGGGGAGGGCGGCGGGCCGGGCCGCACGGAACGGGCGCTCACTGGCACATCTCTCACTGTCACATCTCTCTTTGCAGAATAGGACTCGGACTCAGCCCCGGCCCGGCGGATCGCAGAGATGGCGAAGGTGAGGTGGGGTAGCGGCCGCCGTGACGGGCTAACGGCTGCCGCGGCCCCTCGGTGGGCTCGCCCTGCCCTGCCCGGCCGGTCCCGGCACATCCTCGTCTACTCTGTCTCTTTACTTTTACTTCTCACTGATTTACTCCTCGCTGATTTATTTTCGGTCTGCCTTAAATGAACTCATCCCCAAGCCTGGAGAGGGGGACGGGGAAAGCAGCTAATCATGTGAGGTGCACGTCAGGCACTTCTTTTTTTCCACCACTTTCCACTAATTTGGCCAAGTTTTCGGTACTGTGTGTTTATATTGTGCCTGGGTGGAGGCTTCCACTGGAGGAGGAAGGAAAAAAAAATACAGCGTGGCTGTGCTCTCTGGAGCCTCTGGCTCGGTGCTCCTATCCCAGCTTTCTCATATCTAACTTAATTTTTCTGGAAGCTTTTGCAGCTATCATACAGTACTTTGGTATTTTTTTTTTCCTTTGCAGCCCTTGTGTCGCTGCTGTTATGTTTGAGCCTGGATGAAAGCTTAGAAACTGAGGTAGACTCCAGTTTTTGTTTCTGTAGTTGCATCAGACGCATACGCTCCGGAAAGTAAAATAAGAGCTTAATGGCATATTTATGGGCTTGGTACTGCTGTAGGAAGTGAAAGCCTTCCAGTTGTATGAGTGCCTTCATAAAGGTCAGGGTAATTGCACAGTAATGTAGTAGTGGTTTCATTATTGTAACTTAATGAGTGAAATCATTAGTGGTATTTTAACACTCCTATGAATATTTATTCTTATTCTGGTCGGATTTAGTTTTAAAAGAAAGGGTACTTAACTTTAAAAAAAAGAAGTTGTACTAAATCCTTAAAGTTTTGGGGTTTTTTTGCGGGACAAAGAGGGGATTTTTCTTTCTTTAAACATCAAGACTGATTTGTAGTGTGCATCTTAAGAAAACAGGGACCTGTTCCCGTGCCAGCGTGGGGCATCTGACCAGACAGATCTACTTGGACAGCCTTTTATTATGGTACATGTAGCATTGCTTGTAGGCTGGAGGGTAGCTTCTTTTTAGTAAAGGCATGGAAATTTACAATTCTCTTGTCTATTTCACAGAGACACAAACTTTAATTCTTGATCTTTGTAAAAGGAATACTTCATTCTTCACTAGTGCAAACTGCTTACTCTGGTCTTCAAGAGTAAGTGTAATTTTCTACTGCCTGAGGTAACACTTGGGGCTGGGTTACTAACTGCGGTGGATGGTGGTAGGTTGAAGTCATAGAACGATGAGGTCTTGTACTGGGTGGGTCTTGTCCTCCCATTTCCATGTTCAGAGGGCTGCCTTCCACTGCAGTAGTATTCTTTGCCTGTGCAATTATGGAGCCATGAAAGACTGGGAGTGTTAAAGCTTTATAACCTGTAATTCATTTTATAAAAATAAAAAAGAGTTAGCTCTGCTCCTTATGGCACGTTTCTGTTCTAAATTTTGTTATACTTTGAAGTAATGGTAAGAAATGAAAATACCTATTAATCATGAAATGGTGAGTAGTTATTTATATGTACAACTAAAAGTTCAGAATTCAGAGGCTGCACAGCACAATGTACTGAAGTCCAATTTAGTCTCGATACATCGCTGAAGAATAAAACCTTTGAAGAAGGTCAGTTGTCACTGGCATCTTGGTCACTAAAGTATTTATTCTAGCTCAGTTATGGGAAGATTTTTTAATTTTTTTAATCCCCCAGAGAACTGAGGGATTTTGTGTGTCCCATGTCCAGGACAAAAAGGTTCATTCATTTTGTGGGAAAATTACAGCATGCTGTAACGTGCTGTGCAGGCTGGCCTGTCCTGCCTATGTTTATCTGCTTTCTTTGGAGGAACGCTGCTGTCCTAACAGGCTGCCTCTTCTCGCACATCTGTGTGTGTAGTGGTCTTCGTTAATGGATAGATGCACACGGTACAATCTCTTCACGCTGCCTTGTGTCCAGTTCTGGAGCCCCCAGCACAAGAAAGACATGGACCTGTTAGAACGAGTCCAGAGGAGGCCACGGGGATGATCCGAGGGCTGGAGCAGCTCTCCTGTGAGGACAGGCTGAGAGAGTTGGGGCTGTTCAGCCTCGAGAAGAGAAGCCTTTGGGGAAATCTTATAGCCACCTTCCAGTACCTGAAGGGGCTACAGGAAAGCTGGGGAGGGACTTTTGACAAGGGCAGTTAGTGATAGAACACGGGGTAGTGGCTTTAAACTGGAAGAGGGGAGATTGAGATTAGATATTAGGAAGAAATTCTGCACCTGTATTCATCCACTCACAATGTAGTTTACATCCTACTGCCCTGCAAATTTTGGTAAGGATGGCATGAAATAATTAGATATTTCTTACATGATGTTAATCTTAAAGCACAGTTTGAACTGGCATCTCTGTGTTGTCTTCACTGGCCGCACAGGCTTTCGATTTGCCGGTGAGCATTGTGTTGTGCTTTATCTGAAAGGTGGCTCTTCTTGTGTGAGAAGGCTGAAGGCAGTCTTTCATTTATTCTAGCACGTGGCCTTCTGGGCTCTCTTCTGTCTTCTGAAAATAGCATACCTTCTCTGTTTGTCAACCTGTGCCATGGAAAACAGTCTCTATTTCCATTCTTGCCACTCCACAGTTTTCCTGTGCCACCTTGTAAGCAGATGAGTGCTTTAAAAAGGCACAGACCGCTTTTTCTGCACTAGACACTGGGCTTTCTGGTGGCGAATGAATGCGATGCTACTTTGGTTGCTGAATCTAGCTCTCCATCTGTGGGAACTCTGACTGATAAGAACTTGGTGTGGGTGGGTACTGAGCCAACGTAGCTGGGAAGAAGTCTGAATCAGTTCAAGTACAGTCTTTTGTTTGCTGATAACAAATGCTTTGTATTTAACAGTGGCTGAACATGGGATCTTGTGGGTGTGACATTTTTTGTGTGCTTGGTGGGAAAAATTAGAAGGAACCTCGTTAAGTGGCTATTGTTGATCTCACAGATAATGCTGTTGCCAGGATATGTGGTCACATGACAAGAAATTGTGAAGCCAAAGTTATCTCTTGGGAGAAGTTAACGTAGCTCTGAAACATCATCTTGCCTGATGAGATTGTATCTTCTTTTCCTTTTGCAAACTTTTGCTAGAGCAGAATAAACAAAAATAATTAAGAATGTGAATTTCCTTATTTGGAGGGGCTTAAATTCTAAAGCAAGATCACCTCTTGCTTTGAAGTCTCCCCCACACACGCTTTACTTTTCATGTTAATTTTGATTTTAGTTTATCTAGAGGCTTCATTGGTCTCATTGGTAGGTGTCTGGAGAGAATGGAAGCTGCTGTTTATTTCTAGTGTAAAATCAGAAATTGTGCTTGCACTACACATGATTGTTTAACAACAGTCAATGTATTAGGGAATGTGGAAAGAATGTGAATAGGTTTGGGGTGTTACAATCTTGTGATATTCTTTCTGTTGAGGTCTTGTGTGTTGTGCTTCTCTTTATATTTTACTGCCCAGTGTTAGGTGTTGCTGTTCAGTAAGGGATCACTCCAGATTACAAGAAATTTATATCAAAGACTATTTGTGTTCTCTTTTCCATTGATGTGCTTTGGGTTCTACTGTGTGTGAAACTTACTAACATATTAAGAATGACCTATGAGGCTGTGGGGTTATTTTGTATTTGCATAAACAGCAAGGAACATGCTTAGAGATACAACAAATAGTTTATTTACCTCTATAAAAAGTTATGAAGTTTGTAAATAAATGTTAAATAGTTGTCTTTCAATTCACTGTTTTTCATATTAGGTCAGGATGGGTTAGCAGTTGTGATGCTGTGATCCATCTGCGAGAACCAGTTTGTTTCCATAAAGTTTAAACTCTTACTTACTGTTGAAACTGTAGCTGAGTTATCTAATGAATGAGTGTCTGGCTTCCATCAGAAACTCTTTTGTGTGTATCTATTATGTTGTTAGAAATGTCTGGTTCATAGCTGATGTTTCAGATTCACTGTGACTGAAAGTTGACTCCAGTGGTTCAGGCAGTGATGGTGGTTTAAAACAGGTGCTTGCCCTCTCTTTGGCCAGGAGATGCCGTGTTTGGGAAGGAGGAGACAGCTCTGTCCTCTGTGGACTAAATTTGTTACCACTGCAGGGCTTTCTGCCATTGAATTTGCAAATGAGAAATGGGGACTGGAATAACTAATGAGGGTGCTTCTGGACAGTGGGGTGTTTTAGATGGATTTGTGGTTGCTAAACATGGTGTGTTTCCTGAGTATTTCCTGCCGTACCCTGATTGCTAGGCCGTGCTGCAGTGCTCTAAAAAGCCAGGTGAGTAGGGTTCTGATATGAGAATTGGGGATGGCTCAGTGCTTTCCTAGTGATGAGCCAACTATTGGCAATCACATCTGCCCACGTGTGGCTTCTGAAAGCAGTTAAATTGTGGGCTGGACTCGGGTCCACAAAGCTGTATCCATGCTTGTCTTACACTACCAGCCTCTGCTGTGCTTGTGCTCTGTTTGCACCAGCAGAGTATCAAGGGCAGCAAATGTAGCTGGAGATAGTAGCTTATAGCTTCCATATTTTGTGGTACCCAGGTAATGTGGATTTTTATTATGCTGGGTCACAGAGCTGGAGCAGTATTTCTGGTTTACAAGCTAGGTGCAGCTCAGGTACTGAGTGAGGGTGATTGTGACAGGTAGGTAGCCAAAATCCGGTCAGAAGGGTATGCCTGGAATGCAGATGGTGCCCAGATAGCAAGAAAACGCTTTCAAACTACAGCTGCACCAGGAGAGTTTCAGGAACTGTTCCTCAAGCTTGGTGTATGTTGAGGCTTTCCACACTTTGCTTTGGAAAAGAGAGTTGTGGAAGGATTCTTCTTAGTTAATAAAAATGAGAAAGGGGATGCAGAGAGAGATTTGATCTGGCATCTACTGTTCACACATATGCTGTTTAAAACAGCCACAGAGGAATGTTGGGCCATTGTCACACGACTTAGGAATTGTGAAGGGGAATTCCACTGGCTTATAACAAGATAAGCAAAGGAACACTTTTACTTAAAGATCAATAACTCTTCTCTCTGAGACCTGTTGACCATTACATTACCCCATGCTGGCTGGCATGGTAATAAGGGAGGAGAAGGAAAACAGAGGCTTTCCAGTCTTTATCTGTTTTGCCAAATTAAATTTGATTTATAAAATTGAGTCCCAAATCCTTGAGATTTTTTTCATGATAGCCCTTGGTATTAGCTAGGAAAATGAGAATAAGTACATATTGCTGTGCCTAAATTTGAAGTACTGCTTAAAAACTTGCTTGTGATGGGAAAAGCAGAATGCTTCAGGGGAATTATCATGCCTCTGAAGTATGCTGGATGTTGGAAAGCATCAATCAGAAAGAAATTCGTTGTTGCTTTTAAAAACTGTGATCCTTTGTGTTCTGATTTGCTGAAATATGGTGGAGGTAAACCGAACTCGTTACTGCTTCTGCAGTGGGAGGGATGGGGAGTCTCTGGGGGCAGTAACACACAGGTGGCCTGAGAGGCAGCAGGACTTCAGGGCAGCTTCTCGTTAGGGCTCTCCAGCTCTTTTCGCTCTGTGCTCTTCTGCCTGACCTCTCTTGGATCAGTACATTGAGCTGAAACCAAAGCAGTGTGCGTCTGAAATTGCTAACTTGAGGGAAAGGCTGTATTGCAGAGGCCAAATGGCTGTGCTGCCTGTGAAATAATCTGGTGCCAGTCTCAGTAGGTGTCTTGGCACCTCCTTTCATGCTCTTTTTTGAGAGTGGAAAAATGCCCTGCCTCTACTGATTACTACTTTTGTACAATGATGCTTGCAAGAAATTTCCCTTCTTCAGCCGTTAGAAAAACCTCCCTGTTCCCCAAACCCAGCTGTTTGGCCATTGCTTGACTTTTATTAAAATAACTACTGTGCTATACATACATAGGTCTTGACCTCTCATGTTTAAGTAAGGGCAGGATTTTTCCATAAGGGCAGTGAATATCCTTTTGTGTTCGACCCACAGAGAAAGTCCCTGTAGGGCCATGTTCCGTGGAAACCTAGTGGAATTGTTTTGTGTTTGGATGGGCTGATCTTTTATCCTTATGTTTGAACTGTTATTTCTTTTTAGTTGTCAACTACTGATGAGAAATGTAGCTGAATCACTTCAGTAAAAAATTGCTTATACCAAAAGAAACGTGATGAAATATTGAAAGCCATTGCAGAGTATCAGTAGATCTCATTTGCAACGTGATGAAAAAAATCAGTGTCATACTAGTTGAGAGCTCCAGTAGGTTTTTCTTGAGGAGAGGAAGTTCTTTCCAAATGTATCTTGGATCATTGTGCAACTTTTCCAGGATACGTGATTTGTGCAATTAATTTCCCAAATTACTTTAACAAATGGTAATTTATTAGTAATTTTCCTGCCTTCAGGGTCCAGTGTTGTGAATACCAATCCTGCAAACTACTGTTATCTAAATATACCTGAACTTAGCTGGTGTACGGCTGAGTAAAACCACAGCAGTACATTTTGAGTGAGAGCTGTGTTTAAATACCCACAGACTGCTATTTAGTCAGACAACTGCAAGGAAAATGCTATCATCTTTTGGACTGTGGATTCAAATTTAGTTGGAGCTCATGTATGGAGAACTGAAATCTTCTGTTTCATGGATTTTTCCCTTCCCCCCTAACCCCTTTTTTTTTCTTTTCTTTTTTTCCCCTCTAGTACACAAGAGGCACCGTGACAGCCTTCTCTCCTTTTGATGCCCGAGCTGATGCAGAAGCTCTTCGTAAGGCCATGAAGGGAATGGGTAAGGATAATTTATTTTACAGAAAGGAAAGGGCTTTCACTGCTTTGAAAACTTCCTTTCTAAACTCATTAATTTACATTAGCAGATGAGGGTAGGGCATGTATCTACATGCCGTGGAATGACAACATCAGGAGTTGTATGAGCCTGGGCGTGTCCTAGTTATGGCTGTGCTGCTCTCAAGGATGTTTATTTTTAGATTAGCATTAAGAGAAAAAAGAAAGTGGTTTGCACATTCCCCATTAAAAATTGATACTCCCCAGGCTTCTCTGCACACAGAGTTTTACTGCACAGTAGGCCAGACTGTGGATTTACAGGCGACAGCTGTGGAGAGTTATGACAGTACAGTAGAAGCTCTGTGCTTGGCAAATGTGCGACAGTCCCCTCGGTCTGGAAGTGCGTAAGCACATTACAGTTCCTGTGAGCAAAGAATACAAGCATACAGCATGAATGTAGGCTCACAAGTGGTCTGTAAACTCGACACTGTAGCTTTCTGCCCCAGAACTTCCCTGTGAGAACAAATCCTAATTTGCTACTTTATTTGAAGCCATCTGTGGGTTGGAGGAAGGGAAGGAGGGAAATGTGATACACCTCAGCCAGCTGACGAATTCAGAAGGGCTAGGAAGGTGCTGTGCTGGGAGGGTAAACTTGTATATAAAATGGATAATAGCTCTGCACTTGTATACTCTGGAGTATTTGGGGTTACTGGACCGGGTTTTGCTGGAAGTCAGCAGATTGTTTATTCTAAAGTAAATCCCTTGGTGAGCCCAAAGGCAAGGCTCCTGTGTAGAATACAAGCTGTGACTAAACGTTGTAGCCGATGCCTGGGGTGCTGGGAGCAGTGTCTGGAACAGAACAAACACCACACAGGTTTTCTGGCCATATTTTTGCAACAGCAGAAGACTGAAGCTGGCAGCTCAGCTTGGGGTATAGTGACATTTGTAAATGCTTCTGCTGCTTGTCAGTAGACTGTTATTTTCAAAGCATCTTTCATTGCCTTTTGAGTTAGTTTGTTTGTTAGGATGTGTTTGTAACTCTTTGTTCTTTCTAACTTCAGGGACTGATGAAGAAACTATTCTGAAGATCCTTACCAGCAGAAACAATGCTCAGCGTCAAGAAATTGCAGCTGCCTTTAAAACCTTATTTGGCCGGGTGAGAAGAAGAAAAATAGCTCTAGAAATGAGCTGAATGGGGCCTATGTTGATTATTTAAAATTGTGAGGCACATTCATCACACTCCCTGTAAAAGGTTCCTTCGAAGAAAATGTAGTTTTGCTTCTGTCTCCCACTCTCCCCTCCCCTGCTGTGTTCTTAATTGCTGGCTAGGTTAGAATATTCCTTTTAGATTAGCACAAGGAAGTTACTTCCTTTTTCTGTACTTCAGTCCAATACATCTTAGATGGGTTTTAGTGCAAAAGCTCCTATAGTTTCTTGTTAGTATGCTTCCAGTACTGACCTCATTCTCGGTGTGGAAGGAGTTGTTGAATATTTTGATGCAAGGTCTGCAATTTGAGGTGATAGCAGGAAAAGAATTCTCTAGAGCTAGAAAATGCGACAGAAATGCAGCAGCCCAATAGTGTAGGGGAGAACAAAACCAAATATATGGGTAGATAAAGCCATCAGTGAGTTCAAAGCAAAGACAGCTTGTTTCTTTCTTCCAGCATTGTTGGATCCTTTAATATTGTAGCTGGGTAACCTTTGTTTCAAATAGCAAGTGCAATAAACAACTAGGGTTTAAAGAATTTCTATATTGGGAAAAAAAAAAATCACAATATGTTTCATGTATCCTTTTCTTCTGCCTTATTTGTTTCAGTTCAGGTACCAATTAAAACAAAGAGAGCCCTGTCCCTTGTGCTTTTTGGTGTGTCTGCAGAGCCTTCTGGCTTGCAGACACGCATGCATCCAGTTCATTGTTCATTACAGTCCTGTTTGTTCTGCATTAGGATCTCGTAGATGACCTGAAATCAGAGCTTACCGGCAAATTTGAAACACTGATGGTGTCTTTGATGAGACCAACATATATTTTTGATGCTCATGCACTGAAGCATGCCATCAAGGTAAGAGGAGTGAGGGAAGGGAATTAACACATGATATGAAATGGTCTGTTGCTCTTTTGGTGTTTTTAGGAAGGAGCTTTTGGTTGGTAAGGGGAATGCTAATAGAAGCAGCCTTTTTTTCTTTTTATTTAGGAATGTTATGTTAACACCTGCTATAGTTGCAAATGCCATGGTTTTGCCTGGTTTCTTATTCATCCTAATAACTCATTAAAGGTAGCTTAGAAATGTAGTCTGTATAATGTTTTATGTGAAATTATTTTCATGAGAAACTATAATCTTGAGAGAACAGTGTTGCTGTAGATGAAGATTAAAATCTACATAGCATAAGACTTATTCCATCTGATTTAAATACAGTGAGTAGATGTGCATCTTTCTTTTACGTTCTTTTTGCTGCTGAAGTCCAGCAGACACCAGATTTTTCTGCTGTGAGCAGCCTGGGTTTGGTAGCTACACAGCTGTAGGCGTAGGCTGCAAATTAGTTCAAGGCATTTAATTAGTGTGATGCTAAGCTAGAGAGTGTTTTGCCCCTGATGGATTACTCCAAAATGAATGAGCTAGCCTGTGTAAACTGATGTCCACCAAAATTATGAGTGGGTGTTAACTGTAGTATTGAATGTGTTCTCCAGTAATACAGAGGGAAGAGTTGATAGCCCTGTCAGTATCACATTTCTAACATTTCTCTTTAGCTGAATGCATTCAGTGCCTTTCTGGGAATGGCAGTTAAAAAGTGATTTACAGTCTGTATGTGTATCTGTATTTTAGTGTCTTTTCTTCCATGTGAGACTTTTTCTCCCCTTCCCCTCGCCTCTGTCACACCTGTGTGATATCAGCCTATGGAAATTCAGGAAGTAGATGTCCCTGAATTCACAGGACCTGTTGCTTAAAGAGGACATTGAACTTGACTAGTGTCAGGTAGTGCTTGGTTGGGTGACATTTACACGTAAGCTCCCAAGATCTTTGATGACCTTCTGGTTATTATGTAGGTTTTAGTCAATTGGGCAAGCAAGACCTCGTGAACCCATGACACAACAAATAGTGTCTCAGACAACAGAAACTTTAATCCTGGAAATTTTCTGTAATGTCTTTATATGCAATGGGGGAAGGGAAGGCAGCACCTGACAAAGAAACTGATAAAGGCCTTGTTGACTTAAAGGGAAAAATGTATTCCAAGCTCCTCCTGTTGACTTAGGAGTCAAAGATTGACAGGGAAATGACAGAGAAGATGGATGTAGGAGGGAAAATAGAGTTAGTGAAGCAAGAGTGGTTTTGTTCCTGTCACTTACAAAAAAAATGATACTGAGCACAAGATCGTAGGATTTCAGAGAATGTGTCTGCACAGGAAAAGATGTCGATGCTAGCGGCAGTTCTGCTGGGGTGGGTGACATGCGGTAGCAGAGGCTTCGGTGCAAGATAACAACTCAGCTAAGAGCTTTAAGTCTGTGCTGAAGATTGTCCTATCAATTCTCACTGCTGCTACTTAAATTGGAACTAATATAGCCGTGCCTGCCTCACTTGTTGTCTTGAAACAATCTGTATTTTGAAAATTATTGCATGTAACTTGGCAGATTTGTGTTTGGGATATATTTGTATGCAGTTGGATATCTTTGTATGCAGTTAGTATTTAGATTTTCCTTACACTGAAGGTTGTAAATAACACGCTGAAGCCAAAAGTACACAGTATTGTATTTCAGCGTTGCTTTTGTGAAACGACCCCTTTGGAAGCGTAATTGATCTTACAGGCAAATAAGCGTCACTTACTCTTCCAGGTAAAGTGGACTCAAACTTGTAGAAACAAGGTGCTGGCTTGGCTTTTGTAAATTTTATCCTTCTAAAAGTGAAGAGTACCTGTTGTGCCTGCTGTAATTAGAGTGTAGCAGCTTAAACTATCTGGGTTAGCCATTCTGTTGTAAAATGTATTAATTTCCAGTGGAAGAGAGGGAGGGTTTAACATAGCACAACTCACAGAATGGTAAATACCATTGCTGGGTGACTCTGTGTTTATCTGTGTGTTAGCTGATGAAAGGCAGTATATGAACTAGAGCTAAGGTGGAAGCTGTTGTTCTATCCATTCAGTTATCCTGATATCACTGACTGTAATAGTGAAGAACTGAGGCATATCTGGGTGTGCTTGAACATGGAAAGGCTCATCTGAATCCCGTGGCAGTGAGCCTTGATTAAATGTTGGGTTGGTTTTGAAAACAATCAAGCCAGGAACTGGAAGGATTCTTTACAAAACCCCCACAATATACCAGAAAGAAGAAGAAATTTCTTGTTTATTTAACCCAAGTGTATAAGCTGATGCTTGCTTTTAAGTGTCAAAGGGAGTCCTTGTCTTCTTTTTTTATTTTTCCTTTTAATATTCCATCAACTGATTTGTACTTGCACCCCTGCAGGGAGCAGGAACCAATGAGAAAGTGTTGACTGAAATTCTGGCCTCCAGAACACCTGCGGAAGTGAAGAATATTAAACAGGTTTATCTGCAAGGTAAAATTCTGTGTAAAATAAAGTTCTAGAGTTTCAGTTCAGTTCTCTTAAAATTATTTTAGTTTATCTTTCAAATAAGGTCTGTCTGTGAACTGATGGATGTGTCCAATAAGTGGAATTTCATTCTGCTGTGTTGCAAAACTTCATATTGAAAGAAACTAGAGTTTGGATTGTAAACTAAAAGTTTTTATTTAGGGACTATGACTGCTCATTGTGTTGTTTTCTGCTTTATAGTTAGAATTAATTCCAATGCATTTCTGTCTTTCACCCATTGTTTTAATCCCTTTGACTGAAAGGGGATTTTTAGTTATTGGAAACTAGAAAACTCATATCACATAAAAATACAGAAGTGATTTTTGCCTTTTGCTCAGTGTTCTGTTCAAATGCATTTGTGCTAAAGCAGGTGTGATTTTTTGGTGCAGCTTTTTGGTTGTCCACAGGAGCACATGCTTTTCCCCTGTGATTGTGGGGTTGGTTTTTTTAAGGCAGTGTTTAATCTAGCACATTTTTTTACCTCTGTGCAGGTTCCTGCCACACAAGAAATTCTCATTTGTTATTAATGTTTGAGCCAAAACTTGGTCTCCCAGGGCAGAATTTATTAGTACTAGATTTCTGGGCTAACAATTGTTGTACAGTTGTGACTGACATGTTTTAGCATAAGTCCAGATCTATATGCTCTTTAGTTCCTTAAAAAGCTGAATCTATGCATGTTACCTTGTATTTAAAAATATTTTGAGTAGTCTGCTCCTGATACTAGGTGTGAGATGCTATCTTTTCACCTCTTTTACAATAATGTTAGGTTATAAGTGAAAGCAGAATACATCTAGTTGTTAGAGCTGTTTGTGATAAATGATACTACAAGCTGTGAGTCAGGTTAACTTTTTGCTTCTCCTTGCTTTCTCCTCAAAATAGTGAAGGAGTTTGTAAGATGGTGAATGGCTATTGCTCTTTTGCAGAGTATGAGGCCAACTTGGAGGATAAGATCACAGGAGAAACATCAGGCTATTTTCAGAGACTGCTGGTGGTCCTGCTGCAGGTCAGTATCTCTTTGTGTGCAGGCATGTGCATAAGATTTCCACTTCTGTTTTCCTTTCTGATGTGCACTTACCACTTTCTGCTTAGGAGGCTGGGATTCTAGATAGACCTGGTGATAGGTGGGGTTGATTCTGAAACTGAATTGCTTCTTCTGACTTGCATGGTCAGTCTTGAGCTCTCTTATGGGTTGTTTCCACATCACTGAATTGAAAAACTTCTGTGATGCTCATGAGTATAGCAGGATGCCTGCTGTGTGGGGTTTTGAAGGCAATAGGAGACGAGAACACTTAGGACATAAAGACACATGCAAGCAGAAAGGAAAAACAAAGTGATTTTGGAGAAGCTGCATTAGGGGTTGACTTCTCACAGTAACTCTACCAGGCTCAATATAACATATAAGTTGTTTTTTGATTAAACTTTTGATTCTTCAGTTTAACAACTTTTAAAAATTCTCTTTAGGGAAACAGAGATCCTGATGGCAGAGTTGATGAAGGTCTTGTTGAGCAGGATGCTCAGGTGGGTGACTAACTTGTTATTTGGGGCATTTCTACAAGGTAGCTTGCAAAGAGAGAATACAGCTTGAATTCAAACATGAGAGAGAAATTGTTAAGATTCTCTGAGTGTGTTTCTTAATACATTTTCCTGTGATTTTATACATTCTGGACAAAAGAAGTGTCAAAACCTGAAACATTGGGATCGAGATTTTTGTCACTTTCGCAATTCAATGTAAAACATGTCTTGTTTTGTGTATTACTTAATGAGATGTCTGAATGGAACTGTGATTAGATCACTACAAGAGAGAGTTATGATTGCTGAGGCTTTTTGATGCTGAGAGACCCACTGCTGGAAAACTCGGAGATATTAATGGTTCATTCCTTAATATCTGACTTGGAACTCTTCTATGAATTCAGGCCTTACATATTATGTGTCATATACATGTCATAGTGAAATACTAATGTGGTGAAGGATGCATCCATAGAAGGTGAAATGCTAAAAAGAGAAAAAATATCAAATATTCTGCTTTACTATAATCAGATGACAGTCTTAAGATTTGCCTCTGAAGAGTTTCTAGGGACTCAGTGCATTGCCCTTTTCAAGTATTGTCAGTGATGTTGTCACTGGTCACTAAACCTGCACTCTAGCCAGGAAAAAGAATACCAGCAGTAAATTGGTGTCCTTGATGTGGTCTCTTCCTGGATGCTCTTGGCTTTGTGATTAGTTGTGGTGAGGGTCAATACTTCAGTGGTTTGATTACAGAACTCATTTAATGCATTTTTCTTCTCAGTTATTTCAGATAACTCCAGGTTAGACATTTCCCTCTTACAAATTGTCAGTTGAGATGAGAGAATATATGTGGAATGTTCAGGGTGACGAGGAGGAAGAACAGAATACCAGATCAATAAAACTTTCTCCTGATAGCAGGGCAAGATAGGGAGAGACAGACTCCCAGAGTGTATTTTATTGGCACAAGCCTATCCTTTGTTATGTAAATTCAGAAAGCATTGTTCTCCTGCTGTAAAAATCAATCTTGTAGAAACCAGAGCTTGAAAATTAGTGAGGCAAATGTTTAAATCCTGAATTAGACCGTTTCATGAAATTGCATCAGTCTTGCCTTTAGCTGGGTTTACGTAATTGAAGAAACCCTTGAGCCACAGGCCTTGGTAGGCCTTGCAAGACTTCTGAGAACACCTGAAGGAGAGTGTTTTAACTTTTGGGAAGGGATTTTGTGAATATAACTTTTTTTTAAGTACATTTTGGGTATTGCACGGTGGCAAGGCAGGTAAAAACCTAGAACTCGCATAAATTGCCATTCACAACTTCTGGTATCTCTGAAGAAATGCATTCCTTCACATTTGCTCCTGGATGGACAGTGCTGGTATTTATTTGAAGAGCTTAGCATATATTATTTGAAATATCCTTACAAAGCCTTAATAACTTCACACCCCTGCCCTTTTGTGCTCTAAACCATTAATATTAAAAAGAGCATGCAGCAGTCACAAATGTTTTGAACAGGATTGTGGGACAAACATAAATAGGAAATTCATAATGTCCCATTCAGGTTTTTCAGTATGGACAGACAGCTGGAATGGGTTTTATCTCCTGTATTATCACATTTCAGTAAACTTCAGGCTTGTGAAAGGGACTATGGGTAAATGCTTTCACAGTTGATTTCAGAATGTACCATTTATTTCTTTCTAGAGTCAGTTCATTACTTGGCAATTTTATTTCACTTTTTCCCCTCCAGCTATAGCTTGGTAGTAAGTTCAGTGCTCCTTAGAGTGAGACAAATAGAGCTTTCAACAGGGTGCGTGGACACATAACAAATGCTGCTGTTTTGATCTCTTGAATTTACAACAGGTATTGTTTAGAGCTGGGGAGCTGAAATGGGGAACAGATGAAGAAAAGTTCATCACCATCTTGGGAACCCGAAGCGTTTCCCATCTAAGAAGGGGTAGGTGCTGTGGTTCATGTATGCTTGAAAACTTCTGCCTGAAGTCTCAGTGTTACCCAGCTGGTGGGAGAAATGGTAGAAAAGTTGTTTCTGGTACCACATTTGTCAAGCCCAGAAATCTTTAATCACATCTTCCCCTACTTAACACATTTATTTCCTGTAATTTAGTTCCTCCCTAGCAGTGATCTGCTTGAAGGGGTGGTGCAGTAGATCTGAGAGACAGCTAGGGTGTTTCTTTCTGGATGCTTCCTTGCCCCCCCCCCCCCTCCCTCTTTTAAAGAGGTCATGGCAGTAGAAGTGATGCTGAGTCTGTTGTGAGTCATCATAATCTTCTGGAAAACCACCCTGAAAAGATCAGCCCTTTTATGAAATCATACTTTATTAGCTGTTGATAAAGAGATGATTTTTTTTTCCCTGCTCCTTACCCATTCATAAGTCTGTTTTACCAAACTGCTTAGGCCATTGGAAATAGTGACCAGTAAGTTTTGCTTTGGTTCTCCAGTCGTTTTGTTTTCCTTATGGAATCTTTGGATTCATTTGGATTTTCATGGGTAATTTGATTGTAGTTTCACTGTTTATTTTTTTTATCATTGTTTGCACTGAAGTAATCCTAAAGTTTGTTTTGGTGCACCCAACATTTACTTAGCATGATAGAAATGTAGGATTTAATAGAAAACTCAGGTCTTACTGATATTCATTAATACAGACTTGAGTAGACTGCCAGTAGGCCAGTTAATTTGATGCACTAGCCCAGTGTAGACAAGATATTAGATTCTGGTTAAATGATAACTGCACTCTGGGGGAAAAAAGCTTATAATTTCCTAAAACTTCCCTTCTTTCCCTTTTCCTCTTCTCCCTGTGCCCTTTCACTGGATATATTCACAAAATCATGGAATGGTTGAAGTTGGAAGGGAGCTCTGGAGGTCATCTTGTCCAACCCTGCTCGTGCAGGGCTACCTAGAGCAGGCTGCCCAGGACTATGTCCAGATGCCTTTTGCACGTCTCCAAGGACTCCACGACCTCCCTGGGCAGCCTGTGTCAGTACTGAGTCACCTGCACAGGAAAAAAGTGTTTCCTGATGTTCAGACAGAACCTCCTGTGTCCACTGCCTCTTGTCCTGATGCTGGGCACCACTGAAAAGAGCCTGGGTCCATCTTTACACCCTCCCTTCACATATTTGTACACATTGATTAGATTCCCCCTTGAGCTTTCTTTTCTCTGAGCTGAACAGTCCCAGCTCTCTCAGCCCTTGCTTATCAGAGAGGTGCTCTGGTCCCTTCATCATCTCAGTGGCCCTTCACTGGACTTGCTTCAGTTGCTCCACCTCTCTTGTCCTGGGGAACTCAGAACTGGACCCCGCACTCCAGGTGTGGCCTCCCCAGTGCTGAGTGGGTGGGAAAGGACCCCCTCCCTCGACCTGCAGGCAGCGCTCCTCCTAATGCAGCCCAGGATACCATTTCCACAAGGGCACACTGCTGCCTCATGTTCAACTTGGTGTCCACCAGGACCTTTTCTGAGGGGAGAATGAGTGGACAATAGCACATGAGATGCAGATGGCACTAACCTGTCCTGAGGAGGGTACTGGGAGAGGCGCTGGCTGGGCGCCTGACTCAGCACCCTTTCTGTTTTGCAGTGTTTGACAAGTACATGACTATTTCCGGCTTTCAAATTGAAGAGACCATTGACCGTGAAACCTCTGGTGATTTGGAGAAGCTGCTTTTGGCAGTTGGTAATTAAGTCTTAATAGATCTAGAACCAGCTTTCTTCATTTACTCCCAGGCCTCCTTAAATTGCAGTTGTTATAGGAAGTGGCATGAGAACACGGTGCCTTTTTAAAGTTAATCACCTGGGATCTGTTTTAGTATTTAGAGAGCAGGCCTTTATTCTTCCTTGAATAGATGGGGGAGTTGGGGGGAAGTGGGGCAGGGGTTGGTGGGGAACTGCATTCTGTTTGGTCACGTGCACCTCTGTCAGAAAACTCTGCCTTCATTTGTATTCCTGGCATCTACTGTAGGACAGTGTCATAATAGATTTGTAACTGGGAGTGGGATTTGACTAGCAAAGTCTCTTTTCTATTAGAAATACATGGTGCATTCTAACTCCTGGAACCCAAAGAGTTGTAGCAGAGGAACACACTAACTGGCAGCTGAATTACTTAGTTGTTCACACTGGAGAGAAATGATCCAGTAACACAAATCTTGCCTTGACAGTGAAAGGTTGTCCTGTGTTGAACAAGAATCAGTGATTTAATCCTCTGCCTTTTTTCAGTGAAATGCATCCGAAGCGTGCCTGCCTATTTTGCTGAGACTCTCTATTATTCCATGAAGGTATGTACATGTTTTCCATACATCATTTCCATCTCCCCCATCTTCCCTTTCACTTCATTTATTTCACTGCAAATGCCAACAAGATACTGTATCACTAAGCATCTGCAAAAGGTTTGGGGAATGGAGATCTGGGAGAGGATACAAACAATTCATAAACTTTACGTAGAGTTCATTGTAAGTGTGTCAGACCATCAATCTTTTACAGGAAGCATCAGTCTCATCAGCTGGTTTTGGACTTGGACTTGTTACATTGGAAAATGTCTGGCTCAATCCACTGGGTACCTTCAGCTAAATAAAGGCTACAATATTTTTAGGTAGTGGATGTACTGAGGAAGTAAAGATGACCAAAAACTAAATTGCAGATTGTGCAGATTGTTTTGGAGATGAGTATTTGCAGATTGAAGGTGTAGTTAGCTTTGAAACACAGTTTGTTTACTATCCATCCCATTTTGAGAAGGAAAAGAAACTCATCAGAGGAAAAGTTAAGAAGCTCAAACATCTACAAAGGATTCTGCAGGGGAATCACATCAGTGACACAGCTGTGTTTCTGCTGGCTTCGCCTTCTCTTGGAAGGGAAGAGATAAGCAGGGAAAACTGTATTTTTAACTCACTTAATAGTTAAAACTGAGGTAGGTAGTCTGTTTTTTTCAGGCAAGTTATCAGCTCCCCTGAAGAATTCTTCCCTTCCCCTTGCTGAAAAGCACTGAAGTGTGTTTGTCACCAGATGGTTGTGTTGATGAGGTGTCAGCGTGAGAATTAGTGGAAAGAGATGAAATGATAGCTTAATTTTTAAAAACTGTTTTACTGCTTTTATTAACATCATAGTGAAATAAGCTGCAGGTGGAAAATGCAAAATGTTAAACCAGCGTGCTGAGAGCTGCATGAGGAGGATTACTGTCTTATTTATCTATTTATTATTGTTTATTTTTTTAAAGAATGCAATAGAAAACCTTTTCCTGTAGGTTTTAGAATCTTTTACCTTTCTGTTATGAGGGGCCTGATTAGTGTCTGCTGGTGAGATCATCAATTATTATTTTTTAATATAAATAAAAATATTAAAACACTTCAGATAAAAAAGATAATAGTTTATTAGTTTGACAGAAGAGTTTATGCTTCTAATTAATCAATTTGGAATGACAAAGTTCTACAGTGCACAGAGTTTGCTTTCATGATTAGATGGGGCAGAGCCTAGCTTTTACCAGATTCTAATGTCACATCCTACTCAGAAACCACCGGACTCCTGGCATGACTTTTGAGCAGCTTTAGGGCATTTTTAGGTGTAATCCAAGAATATTACACCCAGTCGAAGGATTGAGTGACCCTGGACGTTAGGCTGAAGATGATCGTGGGGGCTCTGCCAAGTCCTTCCTTGAGGTCAGCACGTGAAGTTTTGTATTGCTTCAGCTTGTGTGGAGTCTGACTTGTCTGAGCAGGAGGGGACAGGATGTTGGTCTGGCACAGCCTGCCAGCACAGGAACTGAAAATGTTTAAAGCAATGAAGATGACTAAAAGAGTGGAGCATGTTTGCGTGGTTGGAAAAGGTTTATCAAGCTTCTCTTCATAATTAACAGCTGGATAATTTGTGGATGAGTTGCTCTGCCTGTGTCTTGCTGTACGATGTTCTGTGCTTTGTATTAGTCGTCGTTAAGGTTTATGTACCCAGTTCCTCTGCATTCAGAGGGTCATTTACATGTCATGGCGATCAGATATACTGCTGTGTAATCTTGGAACTGGTTTATTTTAGATGTATGTATATGGGCATTCATGGTTGAAGCCTGTGAGATGAAACATCAAGTAAAAGGTCTGACCATAGAATCTCAGGGATTAGAGCACCTTGCATGGTCAGTCCTCTGTTCTGCACATTGCAGTGTGAATGTCTTGTTCACTGCTCCAAAACAGAGAGTACTGTCCCAGATGTTCTCTGCTTTGGAGTGGAAATGTAGTCCAGGAATGTTTTGAGACACTACTTGTTGCACTTGGTGCTTTCATGTTGCACTCTGGTTGTTTGCATTTGTTGTTTTGCTGCAGCATCTGTCCAGATCAAACTCTTATTTTAATATTATTTAAACTTTTCTCTTCAGGGGGCTGGCACGGATGATGATACCCTGATCAGAGTCATGGTTTCAAGAAGTGAAATTGATCTGTTGGATATTAGACAAGAATTCAGAAAGAATTTTGCAAAATCATTGTATCAAATGATTCAGGTAAAATTACTGTTCTGTTGTCAGGGAAAACAGGGGTGGTTGAGATGTTGTTGTTTCCACTGTTTATTTCTGTGGAAGGAGGCGGATGTGTGAGTAGAGCTGGACAACACAGTGCACTCTGAGAGCTGCGGTGGTTGGTCTGCAGTTTTGTGAAGTGACCACATAGCGTCATGTAAGTGGGGGACACTTCCTGTGAACAGCTGCAGGCTTCTTTCTAGTGCTCACTAGGAGAGCAGATGTGGTTTTCTGACATTACAATTACTTATGTGCCATTTCTTAGCTACTGCTTTGTTTCCTCTTCCTTATCTGGGTTCCTTCTGATTTTTAGTGCTTCAGAGAGGGTGCTGGCTCCAGAGGAATAAAATTGGGGTTGGGAGTCTGAATATCATAAGGCTGAAATTTAAATCTTGGGTTGTGGTGTGGAACCTTTTGTACCATTTCAAAGTGGAAAGCATTTCACTGTGGAATCGGTCTGAATCATAATTTCCTTTGACTGGATGGGAAGGAGCAGGAAGAGAAAGAGCCAGGAAGAAATCCAGAGCCAGCTGTTCCTGCAGAGTTGAAGTCAAAATGCTTTTTTTCCTAGGAGTTTTTTTGGGGGGTGTTTTATTTTTAATATTTTAATGCTACTTTTTATGATTTTCTGTTATCATTGCTAACATTATGCTCCCTTAATTAGTCTGTGTGGGGTTACTTTTGATGCTGTCAGTCGGGCCCATACAGCTGTCCTGCAGAATTAGTAGCAGAGTTTCCCACTAATTACAGGGAGCAGGGCTGGGGCCTTTCTGAGGGATGGCAGGTGCTTTTGGTGCTGCTTCTCCTTTGTTTAGACTTTCTCACTTGTAGACAACTGCATTCTAATATACAATGGGTAGCTCAGCTCTAGTAAAGCTTTTGGAAGCTGTGTTACTGAAAGTCTGTGTAAATATAGCTCTACCATAAGAGACAGAGAATTTCCTTGCGTCATTCCCGAGTGGAGAGTCATCCAAGTGGATTTCCTGTGGGTGGGACAAATGTATCATCTGTTGGAGTCCTGCTGCTGGAGTTGGCTGCTGCTTTTCTTCACATTTCTGTGGTTGTGACTCATGGTGACTGGTCTGTTATATTAACAGAAAGATACATCTGGGGACTACAGGAAAGCACTCCTGCTCCTCTGTGGTGGAGATGATGAGTAATGGTGACGGTGACACGAAGGATTTGTACTCCAGCTTTGCAGCCCTTTGGTTAGCATGTCTAGCTAAGTTTTTGTATCTTAACGCTTTGTGGCTGTTTGAATTTATACTAGTACTGCACTTACTAAAAATGAGCATATTGTTATCCAAGTGATAGCCTGTTCCTCCTTCCTGACATCCCCACTTCCAGGAATTTCAAGTGCCTTCTGTGAGTATGCGAGAGTTGTCTTCATGGGAGATGGGTACTGAGCACAGAACCCAGTTCTTTGCAAGTGTTTTGCTGAAATAGGAAAAAATAATCATGTATTTCACTAATAATTTGAAGATTTTTTTTTTCTTTTATTCCTTACATTTCCACTGAATGTTAAGCTAGCTCTAACATTGCAAATGAAGAAAAGATTTCCTTTGTATGTAATATTTGAATTAATTTGCTGAACATAATACAAGCAATCATTGGAAACCTAAAGGACCAATAAATTTTTTTCCTCTCAGCACAGTTGTTTGTGGTTTTTAATGGGCAAAGATGTATTTTTCCTTTCATATGATTCCACTACTTCAAACTGTGTGTATTTTTCCTACTGTTATGCAGGCTTCTAAGTATATATGACGTTTTCCAGCTGTACATCTTCATATCTGGTGTAGTGTACGGGTGCTGTGGTGCTGCTGTTCAGTATAGCTGTAATACCAAGTTACTGGTATTTGCTGGGCATTGCGTTCTCATTTTGTGCTCCTTTGTCTTTTTCTTCTCCTCCAAAGCTGGGGAAGGAAGGAGAGCTGTTTGCACAGTGCCAGAGTAGAGCAGATGTGCTGCACTTGTAGGACCAGTCAAAGATTTCTGGGATGGAAGCAGGTGAAGAAGAGATGGGAAGACAGTGATGTGTACTTCAGGGGTCTTTGGTGGAAAGAGGATGGCTGCAGCACCACTCTCTCCGCAGGTTAGCAGGGAGCAAAGCTGATGTGAGGAAAGGATCAGTCTGTTACATAAGCTGCTTTAAGTTCACTGCTTTAGTTCATCATTTATGACTGGCTCTGAAAATTAAATTGACACATGGGAAGAAGAATAAAGAGACTTCTGCTTCATGCTTTATAAGCTCTAAATACTGTGGTTCTAAACTTAGCTTATCGGTCAGTCACACACATCAGCTGTGGAAACTGCACATTTTAGTAGTCCCCTTGAAATTGATTCTTCACAGATTATGAGGAGATTTAAAACTTTCATACTGGATACATGTGAAGTTGTAAATTTTTTATATTGTAATTTTGAATTAGTACTGTCATGATCTCTTGCTAGTAACTACTTGGTTTCAGATGTAAAATATGGAAGCTCTTTTTATAAGTAAATATGTTAACTAAAGCCTAATCCACTCTAAAACCTTGTTTTCCATTGTCTCGCACACATGCACTCACTCTTTCCTGCTCATGGACTCTCACTCTTTCTCTTCCCTGCTTCTTTCTGTCCAAACTTAAGACTTACAGACTTAAAACTAGCACAACTGATTGGGTTTTTTTATTTTTTATTTATTTAAAATTAAATTCTTTCCTCTGTTCTTCCTGGATGTTTTACTGAATTCTCCATGCCATGGCTGAATGTGGGGATGGCTGTGGGTGTGGTTTACATCTCCATCACAGTTTATGATATAAATGGTGCTGCTGCAATCCTGCCTTGCCCTCTTCTTCAGGCTACATGTTCCTGCCTCTCCTACGTGCTGGCACTGAAGCTCATGTGACCTGATGCCAGCCCCTGGTCTGGCAGAATCCAACCACACAGCTACAGCCTGATCCCCTCAGTAACTCACAGGGGCATCTGGTGAGGGCTGCTGCTGGTGGAGGGAAGGGCTGAGAATGTGTGCAAGGTGAGAAGGAATGTTGTGGAGAGGGAGATGAGACTCAGACTGGGTTGCTCTGAACTGGTGTCTGCTGTCACAAACTTCACCTGGGATTGCAAGAGCCTCCCAGTATTAGCAGAGAGGTTCTTCAAATTGCTTTCTGCAGATACAGACCCAAGCTGAGAAACTGAGGTTGAATATGAAGTCAAAGGTGGTGCTTGAAATTGGATTGCATGAATCTCATGACTGTGCCTTAAATCATAACATTTTCTCTTCTACTTTTATCTGTTTATGAGGGAGACTGAGGCAGAATCCAGATGTAAAGAAACTATTAAAAAACTAAACCAAATGTACATAAAATCTTTGTGAGACTTTAAACATAAAGATTTAAATATGGGCACTCTAGATATCTCTAAGCTGTGTGTATGGTTTGCTACTGTACCAGTTACAAACCTTGTCTGTGTTGTGTTTACCAGCTTGTCAGAGTGGTACAGTACAGTATTTTGCAATATGATCAAATGTTTTCCAAATAACATGATATAATGGTAATAATATTCAAGCAGTAATATTTTTATTTACATCTTTAGCTGTTTGGCAGAAGAAAAAGCTATATTATGTTTTGGGATTTTGTTTTCTTCTCCTCTTTCCCGAGATTAATTTTCAGCATTTGTCAGTTTTGCTTTTTGTCAAGTCCTTACAAAATGTGTTAGCACAGAGTGTTAATTTGCAATTAGTCATCCTTGAATAACATGGCCAGCTGTGCACACTACAAACTTAGCATGGCCACTGCTTAAAAATATCTTGTGATGACTAAAAAGTTTTTGGGTTTTGGTGTTTGTTTGGTGGGGTTTTTTGTTGTTGTTTGGGGTTTTTTTTGTGGGGAGGGTTTGTGTTTTCTTTTTTAGTGAGTTAGTATTTGCTGAGGTAAAATCGTGCACAAAATAATTGCTGGTGAGCAGCTGTGAAAATGGCTGCTTGGGATCAGGCCTACCTAGAGATGGTCATCTTCCTTGTTTGTGGGCCTATTGACTTCTCAAAGATTTGAACAGATGTAGGGGGCAAGACTTTCTTCCCCCAAAGGCTGTGCTGGCTCTTGTGCAATGTATCACATTTATCATCCTCATTCCTGATATTCATTATGTGTTTTATCCCTTTGTTCAGTGTGGATGTCAGAACTGCTGCTCTGTAGCTTCAGCCCAGTAGATCCTTCTACAGTCCTTGCTAAGGTGCCTTATTTGCTGCTTTCTACTGCTCAGGAGATTAGACACTGTATTTAAATTTTCAAAATCTTTCAGTTTCTTTAGAATTCTGAGGAAAATAGCATCTGATCTTCATGATTTGTTACTGGTCCTTTCATGGATTTTGTTGTATCCTGCGACGTGTGCCGCATAGAGAAGGCTCCTGCTGTGTTTCCTTCACCAGAGGCAGAAGAATCTGTTACGACTGGTTTGCATGTGAAGATTTTCCAGCAAAGGTTGATCACTGTCACAGACCTGATGCTTATGGCTTAAATTGAATGATGTAAATTACTGCCAGAATTTACCAGCTGTAACTCTGAACAGGGGTTGTGTGAGGGGTCAGTACAGGATCAGTCATCTCCAGGTTGTTTTAAGATGCAGATGGTGCTGAAGCATTTAAAATGCACTTTTGAAGTAATTAAACAGAGGAATGACAGTCTGACAACCTGTGCTTTCTCTAAGAAGTCTAATTAAAGTGGAAATAAGTTTACTGAATTATAATAGTTCCAGTTCTTGGTATGTAACTTCCCTTTACGAATGCAAAATATGGAATTTCCAGTACAGTGCAATTCTAAGATAACTTTAAATTACAACTGTCTATGAATTAATTATTTCCTTTGTGGCCAGTAGTTAATGATTGGTGTGTTTGGTTTTTTTTCTCTCCACCTTCTGATTTTGATTCATGTAAATTTGTGTTCAGTTCATTTCTGGCACAGTTCTGGAGTGTTTGTAAGTCCCATTAATCTCTTTGCTAAGTCAAGAGCAAATTCTAACATCAGCAGTATAAATCAAGTCCATGAAGAATCTGTTTTAAAGCAAACTTTGAGGAATTAAATACTGTTGGTTTTGCCTAATCTCCCTCCTTCTTTTTTTCTCTCCCTGTCCCCTCACAGAAAGGTGTTTTAGGAGATGCTCTTTTATTACTAGAAATATGATATTCTTTATCAAGTTTTTTTCGTCACAAAGTGTTGTGATCTTGGCACTGTTACATACAGTGTATAGGACAAAAAAAATGTGGAATTTACTGGCTTATTTACTTGATTTTTTTTTTATTCCCCTCAATTATTTGTTGATGCATATAAAATTATTATTTTATTTGGATTAATTATAAATGTTTGTTAAACTGAGCTGCTTATTCTGTTGTTAGACAATCCAACCATTTAGATAAAATATTCTGGTTGAGGCCTTTAAATCTAAAACTAAAATAGAAAAAAAAAGACTTGTGCTGAAGCCTGGAGTTAATTTTAAGAATTGGTCAGGATTTTGTGGACATGTATCACTGGATCACCCGCTATGGTGCTGCTCATATTGTTTCTTTATCCCATTGCTACTCTCTGACAGCTGGAGTTGCTGTGGGCATTTGTGTTTACTCAGATCTGTCTGGAAAGCAGTAATTTGTGAATACTATGGCAATACTATGCATGAAAAGCCTAAGCAGTGATAACTTCTTTCTTTTCTCCTTTTGGATTTAGTGTACAGTACATCTGAAAGCCACAGATCAGCAAAGTGTGTCCAGTGCACTGGTGAGTGAGTCATTGCACTGCAGAGCGTGGATGATAACCTTTGTGCTCTGTGTGGATATTTTTGGCATCCTTCAGAAACACAGCTTGGTAGCATTCAAAGCTGGTGTTTTCTTCCCCTGACCTGCCAAGGAGGAATGGGCTGGAGAGAGGTGGGATTGCTGGACCGGTGACAGGGTGCAAACTTTTTTGTTGCATCTTCATTTCAGGCTTGTTGGAGAGTGACTGAATATGGAGATATGAGATTAGCTCAGTCCTTGACCAGTGCAGATGCTGGTCCCTCTGCTGAAGCTGGTAATAGAGATGCTGACTTTGGGGATGACCTTTGTCTTGTCAGAAGTATGATGAAGTGCCTCAGAAAATGAGACCTTTTCAGAACTTAATTAGTTTATTTCTTTTTCCATTCCATCACTGTGACCACAGCTATACATTTGGATGTTCTTTAAAGAAGTGAATTACTCTCCATGGAATATCCCTGCTCCAGTGCCTGGAACAGGGTCTTCTTTCCTCCATTTGGCATCCAAGGAGAGGTGAGGTGACTGGTGCAGAACATGCAGCTGCTCTGGATTGCTTTCTGCAGAAATCGTAGCTTTCTGCTCTGAAACGAACCCTTTCTGTGTCTTGCAAGTTTTAAATGGAACAAAAAAACCCTTTAAAAAGAGTATGTTAAAAATGATGTTGTTGAAAAGAGTCTGGAGCCTGGAATAGGTACCTGGAATGTGATGGGAAAGAATGTGGCTGACATCTGAGCATCATTTTCTGCAGGCAGTGCCGATGCCATTCACCATGTGGGCGGTGGATGGTGCTGTTGGTCCAAGTAATCTCATGCAGACCACGGTTTCGCTCAAGGTTATTTCTCAAATCACTTAATGATTTGATTTTGGGGGGGGGGTTTTGTGGGGTTTTTTGGTACCTTTTTCAGATTACTTTTTCTGGTCTCCTCAAACTAAAGTATGGGTCAGACAATTCAATTTTTTTGGTTATATTTTCAGAATCCTTCAATATAATCTTGTTTTTAGTATAAAATGAGAGAACACTCTCTCATTTTATAATGAGAGAATATGAACAATATAATTTATTAGAAATAGAAGCTGGATTTATGCATGTGACACCTTTCTTAAGGCTGAAGGTTTACCTTCTACAGTCTGAACATACACGATATCCACTGTTCCTCCCCAGTCGTGGTTATGAGAATTTAGAAAATACATTTTTGTTCAAGTCATGCATTTACAACTTGTGAGTTCAGTGGAACAGATATTTCTGTGTAGCATTATTTCATATACAGAGATTTCTAACTCCCAGTCCCAACTACCATCTTTTAATAAACCTATGACGTTCTTTCAGATCTTTCAAGCACCAGTGTAACCGCCCTGCACTGTCTAGAGAAACTGAAAGGCCATGGAGGATCTGGTATTTCTGGAAAGTAATTGTGTATGGGTAGGAAAAACTCTTTGTTCTCTGGGAGTGGAAATGAGTGGAAAGATGAAGTGGGTTTTTTTTGGTTGTTTTGGGGTTTTTTTTTCATTTCAACCAGTTGTGGTAGCAGAGATGGCAATTGTACAATGTGATGACAAACTCTGAGAGCAATAAAGAGGAAGGATGCCATAAGACACGGAGTGATCTAGTCTGCTACTGCAAGTAAGCTTTGGCCTCTGTTGTCTGAGGAATTGTGTGCCTGAGTTTTTTTGTTTTTTGTTTTCTGTCAGATTTAGCTGCTGATCTGCATCCCAATGTAACTTCTGGAGAGTCTTTGATGTACAGAGGAAAAGCATCTATCTCTTACCAGAAGGAATAGTAAAATAAACAGCCTCAGGTTTTTCTGCAGTTTCTTAGCAGATGCTCTAGATTGAAGGGGTTAAAAGCTGTGATATTCTGCGTATGCAGAAGTTTCAGCCCAGGTGCACAACGATAATATTCACCATTTATCTTCCACTGATATCTGTGGGAAAAGGGCTGCTAAATCCTCCTGCATCTAGAGCGTGTGCTACTAGAATTTAATCTATGGAAGAGTCTAATATTTTAATTTCAATAGGTAGCAGTATTGTAGAACAAAAGAGTGGATTTAAATGAGATATGAGGAAGAAATTCTTTCCTGTGAGAGTGGTGAGACACTGGCCCAGGTTGCCCAGAGAAGCTGTGGCTGCCCCCTCCCTGGAAGTGTTCAAGGCCAGGCTGGATGAGGCTTTGAGCAACCTGGTCTAGTGGAAGGTGTCCCTGCTGATGGCAGGGGGGTTGGAACTGGAGGATCTTTAAGGTCCCTTCCAGCCCAAACCATTCTATGAAGAGGTCCAAGTCTTGGTCATTCTTTTACACACATCTATGAGGTGTTTCATGACAGTAAGGTAACCTGAAGGAACACAAAAAGGTAACCTGTGTAGGTGGTTATTTCCACACACCTTGCAGTAAATGTGCTTCCCTCTTACTCTTCCTTCAGTAATAACAGGCTACCGGCTACATATAATGAGGCCTAAAAGACACAATAGTATCTCTGAAATCTGGTGAAAATGTCATCAGAAATCTCGCTCTTTATTAGTTGCCAAGTGTTCATCCCTTCTTATGTTCTTTCACACTGGCTGTTTTGTCTTTGTAGGCGGAAATATTAAATCAGTGAAGTTACTCAAGTAGCTTTTGAAGTTTTTCAAAAGTATACTGAACTGAAAGAGGTAAGCAGTGTAACTGCCTTCTCTGTTATTGCCTTTCTGGGTACAGCAGGAAACACTTTGATTCTGAAGGAGTTTTATTTTAAGCAGACTTCTGCCAGTTGCTAGTCTCAGAAACAACAGATGAGGAGAAGTTCCTACTTGGCTGCTCTCTCATCCAGAGCTTGCACTTCTCTAGAGCAGTGCCAAATACTGATGGACAGTAAAGGCTGGATGTCAACAGAAGCAGGTCTGTCTCTTGTTTTTCTTGCTTACACATTTCGGAATGCCCACAGCTCTCAGTGCAAGACTCTGAACTTGCCCAGCATCCCATGGGCTGGCCTGTAACAACCACACTGGGGTATAAATGAACAGACTAAATTCTACTTAGAGCTGCCAACAACAGGAACAGCCACGTTTATTTTTGACCCCACACGTACTAAAAGCTGTAACTGTTCCTCTCCAGCTGCATTCCCTTCTTTCTCCACAGGCTGCTTGCTTGAGGACAAACTTACTTTTGAAGGTCTGATAATTGAACAGTTTGATTTTTGAACTCCCTCTTTGAGTTTGTCAGTTCTGCTCCCCCAGTAAGAGTGAGGGAAATGTTGCATAGTCAGCAGCATAGAGCTTTCAAAGCCACCTGAGGTAAGAGACTTGTTATCTTCAAAAATGAGAATGTTAAACTTAGAGATGTGAGACTTGTAGTGTAATAAGAGAAGTAATATTCATGTTGACAGAAGTGCCTTCTTTCAGCATCAGTTGGTTTGGCTTTAGGGTGTTTGTCATAGTCAGTACTGATAACACGTTAAGTTAAAGTTGCCATTGCGGCAGATTGGTTTAATACAGTCAAGTTTATACGTGATTGTATCAAAGTGTGCTTTTTTTTGTTCAGATTACAGCCACTGTTTTGACCTTACAGTCTACATGTTCAGTCTGAAACAGGAAGTGCTTAGGAAAGACAGAGATGGGATTGTGTTGTAAGGCCCAGTCTTTCTCTGCTGGACTAATACGAGCTCCCGACAGTGGCTGTCCTCCAGCTGCAGTGCTCTGCTCCCTGAAATTTTGTTTTTCCTGTACAAAACCTGCTCCCTGCAGCAGTGGGTTTTGCTGTATGACATGATCAATTTCAACAGATGTCTGTTTCCCCAACAATTTGGCAGACTGTAACTCCCCTGGTATCTCTTGGTAGGCATTTGAAGGTCATTTCTGTTCCCAGTGGTGGGAATCCAACCTTTTCCAAGGGCAGGATCTATTCCAGTTCCCTACTGACTCAGTGGGGGCTGATAGCTGCCTGGCAGCACCATGGCCCTGGCAGGAAGAGACTGCCTGCCTGCCTGCCTCGTTGTGGTGGGCCAGTGTCTGCCTTAAATTGCTGTGTGTGTTGATTGCAACACTTCAGAAACTTTCACAAAACCTGTAATTCCACTGTCTGGCTTGTAGTCCTTGTGGATTTAACTGCAGAAGCAGCACATGGGAAGACTTGGATTTGGTTTAGGCTTTAAGACGCCTTGTTGCAGAGTCCCGTATTGGAAGGAGTAGTTAGGCTGCAACATGTATTACAGGTGCAGGGTTAAAAAGCTTGAACGTTGGTCAGAGCCCTCTGGTACAGAGGCTCTGAGGATTCCCTGGTTGAGAGCAACTGTAATTGACTGACAGGCTCTACAAAGGGAGACTGTCTGGGCTGTAATTGTTCTATTTACTCATTTGAAAACGTCTGAATGGTCTTTTCCATGGGAGCTGTAAGCTCTGCGTTCCCTGAGTACAAGTGTATCTGGCTTTCACAGCAGTGGTGGAAGAGGCAAGCTTGAAAATAAGTGGTGTGTTAATTTGCTGTTTGGAAGTTACTTTGTTCTTTGCTCCTCTGATAATAGCAAAGACTAAGTAAACCTTGTCTGCAGATTCAAAATTAGCCTTTGTTCATAAAAGGACCTTTGAGCATGCTTAACTGTGCATCTTTCACCTAAAATTTCCTGGAATATTGTGAATTTTTGTATATAAAAAGAATGTCAGTTGCAATACTGTCAGTTCTTGGTCAAATTTTAGTGAGAAGTTGAATGAGCAGAGGAATATCTAGCAAAGAATTATTCCTCTCTAAATTCCAGAGGTATGATTTGACTTTGGCCTTAGTTCAGAGCAATTAGGGTGTTCAGGGCATGATACTACCCTGAAGTTACCCTGGGAGACACTGACTTTCATTCCTTCCCTGATGTCTCTGTGCCCCCAGGAGGGATGTGGTCATTTCTTGCTGGCTTGCACAGAAAACTAGGATGGGTGAGGAGAGGTGGTTTTGATTTCATAAACATGCTGTCAGTCCTGGAGACAGCAGTGGCAAAGTGGTTACCGGGAGAGAGCCCTGATTAGACTTAAATTGTGTCAAGTCACGGCCACTGAAAACTGTAATGTGGGCAAGTTCCTTACGAATAGGCTGATGGGAACAAAACAAGACTTTATGGCACTTTAAAAGCATTTTTTTTATTGCCTTTCATCCTTGTTTGATCCTCAGATAATGAAAACCTTGCAGAACACCATGGCTGGCCTGAAAAAAATGCTTTGGGTATCAGACTGGGTGAGCTTACTTTTTAAATTCTCTTTTTGTAGCAAGAGTTACACTAACAGAGTGTATGTTATAGAAACTCATGGAAGGGAACAGGGGGAAATACCATCCATTCTGAATTGTCAGTCGTTCAGAAAAGCACTAATTTATTGTTGTGGTTTATTATTTACAAGACAGAACCTAATGCAGCCTTTTGCAATAAGAGCCTAAGCAGCATAGGTGCAGTTCATTACTTTCGCTGCTCTGGCCAGGGTTCTTGGCTGTCCTCTGATCTTGCTGACTCAGAAACCAAAAGGATTGGGTAGGGGGATTGGTGCCGAAAGTCTGGGGGACATTTGTGAAAATTGTGACTTTTAGTGCAAGAAAAAAATAGTTAATGTAAATAAGACATGGTAATATCCAAACCTCAGGCTGACCTTGGATTTCTAAATCCAAATGGGTAATGATTTTAAGAATTAGTGAAATAAAAGAGGGATCCTAGTGGGTTTGAAAGAGTAATAACTGCATGTTTGAATTGCAGCCTGATCCTGTGCTGATTCACTCTTGTGTTTATCGGTGGAAAATCCACTGGCAATCCCTGCCATTATCCTGCAGTAAACTGATGTAAGTGTGAGATTTTTCTTTAATCTTCTGTATTTCCTTCTGAAGGAGTGGCTACCTGCATTTTGATGCTTTCCTCCAAATTTGTGCTTCCTCTTTTGCTAGTTGGGGTTTGGCATTGATTGTGTTTCCTAAAAAGAAACACACAATTGTTTGAACAGGTACACTTTAAAGAAACAGCAAAGAAAAAGAATATTTTATTGGTAACACTGTATATAATTAACAGAACTTTTAATTTAATAGCTGTAGTCACAATTGCTTTAGGGGTGTACTGCCAGCTTCAGAACATGATGTCACTTAAAGAGAACCTTTAAGTTAGATAATCAAGTTCAGAAAATGTCAGTGTTTCTTAGGCAGATGCAGGAAAAAACAGTAAATAATGAAAATCTACAACGAGGCTCCATTAAACACTTAATGCCTGGTTTTGGGCATGCCTAGAAATGCATCACCCTTGTCAGCTCTCCCACCAAAACCCAGATGGGATTTGCAACAAAGATGCTTAGATGTCTCTTTATCCATCTGTGTAACCCGTGAGACAGCCTTTTGCACATGAAAATTGAATTTTGTCATTCTTGTGGTTGCAAAAATGGAAGCAAAAGCCTAAGTATCTTGTCACAGTTCAACATAGCAAGCCAGTGACAGTTTCCCCCATTTCTGGCATCGCAGTTATTAAACCAATAAAATGCTCAGAATGCTGCAGAGATGTGAACTGGTGACTCAATGGGGTGGCAATATTGTGTGTGAATTGCTGGTGGTCGTGTGCCACGGAGGAACTGACTGGAAGTACGGAAGATGTAAGGTTTTGTCATCTTATCCATCATTGTAATGGCAATGCTGTTACGCAGAGATGAGAAAAAACTACTGAGCTGGAAAATACACTGAACTGATACTTTTTCTGCATGAAATCTTATTCAGCTGTTGACTCACTTCTGGCATCGGTTCATCTGGCTTTATTATGATATGTAAATTAGCTCCTTCTCTGTAATATACTTAATAGAACTTGATAAAGCTAAATGGATATTTTCCTCTCTGGATCTCTGATGTGTACAACTGGAGAGAGATCTTAGCTGGGTGTTGAATAAACTCATAAATCCCCCAACAGCCAATTCCGGGAGTGCTTATTTTTTGTCATGTTTTTCCCAGCAGAAGAGGGGGGTCTTGCAAATAGAGCACTAGCCTAAGTACAGAGTTTCCTTAGAAAATTCCTGGTTGGTAGAAGTCACTCTGTGCTAAACGTGGAAGAACAGCAGAGAGGCAGCGAAGAGCTTCCTTCATCTACCGCTGACAGGACCTGCACCCTCGGAGTCAGCATCACTGCCTGCACAGAGGATGAAAGTTTGCCTTGTTTTTGGTATTGATGGTGAGCTCTGAAGACAGATGGAGATGCTCCAACAAGAAATCATATATCTTAAGTTATGCAGGCTTCAGAATTTGCCAGAATATCTTACAGGAGATTTCAGTAGCACATTGATAACAAGTTCTACACTGAAAGTAAAACACAGCGATTCTAACTACTAAAAAGAAAATGAACTCTATCCCAGCAGAACCAGGACACGACCCCGTATTATTTATGGCAGACTCACTCAGAATGTATTTCCAATGTCAGCACTGAACAAGACAACTGCTCTGTTTTGAGAGGAGAGGTGAAAAGCTGTTTGGGCAGAGGCTAGAAAAAAATTAATGCATACAGTTACATAATGGTTTGGAAAAGTGTGGTTGAATAATGAATCATGTCTGTTTATTTTGTGTTAATGTTTGTAATGTATTTTCCACTCTAGTAATCTCTACAAGTTCCAGTGAAATACCTGAAGCTGTATGGTAGTTCTTTAGCTTACAGCCTTCTGGGACTTTGAAAAAGAAATAATGTAATGAGGTATTTAGCCTGCTCTGTGAAAGCCAGCTCAATGAGTACAGAGGAAAATGGGGAGATTAAGGAAATGTGATACTGTTTTGAATGAAAAGCGATAGGAAAATGTTAAGAGGTATTGTTTTTTCTCTGTTGTTATATAAAAACAGATGAAACAAACACTCAGAAAATGAAATGCTAAAGAATTAATACAGTATATATTAAGAAAGCCCTTGGAAGTCAAGGGCTGGAGTTTTCCTTCATGATGTAAAAAAAAAAAAAAGACAGAACCTGGTACCCTTGGGCTGTTTAATTTCTTCCGTGTACCAAGGTTTGGGAAAAGACCTTTTTTTCTTGTATTCTTTTAGTCTGTCTTAATTTATATTCCTTCAAAAAAGGTTTTTTTTGTTTTTCTCTTTCCAGAATTTAGATGAGGTAAATGGAAGTCTCATGGAAATAAAAACAAAAGGCTGAGACATACTTGTTACTGGCTCAAATTACTCTGAACCAGAATTTCACTGATGAATTAGTTGCTCAGTAGACCACAGCAAATTAGTTTGTTAGTTTGGATATATCTGAACAGATGATTGTTAGATTTGTTGGCGTGATTTTATGGTCAGCTTCTGCACAGTTAATTAATTGTTATTGTTTGCTGAAGAATGAGCTCACCATCTCTGTACGAGAAGGCTTGAAGCAATGATTTTGCACAGTGAAAACTTGCTCGCAGTGATGGCGTAAATGCAAAATGACTGTGATCTTCAGGAGAGTTATTGAATGCCAGCTGATTCACAAGGCTGCAACTTAAGAATCCAAAAGGCTGAAAATGGAATAATTAAACAGAAAATGTATATAAAATTGTGTGAGTCGTGTCTTGCACTGAAGGCAGGCTGATTTGAATCTTGGAACTAACTGGCACTCAAGAGCCCTGCTCCCTGCAGGGCACCTCAGTGGCGTTGTGCTGTGTTGAGTAGTCGCTGTAACAACAGATTGATGGGGAAATCTGAAGTCTTGCTCAACACAGAGGTCTGTAGCTGTGCCTTTGCTATGCACAAAGGATGAGATTTTAATGGCTCTGATGAGTTTGGGCTCAGTTCACAAGGAAACCCGAGTGATGAGGATGATGCTCAAATCCACAAGACTCCTGTGCATCTCTTTGTGGGGAAGGTCAGTGTGTGGTCCTCAGCCAACAGCATGGTGAACGGGGGCTGGCTAACTGGTGGTAGGGAATCCCAAAGAGGGGTCTGTCTGAAATCCTGCAGCCTCAAAGAGTCTTTGGTCCCTGAATTTGGACTGGAGCCTGATGTCTTCTGGAGAAGAGATTGAAATGTGCAACTTGGAACCCTCTCGTCCAAGTGGGGGGACACAAGTCACTGTTCTGTTGAAAACCAAACAAATCCCCCTTGTAAAGATTTCACATTTATATGACCTTGAAGTAGTTGAAATTTTGTACAGCAGAGGGAAAACCTTTATTTAGTTTCTTCTTTGTGCAGATATATTTGTGTTTGTAAAGTCTGAACCCCAAAGCATCTCTCTTCTCAACAGCAGTGAAGCGGATCGCACTATTTGATTTACACGAGACTTTCTTGTTGACCGTGGCAGGCTGTATGTAGAAGCAGAAAATGGCTTCCTGCAGGTAAACTGGGGCTAATAGCTTCCTCAAGTTTTGCATTTTGCCGGTATATTCTGTAAAATATTGTTTGTCAGACACAACATCAGAAGCCCTTTAGATTTCTGGAGCTTTAAAAGGCAAGGCACAGTCAGTGCCTCTTGTCTGTGCTCCTTGTTTCTCCAATACGATCTGCTTCTCCACTGCTTTTTCAGTGATTTGGATTGTGGATGCCTATTCAATGACTTTGTTTCTTATGAAGGAGCAGCAACAGTGAAGATTTTTTCTTAGACTTGTTTAAAATACCATTTCTGGCTGCACTAAGGACCACACAGAAAATCAGCAAAAGCTGCACAGTAGTCTAGCATACAGTTTGTGCTGGTGTAACCCTCCTGATAATAAGGCGGCAGCTGTCCTGCTGAAAGATGGTGTGTGTATTGCAGTGCTATTGTTTTTAATTGTTCTACTGAGCAAGACTCTTTCTGAAGCTTTTTTTTTTTCTGCTTTATAAAATATTAGGTATTTGCCAAGGTGTAGGAAGATGTGAGAAGTTGACCTGTGAGGAGACAAAGCAACACATATGTGTGGACTACATCCACATTCTCCTGCCCATTTTTTTTCTTGGACTCCTCTGACACCTCTCAGGTACACTCTTATCCTCTTTGCCTCACATCTTGCCTCAGTGCTGCAGCCAACCTGCTCTGCCAGCCCTTTTATGCCTGTTTTTCATTCAGGATGAAGCCCTTAGGCGGGGAGACAAGGATGTTGTGAAACGTTTAATGGCAGAGCCCCAGCAATACGGCCTCACGCCACGGCATTTCAGAGCACAGCAAGGCTTGGAATGCTGTCAGCTGCCCCGCAGTTTGTGGTGGCTGCAGCTGCCATCTGCACAGCAGAGAAGAGATGACATGTTACCTTCCCATTTCAAACAGAATCTCTTGCTTTGCCTGTTTATTCACTGGTGTGTCTTCATGCAGCAGTTATGGATTCATTACTTTTTTAGTTTGTTGTCTTCAACTGGATCTCTACAAAACTCTGCTCTGCGGAGTTTCCAAGCCTTTCCCTTCATATGTGGCTTAATTCTTAAAGATCTTTTCCTTTCTCACCTGCCCAGTTCCTCAAGTGGGAAGATGGCTCAGACACCAAGGGCCGTGTGCTGATCAGCTGAATTTCGGTGTCTCCTGTATGGAGGGAAGGTTTGCTTTCATTCCTCTATTGCAGGCTTTTTGCACTGTTCTCTGAATCACCTCCTACTCGTTTGGAAAGGCAAAACAGATACAGGTAACAAGGTATTCCATGAACAGCAGGCTGAAGTCAGGCTTCCTGTGAACTTGTACTGTTGTCCCTAGAACAAGCCCTGGCTCTTCATGTTCCTGATGGTTGCACCACTGGCTCCACAATATCTGGTACCTCTGCTGTCTTCCATCTACCAGTTGGGTAGGGGGCATGATATGCTCTGGTTGCTTCCAACTGTGTGACTGCTCAGTGTGTGTGAATGTTGATATATATTTTGAAAAGCTTAGAAACATGATGAGCTTTGAGGCCTCCATCTATTAAAGCTATCTCATGTTGACTCAGTTGTTTCAAAAGTTATTGCAGGTTTGGGAGAAGGTGGCAAAGAACAACAGACAAACAAATGATATTGCATGGCATGTTTTATGCCTCATTTCCACAGGGCTAACAATAAAACTACTTTTGGATATACATCTATGAAGATTTGTAGGTACACAGGGTTACAATATTTGCCTGGTTCTTGATCTCACATTAAATTTACATTGAAAGTGAGCTTTGGAGGTCATCTAGTCCAACCCAGGACTAGCTTTAAAGTTAGATCACGTTGTTGAGGGACTTGTCCAGCTGAGTTTTGAATATCTCCAGGGATGTCCTACAGCTTTGCTGAACAGTCTGTTCCAGTGCTTAACTGCTGTTGCTGTAAGCATTTTTTTCTTATGACTAGTCAGAATTTTCCTTGCTGCAGCTTGGGCCTATTTGTATCAATCTCAGCTTTTAAATCTCTTCTACTCCAAAATCAATGATTACATTTGTCTTCTGTTAAACCAGTGCTCAAAAATCATCCCTGTTACGGATTTACACATGTCCACAATGCACAGCCTCGAGTGGAAACCCTAGGACATGGCTTGTTCACATGAATCTTGCAGTTTTCCTTGATGGTTTCTGTAGCCTTTGCCCTGCTCTTTCTTGTTTGTGTCAAGCCCGTGATGTGCTGCACCCATACCTAAAGCCGTTACGGTGTAAGGCAGAAGGCCATGGTTTGGGGCTGTCTTCCTCTCCCGCTGCTGCCCCTGAAGCCAGCCAGGCTTTGACTGTAGCTGGCAGCACCCCCGGGCAGAGTGGCCTCCCACGCTCTGCTCACACCTTTACCTGCACAAAAACAGGGCTGCTCCTCTCCCAACCCTTTGAAGCTCCTGGGGTGGGTTAAGCATAAAGTCATGGAAAAGGGTTGACACTCTGAAGGCTTTTCTTGCATAACAATTCATATTACATTATTCATGAACATATTCTGTATTCATTAGATAATTTTAATTATTAGGCTATTAAATGGTATTTGGAATATCAGCACATTTTTAGCCTCCTGTATGTTCCCTTTGGCTCATAACCATATTTTGGGCATCCTGATCTTGTGCTCTTGGAGAGTGCCAGGAGCCCAAGGCCCAGGAGCCCAGCAGCACGGCTCTCCACAGCAAGTGCTGGACCAGTCAGGCAGCTCCTGGTAGGACCAGCATCGCTGACAGTGGGCCCAGGGCAAGGTGTAAAGACACGATGCATGCCCTGCTAGAGTCTGATTGCAGTGCTCCTCTGGTGTCTAACCAACCAAAGGTAAACAGAAATGTAAGGTGTCTTATGGTCTGGAACACTTTATTATTTAATTGGATAAAGTAAAACTTAGAAAATCCCCCAGATGCGTCTGTATCAAAGCTGATCTGAACTGAACAGCTAGAGAGTGAGTAGAGTGACCAGTCAGTGCTTGTGGCAGTGTCTTACAGTCCTGCCATTCAGATTAGAGAAGTGATTATATCTGCTGTATCACCTCTCTTCCTGGATCTCTTCCCTAGGAAGGCAATGCATAGGAACAGGCTTTTGCCTTGATGTAATGTGGGGCTGGGACACAGCTGGATCCAGGAGCCCGGCTTCAGCAGTCAGAAGTGAGTGGGAGCAGGGACTGATGGAACCTGGCAGTTGCGTGGTGACCCAATTTGTGAGCTTAAAGCCCCAACCCTTTCTCCATGTGTGAAGAGGGGTGACAGGAAGAGCTTTACACTGAGACTGAGGTAGGGGAGGAGATACTGAAGTGCTCCCAGGCCAGTGGCAGAAGGGAGCTGGAACCCTCCTCTTGTCGCCCCTCCGAGTGCAGTGTGTTTCCCTTAGGAAAGGGGGAGGAAATTCTGCTGGAGAGCAAAGAGCAGGAGTTGAAAAAGGAGGAAAGAGAAAGTGGAAATGGTTAAAAGGACCAGGGGAATGGGAACAGGATTCTACAAAGCACAGGCAGAGTGGAGAAATGAAGACAGAGGGGGAGATAAAGCCACTAAATATGATAACAGCCTGCAGAAACAGTTGAAGAGCAGGAGAGCAAAACTTACTTTAGTGTCTTTATTATGCTATTACAAATAAAAGTACAAAAACATTTCATTGACTGTGAGCAAATGCTGTGGAAAAAATGGCTTGTTTCTAGTGAAAAGCAAAACAATAAAACTGTTTTGCTTAAAAAGAAGAGTAAGCAGATAGATTTGATGAAAGAAAAAGAAATACAGACAACATAAGTCAGAAATGAGGCTGTAAAACTGGGGTGAGGTCTGTGGGGTGTGATCCTGTGCTTGCATTTGCATGTGCTGTCTCTCTTGCTCTTCTCTTGGCCCCTTTGGGTCAGGTTATGATGCAGTAGTCCTTACATAAGTCACTTTAAATGATGGCTTTGAGTTGTCTTGAAGGCATTTTTGACTCCAAGCTGTCTGAAATGGAATGAATTCTGGCAAAAGTTTGAAAAGAATCAGACTAGGTAATTCTGGATTTTGCAACAGGGAAAACTTAACACTGAAGAAAAAGGAATCAATCAATGCAATTTCTCCAGTCTCCTCTCTGCTGCTGTGTGGGGACCTGATTCAGGATTTTATATGTGAATTTGCAGCTGCTTAGAGGAAGAAAAAGTAGTTCATACTTTCTCCGGGAATAAATGGACTCTGGCTTGCTTAGCTGTCACAGTTTTATGGATGTCACACAAAGGTATGAGTAATATTGTAATAACGGCACAATAGGAGAAGATGGTAAGAAGTGTGGTGGTAACAATTTAATGTATATTCTGAAAATTCTCTTCCTGTAAGAAGGGAAGAAGCTGCTTTTTTACCCCCACATCAAAGTATCTGACATCTTCAAAAAAGTCTGACAGGGTCTTTGTTTCTCTTTGTGTGAACAAGGATGTCAAATGCAAAATCGCCAGTAAGTTCTTTCTATTGCCTCATGTTGGCTGCCTCGGTACAAACCCAGCTTCAGTAAGAGTTATTAATGAATAGAGAGCAATGGTTTTCTGCTTGGTGTGTATCCAAAGCAGATTGCAGATAATGGTGAGCATTTTATTTTATTTTCTCCACTTGAACTTCATTAAATAACGTTTCACAAATTTGTGCAGATTTGTATAATGAAACTGAACACATATTATGCAAATCCTTAATGATCATAATGCAGGGTGATAATCTGGATGGTGAATCTATAAAGGGAAGTATCCAACATATGGCTCTTAATGATCCACACTGTACCCTAACAATAAATTGCAAAATATTTGATGACCAACAGCATTTTTTATTTTTTTTTAATTCCAGGTTATTCTTGAGCTGTCCTGTTAAACTTGACTGTTCCTAGGATAGCTGTGGAAGAGCTACTCACTGCTTTGCTTTTCTCTAGGTGCCCCCACACCGCGTTATGCCAGGCACAGTTCTCTTTTTGTTGGTGTGCTGTTGGCACTTCTGCCTGAGTTGTAATGAATAATCCAACATTAAATTCCAGATAAAGAAATCTGTTTCTTTGGGCTGTGTGTAAAGGCAGCTGTTGTGGCGGTTCATTCTTAGGTAGACAGTGTAGGCTGTTTATTTTGGAATTTGCTGGCTGGCATAGAAAAAGCATAAAAGGATGAGGACAGAGGAGGTCTTGGGGAATCTGCAGCATTTACTGCCTTTGGTTGGAAAGGATGTCACACAAACTCTCAACACTTCATAGAGCGATGAGCAGCCAGATCAGTTACCTGTTTCTTTACATCTGCTGTGCGCAGTGCAGACCTTCCCTCGTGCTTCTCTCCCTTGCGCAGGCTTTGTGTAGAAGCTGTTTTGGCTTCACACAAAACCAACTTTGATTTCAGTCCTGCACTTCTGATTGTATGCATTTCTTTAGTTCTTGATCAGCAAAACCTTATGCATGTGGGTTTTTTCTTTTATTTTCCCTGGCATTTATATTCTGGTGCATAATTTTAAGGAAAGATGATCTGGAAGTTGTTCATTGAAGTAAAGCAATTCTGTGGAGAGCACATTCTGTTACACTTGCTGCCTTACTGAAAATGTCATCCCAGCTGGTGTGAAAGTACTGTGGCTTCAACATCCTCTTGCTATTCTAGATGCTTGCCTGGACCTTTCTAGTATGAAAAGAAGAGACTCTCAGATCTGTGACAGGTCTCTGTTTTCCATATGGCTTAAAATAAGACTGCAGTAAATTATTTAGTGTCTGAATTTTTGGTGTGTGTGTGCTGAGGGATTTTTTTTTGTTTGTTTGCTAAAGCAAGAATGTTTCCTGAGCCTTTAGAAAGCTGTGATCAAATATTCAAAGACAAGTGGTTTGCCAGCACTACAGAGGGAAAAGAGAATGGCTTTACTGTTTCAAATTAGCCCCTGGAGTTTGGATCGGAGCACTCCTGAACTAGTTCTGTAATTCAGTAAATGACTTAGACATTTCAATTACCTCCAGTGATATTTGGAGTAAAATTCTGTCTCTGAAGGAGAGCAGGATATTGGGAATAGACAGACATGCATAGGTGAATGTAGGTTTATGAAAGAGTAAGTGCTGGCAGCGTGCTGTGTTCAGTGGAGTGTTGAGCATGTAAATACCTGGGATCTGGCAAAATGGCCTTTTCAGCCCCTATCTGCCCTGGGGACAGTGGCTGTAATGCTACTGCAGTGCTCACCTGCGTGGTCTCTGTTTCCTCTTGCAGGGGTTGAGGGAATGGGGGAAGTGACTGTTGTAGTGAAATGAGGTGCTTGAGGGTATTAAGAACAAGTAGAGGTTTGAATGAAAGCAGTCAGAATTAAGAAGTTATTTGTACTAGAAATTGTCTTGCACTACAGAGGTCTGGTATAGCAATTCTCCAATACTGCCTGCCTTAGAGAAAGTAGTGCAGGCCAGCAGCGGTGAAATAATGTCTTGTGATAGAAGAACTGTCATCACTGTGCACCTTTTGGGGGATTGTATCCTGTCTGAGATACCTTTCCCAATGAGACCATCATGGTGGAGATTCGTGGTCTCATGAGAACAAAGTCACAGGGTTACTTGGGAGGCTGAAAGCACTCCAAGGATACAGCTTTGCAGAATAGGTTGAAACTTGGGCTTTTGAGATGCCAACCTCGTGGAAAGTCTGAACATTGGAATGTTTGAGTGTTCATTACTGTTTAAAGGCACTGTCAGTGAAGCACAGAATGGGAGGCCAAACTTCAGGCTCATGTATGTACATTCTTATGCTTTCAAGAAACAATTATAAGGTGGAAAAAATAGACATAAAATTTATTGCTTAAACATCTTCAAACTATTTTCCCCAAAACATCTGTCAGAGCAACATTCAAAATCCTAATGATTGTGCAAATCAGCCATCCCTTGAGTGTGATTTAAGCTGCAGACATTTTGCACAGTAAACAACAAAACTGAAAAACAAGCAAAAAACAAGCAAAACTTTGAAAAGCAATGTTTCCATTTTGTACTGGATTACATGAAAAAAAAAACCAAAAAGATTCCTAATTTTTCTGTTTGCAACAAGATGTAAGGAGCATGACTTCTCTCTGCATAGTGTATGAATTGCTGGCCTAGAAGAAAGGATTTGGTTGAAGTTGTTTACTAAGAATTTGCTGAAGTTAAAGACAAATGGAATAAAACTGAGAAAATTCAAATAACAATTCACAGAGATTGTTTTTAATAGCCTGGGTATTGGAAATGGGAATTGAAGAGCTAATTATGTGCACTTTAATCAGTATCATAAGGAAGTACTCTAAAGTGTTCTAAATGAATGTTGTATAAACCAGGGTTTTTTACAAAGGACACAGAAGCAATCGTTCCCTACTGAATTACAAGTTTTGGGTTTTATGTTTCTCCAACATTCTGTCAGTGCAGGACTTCTTTGGTGCATCTGGAGACCTGTGCATCAGAACAGAGCTTTGTTGGTTACATGCAGTGTTTGGTAAGACTGAAGACAAAGGACTCATAATCCAAAGCATCTATGCTGCTGGCTAACATCTCTATACTGGGGGTGTATTACACCCTTTGGAAATATTAAAAAATTAAAGCTCCACATGTAGCAAGGTGTGGCAGATGCTCAATATAGATTTAGCAATCTGACTTCATGTCTAAACTCCTATGCAAGAAGTGAGGTTTATCTCCCACTTGAGATGAAAATGTGACACTAAAACCATGCTGAGTACCATCAAATTAAGACATGCCTACAAAGCAAAAGGCAGGTACATTAATCTACCTTTGATTATTTTAAATTAGCTTGCAAAGCAGTCATGGTAATGCAGATGCCACATGACACATTTCCATGGACATTAGCAACCACAGTATGGATGCAGATCCCTTTGTGGCTTTATAATCTGCTTTACGCTCTCTTTGCCTGTGAAGGATTAAACTAGCTTTGTGTAAAAGTGGTCTTGGTAACTTGTTGCCATGCCACCCAAAACAGTTCCCTGCTGTTGAATTACCTGGTGTGGCCAAAGGCTGTTTGTTTGTTACTGTGTCATCATCTACAAATCCTTCAATCTCCTGTGTTGCCACTCCTCTAGCAGCCTGCGTAGAGGTCAGGGCGGGTGGTGGCTGGGATTAGGTGACCTTTGGTGCTGTGGTTAGCATTGCACAGTAGTGTTCAGCATCTCATAGGTAAGCTTCAGAAAAGCTCTGCGTATGGCAAACATAAAAGCTGGGCTGCCAGATGTCATCCCATGTAACTCTGCATTTCATTCTGTCTCTTGGACCCTGGGCTGCCATCCGTTGTGAGAACAATGGAAAATGCAGCAAGTTTTTCCCCAGCCTTTGGAAAGGGAAGTGCAACACACTTAGGATCTATCTGGGTGGAAAGGCTCTGCGGAGGGAGCCGGGAGATCTCTGCCTCTCAGGTGGAAGTGCAGCCTCGTGAATTACAGTTTGCTGCAGGAAAACCATCTTTCCTCACTTTGTGTTCTGCTGTACCGTGATAGTTGCTCCTGGTAACTGTGCTAACTAGTGTGCTGGGTGCACTCCGGGATGTGCTCTAGGTCTGTGTTTCTGAGGGTGTGATGAGATCCTGAGCCTCTGAAATAGACTTACCTAGATCTGAGAATCGTAGAATGGGATGGGGGTGGAAGTGACTTTGAAAGATCATCTAGTTCCAACCCCCCTGCCATGAGCTGAAAATAAGTTTTTAGATTTAAAAGTCAGTGTTTATTTGCAAATAAACTCCACTTGTGCTGCTGGCTGGATTTCAGCCTCTTTCCCAGCCTATGCCACCATGATCTTTAAAACTTTTTCCTTTTAGTGCTTGCCCAGATGCTGCCAAAACTGATGTGTCATCTCGGTTCCTTCTAGAGGCTCCACAGCACCACCCAGGGCTGGGCAAAGAGCAACTCTTCTGCTGCTCAGCGACAGTCTTTAAAGCAACATAGTTCTGTCACTTAAAAAACCCAAACTGAACAGGCGCTTTCTACCATAGCATGCTGCTCTTCTCTAATGCGTGTTATGTCTCCTTGAATCATGTATCATAGGCTGCAGATCTCACTCTGGTTTTAACAGAAAGCCAGTCCTGCCTTTATTAGACTGTCAAAGTCCTGTTGGTAGGAGTGAGATGGAGAAGGGACTGTCCTGTGACTGACAGGAAGGTCATGGGCTCTACATGACTGGAGGCTTTTTAAGAATGGGTTAGAATCTATCAGAAATGACAAATTTTAGCTGGTCCTGCCCTGAAGCTGGGGAATGGACTGGCTGGCTTCATAAGCTCTTTTCCAGGATTACTTTCATAATCTCTGAATTCAGTGTGTGCAATAAATGACTGATGCACCCATGCATAACGATCCATGTGTCCCAAGAACAAATAACCTGCATAACCCATAGAAGAAAGGTATACGGATAAACAAGCTTATTTTCCCTGCTGTTATCGTGCTGGTTTTTTTTCTCTTGTTTTTGTATGTCTAAAGGCATTTTGTCATGTTTAGCTATTACTTCAGACTCCCTAGGGGACCTACAGGAAGGCTGGGGAGGGACATTTTACAAGGGTAGATAGTGATAGAACAGGGGGAAATGGCTTCAAACTGGAAGAGAGGAGATATACATGAGAAAGAAATAAAGATTAGAAAGAAATTCTTCACTATGAGGGTGGTGAGACACTGGACCAGAGAAGCCGTGGCTGCCCCCTCCCTGGAAGTGTTCAAGGCCAGGTTGGATGAGGCTTTGAGCAACCTGGTCTAGTGGAAGGTGTCCCTGCTGATGGCAGGGGGGTTGGAACTAAAGGATCTTTAATGTCCCTTCCAACCCAGAGCATTCTACTATTTTAAACAGAAAATAATTAGTGGCATGCATAAATTTTTTCAGATAGCTGTGCTAGCTGTATAGGAGGACATATGTGACAGGATCTGTATAGATAAACCTATACAATAGGTTTCTATAGTATCATAACTAGATGAGGATCTCTATCCGTCTGTCTATATTTCCTTTCACGCTTTGAGTGATATACTCGAATATTATGATAAAGAAATCTGTATCACTGGATGAGGATGAGCTGTTTCCTTTTATCAGACTGCCATAGGATAAGCTTTTTGGCTTTGACTTTCATTCAGTTTTAATATTGACAGGGCACCTACCCGTTTTGCCACCTGTAGCTGTAAGCACTAGGAACTGATGAGCGGAGGAGGAAGGCAGGCAGTCACAGGCTGCTCGCCCTCACTGGCTTGGCGTTGCCGGAACGTCACTTGCAGTGATTTGGCAGCCTGGACCTCATCGGAAGTGAGCTGCAATCTTTTAGTAGTTGCCTAAAAGGGATTAAAAGGTACAGTCCACAGACAATGAAAGTGTTCTCCTGGGAGCCATGGAAAGCCGTTCTCTAGTACTGCTGCAGTGGACTGACAGCGGGATTTCCGTGGGGAGTTTATCCAGCCACAGGAGGTAACACCGGGCGGCTTCTGTGTGAATTAAGTGAAGAGCTGCTTTCTGCAGGTTGCCTGTCAGCCTGGAGGCTAAGCTGAACCCCTGCTACCCAGCTTTGCTGTGAGAAAGAGTCTCTTGCTGAGGGTGAGCTTGGGTGAGCCCCAGCACTTTTCTGCCCCATTGAGAGAGGTCCCAGAGAGTTTTCTGAGCATGGGATGAACAGCATTGCCCTCGGTCAGTGCTAGTGCTAGAGGCAGATTGGCAACCGACCCAGGGTGAAAGGTTAAAGCCAGATCTGTGATGGGAAAGGGAAACCTGACGCTTGCTGCTCTTAGTTCAGACTTTAGCAAAGCCTCCTGTCTACAGAAAGCTTGAATCTGAAATGCAAAATAGCTGCCAATCAATTAATCTTCTCAGGTTTAGCCCTTCTCTACTGATGTGCCATCCACACCCTGGGAAGGAGGGGGGCTTCCTGGTGAGCATTTCTCAAAGGATTCGTTCTGCTTTACAGGGTGTTATCAGCTGAGCCCACAGTTTGTAGGTGCTCACATCCTCCTGTAAAGCTAACGGAGCCTGGCGTTTCATGTCTGGCTGCGTACAAAAAGCCAAACGCTGCAAAGCTGCTTCTGGCGTGGAATATTGTCATGGGGCGTTAGCAAGTCTGCCTCAGAGTGCTTGTAGGGGGAGCAAGAGACGGTGCTTGCTGAGAGTAGGGAGAGAATTTAAAGTAGGCAAAATATAATTACCAATTCATGAGTGAGAATGGTGAACTCTGGAAGAAGGGGGGAGTTTCAGTAGCGTGGGTGATATTTAGATAAAGAATGCAGAATTTATGTGGAAAAAAATAAATTGGATGTTTGCTTCCAGTAGCTAAAATCCCTCAAAGACCTCACAGGGTGTGTTCAATGCTGTTTAGTGAGTTAGGACAGCAGCGTAAGTGACAGAGAATATTTGGGTTTTGTGGGGAAAATACAAGGGATTTCAGAGCAGCTGAGTTTTACAGTAAAACAGAAACAAATCTGCTTTCCCTCCAAGTGAGAGACAGCTCCCTTTTCAGAGCTTTGGAATAAGAGATAGGGGAGGAAAGCAAACTTACAAACACTTCCTTTGGCTAGAGAAAGGAAGTTAATGAGCATTCATGAAAGCAAGCATGGGGTTACATTTATCCTGGTTTCAAAACATCTCTTCAGGTTTTGTTCTTTTCTTTCAAATAAACTCGTGGGTTGCTGGGATTAATCCCAGGCTTCTTGCTCTGCTCAGCGCCATAATAGACATATAAATTAGCTCATTCTCTAAATGTTCCTTCGTTAGCACTGAGTTCAGTTAAATAACAAATACTGGGTGCATGTTCACTTAAAGCTTCTGTTGCTCACTCAGGGCTGTTCTGGGGGCTGCTAAGCTCCCATGGCTGGGTATCTAATAGCTCAGCTTGTGTCAGGATGTGACTTGCACACAGCAGGATCCGCTCCAGAGCCTGCAGTTTGTGAACTGTCTTCTCTTTTTTGAATTACTGAAGGCTTGGATCTACCATATCTCTTAGGCTTAGTGCTTGCCGGGTGAAGAAGCAGGGCTGGATGAGGCCACACACACCGGTGCTTCCCTGAGCACCCTGCTGAGAGCTGGGGAAGAGCTGCATCCAGATGCTCTGCCTCCCATAGCTGAAATCACCAGAAAAATACAGGTTTCATGTTTTGTGCCTCAGATATTGCTGACTCAGTGCCCAATTAGTCATCTCTTGTACTTTGCATAGTGATTCACACTTGTGCAGTGTGGCTGTAAAATATTTCAGCCCTTCACTGTACACAGTTGTGTGTTTGTGGATAATTACCCCGGGTAAAGAGCAGTGGAGAATCGGGACAAAATGTGTCCCATTCCTCTCACTACGCTGGTGCTGCACATTTAGTTATATCATCCTGAAGGAAAAGTTTGTTTAGGGTGAATGCAGAAACAACACCTTTCCACTCTGTGATAGATAACACAGGCTTTGATGCTTGCAGTCCCCATCTAATTTAATCAGCATACTTCTGTCTCTGCTTTGGTTGATTTCCACCCCCCCCCCCCCCCCCCCCCCCCGCTACATATTTAGTGCAACACGATGGAAAAACAAATCAGTGGAACAGATTCTGTGCTAATCTTATGGTTGTGAAAAAGAAAGCAAAATATTTTGTGGAATATGCCAATCTTAGAAAAGGTTTAAGATAACCTGGTCCTATCTGAATTATGTTGAAATGTCCTTTTTCTATTTTTTTTTTGTTTCCCTTCTATTTTTCAGTCATTTTCAATGATTTTGTTTCCACTTTGATAAAACATTTTTTCCTCACTAGTGAAATAAAATGCATTTGCAGTTCTGAAGTGACCTAATAGTTCAGTAGTTCTGCAAAAAGTTTGGTTTTTTCTTTTTTGTTTGTTTTGGGTTTGGGGCTTTTTTGGCTGCTGTTGTAGACATTTTCATTCAGAACAACAACAAAGAAATCACTGTTGGAATTTCCCATACAGCAGAAGGTCCAGATGTTTAAACAGCTCAAGTATTATTTAACTTTTCAGTTAAGACTCTTGGATCATTCCAGGCATTGATTGTAAAGCTCAGCTTTGATGGTAGTGTATCTTTTTTTGAAATGGAGAATGTGGATCGTCTCAGTCACGTTTGAATTGAAATTTACTTGGAAGCCTCTGCACAAAGGACACAGTGAAACGACCTCCCCCAGGCCCGATGTTTGCTAATTGCCAAATCCAGATTAGCAGGTGCTTTGGCAAGGAACACCAGTGGCACTCATCGGCAGTAGGTGAAGAATTGTCAGAGGGATGGTAGTCCCTCCGTGGCAGGGCAGGTGCTGCTCTTCCATTTCTGTTTTAGCCGTGATTGTGTGGCTGCTCTCATCTTTGCTCTAGATCGCAGCTGAAGGAAGAGCTGTTGCATTCACAGTTGTGCTTTCAAGAGGAGAGCTGTATTTACTTAATATGTATTTCAAAGTATACCATATAAAATCTGATACTTATCTGATGTGTCCAGGGTCCACTGTCTACTTACGGACCTGCCATTCAAATTATACTTGTGTTTTCTTTTTAATAACCATTGCCAGTTTATTTTATAATTCTAGTGGAGCTGGAGATCATACTAGTGCAAAATTGGAGCTTGAAAGGAATGCAATTTGTGTTCTAGATATTGCTTATCTTATAATGATATTAAACACACATATTTTTCTTACTCCACGCATCAAGGTGGCTGCTGGAAAGTGTTCTTCTAGAGTGGTAATGCCCCTCCCTTGCTTATGTCCTTTCAGAATATCTCTAGAAAGTCAAAGGAGGACACATCTCTTCCCCATGCATCTCTATAAATACAGATTCCCGTTTCTCAGAGAGGTGCTTTTACAGAAAGCAGGAACTCAGGAGGATCTCGCCATTTTCTTGTTGATGAATGATCTGTCTCGAAGGCTTGGGTCTTACTGAGTTCATGCCCAAAGATAAAAGAGCATCCTTCGTGCCTGGTGAGAACAGAGAATCACACAGAACCACAGAATCCCAGGATGGTGGGGGTTGGAAGGGAGCTCAGGAGATCATCCAGTCCAACCCCCCTGCCAAAGCAGGTTCCCTACAGCAGGTTGCACAGGAAAGCATCCAGGTGGGTTTTGAACATCTCCAGAGATGGAAAACACATCTCCTTTCCTTCCTCATGTTACCAGCAGCCAGGGCTGAGGAATGACTTTGCTGTTAGTCTGGAGTCTCTGGGCTTCCCGTGCAACCCCAGCATTGGTGCCTCCTGTTGGGCGTGCTGGGCAGAACAACCGTGGCTGCTGATGGTGGACCCAAGAGGGATGGTCAGGCACTGGATCTCCAAGCCCATGCTGACAACCCTATGGGGGAGCCAGGTGGAAAGTGAGAAATTCACTCATCCTTTCATTTTGTCCTCTGTATGTAAAAGTCTTTATTTCTTCCTACGTCAAATCTTGATTCTTTTCTTTATAGAACCTTTTTTTTTTTCCTCTCTTATTATTGATTCTGAGTAGAATATTTTATTTGGAAAAGCTAGAGCCACACAGAGTGCTGGAGAGTCTGACCTTCTAATTCTCCATCACTACTGCTGCTACATATGTAGGGGGTGTTACCATTTTGTCCTAAGCATAAATACGTGATGTGCAAGGAATATAAAGATCCCGCCTATGATCACAACCTAAATGCTTGAATGTATGCTGTGATTTTTCTTTATAGCAACTTTAATCTTTGCCTTCAGTGATATGCAGATATCGTAGCAGTGTTTAATAGCCGTAGGTTGGAATGTCTGGTATAACCAGAGCTCCACATTAATTCTAAAAGTTAAGTTAAGCATTTAACTAGATATTTAATGGTTGAGGTCAACATCAAGAAGCCAATTCCAGTGCTAGGTTTGCTGGTAATCTTCTATCAGGTGAGTCTCTTCTGTACTTTTATACATGATCTGTCAGTCTGTGTTGTTAGACATTTAAAAGTTCTTTCCCTTAGCTTTTATAATTTCACACTAGCAGTGTGTTCTTTTCACTGGCATTAATTTCTTACAGGAAAATGGAGTAGCATATTCAGCAGGAGAATATTTTGCTGGTTACATGTTTTCAAGGGAGAAATGGTTACTTGCCAGAGCGCGGTAGTTAATGTAACGCCTGTGCTGTGGGAATCTGTGGGAACACCAAGGTGAGCAGACTCCTTGCAGAAGTGGACGGTTTACTACAGAGGGAGTTTGGGAGTGAAATTCTGTTCCAGCCAAGGCACCAGTCTCACAGGCCTTGGTACCTCTGCCTGCTCTGAGTAACTGCCTCACAGAAACCAGCTGCTTGGAAATGCCACTCAGGATGACTGTTTTTCATTTGCTGATTATTAGTTTTCAGCCCACAGGTCTCTCTTTCTCCCCCCCAGTGCATTTCTGTAAGTAAGATGTTCAGGAGTCTGATGTTAATATCTTTATTTCCCTTTGTATATCCTGTGAGTGGCTGGTTTAGTCTCAATTTACGTTTTGCGTAATTAACTCTGAGCTTTACGGATACTGATACCAACAGTTTACTCAGGTTGCAGGGTGCCACTTTTTGCTGGGTGTAAGTTTGGAGGTTAGAGTATGTAATAAGAGCTAAAAAGCTACATTTATTATTTGTCTTCTAAGCCTGGAAGATGAAGGTAAAGATGATCCTGGTAAGGCAGCCATCAGATGCTGCTGTTGTGAGCTGCCAGTTTGTGTAAGGCTGTGTCTTGTGTCGGGGTTCGTGTTAGGCCTTGAAACACAAGGGGTTGAAGAGCTTGGCTTGGTGCTTATCTCTAACCTGAGGGAGTTTATGATCAGCAGTAAGATGGGAACGTTAACACCGGTTATGAGAGACATACAGGTAAGGCTTGGATGGGTATGGTTCCAAGATTAAAGCTGGTGTTAAGGGCTAGATCAAGAGTGGCTGAAGAACCACATTCATTGTTGGGTCTGGAAGGACTAGGATGATGGCTGAGTGGGCAGCAGTCATTTATGACTGAAGTTGGAGGGTTTTGTTCACTGGAGTGTCAGGGCTAGAACTTGTGTAGAGTTATAAATTGTGTTAGGTCAAAACTGTAGCTTGTGGATGATTTTCAGCATTGGCCAAGTGTCCCTTGAGGGGTAGAGCTGAGACTCAAATTTGAGATGCTTGTGTGCAGCCCCTGAAAGGTCAAAGAACTGTTTACGTTTAGTGCTGGTTGTTGTTTTGTGTAGACCAAACCAACGGCATCTTGAGAGTGAAAAAAACTCATTGGCTCACAGAAAATAAAACTCATCTCAGACGAAGTATATTGTATCTTAATTCTGTGTGCTTGTGGGAGTAGAACTTAACAGAACAAGGCTTTACAGGTACATGTTTTCATTTTAAAGTGGCACAAATTTTAGTTTCATTTTACATGTTCTACCTCTCCACTGAAAAATGATTCATGAAATGACTGGAGGGAAAACCTATTGTAGATAAACAGGACTTGCCTTAGAATGAGAGCTGTAGAGCTGGGACTGAGGGTTATTGCATTGACAAGAGAAAGTAACCCAAGCTCTGTGCTTCCCAAGGGTTTCTTTCATATTTTTAGCTGTTTCCTGGTGGTTCAAATAGAAGTTGTATCAGTAAAAATCAGTTTTGCTAGTGTAGGCTGGTATTTCAAGCAGAGACAGTAGTGTAACAGAAAAACATCTCATTGCTCAGTGCAGCAGGATAACTACTGAAGGCAGCATCCCCAGTTTCACAATTGTTCTTTGGGGGCTTGCATTCATGGGGCTTTGTGGGTCTATAGGTACGGGAAGGGATGATATGAGGACTTCTTGGCTGTTCCTTTCTGCCTAGCTCAATATATTGACTTGATGCCTTGAGGTGGCCCAGTTCAGCTCTATGCAGAAATGAGCAGCAAGGCTCTTCCTTTGCCAGAAAGGCATGGCCTTGTGATCTTCACAACAGCATTCTCCGTAGGCACCTGCCTAAGATGGAGTCCTGTGAGGGCTGCAGGAGAGGGAATTGGGTCTTCTGACTTAATCAGAAGAGCTGGATCACAACAACCCCATGCAATGCTCCAGGCTTGGGGAAGAGTGGCTGGAGAGCTGCCTGGTGGAAAAGGACCTGGGGGTGTTGGTTGGCAACAGCTGAACATGAGCCAGCAGTGTGCCCAGGTGGCCAACAGCATCCTGGCCTGTATCAGAAACAGCGTGGCCAGCAGGACCAGGGAGGTCATCCTTCCCCTGTACTCAGCACTGGTGAGGCTGCACCTTGAATACTGTGTCCAGTGTAGGGCCCCTCATTCATTACAAGAAGGACATGGAGGTGCTGGAGCGTGTCCAGAGAAGGGCAACGAAGCTGGTGAAGGGGCTGGAGAACAAGTGTGATGGGGAGAGGCTGAGAGAACTGAGGTTGTTCAGCCTGGAGAAGAGAAGGCTGAGGGGAGACCTTCTCACTGACTACAACTCCCTGAAAGAAGGGTGTAGAAAGGCAGCTGTGTGTCTTTTCTCCCAGGTAACTGGTGACAGAACACGAGGCAATGGCCTCAAGTTGTGCCAAGGGAGGTTCAGGTTGGGTGTCAGGAAAAATTTCTTCACTGAAAGGGTTCTCAGGCACTGGAAAGGGCTGCCCAGGGAGGTGGTGGAGTCACCATCCCTGGAGGTGTTTAACAGATGGGTACATGGGGTGCTCTAAGATCTGGTTTAGTGGTGGACAGGTACGGTTGGACTCGATGATCTCAAAGTTCTCTTCCACCCAAACGATTCTGTGATTCTATGATTCTGTGATTCTGTAATCCGGTGCCTTTGACATGGGTGCATGCAGGTTTTCAGTGTATAGAGTGATGTGGACCTGCTACTCCTCCCAAGCCTTGGGGTCAAGTGGAAGAAATACAAGAAAAGACAGAAACAGATAAATCTTCAGAAAGATTTATATTTGTAATTGTTCATATGTTATGTTTGTAATTGTTTAACCTAAAATCTATTCCAAAGGATTTAATGCAAACTATATGCCTACTCTTGAGAACATTTATAAAGCTGTGTCCAGCTTCTGTCCAAACGTGTAAATTCTGATAGATTAGAAATTATTCCAGATTGCTGGTATTAAGTTAATAACATATGGGGACTCTGTGAGCATCCTCAGCTACTGTTCACCAACAGGCTCATTTTTATTAGGTAATGGCCTTGAACACAACGGGCTTTTTCATTTCAGTTCTGAGATAGTATGGAATAAGAGATTCATCTTTCCAAAGAACTAAGGAATGGTCACTGAAACATGTTTTATATACATAACTTCATCTGATTTCTCAGGATAAATGATGCATTTGCAGAATTAACTCAAATCTATTCTTATTTTCTAAAAGTTAATGTTGAATGATGGGAAACATTATGTAAGGAGTGAATGCAAGCAAGGCTTTCAGTGTCATGAAAAATAGCATTATTTCTGAGAATGAAGAGCAAGGTAAAATGACAGCACGAAGATGTGGAGTTAGATGAACTATAAATTTCTATAGAATTAAATCTTATTCTTCTGACATGTTTTAACATTTGCAAGAAGATTAAAGAAATTCTCAATTTCAAGTTATGCAGGGGATTTGTAATAGTTCAGACACAGCATGTTTCAAGCAATTGATTTCCATGTCAGTTACCATGAAATATAATCAGACACTGAATAGATTTCTGGTACTTCTTGTTTCAGTTTTGTGTAGGTCTTTTTAAAATGGTGAACTAAAGACACTTTTATGAGATTGAAGTGTTTTGCTGTGCAGAGTTGGAAGTCAATATCTAGCAACTAATCCTCAGTCAAAGCTCCAAAGCTATATAGGAGTTATGTGGTTGGGGTTTTTTTTGTGTTTTGTTGGGTTTTTTGTTTATTTTTTTTTTCTTTAAAACTGGAACTTCAGTTAGAGGTAGGGACCTAGAGGAACCTTCTGTATTACCTCAAATGATTCAGGACCAAAAAAAGGAATATCAAGACTTTTCTTGCCTCATCTGCATATTATTATTGTGCAATTTACCTCTTGCCTAAAACCCCCAAAGGTCGGTCCTGGAAGCATCTGAAGACTCTCCATAGCACAGGGAGGGATTTCCAGGTGCTTGAAGCCTGGTCTTAAGTGTTCATAATCTCGGCTGTGCAGATCCAGGCCGGTAAGGGATTCCTTACTGGTCACAAGAGCTGAAGCACTGGAGAAGCTGGATGGGTCTGTATCCCCACAGCAGGAGTGGTTTGAGCATGGGTAGTGGTACAGCTGTTTTGGATTTCCCAAGTATATGTCACCATGCTGTTGAAGCAGGAGACTGGAAACAAGCCAGCCTTATTACGTGAAGGATGGTGGTAGGTTCAAGAGCAAGTGCAGAGTCCTTCATGTGGTGAGGAATAACCCCAGGCACCAGGTCAAGGGAGGTTCTCCTCCCCCTCTACTCTGCCCTGGTGAGGCCACATCTGGAATCCTGTGTCCAGTTCTGGGCTCCCCAGTTCAAGAGAGACAGGGATCTTCTGGAGAGAGTCCAGCACAGAGCCACAAAGATGATGAGGGGCTGGAGCATCTCCCATATGAGGAAAGACTGAGAGCTGGGGCTCTTCAGCCTGGAGAAGAGAAGACTGAGAGGGGATCTTATAAATGTCTATAAATACCTGAAATGTGGGGGCCAAATGGATGGGGCTGGGCTCTTTTTGGTGGTGCGCAGTGACAGGACAAGGGGCAATGGGCAAAAACTGGAACACTGGAAGTTCCAGACAAACTTAAGGAAAAACTTCTTTCCTGTGAGGGTGCCAGAGCCCTGGGACAGGCTGCCCAGAGAGGCTGTGGAGTTTCCTTCTCTGGAGATGTTCAAAACCCACCTGGACACTTTCCTGTGCAACCTGCTCTAGGTGAACCTGCTCATGGCATGGGGGTTGGACTGGGTGATGTCCTGAGGTCCCTTCCAACCCCAACCATTCTGTGATTCTGTGTCTGTGTGATCAAATAAACTCATTTAAATGTAGTTGCCGAGGGTGTGCTGTGTGGCAGCTGAAGGTGGAGTGTGGTTCAACATATGGCTGGGGAGGAGGTTGGACACATAGAGGGGCAGGCAGGAATGTAAATACATAAAAGTGCAGGTTTTTCTTAAAGTACAAAGAGATTTAAAAATATTTAGCAAACCAGGTACAATCTGTTACTTACACAGTTAGCAAGTAATTAAATTTTAGTTTGCTTCTGGCCAGGGACAATATCCACTTAGAATTTAAAAAAAAAGAAAAGAAAATAGCTTGCTGGAGTGATCGATTTCTTGGCTGATATTTCTATGTCCAAAGTCCAGTAACCATGTGTAGGAAAAGATGCTTCTGAGACATTAAAAAAAACAGCCATGAGACCAGGCTGCTCACTGTAAATATGTTTAATTATTCGTGAAAATCTAGTAGGATATAAGAAATGAAACCAATTTTTTAGATGGGTAGCAGGCGCTGAGATAAATAATTGCAGAGAGAACAGTGTGTCTGATCATGTTTATCAGGGAGAGTGTTTTTCATCTTCTTTCCCATGTGGTTTTTTGTTTCCTTATTAATTTTTATCCTGAGTTCTGAAGAAAAGTTGCCTTTTCCCTTTTCACATCTTGGTAATTTTATTTTTTTTTAGCTTTCGAGGAAGGGCACATTTACTTCAGACTTGTCCATCAATATTGCTGCGTGTTGCTTATCAGCTGCTGTAATGTGTCCTTCACTCAGGTCCAACTTAGAATGTCTGCACCTGAGCACATCACCCTGGGCTGCCTTTACACTTGGTGGAGAGAAATGAGTATGGTTAGGGTGTGACTTTCACACGTGCTTCACGTGTGCTTCAGGAGGAGATGAATCTAATGAAGGAACTGAACCTGAAATTTCCTAAGTTCAAAAACAGAACTGAGGTGCACCACCTTTCCTCTGTGAGCAAGGGCTGCCACTGATTCCACTGCTCAGGAGCCTCTTGTTCAAGAGAAACCTCCTCTGCTTGTGGGCCCTCGGGCGGGTGAAGGAGGTTGTGCTGAAGGCTGAGCTGAGTTTCAGTGTGAGCGTGAGGAAGGTGGGTTTGCAGGAGGGACTGTCAGTGCTTGGCCAATCCACTGCTGCTGGATGCTCTTACATCTTTTGGTTGATACTGATCTCTGCGTCTTGTTCTGTTTTTTAATCATTTTTTAATTGCATATTATCGGGGACCAAGAATACTTTTAACATGAATTAATTTATCTTGCTCAGAGACACTTTTAAATTTGTTTGCAATACCTAATACGTTATCACAGCTTCCCCAATTACTTGAGAGTCAGAGCAGCTATGAGAAAATACTTCCCTTTAATCTGTAACTATTAACACTGGTATATATCCACTGTGCTTAGCAGCTTCAGCAGATAAAGAACAAAAATCTTCTGTGAGCTCTGTGCTGGTAAACATTGAGTTTTAATAAATGGCATGGGTAGGCCCTGGTCTTGGGAGGCAAATAAGATTTAAGGCCTAACAGTTCCTAAAATGAAGCTGTGGGTGAGAGATGTGTCTAGCTGCAGTGTAACTGTCAGAAATGTAGGATCTTAGCGTGGATTTTGGCCAACACTGGCTGCACTTTAAAACTGGAAATAGCTTTCGGTGCTGTTCAAGTGCAGTTGGGCTAACCTCGGTTCAACTGGCTGTTGAAAAATACCTTAAATATTTGATATGGTAATTTATTCTTTCAAGTGAAGAGAACAAAGCTAGAACATAAAATGCTAAGAGCTGCTTTTTGTCCAGGGAGGCTGATAAATATGCCTGTTGTCTCCCCCTGTGCATAGCTGGTAGAAACGCTGCACATTTGATTCCCACCAATGAGATTTGCTTGTGCTGTAACACTGGGAATTTGCTCTCCTGCTTTCTGGCTTTCACTGTGGGAGCAGTGAAACTGGCTGCTGTCAGGGCTGGTGTCTGCAACTCCAGTCCGAGTGAGGAGCTGAAAATGTCTCTCATGATGATGAAGTGGCTTTGTAATTTCCTGACTGACACTTAAAAAGCTATTTATTTCTGAAACGCAGCATAGCAGAAGAGACAGAGAAACCATTGAAACATGAATTGAGATTTTGAGTGTCACGTAGACATAAATGGGAATAGATTGCTTGCTGTTCTGATGCAGCTAATTGGTATTTCTGGAAGGTATTTCTACACTGATTGAAATGCTTAGAATGAAACCTTATAATTAAGATGATTTTGTCTGCTTTGCTAAATCACTCTTTAGCTTTGCAGCCTATCTGTAACTGAAAGGCAGCTCTCCCACAGCTGGAGTTTGCAATATAGTAATCTGCATAGGAAACCTTTCTTTGTACCTTATTCAAGTAGGAGGGGAGAACAATTCTTCCTCGCTTCACGTCGAAATTCGAGAACACAGGATTGAAAAGACATCCTGAGTGATCAAGGCCTGTTCCTTCCTGTCACAGCCACCACATCATACAGTTCCCTTGGTAAATGTATTGTACTCCTCCTTGAAAGTGGCTTATTTGTCTGTGTTACGCTCTGTCCTGGCTGTCCCAGGACATAATTTCTCTACTGATTAGGAACCTCCTAATTTTTTAGTTTAAAGTCAGTCACTGAGTTCCCATTTCTTGGGCCAGCGCTGTCTTTCAGCTTGAGCAGTATTTCATGTCAGTGTGTTTGTGGGAACACATCCTGCCTCCCACTCTCTAATTGACTAGGCTGATTGCACAAAGGCAATCTTTAACTGTCTTCCTGGGGAGGTGGCTGCTCTGCTTGCCGGTCTTCTGTTCAGCACTTGAGCTTGGGTTCACATTCTTTGGTAGGGATGACCAGAACTGCAGGGTGCCAGCTCTGAAAGCACACTCAAAACCAAAGTGCCTTTCATTTGTAATGTTTTTGGTGAACTGATGACACTGGTTAAGAAAGTTACCATATCCTCACCCTCCAGGGGTAATTTAGACACAATTTCTGTTGCCAAATTACCACTACTGTAGTGCCTTAAGAGCTTACATCTCTGACTTCCAACCTTTATGCAAGTAAAGAGGATGGAAGGAGCCTCAAGTTCAAAGTTAGATGTTTGGATTAGGTTGCTGCTTATAGCTTCCTGAGTGATGTGCTCGATGCGTTTCTTAGCCCAATACACCGTAGGTATTTGAATGACTGAAAGTCATGCAGTAGCAGACCAAGTCCATGTTAGTTGGTGACGTGCAGCTATACATCACCTCTTGTTTGAAGCTGCACCATTAGAGCTCGTCTGAAAACGTCCAGCAACACCAACTGCCCAGAAGAAGTAGAGAATGGGAAGGAATGATGATATTTGATCTTTTTTCCTGACACTTTCTCTTGGTTAAGCTGATCATTTAATTGACCTTACCTGACAGCAGTTGTCTTTCAGCAGCCATTTATATACGTGTATAATGGCACTTTGATGAATTAGATCACCTCTCCTCATTGAATTAGTGAGGTGAGGGGCACAGACGATGGAAACCCTCACAGGTGTGTAGGTACTTGGTCTGAGACACCCTTTGCAAAAAGGAGTGTTTACAAATGTAAGCCTGACAATTTGTGTGCCAGTGTTTGGAATGCACTGTCTCGACAATCTTTGCTAATGCTGCCAGAGGTTTGGAAGCTGCTGAAGAAAAATGCATATGTCATGGGAAACAGATGCATGGCTTGTTGCTGAGGGAGGAGATAGTCTTTCCTTTTTGGATTAGAGGGGCTGAGGGACAGCGGCCAGGTGAGAAAAGACTGCCCCTGGTAAATGTGAGATATGTTCGTACCATCGGTAAGCTTTCAAATTTCAATTTCAGCCGTTGAACCAGACAGCGTAGCTTTTTGTAAAATTAAGCTGAATGCATGGTTTTATCTCTTGCTTGCCAGATAGAGCTGAGTATTTGTTTCCCTGGAATTCCTGTTTTCAGAAATATTATCTGGGTTTTCAGCCATGTTCTTTGCAGAAATGGGGGTGTTTGAGGAAAGTGTTGAAGATGTACGGGCTCACTGCAGGGGAGAGTTGGACTCCATGACCTTTACAGGTCCCTTCCAACCTAAACTATTCTATGATTCTGTGACCTGCTGCTCCTCACCTCAGAAGCACAGGGATGATAGGTAAAGCTGTGGATGTATTTCACTTGATCTGAAATTTTGTCAAGGTCCTTTACCATTGCCTTGGTGATACAAATGCCCTAAAATGTTGAAAGTGGTGCTCTGAGACCTCACCTTTTGCGGATGGACTTCCCAGGTGGTGTGGGACTGGCACACAGCTGTGTCAGCCTTCTTCCCTGAGACCACAGTCAGGAGAGCAGCCAGACTGCAGTGTCCTGGAAATGCTCTCTTCTGTTTTGAGCTGCTGAGAGAATTCTACTGATCTCCCATTTATTTTACAGGATTCCTAAGGCTGAGGACAACCAAGTCTCTGTGAGTGCTTAAATTGTTGTGGGCCTGCATCTTTATCTGGCTGTGCACAAATATTACATGAGTTAGCTGCAACTTAAAAACCACTTTGGGGAGCCAAAGCTTTCTCCATTTTGTCACTGTTATTTTCAGTTAATTTCTGAACATCTGTGAGATAACCTTGAGAGAGCTTTAGAGGAATATAAAGGGTCTTGACAAACTGCTCTTAGATGAAATAAAAAACTAAGGTTTCTCTTGAGATTAAAAGCATCTTCAGGAGATGCATTTCTTATTCTTAAACAATGGCCTTAATTTTCAGTGAGAAGCAAAATAAGTGTATGTTTATCTTTCAACAGTTACTCTAACTGCACTGTACCAGTCAAGCATTTCTCAGCATAGGGAGTTATACAATGAGGCAGCAGTTTGGTAAATGGAATAAGAAAGAATAAGCATAAAAGCTGAAATGATAAAATGTTGGAGAAACGCTCATAATGCAATGTTGGTTTAGTTCTGGAGGAGCTAAAATCTCGCTGCTGTTGAGTAATAATGTACCAACAAAAGCCTTAAAAACTGAAATTCTGAATTCCCAATCTGATTATGCATAGAAGGGTAGATTTGAATGCACGCATTCCTTGGTATCAGAAATGTCTGATTTTTCTAGGAATAAAATATAATACATGATGGTAGTTGTCAGCATTCAGTTGTCTTTTATTTATACATCGGTATAACACCCTGACATCATCTCATGGAAGTCTACAGAAGCTGTTGCTGTTTCTGTCTAAAAGCACATGGGATACATGGGGGCAGGACAGGGATGAAAACTACTCAGTGTTACTGTCAATGACTTGGATAAAAAACTGGAGAACAGCCTTTTTAAATCCTCAGAGGGCACTAAGTGGAGAGGGTGCAGCAAATACACAGGAGCAGAAAAAGCTCAGGATTTGAAATGATCTTGACAAACTGAAGGTGTAGTCTGAAAAGCATAAAAATTCATTGTCAGGTGCACATGTAGAGCACTGTGCTTAGCAATGATGATGACATGGGGAGAGCTGGCTGCGTAGCATTTGCACAGGAAAGGATGACAGCTTCAGGGAAAGGCTGTAAAAAGAAAAACCCTGTTGGGGGATGTAAGTGAGGTATATAGAGCCTGGGAGGGAGATGAATGAGTTATTCTGCATTATTAAGGCTTCTCCTAGAGTATTAGGTACCAAATCCTAGAGCATTTGGGTACCAAAATGCAAGAAAGCTGCATACCCATTGAGAACTATGTAGAGAGAGGAAAAGAGAGGTGTTGGAAGTGTGGAAACATGACCTGTGAGGAAAGATGAAGGAAATTGGTGTTCTTTAGTTTGAAGAGGAGAGGATGGAGAAGATTAGTCCTTTGCACATACTTACAGACTGTTGCAGGGGGGAATGGAACAGCTTGTTCTGCCTGACTGGTGTTGGTAAAGCAAGAATGAACAGACTTAAATTGGAGTGAAGAAAATTCAGAGGTGCTCATTAGGACTTTTCAAAGGTAAGGATCCTGAAATGCTAGTGTAGATTGGAAAGACTGGAGTCTCTGTCAGAGAGAACAGGCTGCAGAAATACACATCAAGAATAACATATGTACATACGTCAAGAATAACATATGTCTTGCCACAGGGCACAGAAAATAAACCCTTTCCGAGCTCACCATTTGGCCCCATAGCCTGGTGATTTTTCTTACTGTCTGTGCAACTTCCCTGTGCATTAGGCAGCAGCATAGCTGGTAGCCTGTGCTTTCCCTCCCGGATTATGTTATAGGGAAGGAGAAAATCAAGGGTGTTTGTGAGAAAGTTACAGCAAAGGCAGAGCAAAGCAAGAAGCTGTTGAACATAAGCTCTGTTCCCTCAGAGCTGCTGAGTGATTTGTTTTGATCAAGAGACTTTCTCATATAACATGTTAACCAGTGTCCTTGTTTTCAGCTGGGACAGAGCTGGGTTTCCTTTCAGTAGCTAGAACAGCGCTGGGGTTTGCTTTCAGCTGGGATTTGTTATGAGAGAGACACTGATAACACACCCGTGTTTGCATTTGTGTCACTGGGAGTGAAGGACTTTGTGTTCTGTCAGTCTGCAAGTGCAAGATCTGAGGGGGTGAGGAATATTGAAATTAATGAGCTCAATTGGCACTTGGCTATGCCACTGGGATATTCCATCTCATATCCCATCATGCCCAGTATATCAGTGAGGGGCTCTTCCTCTCTTGCTCTCTCTGGCTTTCACTCAGGCTCTCGCTTTTCCGGGATTGTGGTTTCAGTTTGGCATTGTTGCTCCTCCGGGATCGTTGAGAGCAGTTGCACTGGGTATCACTCATTTGCATATTTTGTTACTGTTATCATTATCATTACTATTTTAGTATCAGTATTATTTTAAGTTTTCTTTTATTTCTATTATTAAACTGTTCTTATCTCAACCTACGAGTCTCCTTATCCTTACCCCCCAATCCTCTCCCCTATCCCCTGGGGGTGGGGGGGAAGTGGGTGAACGGCTGTGTTGGCCGCTAGCCAAGGGCTAGCCCAGCAAAACTACTGCAACCAGGCAGTGGTGAAGAGGAGAACGTGGAGGCTGGACAATACTCTGTGTAGGTGGTGGAATTTATGGTGTCTGGCCATAGAATAATCTTTCTAGAGTTGCATCTACACATCCTTGGTCCCCTCCCCCAGATCTGCTATTTTCTTTACCTCCTTACATTTGGCAGTTTTATCTATTTACAAATGAAGAATCTAGAATAGCTTAATTGCTTGTGTTGTCAGCAATCACGCATCCCAAATGGCTTTTCTCATCCATCTCATGAAACAAAGTAAAATTGAGATAGTGACTAATTGAAAACCAGGTTTCTGAGCTTTTTATTTGAGAAGTAAAATAACTAAGACTGTGGTGGAGCTCACATTCTGCCTGTTCTGTGCCAGTGTGCACTTGCAAGTCTTGCAGTCCTGAAGGCTGCATGCTCTCAAAAGCTCTGAAGCTTCCTTGCATCAAGTGTAATGGCTACTGCTGGTTTTGAATGTTTACGCCTTTCAGAAATGCCGGTCATTTCCTCTATACCTACCTACCTATTAGGCAAGCTGGATTGGGTGAGTACCCTTTGAAAGGTACTTTCTGGTGGTAAGATGAATTCAGCGTGAATATTTGCTGGAATAAACACATCTCTTGGGCAGTGCTTTCCATTTAATGGAATTTTAAGTGTCTAGTTCTTCAGGCTTTTGGCATTTAGAGATTTTCTTTTGTTTTTATAGAAACTGAACAGTATTTCTGACTTTTCAGTGAAGTCTCTGATCTCCTCAAGGTCTGTGTAAGAACTGTCAATCGGATTCTGTATTTAAAATTTATTATGAAATAGATAAATGGCTATAAAATTTGTGAAAATAATTGCTGAACAAGCTATTCACTGAAATACTTGAATGAGTTGCCAATGTTTCAATCTTTTGATGTATTTGGTTATGTGACAAAGAAGACACAATATCTTTCATATTTTCCTAGTTACCTGCATTGTAAATTCATAAAAGTACAATGAAACATGACTTTAAAAGCAGAACCATAACCATTGTGGGCTTCCTAGCCCGCTAGGAGGGATATGTGACAGTCAGGCTGCCTTTTAACTCCAAAGGTGGCCCAAACCCTTTAAACTGTGCCCTAGAAGGTGAAAAATCGTGTGTGAAAGTTTGTTTTCTAATTGGATTCCACTGGGTTGAGAGAAACAAGGAGTAAACTGAAAAGCGTCCATCTCTGTTACTGTAGAAATGCGGAGTTGAGATAAATAAGGCCAAGGCTTGGAAGGAAGAAATGGCAGGAACCAAACTATTATCTCAAAGCATGTTGAATCTCAGAACAGTTTGCCTCATGTATGAAAACATTTCCTTTGCAAAAAAACATTTCTGACAAGCCTCTCCTCATTTAGCCATGCCTACATCTTCAAAGATAAGGAAATTGGGCAGGGAGCAGTTCTGTAGTTACTAGTGTGAAGTAGGCTATAGCAAATTAACTTGTTTCTTGGTCTTAAATTTGTTTGGACCAAGAGTTGTCTAAACACAAAAAGGAAAGGAAGGCAATCACTTTGAAAGCCTTCCATTCTGTTGTGAAGCTTGAAAGGAAAGTGAAAAATAATGGCCTAGAGTAGGTGAAGAGGTCAGCTATCCAGGTATAGGAATAAGCTGAAGATAAGAAGATTCACTTTGGCTTTTTTCTGCAAGTCAATGGTAAAATTGCTACAAGTATTTCACTTGCCAGGAACAGCCTTAATTGCCCTAAAGTAAAACCTTCATCTCTAAACACCTGATGAAATCATGTGTCAGAAGGTGAACTGAATCTACACGTAAGGACACCTTCCATCTCCATCACCATGCTTTTGGGTCACCCTGTCTAGTCCTATGCGTAAAGTTCACTCATTCCTTTTCTGGTAATGTCATCGCTCTAAGCAGTACACAGGACTTCAGAAGTCTTGAGCTTCCCTCTCCCCCAGTGTGCTGTAGAATGCCTTCAGGTTTCCTTTCATGATTCCTCACAGAGAATGCCTAGCATCCCCTTTTTTGTACTCAGAATCTCTTTAAAATCTATTTCTTCATAAAAGGTGACGCTTTTACAAAGGAAAAGGTGTCAGACTTAGTTGAGAACCAAGCTAGCTGACTTTAAACATGTCTCTCACTTCCAGCCACAGCTTTAATTTTGACTCATTTTTAGAATCAAATTTAACTGAAACTTCTTCTGAAGTTCCAAAATGTGCAGAAAATTGCCTCTTCTGTCTACAAATCTTTTGTTGTTATCAATGCTGAACAAAGTAGATGTAGTGCAGTATCATGAAAGACTTTTTAAAGATGCTCTTACCTCAGAAGTAGAAGTGTCAGACATCACAAATGTGAAATTGTCAAGAAGCTTTTAGTCAAATAATACAAACTGAGGCAACTGAGTAATTTCAAATACACACCTATGCTTATCAGTGTTCATTCTTCTGGATGCTTTTTTTTCAGATGGGACACTCACCTGGTTTCTAATTTCCTTTAAAAGAGAATGTGAAACAAGCTTGATTATAACCTTTTAAAAATGTTGGGATTTTAAACATTAAAAAAAAATAAATGAATAAGCATTACCTTCTGCCCTGGTTGGGATTAGAAATTTGTTGGCTTTTTGTGTTTTCCTGGAAAATAAGTTGATCTTAATGGGTTCATACTGATGATTCTTACACTTTCAGGTTGATGACTCCATCTTCTTCAAATATTTCCCATTTGCTATTGGAATTAAGTATTATGCAAACAAATCTCCTTGCCAGTTGCGCAGTTTTCATTTTTCCCACTTCTGAAAGTTTCTTCTTGTCTTCAAATACCGTAGGACATTCCAACTTCCCATTCAGATGGAAAGGTCTGAAAAAGATGAAAAGAAAAAATACAGTTTTATCTCTAGTAGTACTGTAGTTTGAACTCACAAATATTTTTCTAGCCACAGTAATGAAATACAAACACCAATGGTGCAATAAAAATACGAATGTGACTGACGCCATTAAAAGAATTAGGATAAATGTAGCAATTTACTAATTGCATTAGGATGAACTATTTGATAATTAATCAGCAACAGCTAAAATAAGGTATTTCTTTTATGGTTGTGGAAGACATGCTTATTGTTATAATTGTTATTTTAATCTGTAGTTTCATTCCTTACTCATTGTTTTGTTGATTCAATAAAAGAAGAAGCAATTAAAACAACTGTAGCCTCTCCCTAAAAAAAGACTGCTTATGCACTAGTGGTGTTTACAGAGGATGTTCTCAGTATACTGGTTCCCTATTTTTCTCTTTTTAAAACATTTTTTTTTTTCTTTTAACCTTCTAGGGGTTTTGGAAGTCGAGTCACAAGTAAGTCATGACGTAGTTAAAGTGATCTTGTTCTTTTTTCCCCCTCCCTAATTGATTTTAAATATTGTTCTAGGACAAAAATACCTAAAGGATTTGGTTTGGTAATTATTTCAGGAGAAGCTTATTCTCTGAAAGAAGGAATAGACACTTTCTTTTCTTGATAACAATTTAATATACAGACTGAAGTATATCACTACCCTGCCTGTTCTCTGGTTGAAAATTAATTTGCCATCTTTGCTAATTATTGTTCAAGTTTGGTTTTATTTAAAGGAAAGATTAATTTCATAAAACAAAAATGCTTGTAAATGTAAACCTTAGATTTTGTTTGAATGAATGTGATTAAATCCCTCAGATAGAAACCTGTGGAAGATGGATGATCACTGGCCAAATGTTTTGAAATCTTTCTTCTGTGTCAGAGAGAAAAAATGGCCAAGCCTGCTGTTGGCATTTCTTGTCAGGGCTTTTGCCTCAGGGCAACTGAAAAAGATTTTCATTTTGGCAAAATGAGCTTTGGCCAAATTATCAAATATATTTTTCAAAGGAGAAATTAAATGATTGCTTGAAAAGAACAACAAACCCAAATCTGGTTCATGTGAAGTACCAAAGTAAAACATTTTAGCCTGGGTGGTTGAGCTGTATGTGCTGCAGGACTTGGGAATGATGTGACCTCCCCTCCATTCCTACACCAGCATCTGGGTTTTCAAGAGTTTGTGGGTGGGTTTCATGCATTTTAGTCCATGAAGCTCCACTGCTGTTGGCACTACCATAGTGTAACAGGCACTGGTGAAGAATGGCTGGAGATGGTGTTTCACAAGTTGGTTTTCTAGGTTTTTCTTTTGATAGGGTCAGGAATAAAAATATTATCTGGCTTGTAGAAGGTGGCAATGACTGGAGGCTGTTCACAGGGTTATTCCAGTTCCTCTGAACTGCACAAGCAATGCAAAGCAATCAGTGGTGGAGCTAAAAGGGGAGTATCACTGGATGATTTAAAATACATAAATGACATTCAAGACTCTGAAGAAGCTGAAAATTAATCAAAGTAAGAAAAAGAAACTTGTATATTTTTATTCTTCTGCTATCTTCTACACTCATTATATTCCCCAGAAATGGAAAAACTTGAAAAACTAATTAAATAACTCTCTCAGCTGCTTTCTGATCAGGTAATATAAATTGCCATGAGAACTAGAGAAGCACAGCTGACAAAAAATGAGCTAATAGTTCATTTAAGACTCCTCTCACCTACACAGAGATTTAATCCTGAAGTGTGGGTGAAAATATATACAGAAAGAATGAAGAACAGTGAGTGTCAGCACCCTCTGCAATATTTTTCTTTGTATTTGCCGCAGTTGTGCTCTTCCCTTCACAATTTTGGAGTCAGCCTCTATGAAAAACATGTCACTTTGTTGTTGTTGTTTCAAGACTACGAGGCTTTTATGCTGATGTAGTTACTGTGAAACATTACGATACGCTTAAAAGGGCAACTTCTCACTCATGTGTACATTTGTGTATTTACCAAAAATGTGTGCCTCACAGAGTAGCAAATACATTTTAAATTGCTTTTTGAAGCATTTTGGCTTACTTTCAATTCCTTTTTGCACTTTTTCAGTGGAATTATTTATTAACCTCTGACAGTTGCACCTGTGGGACTACGGACCTGTCACTGAGAACACGAGTTGAAGAAAATGAACAAAGCTGTTCCATTGAGATAAAGCTTCACAAATCAATTAGGTCTTTGAAGTCAGCAGTGACAGAGAGGGGAAGCCCCACTTGAGTGTGCTTGCTTGGCAACCATAAAACCTGTTACCTATAAGTGGTGTGAATGTAGTTGCTGATCTGCACAATGGTACAGCCTGAAGAATTAAATAGCAAGGGATTGGGGAAGAGAGGTGGTTGAAAGCTGTGGCTTTTCTCCTGGAGAACATTCATGTCACAAATTGTTATTAACTGCTCCCTGCTAGTGTGTTTTTTATTTAGATTTAATATTAAGCAAAACATCTGTGCACAAGCCCCGAGAGCCACTTTGGCAGTAATTAGATTCGCAATTGCTGCCCAGCAGTGCGAATACAAATGTACCAATAAATAAACTCTGCCAGCCAGCACCAGGAAAAACTCTGATTTAGCCCAGCAGATGAAAATAGAAGAATTCTACCGAAGCCTTTCATTTCCAAAGCTGCCCAGGAACAGGCATTCAGCCTTTTCTGCGAACCCTGGCCAGAGGCTGGTGTTGTTTTTGGAAAGTAACCTGCATTGGACTATTTCAGGTGAAGGGAGCATGCCCCATGTTTCTGGGGCTCTCCTGAAGAGCATCCTTCAGATGAACCTCGGTCTTCTCACCATCAAGATCTCTACTGAGCGTCATTACAGCTGAGGCAGTAGGTAATTGCGAGAGAAATGGCCTGGTGGGCTGTGTATCCCTTGAAACCACTCCAGGTGCCATGCAGAGACAAAAAATTGTTGTGTATTATGTTGTGTGCTGCTGGTGAGTTCCCCTGCTTTGTGGTATGTGTAGTTGTTGTCTTTGCTGAAGCCTACATGTTCTTATCAGCATCAGATGTTCTTATGGTCACCATCTATTAATATATGAAAAGGGATACTGCTTTGTAGGCCTGTAAACTAACTGTATTTTATAAACAGCATGTTCTTTTAAAAAGAGTAAGAGGTGAGTTTCGTTACATGTGCTCTAAAGACACAGAAGTTTCTGAAGTCATCGGAGTGTGAATATTTAAAATTTTCATGCTATAAAAAAAAAGGTTTCAAGCAGCAAAAAACCATCATTTGTATTCTTAAAAATAACAATATGAGGAAATTCATTCTAACAAAAGGAGAAATAAGTACTTTCAAGTTAAATATAATGTAAATTTGGACAGTTATTTTTCTGTTAGTTTCCCTGAGAATTCAGTGGAATCCCTAGTTTCTATGCAAGCAGGCTATATGAGTTATACATGGGTTGTTTACATGAAGTGGAGTATGGGTGGGTGGATTGTTTTAAAGTATGGAAAGCTTAAAAATATATAAACCATTTTTTACAGTGTAAGACATCTCAAGAGTTGTTTGGTTTTTGTTTGTTTGTTGTTTTTTTTTAAGGTAAAGATCTTGTACTCTGGAAGTAAATGAGGGAGCAGAGGGTGTGTGGTAACTGCATGTGCTCATCGCTGAAGGCACATATGAGGTAACCAAATTACCTCAGCCCTCAGCAGAGGAAATGAAGATAATCTGGGTGACCTCGTAGCTGCTGAAGGCTGGGAGTGAGCACACACAACACTTGTGCTCATTTACAAACAAGAGCAAGGGAGGAAATTCAGAGCAGGTTGCCAGGGGATCGGATAAGCAATCTGCTGTACAGTGCACGCCTGGGTGACTGCAGGAAAAGGCAGTGGCTCTGAGTGTGACAGGGGGTGAAATCCATAAGCTGATGTGCACAATAACAGTTTCTCTTAAACCAGGCAACTGTGGTTTGCTGAGAGAAAACGTTCACAATCACATTTGTGTGTTGTGCTATGGATCAGTTGGGGTATGAGACAAATCCTGCCTTATGCTGGGCTAAAGCCATTAACAGAGTGTTTCCAACCCAGTTTGGGAAAATAGAAAACTAGGCAATGAGGGATTGGTGCATGTTTGTGATGCCCGTGAGAAAATATCTGTAGGACAGTCATAAAGCAGTGCTGGCTCTATTTATAAACATTTAACCCTATGTCAGTATGATTTCAACTGGAGTTGGCATGTAACATGCACTTTTTAAAGCAAAGCATCACCTGAAGGGATTGAGTGCACCCTCAATAAGTTTGCAGATGACACTAAGCTGGGTGGAAGTGTTGATCTGTTTGAGGGTAGGAAGGCTCTGCAGAGGGACCTGGACTTGTTGGATCAATGGGCTGCAACCAACTGTATGAGGTTCAACAAGGCCAAGTGCCAGGTCCTGCACTTGGGTCACAACAACCCCATGCAACACTCCAGGCTTGGGGAGGAGTGGCTGGAGAGCTGCCCAGTGAAAAAGGACCTGGGGGTGTTGGTCAGCAGCCGGCTAAACGTGAGCCAGCAGAGTGCCCAGGTGGCCAACAGCATCCTGGCCTGTATGAGAACAGCTGGAACTGGCAGCCCAGGGAGGTGGTTGAGTCACCATCCCTGGAGGTGTTTAAAAGATGGGTAGATGGGGTGCTCAGAGATCTGGTTTAGTAGTGGACAGGTACGATTGGACTCGATAGTCTCAAAGGTCTTTTCCAGCCAAAGGATTCCATGATTCTATGCGGTAAATAAATACAGAGTTTTGTGACAGCTATTTTTACGTGCATGTATTTAAAGCTGCCCTCTTGTTTTGGGGTTTTGAAAAGGAGCACTGGTTTCAGTGCAGTGGCTCTGCTGTGTTTTACTTGCAAATCCCAAGATTCCGAGGAAATTTGAAACAGAAAATTGCTAAAAGGCGCAGGTGCAAACTAAGACTGGAATTCATTATTTGAATCAAGTGCTTATGTTCAATGACTTAAAATTGTGATTACATCTGGTAATTGGAGTTGCTTTCACTGCCTGCCTGCTCTTCACTTTGGTTGCTGTGGCTCTGTATTAAGACACATTATTGTGATGGCTCTCCTGTCATGGCTAGGAATGTGTGAGTGGTACGAAGTCTGTTTTACTGCCTTCCTCTAGCACAGGGGGGCTGATCTTAGCTGAATGTGGGGCACGAGACTTCTGTGGGCCAGTCCTTTGAGTTGGATCCTTTTTCTGGTCCTTGACATTTTTGTTTTCACGTATCTGCTCATCTTTGAGCATCTTTGAGTTGGAGAAGAAAATTAATTTCATTTCAGATGAAAAGGAGCCCTGCAGGGATCTCAGAGGTTTCCACCTTTCTCTGAAGCCTGGGGAGCAGCTCTCCTGATGGGGCTGTCAGGGTTTATGTCACTCAAACACTTCCCTGCTACTACCACCATCTCGGGAATAAAGGTCTTGTTCTCTGTCTGTGAAACAGGTGCCTCCTGATAGCTGTTGCTCGTTAGACTGACTGAATTCTCCAGGCATTGTAAAGGGAGCAGTTAGAACAGCTGTGTTTTAGTTTCAGTGTAAGACTTGTTATGAGAGGAATGTTGATAAAGTACCAATGTTGTGAGTTGCTGCTGGAGCTCAAGGCCACCGTGTTTGGCTGGTTCACAGCTGCATTAGGACTGGGAGGGAGAAGTGTAGTGAACAGCAAACCCCAAACTGGCATTTGGATGTGCCAGTGAGATATTCCAGATCATACCACATCATGTCAGTACATTAACCAGGCTTGACCAGAAGACGGGGGTGTTCTCTCAGGGATTGCTCGGGCTTGCTCTTCCAGGGTTTCAGTTTCGGGACTGTCTCTGCTCGGGGATCGCTGGCTGGCACAGACTGGGCATCAGTCAGTGGGTGGTGAGCAACTGCACTGTGTACCACTCATTTGTATATTCTGTTATCACTGTTGTTATTATCATTTTATTTTAATTAATAAATAGCTTTTATCTCAACCCGTGAGTTTCCTTGCCCTTTTCTTTCCAGTTCTCTCCCCTACTCCCTGAAGTGGGGGGGAGAGTGAGAACCCAGGATGTGTTTGGCTGCAAACAAAAAGGGTGAAACCACTGCAACTTCATATGTATTTAAAAGCTTTATTAAGCTCACATCCTACTTAATGAAATTTGAAATTTTGCATCTATTTCAAATTCATATTGTTTTCAGCCAGTGGGCATGCTCTGGACAGCTCAAAGCAACTCTCCTCTTTCAGAGGCTGGAAGTAATGCAGCATTGCTGTCACTGAAGTGTCTTCAGAGCTGTTAAAGTTCCTGAAAATTCTGAGGATGAAAATGTCATTGAAAACTAAAATATCATTCAAGACCTTGAAACTAATTGCAAAGCAATCTCTGATAGGAACCTGTCTTTGAGGGAATCTTGGACTTCCTCCAGTATTTTTTTTCCATAATTGCTGTTAAGAGACAAAGCAGGGATGTTTTTATAACCTGTGGTGTGTGTGTAAGCAGTGCCAACTGTGTTTTTTGGAAACCTGTAGTTGGAGGTAAGAGTAAGGGTGAATCCCTGCCTTACTAATTAGACAAGATGGACAAAAGCAGAAAGAAGAGATATACACACAGGACTGAAGTGATTAGTGGGGAAGGGATGAATCTCAGTATTTTTGCATGTTTTATAAATGTTCAGATCCATGAGCCTTTTTTTTTTTTTTTGCATTCATATTATCCTGGGATAACAAAAATTTACAAAGTACTTCTTAATGTGCATATAAATAAAGTAGGCTGAGATCCAATGGGGCCTAAAGTGTAAACATGCTTTTGGTTGGTTTTTTTTTTTACTTGTCTGGAAAAACCAAACAAAACCAAACAAAACCAAGCATTATATTGAATTTAAAGCATTAAATAATACTCATGACTGAACTTTATATGAACTTTTTATGTTGTTTGTGATGTCCCTGGAAGCTGAAGCCAACAGACGGGGTGTAAATGAAATGAGTCACTGCTCTGTATTTCCTTTGGCGAGGATTGTAAATCAGGTGTTAGTGTAACTTCAGTTTTTATGTTGCCTCTGTAGGTAACGGCAGCGGAGCAGTTAGAACCAATTCAATACACAACTTGCCAAGTGTCACATCTAGTCCAAGCCTGACAAGCTACAACATGTCTTGTCCTTGGTTTTATTGATGTGTATGTTCTTAAATACAGATGGAATTTTGACTGCAACCATCTGAGGCCAAAGCAATTTGGGATTTCTGATGGTTTGTAAGGATGAATTTGTAGTCAAGCCGGATAAACAGAAGAAATCTTGATGTTTACCTTGATTTGACAAGTCATGTTACATAAGCTTATTAGAACCATCACACTTGCTATATTCTGATAAAATTTGCGTATGACGATTGTTTCCCATTCAGCTTCTGCTGACTGTGTCAAATATTAAAACCAAGTGTTTGGGATAGAGCTTTCCGTACAGTAACACAGTACAGTAAAACTTCAACAGAATCTAATTTAAGCAAGAAACAGATTTTCTTCTCACACTTATCCTGAGAAGTGCCTGATCCCAATCAACTGGAGTCAAGGTGGAATGACCCTCTGCTTGGTCAATGTGAGTGTCTACTAGTGTCATGAGTAAATCAGAATTGTCTGATTATAGCACTTTTAACAGTAATTTTCTCTGGCTTTTGTATGGTGCATATCAACAGAACAAGTTTTCCCTCTTTGTTATTCCACAGAACAAGGATTTGTGGTCCTAATAGCACAAAGGAAAGTGGCAGGAAGTGACTCAGGAAAAGTTGCAGCAATGGAAAGGCATTGAAGCGAATGGTCAGCATCACCTCTCCAGGTGAAAGAGGCCACACACAGCAGTTTTGCTGAAAGTTCTTTAAACACGTAAAGAAGAAAATCGGTGGTAGCCTTTGAGTTTGTTAAACGGTAGAAGTTAGATGACCTTGTGCTCAAGGCTGGGCTTTGAGAGCTCAGAAGTCAGCTTTCACTCTGGAGTTAATTTCCATTGGTTTAGATTCCAAAGTGGGACACTTGTGCCAGATATTTCTGTGGAGGCTTTAGCTGCCAGTATAAAATATTGCCAAAACCTTCCATATGGCTCACGCTTATAAACCCCTTGTTCAATCACAGTCACTCCCAGCAGGTGTTTAAAGCTTCAGTTCCTGAGAATGCAGCTGGAATATCAAGCATGTGAGGATCTGCAGGCCTGTGCAGAAGTGTTTCTCTTGACGTGTTTCTGTAGGCAGCTTTATCTCCCTAATTCAGAACAGATTTATTCTCAGTGGAGGCCACTTAGTTATCCTTATTCATTCTGAACTTATTAGATAACTCATCTGCTACTCTCAGTAGGATGTAGGATGGTATCTTCAAAAGTGGACCTCAGGTCAGCCAGCTCCTAGCTCTTAGGTGCCCCGCAATGCTGAGGGATTCACAGCCTGAAGTTAACACACCAGCTTATTTGCAATATGCGAGGCAAGTTAGGCACCTCTAAGTAGCATCTAGAAAGCCAATATTGCACTTAAAAAATGCCAAAGAGAAGGTGAGGTCTGGGTACTGAAGGCTCTCTGAGCTGGAAAAGAAGTCTTCTCCAGGTGGTGTTAATGCCTGGACTCTGGTACTGCTGTGGAGTCTCTAAGCCAAGAAGTCCTCTGTTGCACCAAACAGGGCAAACCCATCGCTGCATTTCTGTCTGAGAACTGAAAGGGTAGAATGTTTTCACAGCTTATTGTGGTTCAGTTTTTCTTGTTTCTTCCTGGAAGAAAATAACACCCGCCATTTCAGGCTGGGGAGCTGCTGAAAGCTGTGATAATCTCCTAGTGTGCCTATCGGAGGGGCATCGCTTCTTTTTACAGGATGATTTGAATTGTGGGTGATAGCACGATCATCAAAACTGTTGCTGACAGAGGGTTGTTTTGAGATAGACTTTTGTAGTAATACTCAGTAATGAGAAATTTTGCAAAAAAGTAGGAGTATTTCCAGCAATTTAAAATATTTCCTAACACTCTATTGAAGACTTCAAATAAGCAGAGATGGTTATATGTTTAAAGCAGTGTAGCCATATTAAATTGTCTTTTTTCTTTTAAGAAAAAGAGGTGATAGATTGTCATGGGAAGATATTTTTGTAACAGATCAGAAATGAATGTGCCTTCTTGTGACTAAAATTTTGAGAAATATCTGATGAAATTACCCTTAAAAGAGTCTTATCTACCAGCAGCTGCAGTCCTTCAACTCAGCAGTAAGGAGGATGGCATTTAGTTCAAAATGAATGGAGCTCAGTGTTAAAATAAAAGCATTTTTCAGGGAAAAGGAGTCTTTCCTGAAAGCAGTGAGCTCACTGAAGTAGGTTAGCATCACTGCAGGAGGTGGCATTTGCCCAGTTTGTCACAATTCTGTGGCAGCAAACAGCATTTACCCTGCTGTCCTTTACCCCACATTCACTGCGTTAGAGTGTTAAACACAAGCAGTGCCCTCTTCATGTACAGGATTGTCCTGGTTTTCAGCTGGGACAGAGCTGGGTTTCTTTTCAGTAGCTAGAGCAGTGCTGGGGTTTGCTTTCAGTTGGGATTTGTTATGAGAGAGACGCTGATAACACACCCATGTTTGCATTTGTGTCGCTGAGAGTGAAGGACTTTGTGTTCTGTCAGTCTGCAAGTGCAAGATCTGAGGGGGTGAGGAATATTGAAATTAATGAGCTCAGTTGGCACTTGGCTATGCCAGTGGGATATTCCATCTCATATCCCATCATGTCCAGTATATCAGTGAGGGGCTCTTCCTCTCTTGCTCTCTCTGGCTTTCACTCAGGCTCTCGCTCTTCTGGGATTGCCGTTTTGGTTTGGGATTGTCGCTCCTCCAGGATCGTTATCTGGGAACGGGCCGGGCTTGGTCGGCAGGAGGTGAGCAGCTGCACTGGGTATCACTCATTTGCATATTTTGTTACTGTTAGCATTATCACTATGATTTTAATATCAGTATTATTTTAAGTTTGGGGTTTTTTTTATTATTATACTGTTTTTATCTCAACCTACAAGCCTTCTTATTTTTGCCCCCAGTCCTCTCCCCTATGCCCTGGGTGTGGGGGGAAGTGAGTGAACGGCTGTGTTGCCTGCTGGCCAAGGGCGGGCCCAGTGAAACCATCACAAGGATGAGAAGCAAACGCTGTCAGAAGCGTGGACGGTCACATTTCTGTCTGGCAATGGTTCTCACTAACAGGTGCCCCAGAGGGCAGGCGTCTGAGCTCAGCAACCTTTCTGTAACACTGCAACTGCTGCGTGAGTTTAGATCATCGTGATCTCACGGACAGCTTTTAAGACAGCTTTATAACCTGTCACTGTACATAGTTAAAGAAGGAAATTAATCAGAAAGGGAATTACTTGTAGCTTGTAGCCATTCTAGAGCAACAGTTCTTCCGAAAAGTGAACTCTGTAAAAGCCCAGTGACATTTCAGGTCTAGGAGAAACTGCTTGCCAATACAAGCATTAGTGTTTTGTTAGAGAGGGTTGGTGTTTCTCTGAGGAATAAATCTGAAGGACAAATAAGTCCGGCTAGATAGGCCTGGTGAGGTGCAGGTATACTCAGAGATGCCTTTTTCTGTCACATATTTCTGCTGAAGTAAAGGAACTGCTCTTGAAATGAAATAAATGCAAGGAAAAGAAAACTGGAAACCTCACAAGAAACTACACAGTTTGTAGTTGGGGATTTTTTTTTTTTTTTTGCAATCTATGAAGTTTTAAACTTCTTTATGGCTATTTATTTGGTTATAGGTAAGTAGATGGTACAGTGCAGCTTAATGGAGACACTGGTATAATTTTTCCCTTCTCTTTTTTTGATACGTATTTTTACCAGTTTGTTTTCATCTGTATTCCACCCCCCCCAGCCCTGTTTATATGAAATTAATTTCTTTTTAGATTCAGGACAGACTATTATTTATTTATTATTTTGATAAGGGTGAAAGCTTTCTGAATCTTTGGGGTCTGTCTTCCCAGATATTTCAAGTTTGTATATTCTTTCCATGGCTAACATTTGTGTGGCTGCACTATAACTACCTATGTAGGCTGTGGCTGAGGTGTGCCTCTCTGGGGAGATGGGGACCTTGTCTGTTCCTCTCCAACTTGGTGTTGGGATCCAGCAATCCTTGCCAATAAACCAGTCTGATACCTTGAAGACTTCTTAAAATGTGAGACAAGTATCTTTGACCGACTGCTGTGTCGTCTGTGATGCAATGTGCGTATGGCTCTGCCTGTTGTGCCTTAGCTAGTGATGGATTCAACCATCAGACAGAAATTCCCAGCAAAACTCCTCTGTTTCCAGAACAGAAGAATGTAATTAAGAATTAAGAAATAGTTCGAGACTTTCTCTTCCCTCTTCCAGTCACAGGCATATCCCAGAGCAACCTGCCTTTGTGTTTCCAAGTGCTTTTAGTCTGCTTAAGTCAGGAGGAGAAACAGCCCAAAGTATGCTGTGTCAAAGCGAAGGTAACTGCAACGCAACCCTTCCATCTAGCACACACCAATTGTTTCTGAAAAATGCAATAATATTGCCAGAACACTAATGAACCTTATTGGCGTGCTAATATATTAGGTAGATCCAACAATTTCCAGAGATTAAATCTTTCAAAGTTTTCTTCTAACTCACATATAGTTTCATTGGAAGAGTATTAAACTATCTTGACAGCTACTACTTTCTCATATGTCATGAACTTACCTGTTTTGGTATAAATACTTCATTGGGGGAAAATAGATTATAAATTTATTGTGGATATCAGCTTAAATTGAGAGGGACCGTGAATTTGTATGTTAGATGAGGTATAAATAATTTATGTCATTATTGTATTCTTAAGTCAGTTATGGATAAAAAATTGTCTTTTTGAAAAATAAGTAAAGATGCAGCCTGCAAAAAGGAGGCATTTCTGTGTACAACAGATAGCAGGCTAATTTAACGTGAAGAAATAAAATATGTGGTGTGTCAGATGCATAATAAATTATTCATACTGGGAAAGAAAAAAAAAGAATAGGTGTTGTTAAATCCTTGTAAGTCAGGGAACACTTGTCTTAAGTCTTCATATTACCTCTGTTTTCTTTTCAGAGTATAATGGCATATTTTTTTTCCTCTTTGGTGAAAAGAGAACAAAAAAACAGCAGTTGATTTCAAGGATCTCAAAGCTCTTTCTGGAGCAGCCTGCCCTGAGACACTTCCGTGCTTCATTGCAGGAGCTGCTCTTTTACAACAGATGGTTTGTCTTTGAGCAGCACAGCACGGTGATACAGTTTCAGTCCCAGGGCCTTGGTCCTCGACATCATCTAAATGGTTCTGTGGACCTTTTTTTAAGCTTCACTAGACTTCTCCCCTGAGAAAAACTCTCAGAGCACTATTTCCCTGACACATACTTCCTAAAACTGGCAAATTCCCATTTAAAATGTATTCTGGACTTTTTTTTTAAGTACTGCCATGTGATGACCTGAGACCTGCTTTTAATCACATTCTTCTTTTGTAAAAGATGTTTCTGTATTACTCTTTAGCTTTCTTCCTCCTACTGTTTTAACTGTTAGAGCCATGAACAAATATATCTTTTTGAAAATTTCAAATTTCCTTTGCTCTCTATTTAACTATTTTTTGCCTAATAGTTCAAAACTTACTTGATTCTGTAAAGTAGGATAAAATTGGAAACTTTAACTACAATTATGCAAACATAATTCTGTAAGGGTTCCTGCTCCTGCCATGACAGACTGTGCTGGCAAGTGAAAATGTGAGGAGTTAATACTTCCAGGATGCATGATAATGGTAATTCATGGTGCTGTCCTCCTCCCCTTCTCTGTTCTCAGTCTTCATCTCGGTGATAATTCCTCTCCCTTTCTCAAAAGCACTGAAGATACGTTACCTGCCAGGCTTTTCTCTCTCTGTCTGGCAAAGCAAGTTTATATTAATTTGTATATGCAGACTTTTGCAGCAGAGGTTTGCTACACTCAAATTCCAGTATGGGAGGACACTGCTCCCGGAGGTGAATGCAGCAGTTATTAGGCAGCCCAAAAGCAGGGCCTGCCCCTTGCTGGGCTCTGAGGTTAATGAGTCAGATGTGGCCAGTCATTTCCTCTTCTATCTTCTGCCAAACCCTGAGCGGACTCAATCACTGCCTGCATGCCACACCGTCATGAGAAACATTTCAGATAAATCAGCACATCAATCCTACAATTTACACCAGCAGGCTTGGCATGGATCATCCCCGTGAGCCTTGCAAGCTGGTGGCCAGCGGGGTGGAGAACATGAGGGCCCCCAGCTGCTTGGGAAGCTGGGAAGGGATCCTGTCACAGGAAAAGCTGAATGTCACCTTGTGTAAATTGGCACAACTCTGGCTGCTTTGGCCATTGGTCTGGGACAGATATTGGCCAATTCTGGCAAAATGTGTTCAAGGTGACCCATTTTTGAGGAGCTTCTCTGGCAATGTAAACTGCTGTTGTATTTAGTGTTGCAATTGTTTTTAGTAATTCATCACATTTTCTGTCTATGAAAGGCTGCATACATGCTGTCAGTGGGTCAGGGATTTATTTGGAAGTTGTAGGTTCCCTGCTAATCACCCTGAATGAAGTGGAGATATCATTCCTACATAAGGATACGTAAGAATCTATGCACTCATCCTGTTATTATATTTTTTAAGTTGTAAATATCCAGGTGACCTAAGTAAGGCAGTAACTAATACTAGGTATTTAGTTGATGATTTTAACTGTTTGGGTTTTTTTTAATCTCTTACCCAGAAACTGTATGCTGTTTTCAGAGAAGACTTGCATTTACTTTAAGAAGTACACCATTGCTTAAAGGTAATCCAAAACGTTCCACATTTTTCCTGACACAATATTCCAGTTAGCCGCAGGCCTGCTGAAACAGGGTACTGGGCTGTGAACTCTTCTAATCAGCAAAGACTAAGGCTTTATAAAGCTAATTAACAGTCTTACCAGCAACAGCAACTTTTAATATGCCATGATATTACTGCATTACGTCACACAGACTCAACTTCTGTTTTCAAGAATCTGATGTATTTTGACCATCCGATCCTTGTACCATGGTCAACACTTTTTAGTTTTACGGCTTTTCTTTTGATATCTAATATGTTTGCTCAATGCAACATGGGTGTTTTCATTCTTACTTGAAAGGATGAATGAAAATGCAGCTGGGAGCAAAATATTTTCAGGGGTATCCTTTAAATTACCTCTTTGTAAAAATGTGTCAAAGCAGGATAGAGGTGCTGAAATTAAAGGCTATTCTATGTGCCTATAGTCAGATTTATCTGTTTTGAATTCAATATGAATAGGAAGGACAAAGAAATATTGTTGGTTGCAACTTGCTTCCAAGTTGAACAAGTTAAAATATGCTCTGAATGCATAATACTTGTAGTATTTCTAAGGATGGGCATTGTATATGTGTACCCATAACCAGTTGTAAGGAGAACAGGTTTAGATAATAGATACCTGAAAAAATGTGAGGGCACTGTGGAAAAGAAATCTTCCAGTGAAGGACACAAGAAGCAGTTCTAGCAGCCAGTTGCTATTTGGACCACACAAGCAAGTGCTGCACATATGTGAAACAGAAAAAGAAACCTATTTTCTGGGGAAATAATTTCAACTAAAAGCAAACCCAGGAATGCCTGCAAAAATCATTATTATTGATTTATTTTTGTTAGCTGTTTTTAAAAGTTTGAAAAGTTAGAGAAGGAAGGGATATTGCATCTAGGATTTGACTACTGCTGGGACTTTCAGGATCAGTGAAGTCCCCTCAGCCTATGTGACGCCTGTAAGGCATGACAAACACTTGCTGTTTTCATTAAGTTGCTGCTGGTGGTAAAGCAGGATTATCTCTCGAGACAAATATTATGTAGATGTCTGCTCTCTAATTTATTCTGTGCTGCCTTTTCTTAGTAAAAATAATTTGAAGATTGGAAGGAAAGTTATTATGGGAATAAAAAGACTTCACACTTAAAACCCAAGTTTTCTCAGTTTCCTGACAGAAATGGCATCTGCACATATCCAAATGTTGAGGTTGGAAGCTCAATGAGTTTGCTTTGCATCTGTTGACAAATGCACAGAAACTCTTGCCCTTTTTTGTCATCTCCCAGTGCTGACTGAAAGATTGCTGATTGTAATTGCAAAACTCCTTGAATTCTTGTTGAATTTATGTATTGCCACAGGCAATCAAATAGCCTGATCCTTCCCACACCCTCTGCTCTGTAAAAACTCCCATTGCTTGGACCTGGCAGCGATCATCCACGCCTTTGTTGCCTCCGGTTGTATTACTGGGTCTCTGTAGGAAAATGGTGCCTGTTATCCACTGGTACCAAACAAAATTGCCTGACTCTTTCAACACTTGGTCTTCAATGATATATTGCTGCTATATTCACAGTCCTGCATTATGTTCTGGCCAGCTTCCAATGCCAGTTTAAGATCTTGGTCCTAACCTTTAACAAAATTATTAGCTTGAGGCGAAGCTAACTCAAATAAAAACAAATTTAAGCTATGAATTTTCTCAGTGTCTGTGTGCCTTGAAAACTGCAGGCTACAAACCCCGTAAGTGAAGGACATGAGGGAATAATTTCACAAGGTAATGGTATTGGCCAAGAAGGCAGATTCCTGTCTGATAATTTAAATCTCTGCTTTGTCTCACTGTCCACCAGGTGGACAAGTGCAATTGCTTCCTGAATTACATCCTCGAAGTTGAAAACAAAGTTGTCTTGAATTGCCTGACAACAAATGTTGACAAATCTTTGACACATAAAATGGAAATGCTGTGAGGTTGTTCACCATAAGTACAGATTGTGTACCATGGGCAATGATGCGATATCACAATAATTATTTCTGGAATAACAAACAAGGTGACTGAAATAACTGTGCTAATTTAGGAAAAAAGCTGCTCCCACAGCTATTTGAATCAAATCGCATTGTTCAAGCTACAGTTTTTGGCACGTAGAAATCAGTGAAAAGTCCCAGTTACAGAATCTAGGCTGACCAAGTAAAATTATAGTTTGGCAAATAGTTATGTGGGTTTGCTAAAAGCAAACTAGAGAATTACTTTCCAAAGGCAGGCCTGGTATATGAGGTTAACATGAGAAGAACTAAAGCTGATTTGGTCCTCCTACCATTTATTTTCAAGGGCTTTTGAGAGCCACAAGCAAATGTCATTTGAGTCAAAGTTACTAAGTGTGCATTTATTCAGTATTATGAAAATTGTATGGCCATGAAACTCACTTTTATCAGTAAATGATGGCATTTGGGTCTGCCAAATGGTTTTATGATAGACATCAAAGTTTGAAGATATTACTGTAGTCCTAATGTAAGTAGATTAATATGGTCCAACACATAAATGGTGGCAAGGAATTTCCTTTAACCTAGCTGTACATCACAGACCTTTTTTCAAAGGTGAATTACCTTGTTTCACAACAGAAAGGAGAAACCAATGGCTTTTGTTGCAACTTTGAATTCAGTCTCAGCCAAAAGAAGCATTCATTGACAATATTTTAATATAAAGTGTTACAGGTTTTTTTTTTGGAAGCTTATAGTAAATTCAACATGTGGAAAAGGCACATGTGGAATGGATCTAGCTGGAAAAAATAAAAAATCTTAAGGGATGTGGTATAATGTAATTCCCCCATGCCAGCTACCTAGAGCAGGTTTTTGATACTAGTGCCTTCAGTCTGTGACAATGCCAAGGAGTTTATTTTTTCAGATGTGTTTGCCTTGTCTATCATCACCATATTATAGTTTGAATTCCTTCATAGTGTTTCTTAGGAGAACATTCAAGTTTCAGGTATCTTTCTCTGGTGGCACTGCCAGTACTAACTGCCCACGTGTTACACCAGCACTCACACAGAGCAGCACATGTGACAAGGAAGGCTCAGCTTGCGCTCTGTGAACTGCTTACAAGAGGTCTGGAAAATGGTGACAGAAAGAGAATTGCTCGTCAGCTACTTATGTATGTCAGACTCCCAAAGGGCTGCGGTTCTTCTGGAAGATCTTTAGGGCTTTCTCATTCCCAGAGGGTTGAAAGCTGCACTGTGGTCAGAAGAAAGCAAAACTTTTATGATTTAAGTGACAGGAAGAAAAGGACAAAAAGGGATGCCCAGCCAACATAGCACTTGCCGTCTGACATGCTGTTTATTTATGTCTTATACCCCTGCTAAATGAGGCACAGCTTTAAATAAGAACAGAACAGAAATGACAAATGACAGATAGGAGGTTCTTTCCAGAGTTATCTTTCCTGCAAATAGCCAACAAAACAATGGCTGAGAGAGAAGCTGACAGCTCTTTCCGAACATCCTAAGAACACTTGAGAAGCCAAGCAGAGAGTTTGAGCTAGGAAAGTAATGTGGACTAGGAGCAGACCAAACCGGGACCGCTTTCTCTTGCAAGGTTTCTTAGGGATGGGGTTGCCCTGGGTGTTTCAGGCTTTCAGCTTGTGTCTATAACAGTGTTTCCAGTGAACCATATTAAAATAGAAAGGAGTTCCAATCAGGGGTTCTGTGAGATATTGAGAGATGGCAAGAAAAAACTGTATGTTAGTTAAAACTCTTCTGCAGCACTCTTCTGTATCGCTACGCCTGGTAAGGAAAGGTAATCTCTGGAGTTAGCAGAGTTTTATACAGCTAAGAAAAGATGGATATGCCCTTCTCAAAAGAAATCTCAAAATCTGATACTTTGTTCTCTTAAGGTCTCTAATGTTACCAAATATTAAATGCTGAGTGTCTGATTGTCATGGTACGTATTTTGCCTCTGAATTAAAAAAAAACAAAACAAAACCCATAACATCTGTAAAATACATTTTTTGGTTTTGCATGGAAATGATAAGAAAAGTTCTTCAATGATACTTTGCCAAAAGCAAAAAGAGAAGAGTAAATAGTGAGGACTGACTGTGTGATTTAAAGCAACAGTCAAGTAATTGTATTTTAATAACTGAATTTACTTTACTTTTGCATTCATACTTAATTGTTTTGCAAAGAAAGGCTGACCTGCACTGAATGATAAATATTCTGGTAAGCTGATCTGCAGTGAAGTTTAGTCTTTAGGATCAATTCAGTGTGGTTCATTTTGACAGCTATCAAAAAATTCCATTACCAATTCCTCAGTTAGTGACTTTCCTCATTCAGTGTTTTTCTGTCTTTACAATGTTGGTGTGACATATACAATTCCAAAAATTATAAGTTATGTTTAAAAATGTAATTATTTCAAATGTAATTTTACGTAGGACATGTATTGAGGGAAAACTATTTAAGTTGGAGATTTTTTTTTTTTTTCAAAAGCAATGACTTCATTTCTTCCTGATAAGCAGAAACCATTGAAGGTTAAAAGATAATTTTCTTTCTTAGTTGTACACTGAACTAGTTCAGCTGGTATTAACTTGAGGATATTGAAGACAGATTAATTAGAAAATGACATTTTCATCCTGAACGCAGGCAAAGTTCAGCTGTATCATATAAAATCAGTGATAATTGAAAATGGTACTTCCATGTCCAGTAACCACTTTCTGCTCCCTTTTTCTTCTATATCATGTTCCTCCCTGTCCCTCCAGCACAAGGTTTCTGCTGTCTGTGAATGTAACATACAGATGTGTTCTCCAGCAGAGGACCTGCACTCTGCCCAGGCCTTGGCCTGTGCACCAGACAGCAAGTCAGCTGGCTGGGCAGCGACAGGAAGGGACACCTCCCAGCTGAACACACTTGTGTCTTAAGGCTTTTTTTTTCCTTTGCATTTAGTGACTCTTAAAGGAAGTGGACAATTCTTTATAATTCCTGGTTTGGGTTGATTTTTACTTTTCTGTGGATAAAAGTAATGGGAGAGGAATTTCCAAAGCTTGTCAAGTCTTGTCAGCCTGGAACCTGGAGTTAGCAATGAATGAAAACCGGAATGAGCAGGATTTGGCACCTTGCCGGAATTGTGAGTGACAAGATGTTTACTAATGACCACCTTTATTTTCTCATCTGGGTCAAGTTTGTTTGTTTTTTTTGTTGTTGTTGTTGTTTTGGGTTTTTTTGTGGAGGCATTTAATATTTCAACACAATGGACTTAACAATAACCTCGAAATCTAAACACTGTTTGTCTTCTCAGAATTGTGGTTTTAATATTTTACGCTATTGTCAGCTTGAAAATAGAAAATATAACCAGGCAAACTCTTCAGCAAAAGGGCACGCTATATGAATAATGTAACTGCAGTCGGGTGTTGAAGTACTCACAAATAAAGGCAAAAGAGCAACACACTTGATTCAGATGATAGAATAAATCTGAAAATATAGGAGCACAGGACTGGAAGGAAATGGGACTTAATGATCTTGATATTGCAGCATGTCTGTGATATTGTATCTGCTACATCATGCCATCCCTTACAGAAACTAATCCGTCTCTACTTATCCACTGCTCTGTTGGGAAGTTGTTCAGGAACCTCACTTGGAGAAGTTTTATAAGACGTGGAGGGTGTCCATAGTGCATGAGATTGAAAATCTATCAATTTATTAGGTGTATCTGAGAGTGGCTTAGGCCAGCACGTTAATGTGGGGCAGGTATCCACTGGTACTTCCTCAACTGAGGTTTCCATTGCAGTAGTAAACACACCAGGTAGTAAATTTATGCATTGTCAATTTTTTCTTTCCTTGTTGCTTTGGTCACTTTTAGAACTCACATAACTGTGTTACATGGAGGAAGATCTCTCTGCTTTTTTGAACCTGGTAACTGCTAGTTTCACTTTGTGCCCTGTTTTTAATTTTGTTTAGTGTTTGCTTAGTTTGTTTTGGGGTATTTTTTAAGAAGAAACCATGCTCACTTCACCAGCTTCTGTCACTCAGCATTCTTTTAGACTTCTATTTTCTCTCCCCTTTAATCCTGCCTTTCTGAGCTGAAGAGTTTGGGGCATGAGAAAACTTGGTACCATTAGTCATCCTTCTCTGTGCCTTTTCGTGTTTGGCTCGATTGTTTTTAAACTGAAAGCAAGTGGAGCTGCATCTTGTGTTCAACATATGGGCATAGTATAGCTGATGCAGTGGCAATATTTTGTAAAAATGTTGACTTTTCCTGATTCTTAAACTACAATTAAACCTGGCATCTGTTTTTGGCCCAGCTGAGTTTTCCAGCTTAAATAGCTTTTCTGATTCTCCACTATTTATATTCTTTAGGTGTATGCAAAGAGCAATCAGTTTATCTCTCTGCAGTTATTTCAGGCCCTTTCTGGGACGAGGTTACACTGTGTTGCTGCTGGGCTACAGAAGCCTGTTCCCATGAGATGTCCTGTGCAAAACATATACTTGTTTCTAAATGGTGGAGCTGGAGGGCTGCCCAGTGCATCTCCACAGCGTGGTTGTGTGCAGACACCAAAGTCACTGGCACAGGGCTCCTTTGGAAAGGCTCTTCTAGTGCTTGCTTTGCTATCAGCTCATCAGAGACACACATAGCTGTCACTGTGCTGCAGAGGCTGATCTAAGGAACATGTGGATTTGCCTGTCCTCTGCCAAACCCCTGTATCCAAGGGATGAGGTGTTTGGATGTGGGAGTAGCAGATTTCCCCAAGGCTCATCTGCTATGACCTAGCACTTCACAAAAGGCAGAGCAGCGCTCCTCCCTATTCAGGAAGTGGTACACAGCCCTCTTTCCCTGTCTCTCTCCCCTCTTCTCTCTATCTTGTCCAGACCTTCCTGGCATGATCCAGCCTGGCTATATGGGGTAAGACACGTCATTGCATGGTGTTGGGAGAACAAGTAGCCATTTACATGCAAACTTTCTTCCCCTGTGGCCTCATGTCAGGGTGCACGTGTCATCTAGTGGCTGATGGGAAGAAGAGAAAACCTGTGCAATGGATTTCCCATGCTGGGAGGAGTTGTAGTCTAGTGGAAAAAACACTGGCCTAGTGCCCGAGTCCCACGCTTGGTTTTGTTTACAGATTAACCTTTTGCAAATCATATCTCCTTGTACCTCAACTTCCCCCTCAATAACATTTTTCTGCTCTTCATTGTCGAGCATTTGAATATCAGCTGATGGCAGAGTCTGTGGGCCGTGCCATATTGCATTCCAGAGGTGTCACAAGCACTTGCACGGGGGATGTGCCTGCTATTAACTGCTGTTGTTATTCTGTCCTTTCTAACATAGAGAAGGGTTCCTTATTAAAACCAATCTTTGTTCACTAGCGTTACATCTGGGACTGCAGCCAGTAGTCTGTTCTGGATAAGGGAGAAATGGGAAACCTCAAACCTTAGGAAAACTTTTATAGGGATTTACTGATGAGAAGAAGTTATTCATTTGCGTCATCTGTGGCCCAAATACCTTCAGAACCAGGGGAAAGATTTCAAGGGAGCTCTGTGGCACTCATCTCCCGGCATCATCCTACAGGATCCTCTTAGGCAGCTTTGCGCAAACTTGGGCTGAAAACCAGCTCTGCCGGGGAAGTGGTGGAGCTGCGTTTGAGCTAAATAGCAAGAGCTCATATTAGCTGGGACTTGGTGTTATATTAACATGACTGTGTGTCTTCTGAGTGGCAGCTGGCTTGTTTGTGGCTCGCTTCCAGGATGCACAGAGCTTGCTTGTGTCTCCTCACAATAGGCAGACAGTTTAACCAAGCTGTTCAAACTCAGTTTGAGAAGAATGATGATCTTCAGGCTTGGTAACAAAATGTTAGGCCTCCTCTGGGCTGGATGTGACTTGAAAATGGAATTTGCCATCCCTCAGCTGGAGTCCCCTGTGAGTGGTACCCCCAAGCCGCTGTGCTGCTCTCCCCGGCCTTACCTGTGGAGCCTGACTGCACCTCTGCTCAGCAGCACGCTTGGCTGCACCCCTGTGGCCACGGATCCTGCGGTGCCTTGAGCTTGCGGCACCACCGTGCTCCTAGGGGCTTGCTCAGCTCTAGCTGATGGCGATGGATGGGATTGCGACCGGCACCGTGAAATATCGGGTGCTTGGGCTCTTGTCCCGTTATGGAGGTGGTGTGTCAAAGATAGAAACAGTGTTGCCAGCCAGTGTCCTTTCTCTTTTTTTCCCTCCACCCTCCTCTGAAGCTGAGGAGAGGGTCTGAAATCCCCCAGTGGGACTAAGAGATATGTTGGGGTAATGCAATCAAACTACTCCGTGTGCCTTCTGTCCATGATCCAAGCCATTGCTGGGTAAATTAGTCCAATCTGGAAGTCATAAAGCTGGATTTGTGTACATGGACCTTAAGTAGCCCTCAAAAGATAATTAGAATTTCTTTTCAGCCACAAGAAAGGACGTGGCTCCTCACTTATGGTCCAGTGTATTTATCTTGATTAAAATGGATTGATGAGTGGTCAAACAGGCTCTTATTTTGGTTGCATGCTCAGAAATACTGATTAGAGATTTAATTTGCTTGACTGTGTGTATAAAAATGCAGAAACATTTAGAGAGAAAAATTAATGTAATGCATTTTTCTAGGGTCCAGTTCATATGCATGCACAACTATTTTTCTGTCCTGAAATATGTGTTTGATATGCAAGATAACAAGGCTGTTAAACAAATACATCTTTTCTAGAAAACTCTGCACTACCAGGAGGAGATGGTTGAGGGGCTTAATACACAGTGATTTAACTTTCAAGGATTTGGGAAACTTCTAAGTTGTGTTTGGGCATAAAATTCTAATTTACTGGATTTTTTTGGCAAAATGTCTTTGCCTAGTTCAACTAAATATTTCATTTACCAAATAAAGGACTGGAACCATGCACACAGCCAGTCAAAACATGCCTTGAAAAAATGCAAAGTTCTCTGCCATTGATTCCTTAATAGGCTGAATATTTTCTGACCCTCTTCTTTTCCATACAAAATTATCTAAGTAATATAAAAAGTTCATGGGGGGCAATATACAATATAATGACAGCTGTGAAATACTAAATGGCAAAGATTCGATTTATAGCTCTGTTTTTCTTGTCTCCATTACATTCAGGAGAATACTACTTAGATTCAATTCATGGCATTTACTTTGTAAACCACTCACACTCGTACAAAACAAAGACCACAGTGTCCCTGAAGACATTTCTGTAATGTGAAAAATTAATTGTGCCCAATTGATTGTACTTAGTGATACTGACACTGCTTAAAAATCAGATTGTTCCACTGCACTTCAGTTAATTTAAGATTCCCAGGATTTCTTACACAATTCAATCTGTAATTCCCAGTTTTTTTCCAGAAAACTCTTCCTTTCTTTTTAATGAACTTGCTTTTTCCCCACTTTCTTGGACTTTTTTTATCCTTGGATTACACTGAGGAAGTTGCCTTTGTGTCTCAAGGCTCTTGAGGCCAGGTTTGTTAAGTGTTGTAAGAGTGTATGTTGTACCAGCATATACAAAGATTCAAATCTCTTCAGGCTCTCAAAAGAGTTGAAAGCAATGGCAACTGAACACCTTGCTGCTTCTGCAAATCTCACTTTTCTTACGGTAGTTTAGGCACCCAGAGAAGCTTCCTGTAGCATAACACCACCTGAGTGCATAACATTGTCCAAAAATCTGGTCTTTGGTGATTGCATCTACCTATGATCGCTTTTTGTTGTTTCAGCCTTAGGCTGAAGTTCGGTAGCTGGTAGTGAAAATCCTACCTATCTTTTTCTAGTTCGTTATGGCATTTGGTTATTTAATAATTTAATAATATTTGGAATTCTTTTGTACCTGTATCTACTTTTAACCTATTATCAAAAGCAATGTATAACCTGGTGCTGAGATGGTGCTTGAAGGGGGAAATAAACTAATTTATTTTACCCACATGGACCGTGAGAGTGAGACTGCATCTCTTCCCACTCCTGTTCTTTTCCCTCAGTCACATTCTTGCCACTGCTTTTGCCAGCCCACTGACCACCTTGTTAGTCTGATGTGACTCTCTTGTACCTGTTCCTCTTCCATAGGTGCTGTCTAAAGAGGTGATAACTGGTAGCCCTCTTTTTTTCATGTCTGGACAACCTTTCTTTTTCTGCCCCCTTGATTCATAACCCTTCGGATGTTAACAAAACCTTATTTGGAGATTAACCTGTATTCTACAGATTAACGTGTAGGCTTGCAGAATGTGTTCACACAAATTTTTGTTCCCATTTCATTGTCTGGCAATGACATGTATATGCTGACGCTATGTGCTGTGACACATTGGATTAATGAAGATACATTAACTGAAAGTAAATTAGTCAACCTGTCACAAAAGTGATCATCATCATCTAGCGAGGTTGAAAACAACTCCCAGACCCTTAAAAGAACAAAATTTGATTGCTTCTGCATACTGTTGATCCTAGCATTTTCAATATGCATTCAGTTAAATGCCCTAAAACAATTTATTCATAAGGATTCTACCCTGGAATCTGCCTGTACCTTGAAATCTGTGTTTTTGCAGATATATCTCCTGTGAATTTTATTTTTGGGGACAGCAGGTGGTAACATGACTAAAAGCAGAAGTGTGCTAGCATAAGCCTCTTGCTGCTTAGCACATTGTGCTACCCTTCCTAGCTGGAGTTATGCAAAACAGTAAAAAGGAAGAATAATGATTTAATATTCTAATTGAAAGCAAGAAATTGCTCATTCAGAGCAAGCTGATCTAATTTAGAATAACGTGTAATGTGAAATTAATCACACCTCACTAAGTCATGGTGCAATAGCATCTAGGCAGGGTCACCAGTCACAACAGTATTAAAGAACGCTTAACAGATACACAGATTCGAGCCTAAGAGCCTCATCATCATTCACATGAGCCTCGCATTGCCCAGGCCTGACCACGTGAAGGGGCCTGTGATTTATCCCTACTTGAACACTGTGTGGATTGCTTAAAGTAGAGTCGTGTACAGGGGATTTCATAAACTGATTTTTTTTTTTCTCCTTTCTGAAATCTTGTGATCATCTTTAAGTCAGAAAACTGCTGCCAATCAGACCAAACATCTAGAGGACTCGATGTTTTTTGTTGTAATAAAACCTCCTGGAATTAGAGGGACTGATCCAGCTGCTATTCAAATGATGGCAGAGTAGCAAACACCCAGATCAAAAAGGGTAGGATTAGCCATTTCCTGAGTTTTCTGTAAGTGGGGTGTACACTGCCTTTCACTGAGACTAGTACTTGTTGGCTTTCATAGAAGTGTGATTTTTTAAATTACCTTCTCAAAGAAGGTACAGATTTATCAAAGCCTGAGAGTCTATTTTCATCAAAAAGGATAAGAAATATTTTATCTCCAGATGAGCAACCTTCATCTCACTCCATCCTTGGATTTGCTCTGAAAGCTCTTTTATAGAAGGGAACTATGGGGCCAAGCAATACTACCACATTTTGTTAATACTTTTATGTTGATCTCCTCTAGTTAATTTCTGTTGCACTCTCTTTCCCAGGTTTCTTATTCTATTCATCAACTTTTTTCCCAAGTAATTTCTCAGCAACAGTCTTGCATTTGAAGTGGTTATTTTTGCCTCTGTAAATCCTTTGTTACTTGTAAAAGGATTTTTAAAGGATTGCAAATACTAATGTTCTATAGAAAAATTCCTCAAATAGAAGTGAATTATGGCATCTTCTGTTTAAGTGTTACTGTTGGCATTTGGTCCAACAGGAGTTATGGTTTTTAAGTGTTTTTGCAAGATGAGGGTAAAAAGGGAGTCATTCAATTGTTTTGCTCCAGAGTGTGGAGCCTTTAAAGCCTGTAAAATGTCAGAACATATATTAACTATCTTTCCCACTATCTTCAGAAAGCAAAAGCTGTTTTACAAGATGTAGCAGCTATAAAGCATGAAATCCCCTGTCCTAAAGCAAAATATGGATCACTGCAATGACCTATGACAAGTGAACTGTGCTGAACTCCTAGGACTAACAAATTGTTGCCTGCCTGTGGACGGGCAGGGGTGGCATGTTTCCTACAGCACGCTGTCAGTGTGGCATGGCAGTTAGTAACTATTCCCAGTATCAGTGCAAAAGCCAGAATAATCTGCCAGTTGTTGAACTCTGCTGCAGTTCTCAAGTGTTTTGGTGAGCTGGGTGTATGTACTGCAGCACAGTTTCCTGGAAGACAGAAGCTGCTGGCTTGAGGTTTTAAGTGAGAAGTAATGGATATGCTATCTTGCACCTGAGGTGCTTTCTCATCCATTGAGTTCTTCCATATCCAGAATGGGACAGACTCTCCTCCCTCTCTGGAAATTGTTGAATTATGGGGAACAGAGTCTTGTTCCATTCTCTTCCCAATGAAACAACGGAAACACTTCTGTTTGCAGTTGGCTGTCACCTAATTATTCCCCCAGAGAGAGCAGATTGATGAGACGGGCTACTTACAGATGGCAGTTTCCAGTATTTGTTTCCTGGTGTCCAGTATGAGGTGATTTCTGCAGGCTGAGCTCTGTGGACTGTGTTTAGCATTGCTTCCATCAGCTCTGACAATACTTAACAGGAGCAGGGTGAAGCGCTGAGGGAGAGAAAATGCATGTGTTAATATTTTTCCCATGTCTGTTGCTGGTGGTAGGGTTTCTGCTGCAAAGGAAGACTGATGTATTACATGGAAGAGAAGGTAGATTTTGAGTCTTAAGTCAGCACTCTCACTGCAGCTGACAGAAGACAGGTCTTCAGTTTTCACCCTGTGCCTCTTCTGAAAAGTCAAGTGTCTGGAGTTCATGGTTGCTGCAGAAGCAAGAGAAATAATCAGAGTGTGTGAGGCAGGCTGGAGGGCCACCTTGACCTCTGTTTGGCTTTTTAAAATTATGCCCCTGAGCTCCTCTTTGATAACCTGAGGTGAGCCAACAAGAAAGACAATTGCTCTCTACTTTTCAGTTTCAGAGACTGGCACTTGGCCACATATATCTGGAGCAACACAAATAATGTTTCCTCTCAAGCTGGTGTATGTGTGGTTTTGAGGACTCAGACCTGTGGAAGACTTTTGATGGACTTGAATTTCTTGCACAGCTCAAAGAGCAAGGAGGCAAGATTGGCATGAAAATGCAAGTATTAGAACTTGAAATGAGGCAGCTCATACCTCTTTGTAATGCAGGTTGAGTTAATTTGAAGCAGCCTGCAGCTTCCACGGGGTATTCCTATGGGTCTAATTTCTAATTTCATTAGTAGTGAGGTTAATCTTGGCTAGATCACAAGCTGACTTGCTTTCCACTGTGAAGTGACTGAAAGTTTTCAGCCCCAGAACATTAGCAATTGAGATGCAGTTGAGCTCTCACAAGCTGAAAGCTGTTTGGTGCCAGGTACCAAAACTACAACCGCATTTGGTAATAACGAGGAGAACAAGAAAAGGTTATAATGAAATATCAGCCTTTTTGGTGCTTCATTTAACTGACTGAGTGTTGGCTGTGATGATAAGACTGAGGTCAGTGCATGACTGATATCGATGGTTATATTAGCACTGAATCTTCTCAGCATAGAAATTGCTTGTGTGATCAATAGGTCATCAGCCCACACTAATTTGTCTATTAACGGGGTTTTAGAAGTTATTATTTTGGCGCTCTGTTTATTAAAGACAGAGCCAAACTGGATCATCAGTCTCATATGCTACTTGTAATTCACAAGCACTCGGGCAACTCGAGCTTCTCTGTGCCACGTTGGCAGCTGGCTGCTGAGGAAAATCAGTGTATGTGCCTGACCAGTGACAGACGGTTGTGCGGCTGTGGAGGTTGTGTTTGGGACTCTGACTTCAGACATGGTTGAGAGTTTTCACAAACTCTTTCTCTGTCATGTCTATTATCAAACTATGTTTATTGCCTTTTGTTTTATAGATTTTAGTAACTACCTACTGATTCCAGATACAAATGCACAGCAAAAAGAAAATGGACCTAGTCTTCAGTGTGCTTTTCAAAAGATGATTGGTAAATCAGTAAGTTTTCACTTGGCAAGAAGGTAGGATCCCAGTATCTTGCTTACAGAAGTTTAATGAGCTCATTTCACTTTTTAAAGTACATTTTCTAACATAAATTTATCTTTCAGAAATAATTTAGGAAAGAACTTTCCCTGAGGTGTATTTGATACTTGAAAATGAGTGACTGAAATTTTGTGAGATAGTCATTATAGGTCAAACAGCTTAAATCTCTGCTTGATAACATCAAATTAATGATTATAAATAGAAACATTTAAAATTATTGAAACCATTACAGTATGATAATTCTCATATCAAAGTACTTTAATAATATTCAATACACCAAATCATGACTGTAACTTAAATTTTAAAAGTTAATGACAGTTCTTATAAGCATTTTCTTCCAAAATGGTGCAGCTTCCCTTGCCAATCCCTGTAACATCATATTCTGCATTTCCCTGGAGAGGTTTAGATCCAAAGATTCCCTCAGTTTTTACTTGGCATCTAGGACTGAATATGTTGTTCTGTGATAACTGGCTCTCTACTTGAGAAGGAAAAGAGAGAAGATAGTGTAGTACAGACATTTAATGCAATGTTATGCAAATGATAAGGCTGAATACTAGTATCAATAGAAAAAAAAGAAAACGAGAATTGGACTATCAGAAATGAAATTACTTTTATATTTCATTTCTTGAATGAATGTGTGGAAATTACCCTGTCTGCTCTTAGACGGAGAATTAATTCTGGTACAAGCTGAATAGAAGGCTAACAGCTAAAAGTTGTGCAAGTTAAAAGGTCTTTTACAATTAGATAAGGCTTTGTGTGACAGTCAACCAAAGTCTTAAAAATAATACAAAAATTCTGGCTTAAAGTGAAAGAATAAGCAAGAGGTATTCAGGATTTCTGATATGTTTGGGGCTGACCAGACAGATAGCTGAATGATTTAAGATGAAGGAAAATATTTACTATTGAATCCTTTCACTGTAATTGTAAATGAGGTTTACACAAGTTTTAGAACTGATTTTTGGATAAAAGTCCTCTAGAAGTCATGGAAAGAAATGAAAAAGACATGAGGGCTACAAGGAGCGAGGATATTTGCATTGTGGTACTGTCCCCATTGTTTCCCAACGTTCATTACAACTGACTGAGGACAACAGAAATAGATTTGTGACTGGCCGTGGAGGAAACTGTTGAGAAATCTGTGACTATTTTTAATGAATGGGACTAGGGCTGGGTTTAGACTTTATACTGAATCAGAAGATAAGGAAATTTAATTTCACATTGGGGGAAACTGTGGCAGTTGGGAACTGGTGGCAAAAAGCAGCTGGTTTTCTGAGTATGTGAATAAAAAAAGAATATCAGTTGGAATGCTCACTGGAAAGAGAAAAGATTTAGAGAAATGAAGAGAACTGCTGCTCTGCACAAGCACGTGGAAGGAACTTAAAAACCTAATCAATTAGGCTTAGTATTTTGGCATGTATATGAATGATACTTGCACATATGTACATAATCACTACTTTATTTTCTAGATTAAACCCACTCTTCAAATAAAAAACCCTCAAGAAGTTAAATAGTATATCTGGTTTTTTTAAGTTGTGGAGCTCTTGTCTTTCTTCTTTTTTTTTTCTTTTTTCTTCATTTGCATGACGAGAGAATAGGGGAGGAAAGGAAGGAGAGTAGAAAACACACATTTAAATTATTTCCTTTAGGCATTCTGCTTGCTGCAGCTTTTTTTTTGGATTCCACAGGTTCCTCACTAAACATTTCTGGATGACAAATGGCAGGAGAAGTCAAAGTGTCTGAAAGAGTAAGTTCTAGTCCAGCACAGACTTTGTTAGAAAAGTCTCAATTTGTGGTAGGAAGAAAACCCCCGAAGGAGCTGGAGGGAAGGTTGTCAGAAAGCAGGGTAAAAAGTAAATGGATGTTAAGTGTCACATGCATCGAGACCTATTAGAATTGTGTTCGAGGGAAGGGATCAATTTCTCAAGGTCATTTTAAAAAGCTCTTGCTCAGTGAGCCAATTTCTGTGCCAGCTGTATGGTTTGAGTGGCTGGGATACAGTGTGGAGGACAGGAACTGTAAATCAAATAATGTCAAAAAAAGCCTTAGCAATGAAGCCTTGGTTTAGGTGAATAAGAACCTGCACTGGGGTGGGTTCCTGCTTTTCCCATGAGCCATAAGTTGAGTCTCCACAGTAGTTCTTTTACTTGCGTGGTGAATTGTTGTTGCATCTGCAGTTCTCAGCAGGGTACGCGGGGCAGTTGGGCCAGGCCTGCAGCAACTGCCTGACCAAGTACCCTGCATGCTGGAGACACGGGCTGTGCAGCACACCACTGTGACACTGGTGGATCCGTGTCAAGATCCATCAGTGGGCTAGCGAGCTCAGGCTTCCCTAGCTTAAACAGAGTCATGCATGCAGTAGTTCTTGTTTAATCGCTCTATCAAATATGACTAGCAAGCTGTGTGGGGCTGTAAGGTTTGTCTCTCTCACACACACTGTACAGTAATATCACTGACAGATGGGGCTGGGTTATAAAACTAAGTGGGGATCACTAAATCTAGAGGTGTGCATGAACCCAACGATGGAGACATAAGGCTCCACAAGAATAAAGATTTTCAGCCAGCAGTGTTTATCAGCAGAGTCATATAGCGTGAAACAAAACATTTTGGAGTTAGCCTACATACTAGGTTAAAGTAATTTATTTTCTGTTCAATCACTCCAACATAGTTTGCAACTGTGTGCAACTCCATTTTAGATATTGATGCTTTTCTTAATAAATATTGTTTTGTGGAGATTGCCTGTCATCACAAACGATGGAAAGTAAAGCATGCACAAAGAAGATGAGACAGTAGCCAGAAATAGGTATACACTGATAAGATCAGCCTTGAGCTGAATCCTTAGTTACCAAGATTCTAGTCCAATTTGTGTTGAGTTTTCCCTTATCTAAGACAATTTATGGTTTGTTTGTCTGAATGTGTAAAGCATGTAAACCTAAAGATGAGGATTTAACCTCACTGCTCTCCCCAAACATATGTTCTCCAGAACCAGCACATGCCCTAACTAAATGTATGTTTCAATGGCTACTTTGACAATTTTGATAGCTACTTTATTTTTGACTTAACCTAAAATTACCTTATGATGATGTTAAGCTGTTCCATTCTCTTGAAGGACGGCCCTAAAAGCTGTGGTACTAATATGGTAATCCATATTAGTGAGGTGAATGCATCCATATTAGTGAGGTGAATGCATCCCCAACAGATCTGCCAAAGGATGCAAGGCTAACGAGGTGTACTCGTCATTAGCTGCAGTGGCTGTTTAAAAGCTGGTAACATGGGTCTGAAAGGAATGATCTCTTCCAAAGTCTTTCAAAATGCCAAGGGAGTGAAAGAGGAGGAGGAAAGGATTCTTTCTGTTAGTAGTTTTGTCATCTATTTCTTTTGCTGAACTAGACAATGTGCGTACAGATTTGGAAGGGAAAGAAGTTTGTTTTAAAAATTCTGTTTTAGGATTACATAATAAGTATTTGCTTTCTCAGCGTTCAAAATGTGTGCTGTTCACAGTTTTTGCAAACTTCATGCTCAGTTTACAAAACTTATGCAAAACTATGCATGCACATTCTTTGTTGGCTTTTATTTCACAGCAGCCATACACAGAATTTACTGCTTGCTACTAAAAGGGAAACAGGGTGTAATTATAGCTTCTTGTAGCTTTGTAAGAGAAAAGGTTGCCACCTGTGCATGACACTGGCAGTATTTTTCAGTCTGCAGAAAATTCACTGTCCTTTTTGAATGAGAAGAAAATATTGTACTGATGAATCATCTAGACAAAAAAAAATTAGGATATGGTGTTACGAAGACAGTGTTTTCACAGAGTGCAGTCTGATACAACTCATATTTCACCACTCTGCATGCTTATCAGTCTGTAGGTTCATGACAAAAGAATATATTTCTTTGAAGTCAAAGTAAAATTACTGGCAAACCAAAGACTTGAACTGTGTTCAAGTTACAAGGTTGTTTCACTGGAATTCTAGGTACAGAAGTAAAATACTTCTAGACATTTAATTAGTAGGAGGCTTAATTTTTTTCAGTTGAGAATAATGAACAATGCACTGTTTCTGTATAGTCAATAATTTGTTAGGGTATTTTTGGGTTTTTTCAAATCCTGCTTTCTATTTGTAAACTCATCAGTTTCACAAATAATAATTAGAGGAGCAGGGCCTTTTAATTTATTATTATCTATAAAGGTGTGTACAAGGTAATTAACGGTCTTCATTTCACAGCACGCTGCAGCTTCTCATATTCAGAACAGAGATGAATTTAAGAATTACGAAGATTACGTAACAGCATGACCCATGTCCCATTGACATAAATACCAAAACTCCATGGACTTCAATGGAAATAGAAGCAGATTTGGAGGTAGATGATAAAAGATATGGAAAATCATCATTAAAAACTGAAAAAGTCATGCAAGAAAATACAATATATATATATATATATATAAATATAGATATTTTGGTGAGCGAGGCAGCAGTGAAGTTGCTCAAATCTCCAAAGGAAGAAAATCAATTAACAAAAAAGAAACCCGCTTGTTTCAAAAGGCTGTTCTATACCTTTTCTGTTAAGAACCAAGGCGGGACTGCCTTCTTACACACACCCTCTCTTTCCAGCTCTAGAGAAAACACATTTACACAAGAGGTCATTTGACTGAAAAGCTGAATGAGAGTGGGGAGAGCCAGAGCAGCCCCCACATCACTTTGCTTTGTGGACTGCAAGAAGCAGCAGAAGCCAGCAGTGGCCATGAGGTGCAGGGTAAGGCAGAACACTAGTTGTCTGCCCTGAACAGTAAGAACGCTTTTCCCTACCTACCAATCATTTGTAATGCAAGGAAGCAGAGAAGTCATTTCAGTAATTTCATCAGGTTTTAGATGAGGTCACCTTTGGTAACTCATCCCTTTTTATGCCAAATACAATTTTATTCAGGTCAAGGAGCAGGGTAATATGATTACTAGTGACTTGCCATATCACTTGTATGATGTCTATGCTGTTATTGCTTCAGCCAAGAGGATCGATAACGCTCACAGAGAATGAAAGTTTCTGTAAATCCTACATTTATCTTCTCTGTATGGGTAAATATTCGAGACAAATGTTATCTGTAAAATGACCTGCATCATGCCTTTCTTTGCACACAAAACCCAGCTCTAAATCTGCAGCAGATGTAACAGCACACTTCCATAGCTTACAGCTTCAAGATTTGTTTCTATTATGTAGCGTTAACCGTTCAGAAGTTTTTCATTTTTAATGCTGTTTGATTACTTGTAATGAGCAATCATAGTAATAAAATAAGAATAGATGCAAACCAAATATCCATGTTAACCATAAACTCTGATTATTTCCAGTATTTAAATGAGAGCTTATTCCTGAATGTTTATGAAGTTCCTGATACACTTGGATGGTTTTGCAAAGAATAACACAACACTGCTATCCGCGATGACAAAGCCTGACCTTCACCACGTTTGGTCCTTCTTTATTTATAATAGGAATGAAACACATCTGGCTTTTTTGTTAATAGAAGAGCTTCTAAATGAGGTTTCTGTTATTAACAAAATGGGAGGGGGGGGAAGCTGAAAAGGGAAAAGGAAAAGACATAAAAGAGGTATAGGAAGGGTGTATGAACAGTGTACATGAAGGTGGCTTGAGGATATACCTGGTGTAAAGTCCAGGGGAAGGTGCTAGGAAAATTGAACCCAAAAGAAGTCTGTCTGCACTAAAAGGCAGCTTTTCTAGCCAACAGGGCAGGCCTAAGAGAAGGTGAAAGGGGCTGTCTGAATGTCAGGAACTAAGTCGGTCTGATGAGCATTTGCTTTCTGGAACAAGGCTTAAAAAGTCTGTCAGAAAGGGAGCCTCATTATATTGGTCTTGAGAGGAAAACAGAGCACCACACTACACCAAGGAAGGGTGACAGGGCTCTTTCATGATGGGATAATAGAGAGAATCTTAATTCTTTGCCATTGAGGTATATCTTAAAAGAGGATTGCTGGCATTTGGAGGACTGACTTGTGCAGATTGGAATACATACATAACTGCACAGGCATGGAAACTTCTCTCCACTGATTTCCACTTAACACAAATACTTTATTTCAAAGATGACACAAAATATCTTTGCTGTTGTTGACAACATTAATTTTGCTGAGAAGGACTTGTTGGTGAACTCTTCCCTTTTCAATTCTCCTTGGCAATACCAGCAGCATAACGCCTAATAAATAAGACAGCTGACTTTTCTTCCTTCTGTTTTATACATCCCTGGTGAAGACACGTACCCAGGGCAAGGAGCACCCTTTCTGTACAAAGTCTAATTCTGCAGCATTCTCCCAGGTGGTTTCCTGATGAAACAGCTATCACTGTGGGCAGGGAGAAGTGTTTCCAGAACAGTTTTCTGTATTGTTATTGCCTGCTCTGGATCCTTTTTGATAATATGTTATGTGACTGATTAAAAACAAGTTGTTGCTATTAAATATATTATCATATGGTGCAAAGGGGGGTATACCTGCGCTAGCAAGAAAGCTGTACAGGGCAATTTAAAACAGGCTGGAAGACAAATCAATGTGTATTTTCACTTTGACCTCTCTGTTAGACCTTAACTCCCATTATTATCCACATTTAAACTGTAGTGGCATTTTCTCGACTACTGTAGTTTAAGTGCACCTTAAACTACAGTAACTACATAAACTTACCTAAGTAGCCGAGCCAGCTAGGTTGAGTGGGATGGGATTCTGTCAAGCCTCCTCCGGCAAGTGGTTACACTGCTGGTGAACATCTGCCTGGGAAAGGAATCTTCAGGAGCCTCCTGGGATCTCAGATCTTTGGCAAAATGGCCAAAAGTCTGCGAAATTACTTTTCTGTGTGAGCTTTGGCTCATCGTCGTGTGAGGGCCTGCAGCGGTGTTGGACAGATAAATCCCCTCACTGCCTTGCTTGCGCTGGGCACGGAGCAGCAGCGGTGTGACCTGCTGTGGGTGACGTGAGCCTCCCCTCACGCAGCCAGCCATGTACCCAGGACACAATCTCTTTTATTTCCCTCTCAGCCAGATCCAAACGTGATGGAAGGTTGGCTTGGTAGTTTCAGCTCCCACCTTGCGCCTTTTGAGCCTCCACTGGGGAGGTGCCCAGGGCCGTGAGGGTATGGCGGGGCCATGACGGATGCCGAGGCTGTGAGGGGATGGTGGGGCCGTGAGGGGATGCCGAGGCTGTGAGGGGATGGCAGGGCCGTGAGGGGATGGCGAGGTCGTGAGGGATGCCGAGGCTGTGAGGGGATGGCAGGGCCCTGAGGGTATGGCGGGGCCATCAGGGATGGCGGGGCTGTGAGGAACCCCGTGCGCTCCCTCAGGCGTGGAGTAGCGCGCGCCGCGGGCAGCCCCCTGCCCTCAGGCACTAAGCCGTCCAACGGCCGTCGCGCGCCACAGCGGTAGGGTCGGGGCGGACCCGCGCTGCGCGCTGATTGGCTGTCGCCCCTCCGCGGCGGCTGCGGGCGGTGCCGCCGCCTCGAAGTTTGCAGCCGGGAGGAGCTGGTCGCGCTGCCGCTGCCCGGTCCTCCGCAGGCTGCTCCCGGCTCTGCGTGCCCCGGCCGCCGCTTCTCCTCTCTCTTCCCCGCGCCGGGTCCAGTGCGGAGCTGTTTGCTTCACCCCGCGCCCGGTCCAGTGCAGAGCTGTTTGCTTCACCCCGCGCCCCAGCAGAGCGCGGGAGAGGTGGTGGTCCGGCGATGGCGGTGCGTGGGCGGCGGCGCTGAGGGGGCTGAGGAGGACGGCGCCATGCAGTCCCTGAACATCACCCCGGAGCAGTTCGCGCAGCTCCTGCGGGACAACAACGTGACGCGGGAGCAGTTCATCGCCCTCTACGGGCTGCAGCCTCTGGTGTACATCCCGGAGCTGCCGGGTCGCACCAAGGTGGCATTCGTCCTCATCTGCGTGCTCATCTTCGCCCTGGCGCTCTTCGGAAACTGCCTGGTGCTCTACGTGGTGACCCGCAGCAAAGCCATGAGGACCGTCACCAACATCTTCATCTGCTCCCTGGCGCTGAGCGACCTCCTCATCGCCTTCTTCTGCGTCCCCTTCACCATGCTGCAGAACATCTCCTCCAACTGGCTCGGCGGTGGGTGCCGGGGCGGCCAGTCCCGAGCCGTGGCGGGCTCGGTGGCCGCTGGAGGGAGGTGAGGGGGGCGCGGACGGTAAGGCGTAGCGGTGAGGCAGTGCCTGTAGCGATCCCCATCGCTCACAGCCCTCTCCCTGTCGCCCCGTGTGAGGAACCCTTCAGCTTCCCGCCTGCCGCCCCGTGTGAGGGACCCTTCGCCCCCCCCCCCCCCCCCCCCGACGTGCGAGGGACCCTTCGGCTTCCCCCCGCCCCCCTGTGAGGGACGCTTCGCCCCCCCCCCCCCACCCCCCCCACGACGTGTGAGGGACCCTTCGGCTTCCCGCCCCACTCCTGCCCCCGTGTGAGGGACCCCCTCTCCCTCCTTCCCTCCTGCCCCCCCTGTAAGGGACTCCCTCTCCCTCCCTCCTGCCCCCTGTGAGGACCCCGAGGGCTGTAGCGTGTCTCTGCCGTGAGCCCCCCTTTGGGGCCGCCCTGTGAGGGAGCTGATGTCCTCCTTGAAGGCAGCGGTATTTCCACGCACTCCTGCGGAGCAATTCATGCTCGCACGGGGTTTAAACTTGAAACGTTTGCTGTCCCTGGAGCCGCTGGCCGCGTTCAGACGTTCGTGGTCTTTCATGGTAGGGCTGAGGCGCTGTCTCCAACTGTGTCGTTCTGAAACTTCAGCCTGCCCTCAGCTGCTTTTCCACGGGATTAAATAATGGCCACACTGCTCCCTCAGGTGGGGTTAAACCCAGCGTGCTTTCATGCTTGTATTCATTAAAAGTTGCAGTCTGCGTGTGAAAAACTATACGTTGCGTGGTGCTGATGAAGTAGTCTTGCAGTACTTTCTCTTTTATTTCTCTATAAGTAATGAAATCTGTCTGGCAAGTGAAATATCAGTCTTTATTCAGCTTAAGTTTCTCTGACAGCAGCTGACTTGGAGTCAGACCTTCTGTGGGGAAAAAAGAATGTGTCCTTGGAGAAATAGGGAATTTATATTTATGTAGAATTTATGTAGAAATGATTCATTATTTTCAAAGTAGACTTATATAATGGGAATTACATTGCATTCCCATTGACCTGAAGGACCTCTGGGTAAGGCCTCCCTGATGCCCAGAGAGAACTACTATTTTTTTTTCTTTTTTAAGCATCCCAGTTCTGAAGTGGTAAAGTAACAAAAAGACAAAGGTGAAGAAACACAGCAAGTGGTATTTATCTTCCTTTTCTCGGTCTTAAAAGTGTTTGACAAGTATAAATTAAAAAATAAAAGGAATGGTTTTGCAGCAAATAGCGGACAACATCTTTCAGAATATCTCAATATGAACAGAAAAGGTACTCATAAGGTGACACAGTTTCAATTTCAAAGGCTTCCTTTTCTGTTGTTGGGAGGCAGTGAAGGTTACCTTCAGAACATGGAGATTTAATTTCTGTACATCCCACAGACTTGAATGCAGGATGGGAACTGACAGGTCAGAGGGGACTTGAAAAGCTCAAGGATACCTAACCCAGTGAGAAATAGGCTTTATTTCTGTCTGAAAAACAGAAGCTTTCTAGGAGAAGTGATGAATACAGATCTCCAGGGGCTACTGATAGTAAGGACAACTTCTGTATGAGCTGTCTTTGGAGGAGGTAACTGCTGTTTTAAAACAGTACAGATGTTGAACACCAAAACTGATAAGGATGTGTAAATAAAAATAATGGAATAAATTAATAGCTATACTGCTGTGTTTTTCTTTTCACTATTACAGTTCCAGTTCTCCTTCCTCAAAGAAGAATATAGCAGAAAGTTACTGGTGGCATCAAGAGATCTTGCTCAAAGGGCAGAGACTAAATTGAGTAGCGTTCCCTAAAGATAAGAGCTGTGATTCTTAGCACTTGTCAAGCTGATAGACCAGGGTCTTTCTTAGCACGCATCTGACTGGAATCAACTAAAAGTTGGGTGGGATGAAGCCTCCACCTGAAGTGCATTCCAGCAGATATGGCACAGGCATGTGGAACAGTATGGGGAAAGTATTTATGTTTCCATTTACCTTGTGTTTCTGAGGATGCTTGCCAAAAATCTAGAAGTAGTGAGTGTAAAAGGTATAGCATAATTGCAACATGTCTTCAGATGTTCAGTAGTTGGATACATTAAAGTATACAATTCTGTGGGGTTTACTATACTTTTTGTCTACCCTCTTTGCCGTGCTAGAGCACCTTCAAGTGGATCCATAGGTCTGATTGACTTTGACAGCAGCTTTTATGGTCTTGGTAAGATAATTAGCTATAACACAGTATTGGGAGGCTGTAATAAGTCACATAATTGGTGAGTGTTACCCTTCACTGTTTTGGACAGGGGGTGTAAAGTGAAATTCAAGAAAACAAGTGAGATGTAAACTGCTGCTCTCCCAATAGTATCTGGTTACTGAGGTTTATACTGTGAAGCATGAATGGTGATTACAGCTATATTGCAAACCAGAGCCTTCCAATCTGTGAGGAGTCTTTTCCTTGCTAGCTTTACTGGCTTAATTTTCCTTTGGCCTTTCATTTTGTAGTCTGAAGAAGCTTATTCTCATCTATCTTAATGCAGCATCTCTGAGTAGTGCAAGCTCCAGTTCTGTTAAGAAAAAGGTGATTTGACTACATGATATATCCCTGTTAGAAATACATTTGGCTTTCTGAGCATTTAGTCCCTTTGTATCTTAATTTGTGCTTGCATCACTAAAACAAGTGTCTGTACTAGGTGGTGTTAACTGAGACATGTATGTTTTGCACTTTTCTCTGATTTGGAACTGGTTCTTTATTTCCATGCTTGTATGTATGTGTTTGTGTTTCTTTTCTCCTTCAGAAACCCACAGCAGAATGGGAGAGGTGAGGGGAAAACTGCAAACACTCCAGACTGTAGAGGCAGAACATACAAACATAAGAACAGCCCTAGTTTCAGAGTAGCTGTTATATTTCAAGATATTATGGGATGCTATCAGAAAGGGCTAACTGGTGTCGTAATGTGAAAGGCTTTCACCCCAAAGGGTTCCAGGTGTGCAGGAATCCAAGGGGAATGCTGATAGATAGTGATGTAAAGTAATTGAAATTGTGGATGGTAAAGCAGCTCCTCTAGTAGGTAGTGTTTGTCAGAGTTCTTGAGAAACTGAAGATTTCTCCGGGTCACTGAATTCTACTTATCAGAACTCCTGGCAGATGGGAAAAACTAAAGCATTGGCATGACATTTCCCACAGTGTACTCATTAATACACATTAACTTCACCTGCAGTTCAGCAACTGCAGTTTCAAGAAACTGAATGTGTTCCTCACTTTGCCTGGTGCAAACTTGCAGTGTAAACACAGACATGCTAGCTCTATGTAGGCAGCAACTGGGAGCAGCACCATATTGACCAAAAATGGGTGAATTGGTCTTAGTTTTGATTCTCTGATCTCTTAAGAGTCTGTATAGCAGTGTGGGACTGTAATACTGACAATATATGGTTTAATTTTTGAATTTATACACTGCAACTAAAATGGTTGTAATTTCTAGGGGAACTTCTAATAAAAGTCGTGCAAGCTAGTCTCTCTGTAATGTGGAAGATACTGTGGAAGAAAATGAAAATTGTGGCTTTGGTATAAATGATCATTTGAGATCATATTTATTGGTAAGAGGAAGATAAAATGGGAACTTGAATAAGGGGTAAATTGATGCATAGAGCAAAGGTAGTCTTGGTGCAAGCTGAAGCAGTTGAGGGTTTGTTGTCGTATGATCATAAGTAGGAGGCAGCAGTAGTGGTCTTATTGTCATACTGATGGCAGCACTGTTAAAGAGAAATTTTGGCTTTTATCTCTGGGACAAATATTACAAGGGTTGCTATATTTTCTGACACTGCTTAGTTAGCTGAGTGTTATCTTTACAGAACTGCCTGGACTGACTGGAGGATTTCTTTTAATGTTGTATAATATAACAGCCCTGCCAAAAGATAAGGGCAAAACATGATGTTACAGTAGACCTAGCACTATGCTACATCATTCTTGTGAATTTTGCATTTTCTCAGTTAGAATTTGTATTCTCAAGGCAGGTGTCAGAGGGTAGCCTTTCCTGTCACTTAGCAGTGAGTCATTTGAGGCAATACTGAACATACATAGCATCTGAGATGCCCTCGCATATCTTGCCTGGCCTCCAGCTGCTACTCTGGAGAGGGGTGGGTCTTCTGCAGTTTCGTCTTCTCTAAAGGCTTGGTTGAAAACCAAGTGGCATCCTCTGCCTAGCTGAATGTTTAGGGTGCTTTCTGTTCTTTACCAAACATTGTGTGTTAAGCAGTGTGTTACCTTACAGCTTTCCTTTATGAGAATGCTTAAACATTCCTTTTTGAGAGATTAAAATTAAATCTTAGCAATGGAAGTCACTGGGCCTTCTGTGTCAGATATTTTTGGGTGCCTCTTAAATTATTCAGTGAGACGTTACGAACTTCTTCACTTGGACTCACTTCTGGAATGTTCTTTGATACTGAAGACTTTCCAAATACTCTCAAACTGCTTATGTGCTATTAGAGTTAATACTAGACAATAAAGCTGGATGTGAGAGATGCAGTTATTTGAATCTCCTGTTTCTAAGCTTTTTCCTAACTTTCCAATTTAAGTTGTCTAGACTTGCTGTAAATCAGGTCAGGGACACAAAAAGTCTTCATTTGCCACATGCAGTATGAGACATTATGTCTGGGGGGTTGATCTGCTTCCATTAAGAGCAGGGTGGTTTTGTAGTTCTATCTGTATTGGGGAAATCTTGCCTTATCCTTCATTCTCCATGCCCTGCTATTGTGTATTTTGGAGTATTTCCTTATGAGTAGAGGCAGGAGTAAAATTCTGTATGAAGGTAGCTTGAGAAAGGATTATACAGTAAGTGCCTCAGTAAAGGAAATAGGCTTAGATTTTTTTTTTTTTAAATATATAATATATTGGCAAGGTGTTTTGCTTAAAAGCAGCAAAACAACGCTGGCAAAAGTAAACTTATTCTGCTCATATATTCAGCAGAGGGAATTTCTTCAAGTTGTGCATATCATTAGTTATTGTAAATATTAAACATGATGACTGATGTGAAATATTTGCTGTTGTGTTAATCGGGCAAAGAAATAAAACAAGTTTTAGGATGTGGCTAGTTTGGTTGGTGCTTCATGTGATGTGGTTATGTCCTTTTTCTTGGTAGAAACACCTGCATTCTCTGCCTTGCATCAAGTGAATCAGGAATGTGTTTGCCATGTCCGGTTTTGCTCCCTGCCAGTGAGTCTGTCTCTTGAGAGAGAGCTGTGTCTTTAACCTGTATCCCTGCCAAAAAACCCCACCTGTGCTACTTGGTATTTGCACCACGATGGCAGGCAGTAGTGTACTGCTGCCATTTTGTGTTCTAGTAGCAGTGCTTTGCTGCACAGCTATCCTGCATCTTTGCACATTTAGATTTGGTTTGACGCACTAGTTGCTGCATTTTGAATTAAGTTGCTGCTCCAAGTTTGCCTGAAAACTGTGATGCCCATTTCAGTGGCTCTGTAAACCCCTGAGCAGAGAAGCTGCATGTGAGCCTTGGAGGGAAGGGGGAATGAGGATGGACAGTGTGGAGTACCTTGGCCAGATAGCCCGAGGCGTGTGGTCCACACTTTCAGATGGCAGGATAGAAGGAATGATGTGGTCTCTCTTGCACTAGTAAATAAACTATAGGCTGTTTGAGGTGCGTGGTCTAATTGCATGGGCTCATGCCATACCATTTTATCTCAGCTGCTCTGACCACAATCAATTTAAACTACCACAAGTCTACTATCAAGTGCTAGACTCATGCCTTTTTCTGGGCAGACACATGTATAATGTTCTTTGTCCTCTATAGATTGGCATGTGAGACTTGTGCATGGCAGGTGGTAAATTACTAGGGATGCAAAATGCCTCTATACCCAAGAATCAATGTAAAACAATGCATTGCCCAAGTATGAAGGATTCTTAAGGATATAATTTGTATGATGATGACTAACTTGTTTTCTGCCCTGAAGTTACAAAATAGAAGAAAATTTATCTTACTTGCATCAAGTGAGCTGGAGAGGACTAGTTTACAAGCTGTGATAGAGGTTTTAGTGCAAGGGCTTCATCAAGAACATTTTAACAGAGGAAGGAGCAATTCAACTTTTACCAGAGAATGCTTTAAGGATTTTACCTTTGTTACCTTAATAAAAGAAAAACTGAACTCTTAAATGGGTGATGAAATGGCTTAAATCATAGTTACAGCCACAACACCTGATAATGAAGGCATGAAGACTTGTTTAAGGGAATACCCTTTATATTTGCAGCCTTTTGAATATGTTATCATTGTGGAAAAACTAGTTATTGCTTGAATAATCTATACAGCTTTTAGCAGTGCATAGGGAATACTTCTGGGAACCTCTTCACTTCTTGAAAAAGAGAAGCAGTTAGTTATTTTCATTCCCAGTATTCATCTACAAAGTATTTCCTTTCCTAATTGGAAATGGTCAGTATTAAATGCTGCAGTGCTGTCTTCACTAACAACCTATTGGAAGTATTTGCTGAAAGCCTTACCTTGTAGAGAATTAAGTATTTAAATACATATTGAAGATACTAAGTGAAGTAATATTATTTTAAATATTCAAAAAAGTCACATGTTTCTGTACTGGGTGGATGTAAGCAGAAAATGAGCAGGCAAAAAAGGAGATACTTTTTCAGTAAGTCTTTCCAAGAAAAAAAATATTCTTAAACAGCCCTTAGAAAGTCTGTGAATTATTTCTGATTTAGGCGTATTAGATGCCCGAAGCTACTTCATAGCTTGTGAAGAATTGATGCAAAATTCTGTTCTGAAAGATTCAGCATAGCCACAGCCACAAAAATAGAAAGTGAACCAGAGTCTGAGAAACAGACTCCCGTTTTCCCCATGCCTGGTTTTAGCACAAGAGGGCTTCAGTGCTGGGATGGTCTCAGAATGTTTAATGTGCTGGAGCTGTGTTTATCTCTGCATTTGAAGCCATTACATAGGTGTTACCCGTGTTGTGCAGTATAGTATAGAAATGTCCCATGTGTCTCAAAGGCCTGGAATGAGTCTAGCTGTGTCTTTCACATTGGGAAGCAGCAAACAGCACCCTTTTTCCCCAAGCTCATTTGAGTTTGGCTCATTTAATGTTAATTAATGACCTCAGTTAGCTGATGTCCACACAAAGTTTGGAGTCAGGCTCAAGAATTTAAACCTCAGTTCAAGTGAGGATCTAGCCAGACTTTCACATGGATCAAACTAAATGTTATTTTAAAGAGTAAGTCAGCGATTGCATTAATTAATTAAGCCAATTCTGATTTAGGGGCAAGGGCCTTTTGTTCTGAAAGTGGCTGGTTAACTCAAGGATGGGATGCACGTAAGCAGGCAGTAGGAGAGGAATTTCTGTTTTGAAGGCACGCTCACATTTTAATCCTGTATGTTTTATTTACCAGATGATCTATCATTGTGAAGCCTGAGAGAAGAAATCTAATTTGGGTCAATTAACAGTAATTACATAGGGAAGCAGAGTAGTCTGTGTCACTGACTAATCTGAGAGTGGATGACTAGGGCTGGGAGTGCAAGGATGTATCAGGTGGGCTGTAGCTGCCAAATCTTGTTGGAACTCTATATTTTGCCTGCTTTTCTCCCCTGATTTTATTGAACTTCTCTTCATTGAAAGAAGAGGCAAATAATGATTTTGGTTTGTTTTCAATGACTTAAAGGCTGTAGGGATTTATGATAAAGAATTGGTAATAAGAGAACAAGACAGTGAATTTGGTGGGGGGGGAAGTGAATGATAGAGCTTCTATTAAATTATTTCACTTGGCACTGAAGGTGGCTTTAGTAATCAATGATTTAAATCAGCAGCCAAGAAACACTGGTTTATACAAATTTTAATCATAGAATGGTTTGGGTTGGAAGGGACCTTAAAGATCATCTGTCTCCAACCCCCAGGTTTCCTAACCTGATCCCTGACACAGATTTTATCCTGCAGCCAGGGGAACATCACTAAGCAACATCCTTAGACATGCAGGAGATGATTAAAAATATTTCTCCAAAAACCTAAGGGAAAAAAAAAAGGTTAATGGCATCTTGTATTTGTTTTACAAACCTATAGATCTGAGACCTGGCAAATTAAAACAAAGAGGAGGGAAATTTTTTAAAAAGAGAGATTATGCAGCCAGAATTAGTATTAAATTCTACATGGTAAACCACATATATAGTTATGTTTTAATGTTGCTTGGAATCTGCAGTTCATAGCTATTCTTTGAGAAAGAGATTACATTTTGCCAGTTAATGATTAAAATGTGAGGTATCTGTTTAATTATAGTTCTTTTAAAAGGTAGGAGACTACTTTTTGTTAAGTAGGAAGATATTTTAAGTGTATGCATGTATTAGATTTTTGCCCTTAGGGAAACTTACTCAATTACTATTTTCTAATGTAATTTATTATATGGTTGTAATTTACTAAATATTGTGAAGTCATTGGATGGAAGTTGCAGTGTAACTGAAGTGCAGGATGACAGTGTTTTCAGCAGTTACCCATAGGCAGTACTGTTCTAATTGGTGTATCAGTCAGATTTGTTTGAAGTAAGTAGACCTCGCCCTTTCTTACCTCATTTTTCTTCATAGGTTTGAAGAAGAATGCGTACTTCCTTGTTTCTTAGTTCTGTTTCTCACCTTTGAAAGACAAATACCTATAATTGCTTTTTTTGATACCACAGACTACTTGCCTCTTCTAATTATTACAGTTTGAGGTGGTGTTTTCTTGACAGCAGCTGTAGGTTTATGTTGATAATTGGTCTGTCTCAAAAGAACTTTTAAACACTGTTTCTAAAAATTTGTCTTATACCCTCTTTGCTTTTTCAGCATTATTTCAGTGTGCATAAAGCCAAGAAACACTTCACATTCCCTCCTTCCTAGTTAAAATGAAGTGACTTCTTTCTCTGGCAAATACTTCCTTTATTCAAATGCCAATTAGTTTAATGACTCCAAAAACACTGTAAGAAGTAAGATTTAAATGATCTTGACTGAAATTCACTGAAGCGGGCTTTTGTTCTTTGCTTTTGTATCTTACCCTTTCAATAATTATCCTTTTTAGATAGGATTTGAAATTATGTTTTGAAGAATATGTTGTTTGAAAAGAAGTAAATAATAAAATAAGGCCATTTGAGTGTCTTTATCCTGAAGATAAAAAGCAAATCCATTCTTACTTTCAGGTTGGTTGGGAGATGCAGAACTTTACTGTATTCTTAATCCAATGTTGATTTATTACAGGAGAGTGTATCATGGCAATGACAGTACCTGATACAAATAACTAAAAGATCTAGTGGTCATGTTAGCAAATGGAAAGAAGAGTTGAATAATAGTAGCTGTTAATCCATATTATCTCCAAACCATGTTCTGAACACTTGTATTTCTATCAACTTGATTAGAAAAAAGGTATAAAATAGTATATTCCTTTAAAATCTTCTGTTACTCTGTGATAAGTCTGAACACAGACATCTGAAAAGTAGCTTGACATGTTACTTAGAGGAAAGATTGGTCTTTTTTTCTTCCTTTTTGCCAGAATGGACTTTCAACTAACAGGCACTTGAGAATGGGGTTGCATTGGTTTCTTCTTGCTGCAGGTGAAGCTTGTTTTACACAGAAGAATTAAATATTAAGTGAAATGTGCCTGTATTACTGGATCAGGGACTAAACCTCGGTGCCTGTTTCCCCAGTAGCCAGTATGTGTTTGCAGGTGTTGTGTTTTGTTTTTCTGGCTGTGAAAATCCAGAAGTATTCTTGTGAGGTGGTCAATTTCAGAGGGATGTCCTGAAAGTGAGGTCCTAATGGTAAGGCTTTCTTCTCGGGGTTGGAGAGCCAGGATTTGAGGCCTCCTTTTCCACATTTCCCTTGTTCAGTGATTACAGCATTCGGTCAGTTTAAGGGAAGGAAGAAAAGTTGCATCATCTGTGTTTAGATCTAAACTAAAGCCTACCTTGCCTGTTAAATCAAGTCTTACAAGCAAGGTTGTGTTTAGTGTCCAGAATACTCTGTCTGGTTTTGGACCCACAGTGCAAGAAAGATATTGATAAACTGGTATGAGTTCAGCAGAGCTCCACCCAGATGTCAGGGGTGGGAGCAGCTGCCGTATGTGGGTGGAAAAGCAGAGGGAATGGACCTTGTTCTGCCTGGAGAAGGGACAGTTTTGGGGCGACCTAGCAGCATTTTGCAGTGCATACAAGGTTATTGAGAAGATTGACCCAGGCTCTTCACAGCAGGGCATGGCAGGAGTATGAGAGGCAAAAGGTTTCAACTAAAACAAGGTCAGACAGGATATAAGGAAAATCTTTTTCCATGTGAGAACAGTGAAGCAGAGGAAGAAGCTGACCCAGGGAAGGCTGTGCTGTCTTCAGCCTAGGAGATTTTCAAGATCTGAATCCTCTGGGCTGCATCTGGCTTGATCTGGCTCGATTGCTGATCCTGCTAGGAGCCATGAGGTCAGATTAGAGACCATGGTTCTCTGATTCTTTTCTGTGCTTGTCAAGACTGACTGAGACAACTCTGTGAGGCCATGCTGACAACCTGTAGCCTGGAAGTGTCTGAAGGAACAGGGCAATAGCATCATCACTTGGACCTTAGGCAGCTAAATCCCAAAGAATAAAATGACAGTTGAAGTCCTTTCAGTAATCTAGTTCCAACTCAACAGCAGCAACATGCTTTCTTTTAGCAAAGAATGTGATTTAGGACTTGTGGACTTGGAGACAGTGTTTTGAATAGACCTGTTGAAGAGTTAATCTCCATACAGATGTCCTGTTTCCTGGCACTGGTGGGTGAGGTTCCCTCTCCTCCAGCAACTACCAGTGTTGTATGCCCCACTCCCATGTCCAACCTGCTTTTATGTGTAAAAAGGTATTTTCTTCTGTTCCTACACCCTTTGCTCCTGGTGCTGGTTGCATCAGGGACTCCTCTGACACAGGTTTCTGCCCTTTGAGCTGGATGACCATCGCTGAATTGCTCCATCCTGGCTGGAAAACAGGCTATATGTGAAGGCACCTTTAATGTGGGGCTCTGGGGTGCCATCTCCTTCCCTTTTTGGAGCCACAGAAAAAGTGATTCTCATTCACAGCTAGAATTGATAAGACCAGTAGCAAACCAGTTCCTTCTTAAAAGCTACAGTGGCTTTTAGCCTGGCCTAGCAGACAGAAGTTTCCCTGTTCCTTTAGTAGAGGGCAGGATTAAGTTTTGATAGTTACCTGTTTGTTTTCTTTCTGTTTTCTAATCTTCTATTGTTTAAGGTGTCTGTAGTGTCTTAAAGCTTGACTTACAATTGGATCAGATATTCCTTTGGCTATTTTGAGTTTATGGATTACACCTGGGTAAGGTATAATTAGTGATCAAGTGAGAGGAAATAACTCCAGCTGTTGCTGAAATGAATAGGTGATACTGAACTGTAAGAATGTGAGGGAGTTGAGAGAAAGCGGACATATAAATTATCTCAGGGTCAGAAATACGGTCAGAAAATGAGTAAATGAGAAGTAGGTTGGGAAAAGTATTAGCATAAGATTTTTTTGAGAGAATAGCTTATGCCACAGTTTCTAAGGTGGTTGGGAGTTGAGGATGAGTAATGGGTAATGACTGATGTGTTAAGAATTGAATATGTACTTTTAGGAAGCCATAGGTGCAATGAAATCTGATCTGTGCTAGCTGTACACAAATACAATGGGAATCTATACCACTGTGAAAGTGCAGGCAGGAAATGCGTTTAATTTGGATAGTGTCATTAATGTAACGTGTTAATTGGGAAAGAGGGAGACTTAGAGAATGGAAGGATGATGAAGAGGTTGAATTTTTACTCTTATGTTATGCTTCTTAAAGAACTTATATATGTATATATCATAGAATCATAGAATGGTTTGGGTTGGAAGGGACCTTAAAGATCATCCAGTTCCAACCCCACTGTCATCAGCAGGGCAAGTTCCACTAGACCAGGTTGCCCAAAGCCTCATCCAACCTGGAGCCTCATCCAACCTGAGATATATATATTTCTTGGCAGAATAATGCATTAAGTGTCAAAATGTACAACAGAGTGGTATTTAAATAAGCAGAAGGAATGTATTTGCAACAGCAGAAAAGGTAAACTTCTAAACAGGTAACACTAAGGCCTGGAGAGTAATCTGCCAAGATAAAAAGATAATAACTATCCCTGTAAATTGGCACATTTGAAAACAGCTGATGGAAGACCTGGTCAAAAGTGAAATAGGAATAAGTGTCCCTGACACAAGGAAGCGAATATGTCCTTAGAAGTCTTGGTTTTGCAGATGTAGTGTGTCCCAACGGCAGAATGACTGTTGAAAGCTGCATTTGATGAATAGCTTAAACAGGTGACATAACAGTTTAGCTGTTAAAATAAATCTAAGGATATTGGTCTGTTCTTTTTTTCACAATATTACTTTAGTAATGAAATCTAGTATTAATAGCTTTTTCATGAACTGCAACAGCTGCATACCTTACTTTCTGACTGTTGCAGGTGCCTTTGCTTGCAAGATGGTACCATTTGTTCAATCCACTGCTATTGTAACTGAGATTCTTACAATGACCTGCATTGCTGTGGAAAGACACCAGGGAATTGTGCATCCACTAAAAATGAAGTGGCAGTACACCAATAAAAGAGCTTTCACGATGCTTGGTAAGATTTTAGATATTTCCAGTAATCGTGTGTATAGAGAAATAATCTTTGCTGTTGATGGTGTGACAGAACAAAAGGCACTGATGTGACCAGTGATTCAGAGGTAGAGTTAATAAGTGTGGTAATATTTATAAAATAGCTCAAGGATACTGCCTATATGTATAATAATTGCTAAACTCTGACAATAAACTTAAAATCTGAACTCAAAGATTCACTTAACTAAGCCTGATAAACCTCTGTCATGTTTGTGGGGTTTTTTTGGGTTTTTTTTGTTGTGGTTGGGTTGTTTGGGTTTTTTTTGTTAGGAAAATGGTTCAAAATGTACAAGCACTGCTAAAGTAATGAATGTCACAGCTGTAAATGGTCCTTCCATTGTACCACAAAGAGAGCATACATAATGCTGCTTGTGCAAATTAAGTTGCCTTTATACTTTTAATACCAATAAATGAAAGTCATTTGAGAGAAGAAAAATGGATAACGAAAGAGAATGCTGTCATTGATGTGAATGCTGACTGATGTATGCCTCATATAGAAAACTTTGTTCTTTAAATTGTCTCCTTTGACTTTTTAAAGATGTGTTCATACCAGAACTTATGCTGCTTGTTGTATAAAGTATTAAAAAATGTGTTTGTTTACAGGCATAGTCTGGTTGCTGGCACTTATTGTTGGGTCACCTATGTGGCATGTGCAACGGCTTGAGGTATGTTAGGTGAATTTACATTTTAAACTCAGCCCTTGCTATATCTTTTTGTACCTTTAGTAATGAAATTGAAACTAAGAAATCAGAGTGGAGCTTCTGTTCTGTGTGCCAGCATGAGAAAGGCTGAGGATTAGGGTTGGCATGCAGTGGAAGGAGGACTTCCCTCCCCAGTTAGATCATAGAGCAGTCATTACAGCTGTGACTTCCACTGTGGCTTCCTTTCGATTTAGAGATGCCTGGGCACACAGCAGTGTAGCGCTTAGATTACTGTTTCAGGATGATATAGTGTTCCCCAAGATTTGGAAGAACTGTGCTTAGTTTAAAATGTAATTAGCTGCCTATTATAGTTTAAGGAGTTACCCTACACTTTTGGAGGGGAAAAACCAAAAAGCTTATCAGAATCTAGTGCTTCTGAGTCTGAATGTTAACAAATATTTTTTTAAAGTGACTAATATGTGAGGTTTCTGTACACCCATCTTTACTTGCAAAATGCATAGCCAAGGTCTAGGACAATCCTCCTTAAAAAAAACCCAAAATATTTGAGGAGGAGTGCAAATCAGAGCATCTCCTGACCTCTCCTTGTCAACTTGGATCAACCCAACACTTGATGTGGAAAAGTGTTTGGAAGAATTTTGTCACTTTGCAAAGTCTCTCTATTGAATTTTGGTTCCTATTTTAAGAGCAAGGAATATTATTTGAATGTGCTTGATTTGATTTTTTTAAACTTGGGGCAAACACTGTAGTGACTCATCTCCTTTACACTTGTTACAGGTTAAATATGACTTCCTATATGAAAAAGTGTACGTTTGTTGCTTGGAAGAATGGGCCAGTCCAATTTATCAGAAGATATATACGACCTTTATTCTTGTTATACTCTTCCTTCTTCCACTGATGTTGATGCTTTTATTGTACACTAAAATTGGCTATGAACTCTGGATTAAGAAACGAGTGGGAGATGCTTCAGTTCTTCAAACCATTCATGGGAGTGAAATGTCTAAAATATCAAGGTTTGTAAAGTAAAATACAGTTGGAACTTGAACTTCTAGAAAGCTTTATTCCCCTGACGGTTCTTGAAAGCCAGTACAAAAAATATAAATAAATCTGTCTTTCCTTACCTGTTGGGAGCTCTACAAGCATAGACTGGATTTTTAAAGCTAGCTAGTTATTTACCACTTAAATACCTAATTTAAGGCAACTTAACAGATTGTTTTCTTCAAAGTAGAGCGTAGCCACACTTGGAAGTCAAGTCCTTTCAATAAATGTAATAATGTACCTTGTGAAATGCTTGTTTTTAAAAGATGTAGGCCATGAGTTAGCAGAAGACTTGGGGAAAATGCTACTACATTATTTCTGTATGTTCTGTGGAAAGTTCTTTATATAATCCTGAGACTATGAATACTGCTTTATGGTCCTATTACAAGTTAAATTGGCATAGGGGAAAAAAATCAGAATTAATTTAAAAACTGCTTTGGTACAGTTTAACTTAATGCAACTTCCAAAGAGTTTTGAGTCTTCTCACATGTTTGTGTAAGACTATCCAGGTGGTAATGTTCTGTCTGAAAAGTTATGAAAATTTATAATTATAAAATTTGCTATTTAGCACTAAATATGAGCTACCTTTAATATTGTCTCATGTTTTTTCCTTTTTTTTGGCAAATTGGTCTGATGCCTGATGTGCTAGAAACCTCTAACAGTTCTGCTTATTGAGGAGAGTATCACCTTAAGTATTAACTGTGAGGAGAATATTGACAAGCAGATTAAAGATCAGTGATTCCTTAGGTATTTGTCTAACAAAGAACCTAAGAAAGTGGACTCTCCTGAGTCAAAACTGAAAGAGTTATGGTGACAAGTAATCTTCAGGCTACTCCTCATTTATTTTCACACTGTGGGGAAAAGATCCTGTAACTGCTACCAGTGAAGTGCTGCTTCTTTTGCTCAAGTGAGAGATCCATCTTGGGATCTATAAATTATATATCAATTTGGGGATGATATAAATTAATGTATACCCTGAGTTTGTGAAATATTACAGTGGAGTCAGGGAATGTGTTTTTTGCTCTTTCTTATTCTAGCACTTTGCCTACCAGCAAAGGTTGAATGTTGCAGGTGTAGTTTCACTTACTCTGTCAAATTCCCTGTGCAGTCAGGTGCTGCAGGTATGGTCAAGTGCTTCCACATCTAGGAAGGGACTCTTGTTTTTTGAGTTATTAATGGAATTTCATGTGGTTTCCCCTCATCTCTTTGTATTGGAATTGCATTTGCTTGAGTAGAGTGAAAATGCCTTGCAAGATATGCTAATGTCATTGCTTGCTGCAGCTGCAAAGTGCGTTGCTTTCCCAAAAGAGAGAAAGAAAAGATCTTAATTGCTGCACTAGATTTATATGATGTTGCCTTTTTTGTTTCAAAGGGAATTGTCTACTTCTCAGCATTCTTCCAAGGTTTTATTTGCATCTGCAACCATCAGAACACATTTACAGATGTAACTTGAAGAGACACGTCTGCCAGTCAGTTCTTAGTGATTCAGTGTGGAATGTCTTGATGCAATTTCAGGAAGAAGAAGCGAGCAATTGTTATGATGGTGACAGTGGTGTTTCTCTTTGCAGTCTGTTGGGCCCCTTTCCATGTGATTCACATGATGATAGAATACAGTGAGTATCTGCCATGTGTCATACAATAAAACCTTTATTTCTTTTGTGTATTTTGGGTTTCTTGGGGTTTTTTTGGTTGTTAGTGGCATTACATATTGTGAAAAGCCAGTGCTGCTGCCACATTCAGGTATAGAGTACCTTCTGCTAGCCAAGGTTAATGTTGTCGTTATAAAACCTGGCTCAGTCTTGTAATAGAGTTACATAGCCAACAACAGGTGAATTACTCTGAAGTCTACGAGTCATAGATCTGCAGTGCTCATGGAAAATAAACACATTTGAAAAAAACCTATTATCGTAGAATCATATATGTTGGAAAAGACCTTTAATGTACTTGGGAGATACTTTATGTCTGAGATAAACTTGAGTGTCAGACATATTGCTTCTTCCCTGCTGTGTGAATTTAAAAAAAAAAAAGTATATATAGAAGATATAATCTTTGTGTCTTGGTGTAAACCCTACTGAGTTTTTTTGCAGGGTGGGTGGGAGAGAATCCAACTCTCCAGCAGCTCTTTTAGAATGTAAGCTCTTTAGAAAGGAGATTGTCATTGCTTCTGAATTTGTACAGCATAAAATCCAGTCCTGAAAAGGAGGTTTGCTAGGTCTTACAAGACTCAAGAAAAAGCAAGACTTAACTATTAGGATGGTGAGCGTATCTCTGTAGATTCTTTTTCTTTCTATGTTTGTCATGCTACCTTCATTTGCTGAAAGGTCAGAAGGTACCTGACTGGAAGATAAACATTATCTCCAAGTAGGAAACCTCTTGAACAAGTAACTTTTTAATTCAAATTTAATTTTAATTTAATGTGTGAAGACTTCTATTTGCATCCACTTAAGTTGTCATACTGCTTTGAGTTAAACTGTTATGAAATATTTATCCCTTCAGGTGCCCTGGTTTTAACAAGGTAGGCATATTGGAGATACAAATACATCATAGTGATAACACCCAGTGCATCCAGTTGTATTTTTTCAGTGGTCTTGATGGGATACTAGCTTGGAAATGCCCTCAGTGCTTATCATCTTTGCTTTTTGCTATTTGTGTTATTTTCTGGGGTCATGCACTGTTCATCTCCCATCTCCTGCATGTACTGGCATAGAACGTGGGACTGGGCAGCAAGCTATGTGTAGGAACAAGAGGAAGTTTTCAGTAGTTCTATTCTGCTTGCCAAAGGCAGTAGCTGTTTCTTTGTCTTCTATCACAAATTAGGTTGTAGCAGATAAATCAAGTAGTCCTGCAGCCAGTCAGCTGAACCAAGTGATGTTTATGCCTGGTAGAATCAGAAGGGCAGAAGCTGTAACTATTAAAAATGTCTGGATTGTACCATGTTGAGATTGCCCATAACACTCCATTAACTGTTTATGCTCTTTTCATTGCTAATTTCAGGAATTATTGCAGGTGCTGCAAGGCCTTTATTTTACTTGCATTATACACCTTTGTAGCATTTATCCAGAGTTTGAGTGCTGAGTATTTGAATTTAAAGCATTCAGTCTCCTCTGTGATCTCAATGATTAAAAAGTGAGAGATGTGACCAAGATGATGACATTTTTACCTCCATGAGCTGTTCTGTGTCAGCACAGAGAAAGAAGCTGTGAGTGGTCAGTGTCAAGACAGGGATTGGTGTTAAAGTACTTACACATTTGATATGGACATGAAACTTTAAGCCAGAAGAACAACTTGAATAAGCAAGGCCTATACTTAGCAGACTGGAAACTTTCTGTTGCTTGGCCATTGGGCAGGTGTTTTGGCTCATAAATTGCCTCTTTTGAAAGACTGTCCTTATTTGCATATACCCAGAGCAGGGCTATGGGGTAGATCTTGATCTTTCCTTGCTGATGAAACCCTATTGCTAATATTAATAAACTCCAGCAAGGTCTTTTTTTGGTTTTAAACAAGAGTTTCTTAATACCAAACTGGATATAAACATGCTAAATAGTAGGGATTTATGTCATTCTGTGCTTACAGCATATTTCCTTTTTCCTTTCCAGGTAATTTTGAAAAGGAGTATGACGATGTGACAGTCAAAATGATCTTTGCAATTGTCCAGATTATAGGATTCTTCAATTCTATTTGCAACCCTATTGTGTATGCTTTCATGAATGAAAACTTCAAGAAAAATTTTTTGTCTGCCATCTGCTTCTGCATTGTCAAAGAAAATGCATCACCAACCAGGCAACTTGGGAACGTGGGGATTACTATGAGGCAGCAAAAGGCAAGTGTTTCTCAGAGAGATCCCACTGGCTCGGATGAAGTCAGGAGGGAGGCATTCAGCGATGGCAACATTGAAGTCAAGTTCTGTGATCAGCCAGCTTCAAAAAGGAATTTGAAAAGACACCTTGCCTTATTCAGCTCTGAGCTTACTGTGCATTCTGCATTAGGAAATGGACAGTAGCATCACAGAGGTCTTGAGAATGGAAGAAGCATTCTCTTTATATGGAACTTTCAATAAGCCATTTAAAATAGTTTTCTACTTTGCATGCTGAAATGAGGGGAAAAATATTTTGTGGATAATTATTATAATATTGGGATCATGGTTGAGAAAATGTAATATATTTTATAAGGATGAGGAGTAAAACTTAACAATATTACTGTATCATTTCTAGGAAAAAACCCACATTTTTCTTCCGAAGCTAATTTAGGGCTTCTTTGCCCTCTGCTTTAGGTAAACCAAACAACTGTTGCTTGCTCTGTTTGTTCTGTGTCTGGATGCTGACACACTGCTGGACCATTCACAGCTGAATGCCAGAAGAAAGGAACTGTGGAGAAAACACGCACTTTTTTTGAACAACTTGGAAATCTGACATGGGTTTAACATTGGAAGATTTGCTCTCTGCAGCTCTGGGGACAGAGGAGCTTCAGATCTGAGTCCAGGAAAAATGCAGACTGTGATGCAATTTTATTATGGAAAAAAATAGATGGAAGAGCCAACCAGGATTTGACTCTGCAGATTAAGATTTAAACATTGCATGCATGTTCAGATTTTGTTAACAGCAAGAATATTAGAATTCAAAAATGCATGCATAATTAATGTGCTGTTTTTACAGGTTCATTCTTGGGTACAAACTTAGATGCCAGTGTTCTGCTAAAAAATGTAGAAGTTGAAAAAGTGATGTACAAGAGTGTACAGATGCTGGAGGTTGTGGTCTGTACAGTGAACACTGAGTTGAACTTACATTCGTGCTTGGATATGTGACTCACAGGTTGAAAGTGCGGTGTTGCCATTTTCTGGAAGGACTTAAGAGTCAGATCCAGAGCCTGTTTGGACTCTGCAGAAGACTTTCAATTCAGTATCATGGTCTTTTGACCAAACACATCTATGAAGACATGCACAAATTTTTCTTTCTCTCCATCATCTTCAAAGGGGATTAATTACTGTCTAAGAACAGGGCCATTGTTCTGTTATTTTTAAGCTTCATGGTAAACCATGGGGTTGAAATCCATATAAATTCTAAACTTTTTTGCTCTCAGTGAGTCAAACTGAAAAATTGTAAAAGGATGCTCACAAGTGTGGGACTGGGGGAGAAGTGTGATCTGGAATGGTACACTGTGATCTGATCCCATAAATCAGGCTTTGAAATACATAATCTGCAACTCCAGCTGAGGTTATCTTGGATCCTTTAGTAGCCTAAGAAATGTCAGTGCTCTCTTGTGTCATCCGTTGCCTCTCACCTAAGGGACCTTGGTGTTTCCTTGGCAATGAATTTTAAGATGATTTTACATTGCTACTTTACACTTTGTTGTAACTGAAATCTTTGTCTAAATTTTCCTTGTATAAATTCGAAGTGGTCTGATCCATTTATAATGTTTACAGATTTCCATTGGATAAGGCATTTTGATGCTGGTTTGTGACCTACTCTTTATTTACGTATATATTATTTATATTGTGTGTTTTTACTCGCATGCAATGGCAGGGGAGGATTCCTGACTTGTCCTGAGAGCCAGGAATTAAGAGCACTCCTATTTACATAAGCATATTATGTATAAGATAAAAGAAAATTTTGGAGAGCTATGTCTGGGTAAAACAGATTCTATAACTGAAGAACTATTTATTTTAAGCTTCTTATTTATTTGCACTGCTAGTTTCAATGACTTTTTTTTTTTAACAAGTATTTAACAAAAACATCCAAGTATTTTATGTTTTTGTTTAATCTTGTCTATTTCTTCTGTTATCTCATAAAATGTTATGTCAGTGAGTAACTGTTGTAGTATTGTATTAATGTTTTCATTAAAATTCCTTTTTGGCATTGCTGGTGCGGTTTCCCACTGGGAAGATCTGCTATAAACTTAATTCTTTGGGTCTTTCTTTGTTTAAAGATTCAGGTAAGCTTATATGTGCTTTTTTAGTGATTAAATTCCAGTCCTGTTACAGTGCCAGCTGTTGCTGTGATCCTGAGAGATGTGATTTAAAAGACTTTGCAGAATAAGGTGAGAGAGGGGAAAAAAACCTTACAATCTCTTGGTAGGAGGGAAGTGGTAAATATTTCAGCACAGATATATGTGGCTACAGTTAGATTAAATATAAAGCAAACTACTAAAGACAGTTCTGATACTGTCCTCAATAGTAACTATATTATTTGTGCATTTTTGTCACAGTAGTTTTCTCAGAACCAGATAATCTTGTAAGAAGTCCTAGCTGCAGGGAATAGAAAAACCTTTATTGATTTAAGCAGAACCAAGATTTTGGCCATGTTTTTTGGGGTTTTTTTGTTTGGTATTTTTTTTTTCCAATCTGTCAGAGCATTAGCTTTGATTTAACTAACACAACAAATTGTTCTGTTGAATCATCAGTTGTCAGTCCAGACTAGTAGCCTGTCTCTTGCAGTGGCGCACATCATGTGTTTTTGAATGTGTGGCTGTAATTGAGTGCTTCAAACTAGTGAAAGCTGGCACTGCTGTGGAAGAAACAGCCCTGCTGTCCTCCCGGCTTGCCTGCTTATTCCCATATTGTATTAACAGAATTGCCTGGAGAATCTGATCAGAAAAAATTCTGGCTAATTATTTTACCAGAGAACAGAAAAGATAACCACACTTGCCTCCCTAAACTATTTATCAAAATTGTTGTGTTTTTTGAGGAAAATGCTTCCTCAGAAAAGTTTATTTTTAATATCTTAGTTATGAATCACTTATTATATCTTTGACTTTGATCAAATTAAAGAGAAACTTAATCTATTTGCAGCTGTAGGGGGCTAAGCCTTAAAGATACAATGCGATGATGCCAGGAACTGGCATGTGGATGAAGACAGGAGCCTGAAAAGACACATTCAACTGAACAGAGATTCTGGAAATTTGAATGGACCAGGAAAAAGTGTCAGATGTGTGGTCTTGGTCAACTGAAATCAGAGTATAAACAAGGAGAACAGTGAGTAGAAGGGAGTGAACCCTCTCAGTAACTGTCTATAACACTGCATCTGCTACAGAATGCCCATTCTTTAGGAGCGGGGGGAAAAAAAAGTAAGATTTTTCCTGGCAGAATTCTTTTATTGTTTTAGGAGGGGGTTAGTTTCAGAGGGCATCAGATGGATTAATTTGTGAGTGTAGTTTTAAGCTTTAGAAATAGGTACTGGGCTGTAACCCTTTGTGATGAATAGACAGGGAACTGTGCCTTTGTTGAGGAGATTTGATGCTGTTACGAGCTAACACAATGCTATGCAGGCATTAAATAACCTGAAGATGATGAACAACTAAACAGAGAGCTTGTGGTTCCCCTGTAGCATTGACAATGTTTTCATAAGACGTTTGTGGTGTTGAGTGAGGGGGGCATTTAGGTGCAGACCAGGTGTCCATTTGAAGTTTCATGCTTTCATTCTGTTTTCAAGCAGGCTTTGATTGTTCCCTAAACAAGGATAACAAACAGTAGCAGAGAAGATTATGTGTCTCAGTCTGGCAGTGCGTGCTTAGAACATCCTGAGCCAAATCATCAATAAAAACCAAGCTCCAAAGATGATCTGTTAGCTGTTTAAGAACTTGGGTTATCGTTAGCATTTTGAGGAGTACTGCCTCGTCTTTGCAAAATGAGTTTACATAAAAATGTTTGTGGATCAGCTGTAAATCTGCAAATTGCTGGTTCTCATTCAAGAACAAGAAAACCTATCTCTTGCTGAAGCTAGTTTGCTCTGGTAGAACACCCATGAGAAATTACCTGTTTGGAGGGAATGGTAGTGTTGGTAAGGATTTAGAAGGGAGTATGCCCTAAAGGTAAGGAAGGTGCTGGATGGACAAATGCTTGAAGGCTGATGACATGAGCAAAGTGGAGATGTGCTGTTGAAAAGCATACATAAGTAGGTGTAAATGCTACTTGTGGCTGCTCCCTCCCTGGAAGTGCTCAAGGCCAGGCTGGATGAGGCTTTGAGCAACCTGGTCTAGTGGAAGGTGTCCCTGCTGATGGCAGGGGGGTTGGAACTGGATGATCTTCAAGGTCCCTTCCAACCCAAACCATTCTGTGATTCTATGAAATTTCATCCACCATTAGCTTCCTCTGTTGAAGCTCCAGTGAAGTTGATGGATTATGAAATTATTTTTAAAAATCTCTGGTGATTTGAGATGAGAAAGAATCTATGCTGTGAACATTTAGTTAATAACTTACTGCAAGTGGCTCTACTTCCTCAAAACGGTCAAGATGTGAAGTCCTGCTTAAATGTAATACAGATTTTCTCTGATCCTGTAATAGGTTCTGATTTCAATTACTATTTCCAGTGTTGCTATTAGGATATGATACTGTCTTTACCAGCTTCTGATTATTGCTGCTTGCATGGATATTGTTTCCTGTTCTGGGATTTCTGGGTTTTGCTTTGTCTTGCCAAAATTGGCAATTTCTGTCTTACTGAGTTGTCTGTAAGCAGCTGCGGTGATTAGAGCTTGCTCATCCATATTTCATTTTACAGAGGCATGAATATCTCTATTTAAAAACAAAAAAAGAAGATGCTTAAGGATTTATGATGCTTGCACTTAAAAAAAAAAATCACACTGGACTAAATTAGTGTTTAAGGCACTCGACCTGATGCAGCTGTAGGTGAAGCTTGGTGCGTTTCCTCAGATTGAGCAGAACTAATGGTAGAATAGGTGCTTACCTTGGATTCAGCAGCCGAGCTCTAACCATGTAATAGGAACATCTGGAGGACTAAATTAAGAGTGTAGTAGTCTGCTCTCCTCCAGAGTTACATAGTGTTTTATTATGAGAGATTGAAGGAGGGGACCTAAGAGACTGAGGGGAATGGAAACAGGTCCCTGCTCGGGGCAGCAGGTGAATTCCCTCCAGGCCTCCCTCACCTGCCCAGCTGCCCTCACACAAACAGGTATGGGGCTCTGGAAACGGAGGGTCCGGGAAATGAAGGTGAAAATCTGGAGGAGGGCCCATCCAGGGGGTTGCCCAAGGTGAGGCAGCCCACCCCATGTATCCTGACTGCCTCTGTTCAGAAAAAAAGGAGGGTGATTGTCACAGGCCATTCCCTTCTGAGGGGAACAGAGGGGCCAATATGCCGACCGGACCCAACCCACAGGGAAGTCTGCTGCCTCCCCAGGGCCTGGGGAAGGGACGTCACTAGGAACCTCCCTGGTCTGGTACGGCCCTCTGATGATTACCCACTATTGGTCATGCAGGTTGGAACTGATGAGGTAGCAGAGAGAAGTCCAAAAGCAACCAAAAGGGACTTCAGGGCACTGGGGCAATTGGTTGAAGGATGGGGGGCACAGGCAGTGTTTTCTTCAGTCCTTTCAGTGGCAGGGAAGAACACTGAAAGGAACAGGAAAACGCACCTGATGAACACATGGCTCAGGGGCTGGTGCCATTGGCAGAATTTTGGTTTCTTTGATCATGGGGAGGTTTACACAGCACCAGGGCTGATGGCAACAGGTGGATTTCAGCTGTCTCAAAGGGGGAAAGGATTCTTGCTCATGAGCTGGTGGGGATCATCAAGAGGGCTTTAAACTAGGTTTGAAGGGGGAAGGGGATGAAACTAGGCTCAGGGGCAGTGTGCCAATGTTGGGGGTGAAATCTATAGCCCAGCTCAAGTGCATGTACACCAACACACTCAGCATGGGCAATAAGCAGGAGGAGCTGGAAGCCATGGTGCAGCAGGGGAGCTATGACAGTTGCAATCACAGAAACATGGTGGGGTGACTCTCATGACTGGAGTGCTGCAATGGGTGGCTATAAACTCTTCAGGAGGAATAGGCAAGGAAGGAGGGGTGGTGGGGTGGCTCTATGTTAGGGAGTACTTTGATTGTATTGAGCTTGAAGTTTGTGATGATGAGATTGAGTGCTTATGAGGAACAATGAAGGGGAAGGCCAAGAAGGCAGATATCCTGTTGGGAGTCTGTTACAGACCACCCAACCAGAATGTAGAGGCAGAAGAAGTATTCTACAAGCAGCTGGCAAGAGTATCACACTTGATAGCCCTTGTTCTCCTGGGGGACTTCAACTTAATTTTGGACATTTCCAGATGTCTGCTGGAAATACAACAGCAGAGGAAAAACAGTCTAGGAGGTTCCTGGAGTGTGTGGAAGATAACTTCCTGATGCAGCTGGCAAGTGAGCCCCCGCTTGACCTGCTGTTTACCAACAGAGAAGGACTGGTGGGAGATGTGGTGGTCGGAGGCCTTCTTGGGCTTAGTGACCATGAAACGGTAAAGTTCTCGATGGTTGGTGAAGTAAGGAGAGGGATTAGCAAGACCACTACCATGGACTTCTGGAGGGCAGACTTTGTCTTGTTCAGGGCACTGGTTGAGAGAGTCCCTTGGGAGACAGCTCTGAAGGGCAAAGGGGTCAAGGAAGCCTGGACATTCTTCAAGAAGGAAGTCTTAAAGGCGCAGGAGTATAGTGTCCCCATGTGCTGCAAGACAAACCATCGGGGAAGACGACCAGCCTGGTGGAAAAGGGGGCTCTTGCTGGGACTCAGGGAAAAAAAGGAGAGTTTACCATCCCTGTACTCGGCACTGGTGAGGCTGCACCTTAAATACTGTGTCCAGTTTTGGGCCCTTCATTACAAGAAGGACATGGAGATGCTGGAGCGTGTCCAGAGAAGGGCAACAAAGCTGGTGAAGGGGCTGGAGAACAAGTGTGATGAGGAGTGGCTGAGGGAGCTGGGGTTGTTTAGTCTGGAGGAGGCTGAGGGGAGACGTTATTGCTCTCTACAACTACCTGAAAAGAGGGTGGAGAGAGGTGGGGGCTGGTCTCTTCTCCCAGATAACAAGTGACAGGACAAGAGGGAAGGCCTTAAGTTGCGCCAGAGGAGGTTTAGGTTGGATATCAGGAAAAACTTCTTCACTGAAAGGGTTGTCAAGTATCGGAACAGGCTGCCCAGGGAGGTGGTGGAGTCACCATCCCTGGAGGTGTTTAAAGGACGTGTAGATGTGGTACTTGGGGACGTGCTTTAGTGGTGAACTTGGCAATGCTGGGTTTACGGTTGGACTAGATGATCATAATGGTCTTTTCCAAACAAACTATTCTATGATTGATTAAGCCCCCCAAACATTGTAGCTGCATCACTACAACAAAACACAGTCAATCAAAAGCAGTAATCCTGATTCCTTTCATTCCTGGAAATAAAGACTGAGTCCTGCAAGTCAAGCTGAGATACCATCTGTTTTGCTGCAAAAGTTCTGTCCTACAAGCCAGGACTGTGTTTGAGAAGGTTTAAAGATATTTGCACATAGCATGTACCTTCAAAAAAAGCTTCTAGAAATTTAGTACAAACAAACTTTTAGATATTGTGTCTGTGCCCTGTAGAGTGCTTAAAGCTCAAACCAAGACTTAAAATATGTCTGCTGCCTGAAAAATGTTACTTGAATTTTGTTGACAAATCAGCCTCCTGTGGAATACAAAGCTTTCTACGAAAAGGTCTTATTTCCTTACATTTTCTTTTCTTTTTTTTTTTCTTTCCTCTTCTGAAAGCAGAAACTTCTGCTTATTTCTCATTCTTTGGAAAAATAATTTGAAAACCTTTGCCCCAAACATAATCCATTTATGCCACTTGCTGATGAAAAATGTGAAAACATCAACTTGAAATGTTCCCAGTAAAAAAAAAAAAGGTATTTTGAGCCATATCACTTATGAAAAAGGAACAACTTCAGAGCTTCAGTAATGCATAAAAGTATTTGTGTGGTTTTTGAATCAGCCCTGTGTAGCTGGACAGCAGAAGCACTCTGTATGTGTGTGTGTGATGGGGGTGAGGGGGAGGCTTGGAGATACTCAGTGGAACTTTCATTGTTTTTCTCTGGTCTGCTCTCATTTGCAAAGGTGCCCAGATTCAGATACGAATGTAAAAGCTTTGAGTGCCCCTGTAAGTCCTTTCCCTCCTTCAGAAGGAAGAAATCATTCATCTGCCTCGTGCTGTTTTTTCAGACCTCGTGTACTCATTCCTATATAATTGCTGATTTGGAGTTATCACTTTCAGGCCGAACATCCATGCCAGCACAGTGTCAGTCCATCCAGTTCTTCTACTGCCAACAGAAGATACTGTGTCTCACGGACCATAGCCAGATCTTTTAACAGATGTCCTTTTATTAAGCACCTGGATAGAAGCAGATAATTCAGATCAACTGCTGAAGACTAAGTCTTTCTTGATTTCAAAAATCTTTTTGACATTTGGAAAGCCTTAACCTATTTCTTATGTACACTGACCACAACTTTTCCCTTCTCATCTAAAACAAATCCCGGCACCTACATATCACACTGGCCTATAACTTTTCTGGTCCCATTGCACACTGACCTCACCATGTTTTCTCTGATATTGTTTGTTTGGTTAAATGCAAGTTAGCCTCCTATAAATTCACTTTGATAACTAGTTCTGTTCATGATTTTTTTCTTTTTACATCTATAAATCCAGCTGTCTGCACTATCGTTGTTCAAGCAGTTCTTGTGGCTGTGCTTTTTTTTCCCCAGTTGTTTCAAAGTAACCTAATAATTTCCTAGTAAGTGGCACATCCTGGAGTTGTTTACTGTTGTGAATTTATGTATATTTCTCTCTGTATGATGGTAAGGGTGAAAAATAACATTGAATACAAAGTTAGCACAAAACAGTCATATTCAAATATTGATCACCCTTTTCTGATACAATCTTAGATGGTGCCTCGAAGAGGTTTGCTTGGGAATGTATGTAAGCAGTGCAGCTTACTGGGCTCAGTTGCTGTTTGTGGAATATGGTCAGGGAAAGGGACTCTATCCTAAAATAATGTTTTGCTTACATTTAAAGACTTTTTTTGTTCAGCACTCCTTTCTTATAGGAAATTTTATTAATTTTTTAAATGTTTCTGCTTGAAATCTCTTTGTATCTTCCTAGTTTTTGTTTGCTCTTTCCGATGGCAGCACTCATTTTTTCTAAATTAATCACACAAAGGTTTCTTGGGAGTCTCTCTCATCAGGTGAGTTTACTGTTCCCTTGCTCACAGTCTTTCTCTCCCTTAATCTTTTCCAAACACTCATGATTAAATTGTATGCAACATTTCAGCTGTGGCTTTAACAGTGCCTCATGGAATAAATGTTATTCTTTCCTCACTGCTATATCTTTGTTTGCTCTGTTGTCCAGAATCCAAGTGGGTTTGGATGCTTAACTTTCTCCTTGTGCAGAATTCACAATGTGCAAGTATAAATGTGTACTTTCATGCCTCTTCATAAACTGGAAATTCTGGTTTTCAGACTTGAGATGATTTTTCCTACATCTTAAACTTAAAGCTTTCATTACATTCAGTTTCTTATTTAGACCATCTTTTCCCCCTGCCCCCAAGCAAATCCTTAATTAAATCATTTAAAATTTAAGGCAAGGGGTCCACAGTTGTTGTTATCTCTTGGAAATACATGAGAAGGATTTCAGGCTTTTTGAGTGCACTTGTAGCTGATTTGTAAATCCATTTTCCCATCTGAAATAGGTGCCCTTGCTACTTATATTTATGCCACCTTGATAAATATTCTGCTGTATGACATATGACTGCTACAGGATCAGAGATAGTTTTCCAGTAGTATCACAGGTGCACTGTTTTAATTTAACTTTCTGCTTCAACAGTTTATTAAAGCAAAAATTCTACAAGATTGAACTGTATTTTCCAGTGCTGAAGAATGAATTCTTGACTGAACAGATAAGGCAGAAGTGCATCCCTCCCACTGGAGGGCAAAAAGAGTTTGAATGACTTTTTTTGTTTGTTTTTAATGTTGTGCAAGCAAGTCTTTTTGGAGGCAGATGTTTGCTGATGAAGTTACAATAGATATAATCTGTGAATAATACTTACTATTCACAAAAAGTGAATAGTTACAATACAACTATTTTAGGAAAAATAAATTTATTTGTAAAAGAAGAAGATGAATAGATTTTAATTTTTTTTTAGCATAACTGCTGCTTAATTACCTTTTTAGGCTGTACTCACCTGGGACTCTTCCTGGTGGACTCCCCGGAGCTGTGAGTCCATCTAGCAAAGTTAGTCTTGGTCATACTGCAGTGAAGCCCTTTATATTATGAATATTGAGAGTATTTTTTTACTTTGCTCATACCTTCAAGAACTTAGTGATTTAAATCCTCATTGCAGTGATTATCATAAATAAGAAATGTTTGACTCAGAGGTCAAGTTTGAGAGAGTGAAAAAGGGGTCTGAAGTTTTCTTAATTTTTTCCCAAAAGACAATTTGCAAACTTATGCCTCTGCTTACCAGTACTCAGACAACTAAGCCCCTGCTGGCGGGCAAAGTCAGGACCAAAATTCCTGCTGGTTTCAGAGCAAGAAGTAGAGTTTCCAAATATCAAAACCTCCAGTATAAACCAAAGCTGAATGACTCCTGTTTGCAGCACAGTCTGAAGTAAAGCATTCAGCAGAGGTGTGATGAAAGGCTAGCAATGTGCATACTGGGAAGGTTACTGGTCAGGTTGGAGCTTATATGCTTTCTGCCATTGGACAGACTTGATTTCAAGCTGGGTGGAGGGAGGGTGTATAACTGTGGTAAGATAAGTGTCCTAATGAATATATATTGAGTTGGGGTCTAGATGGAGTCAGTCTCTGCATGGAAACATGTACCTGTAATGAAAGTCTGAGTAGATAACATAGAATTGGGTAATAAATTAAACAAAATAAACTCTGCTGTACTGTGAAAGGTCTGCTCTACACATCAGCTTTAACAAGCTTATGAATTGCCTACTCTTCATTTTAGACTTCTTTCCCTAGAGTCCCTATTCTTTTGTGAAGGGTGAGAAAGCTGCTAGCTGGACTGTGTTGGATTCACTCAGTGAAGAGGCTGAATTATAGTTCTCGATCTGTATGAGGGCTGCTTTCTGTGCTTTGTATTTTGATATTCCAGTGACATCCCTGGGAACCTTGTGCTTTCATAGTCACTGAACTCTGCTGTTATCTATTGCTTAAAATCACTCTTTCCTAACAATCACCTTTGTTTAGTAGGAAGTCAAGATTTGACTTCTGTTTCTCAACCCAGCAGTTTGTTTTAATTTTTCACTTAGTCTCTGTACTTTTTTTCCCCATTTTTTTCCCTGAAGCAATTCCTTGAGTTCTCTGTGACCCTCTTATCTCTTTTATACAGATTAGAATAACCAGGCAATGAATTTTGATGATGAAGTGAAACAGTCCTGTGTTTTAGAATTTCTATTCTATCAAGGCTGACTATCAGATGTATGAACTACATTTCCAGGAAGACCTTGCATATGGTTAGAAAACTTGAAATTACTGAGACACCTGCACTTGTGTCAGAAAAGTTTTGCATGTGTTAGGAGAGCTGGAGATCCACTGAGAGGTGTGCGTGCAGCTGTCAGGGAGACACTTGGCATCAGGCCTGGGTGCGGCTGTAATGACAGTGAAGGTGGTGAGATGGGCCAGCATGAAAAGATGTGCAGCAGTGCATGATTTGTGCTGAGCCAGGCAGCACTGGTAGAGTTGCAAAGGCCCATGTGGTAAAATAGATCAGCTGCACATAACATCATTGGCATAAACAAGAGATTTATTTTTTTTCTACCTTTCCATCTGGCCCACTGAGTAAGTGATGAAAATATAACATGTGTTAGCTAAAACTTCCAAATGCTTATTAATGCTTCTTCCTGGTAGCTTGTGTGTAGCATATATTGTTATTTCTGAATTTGACTTTCTGTATTTCTATTGACATTGTATTTCTGATACTTACTGATGTATTCCTATCTACATATTCTATTTCTTTGACTTTACATATTTCTAATTCCTAGGAAGTAAGGCTTCTCAGTGATGTGCCAGCTGCACTCAGAGTTGATTTTTCTTGCTTCAAATAACGAGTGTGGATGTCCATCTTGATTGTACAGATGGCAGCTGAACTATGGCTTATAAAAAGGTCCAGTAACTTTATTCTGGGAGTCCATAAAATACGCTCTGTGTAGTGTCTTGGGTGTGTGTGACAACAGAAATGTGATGTTCTTCTTGCCTCTAACATACGGCTTCTACAAATTAATCTGTTAAGCATTTGACTTGGCTATTACTGGGTTTGGTCCATAGCTGAAGAGTCTTAAAGACCATGCAATCAGAGAACAAATAGCTACAAAATATTTAGTATTTCCATGGGTAAAGCATACAAGTATATAATACTAAATATCATATTAAAGCTGTCTTCTCAGTCAGACTTGAATTTTGAAGAGCAGATTTATGTCAAAAATGTCTGAAAAATTGCTTTGCTTGTTGTAACTCCATCGGGTTGTGTTGTGGCCTTGCTCTGGCTGTAGATGGCACCGTTGCTGCATACAAAAAGCCATCTTGGGCTTGCTCTTCCAGTCACCTTACTCCTAAAAGAATTGTTATCCTACAGGCTTTTGAAAGCATGTATTTGATGTCTGGATGTGGTAAGGGTTTGATAGAGCTCCCCTCTCCCTAGAAGTAGTGGTACGAAGAAACATGGGGGAAAAAAAAGGTGTAAAAGGTGTTAGTTGTTTGGTTGGTTGGTTTTTTTTCTCCCTTTATGTGATGGTGCTTTGAAATGCACTGGTTACACAGATCTTTCTCTCTGATAGTGCTAATAAAGACTGGGTCTAGAACTTCATCACAAGGGGAAGAGGAGGGACAGGTCCTGATCTCCTTTCTCTGGCAACCAATGACAGGACCAGGGGAAATGGCAGGAAGATGTGCCAGGGAGGTTTAGGTTGGACATTAGGAAAAAGTTCTTCACCCAGAGGGTGGTGGAGCACTGGAACAGGCTCCCCAGGGAGGTGCTCATGGCACCAAGCCTGACAATATTCCAGAAGCATTTGGCCAAGGCCCTCAGACACATGGTCTGAACCTTGGGATTGTCCTATGCAGGGACAGGATTTGGACTCGATGATCCTTGTGGGTCCCTTCCAGCTCACAACATTCTATGATTCTTATTTTGGTTCCCAGTGATTCTATGATTCTTATTTTGGCATGTGACAAGGAATTTCCTAAAGGATTTCCTTATTTTCCTTATCTTTGGGGTTTCTGTGATGTTTTCTGTGATACTGCTAACAAGGCTACTATAGCCAAAATGTATTTTGGAGGATACTGAAGCTGAAAGCCTACACTTTTCTAATTTTGTCAACTTAAACATCTAAATCCACTATTGGAACTTTAAAATTATGTTTTTTCCCCTGCAGAAAGAGGATGCCACTGGCAAGAAAGGGAATGGGTCTGCTCTGGTAGAAGGGAGGGTGCAGTATGAGGACCTTTGGACTTACTCATGGCCCAAAAATGTGAGCTCAGGAGATAGAGCTGATGATTGACTAAGGATCAACGGTATAAATGATCCAATGGAAATTGGCTTTGTTGGTTTCATTTACTCTTATCTGAGATGTTTTAAGTTTTTATTTTTGAGAGGAGCGTCTAAAAGTTTTGGAAAACTTCTGTTTTCCAAAACAAATAAATACCACACTTAGGTCTGTCTGTCTTGTTTTTGAAACTGAGCACTTGAAACATAAATTAATGAATGGATCTAAAAAAAAACAGAAATTGAGGCTCTCTGAAATCCTTCAGACAACTCATTTCCAGACTCCCTGGAGTGTACTAAAAAGCCCATAGCTGTAGACATTCTGCTTCCCAAATCTGGTGATACAGCAGGGGGAAGCCAAAGGGGAAATGGAGGTGGAGGAAAATAAAGTTATTCATTAGCAATCAGGAGAAATCTTACTTCTGAAATGGTGAACTTACAAATGTGAAGGGTCTCAAAATGTGATCTGTTTTTATTACAATCTCCACAGATACTCATTAAAATATGTTAAGCACAAAAAAGCCTCTAAATCTCAAAGGGAGTGGGGGAGCGTTGCTATTCAAGTTAAAAAAGCAAAAAATACCCTTGTGTAGGGAAACAAATTGAGCAGCTTGTTAAGACCAGCTGTAAAATACAAGTCCTACCATGGTGATATAAGTTAAAGTGCCACAAATACTAAGGCAAATGACCAAATTATTATTTGAACCTGGTAAGAGTGTAAATGGAGGATAAGAATCCTGGCTATCCAAGGTAACACAAACCATGAGGAAAAGTGGGAAGTCTTTGCCATAATTTGCACTGTGTTCATGACATGATAAAGTTCTTCCAGGAGTTGTTGAAGTATGTTTATAAAATATGAAGTGGAATTAAAGCACTTTACTGCTGAAGGGGAAGGAGTACAGAAGGACAGAGCCACAAAAGGGTTTGTTTGCAAAGGAACCTGAAGAGGCAAAGGAACTTGCTGAGTTTATAGTAATCAGCTGTTTTCAATGGAAATAGTTGATAATCACATGAAAAACAAGGCAAACACTGTTATGTTTTGGATTGGGGTTTTTTGTGTGGTTTTTTGTTTGTTTGGTTTTTGTTTCTTTTTTTTAGGAGCATATTAAGGGAATGTTACTTTTCTTAGCATATGGTATTTTCTTCTCCAAGGTAAATTTCTACAGTTTTGAGATTAAAGAAAAAAAAAAAAATCAAGAAAGCTATGAATTCATTAATCAGCTATAAGGAGGATCCAAAACACATCCAGCAGTAAAGGAAGCTTTAATCCTACTAGTTTGTCTTGATACAAATTTGGGCCGGATGTTCTTGGAAAGCAATGATATTTCACTTTGTGACAGTTGCTTGTTCCAGGCAATGGTGATGGGCAATGCTGTTTTGCTTCCACTGCTTTTGCAGTAGCCACCTTATTACTTCCTGGTTTTGATTATATTTCAGAGATCACAAGTGCTCCTGGAACTTTTGTTCCTAGAAGCTGTGCTGCAGGGTTTGGTATCTGGTTCATTTGTGTCTGACAGATGACCCTGAGCTATTGAGAATCTACCTCTGCATAAAGTATATGAAGCCTTATGCTAAATAGTCTTCTTTTTACCCATCCATGCAAAATAACTTATTCTAGGGAATGTAAAATGACTGCCTCTTAGGGATTGTATTTGGATGTGTTATAGGCTGTTACTACTGCTGTCATGGTTATAATAAACAAATCAATCAGATAAAACACTTTAACTCCACTTGAGACCACAGTCACATTTTATATTAAATATATGCTGGGTAAATAGACCCAGTATGATATATGTGCTATGCTTTTTATTTAAATAGTCTCTGTGTTATACTTATGCGTGTGTATATAGTATATCTTAAACATTTTGTTCCATAAAGCCAGTGTTTGGCCTCTAAGAAAGATGGCACACAAAGTCCTCGTATTTCCCATATATAAGCTAATTACAGCTATATTCCCAATTTAAATGGAGACCTTTTAAATTTGACTTTTTTCCCCATTTTAGTTAGCAGCAGAAATCCTTTGTGTGTAAAATACATAATGGCATTTAAAATTTATTTTAAAGGCTCTGCATAAATATATATCTATTTTTTGGTTTTTTTTCCTTTGATCATATGTGTAGGACTTGGTGTCAGCCAGCATGACTGTTTCTTGGGGTGGAACCACCCATAGTGAACTGCCTCTCTGCAGGAGCGCTCAGAAGTCTTTTCTCAGCTGGTCTGAACTTTTGATCCTATCTGAAAAGTCTCTTCAGTCTCAGAAATCGTCATGGGAAGCTCTGTGAGTGTCATCTTTCCAGCTTTCCTCCCAATCTTCTATTCAGTTGTTGTCCTAAGCACAAAGGCAGCACGTAAACCTTTCAGTTCTGTCACATGCTTGTAAGCCTGGTGTAGGTGGCCAGCAGCCAAGCACCCAGCCAGCTGCTTGGTCACCCCCTGCCCCCCAGCAGATTCCCCTCAGTTTTTATTACTGAGCATGGTGGGTTTTGGGAAGCTGTGAAAAGTTTTCTACCCAGAAACATCTAGTTAGATGTGCCATGAGGACCTTGCCTTCTGCTGTTTCTTCAAGTTCTTCCTTGCACGAAATGCTTACTGAACCATTGCTATATGCTCTATGAGTTCCTTCAGAGAGCAAAATTAGCTGTTCAGAGATGACCTTTTTGAGATGTTTTCCTGGTACAATCTGTTATTTCAGGATCTGTAATGACAGAGTACAGCTTTTTAGAAGGCTTAAGCCTGAAGCGTGAATCCACAGCCCCAATTCTTATTTTAGGAGTGCAATTTAGTGTGATTTTTGTGATGACACAATGCCCAGAACTCCCCTATGTGTTTTCATTCTTGTTTGAAAGTCTCTTTGGCCAGGCTGGACTGTGTAGTGAGGACAAGGTTCATTAGCAGTTACATTGCCTGCTATTGCTTTGCAAAGATTTGATGGATTGTCTTGGCCTTTTTGCTTCTTGTGAAGAATGAAATAAGGAGGAAGTGATCATTTAAGGGATTCTATCAAAGAAATAAGGGACAGTCTCTAAAGCTAAAAATGATTCAACTTAGGTCAGTCTTCTGGATCACAGCATGGGCACGTAGGCCTTTGCTGCTTGCATGGTGTGGTGCATTCTTTGGAAGCTGACCTGTAGCACAGGGCTGGGATGAGTTGACTGATTTCTGCAGCAGTTAACTACTGTGCACTGGCTTCTAGGCAATAAGCAATGCAAGTCATTACACCTGGTGTACTTGAGTCTTTTTGAAGCAGATGAGTGCTAGGTCAGTGATGTGCCTCTGCACTGTTCATTTGGGAGTAAATATGTCATCTGCTAAGGCTGTAAATCATACAGATTTCTCAGAGAAGAGGAAAAATTAGGCCCTGAAATATAATTTCTACTTGAGAGCTCCTTGTCAGAGGTGGCTTTCAGATGTTAATTAACCCTTCTCTCAAGTGAGATGTGTTGTTTGTTTTTTTTCCCCTAAGAAAGGGAAAGATGGGGGGAGGTGGAAAGGGGAATATTTTTTTTTTAATCCAAGACAGTAGTTTTGATTTCATACTTTGTTCATACAGTGTTCTGCAGAAAGGGCCTTAAGTGGTAACTGTAAACAAGGATAATAGCACATCTTCATATCTGATGATAACAGATACTTGCAGAACATCTGTGTAGCTTTCAGGGATAATTGTGATTGGTAAAAGATGGGTATAAAACTGTCAGTGATGAAAATAAAGTCAAATGAAGACAAACCATCTTTCCTGGGCTTAGTGTGAAATTGAGGCAGAGCTGATGATCGATGATGTTTCTCTTTTTATATTAGGAATCTGAAAAGGGGGGCAGTGCATCTTCTGCTGACTCCCACTATGTAAAATATAAAAGCCATTGTAAGTTTTTTGAGCTTTTAGTTTCTTAAAAGTTGATGCCTAAAGTTGGCTAGCATTTGCTATTGATCTGCATGTACTTGGTTCATTCACTGTCCAAACTATTGCCTAGCTGCTTAATAAGCCACAACTGAAAGGATCTCACTGCACAAGCACACTTCTGCTCAGACATTAACTCTTTTCTAAAATGTTTTCAAAGCTGTTTGTAACATGCTTTGTAGGAAGGGAAAGCAGAGATAGGGGAGGGTGTTTGAGGAGGATTTTGGATGGTGCATCTCTAGTGACACCTTGTGGGATGTTTCACAGAATTGTCTATAACTCTCATTTGAGGAAGAAATAATCTGAAAGGCTTGTTGGGCAAAAAGTTGCCCAAATACTCCACGTGGGATATGGGTGAACTTCTGTGCTCGTTTATAGTTTTTCAGGATTGTCTTTGTAACTCGTAGTTAGTAGACAGGATGAAATACACAACTTCAGAAGTGCTATTTGGCAACTAAGGGCAGCAGAGAACTGAAAGATGACACGTTTGTTGTCAAGATTTTATGTTGGATTTTCCTTCAGCGTTGTTCCTGGAATTACTAATTTATGAGCCACATCTTCAGGTTTAAAATTGAGGTTTCAGAACTGCTAAAGCAAATCATTTGAATAAGTTGTTAATCAAATCAGCTAAGCAGAAATCTAGCATTTCTTAGGATTTTCATTGTTACAGAAATTCCATTTCTATAAATTGCAAGCAAAACATATTAGACTATTTATCCTAATGCTTAACTGATTTCATTGCTGGTGCTCAGAGATCTGGTTCAGTAGTGGACAGGTACGGTTGGACTCGATGATCTCAAAGGTCTTTTCCAACCAAAGGATTCTGTGATTCTATGAGTGTGCTGGATACATTGCCTTGTAAGAAGTACTTTGCTGTTGCTACAGAGGCAGTTTGGATGGAGACTCTTTAGCCTGGTAAATAGGACTTTTGACATGAGTAGTAAAAGGCTGTAGGTGTTGTGCTGGCCTGACAATGGAGTCTCAGAGCTTTTCTGGCCTTTAGCTAGTTCTTGCTGTGGATATTGCTCATTAGCTAGGCAATTGTTTATTCCTGGTGGATCTGAGCTTTGCTCTGTAAAAACTATTCATATAAATATATGAGAAATCATTTAACAAACAGTAATCCTTAATGTTAGTTGGGGCTGGGGTGGACTGTGTTGTACTTTGAAACTTAGACTGATAGCTGAGTAGGAGAGAGCTGCCTGTGTTAAGAAAACATAAGCATAACCCAGGGGGACCCCAACACCATTGATGAAGTTCTCCCAGTGAGGAATTTGGGATGCTGCTGATAAGCTGCCATACCCCCCTGATGTCTCGGCATGAAGACTGGTTCCTTCAGGATCCAGAAGGACACTGAAAGAGTGTAAAGAGTATAAAGCCAGAGGAAGAGAAGAATAGGTGCTAGGAAGTTTGTCTATGTAAATCTTAACTGTATTATTAACCATAAGTGTAAGTGGACTAATAATATAACAATGTGTTTTGGTTATACTGCTAGGATTTTAATTAGATTAACTGTTTCCCTGGATTTTAGGCAGATAGCATATACAATAATCTTTATAGAACAGCTGAAAATAATTATTGTTCTTACTGAATTCTTTGGTTATAGAATCACACCCCCTGTCCTGCTCTCTGGAACAAAAAGAACCATACCAAAACATTTAACTGATCTTTCACTAACAGCACTTAAAGTAGAAACTCTGTAAACAGCCTTTCTGATTGTTTAAGAAAGAAGAATCAACAGGCTTTTGATTTTTGACACAGACTTTTTTCCTTCCTCCACTAAGGTGAAAGGATAAAGTAATTTGAAGCAACTTTGCAGTGCAGAACCAGCTACTAATTCAACAAGACTTCGAATTAGACTGGTCTTCTAATGACGTTTTCTCAGTGAAGAGTGATAGAGGTAATGCATCTGAATTAAGTGGACTTATAACTGACACTGAAGCTTATTTTTTCCTTGAAACATTAAACACAATAGAGGCCAGCACCAAAAAATAAAGAAAAAATTAAGACATTTGACTGTTCAAAGCATGCTTCTTCAACTTTTTTTCCTTGTTTCCTACTGCACCAAGGAAGAGTAACTTCCTTTTCACTTCTTTGGCTATGGAATCTAGTAACTCAGCAGCTTTAAATATAATGACTGTCAGAGTTTCATCTTCGCTGGCTATATGCCACTGAAGTTCTTCCTAGATTTTGAGGACTAGCAGCAGACTTAAATCCATAAGAAAAGCTGTAGGTTGAAAGTTGCCCTTTTCCTCTGCAAGGCATGTGTGTGATGTGAAAAATAAGTTAGATGCCTGTTTCTGATCCAGTGAGGGTAATAGCAGACTTTACCTCTCTGTTCAGTGAGTTCAAGACCACGCTGTAGATGCAGGACACATGCAGGGTAGGAGAAGAGGGCTGAAGAAGACCATTCCCAAAGGTCCTCAGAATACAAGTCCGCACGCTGATGAGGCAAACCTGGGCAGCGGAGAGAACAAGGTGAGTGGTGAAACCACTTGTTACTTCTTTTGCAGACACTCATATTTGAGAAAACAAACATTTTGCTGAGCCAAGTCTGTTGCACTCCAGAAACATCAGAGTCTTGTGTGCACGTGGGATACCTGTATACAACAAGAAAATATCTATTATAAGCCCTTCTTTAAAATAAAATATAAATTAGTAAAGAATAAGAGTAATTGTGGTAATTAAATAGTAAGAGAAACTGTTTCATTGAACATGCCTTCGAAATTTCTGCTTCATTTACTTTTATATAGAGAGCATTTTTCTGTTCTCTGCTGTTATTTCTGGATAATTTAGTACTAAGTTTTCTCTGGGTTTTATTTAATTTTTTTTTCTTCACAATGTGTTGGCCTCTCCTTTGGCCTAACAAGACTTAGCTTCATCATGTAAGACATATTTGAGTTGGCTGACATAAAACTCAGTATCTGAGTTCATAGTTGATACCAGGAAAAAACAGAGTGATGTAGCTCACTCAAGGCCTACATGAAATGTTCTCACTGAGATTATTTTTACACATTATCTCCTTAATAAATACTAACAATTTCTGTGAAGGAAATATCTTTCATAATTCATTTTCTTTTCATGTGATGCTTTGAGGATAACTTAGGTGTTGTCTTCAGTACAGCTCTGAAAACTGCTGCAAACATGAATGTCAACCTGTTAAAGGGTTGATTCCTCCAGTTATTTGTTTTTTAAATGCCTGCTGGTGATGCTAAATGAGGCCATGAGAAAAACAGCACAAGAGGGGAATTGAAAAATAGCAGAATTCCTTTTTAACACTTGAATTAGTGTATGACATCACTGGGGTCATTGCTGTAACTGAACTGAAAATGCAAAGGGCAAAATTATATTGATTTCTACAATGAATGGAATATTTTATATTTAGATGTTAGACAAATACATACAGTCATGCTCCTTCTAGTGAATGTATATCTGGTATGCAGTCAATTCAGTTTGCTGGTTTCGTTATAAGCTTTTTTTGAGAGAACCTGATGAATGGCAAGAATAAGAATTCATTGCTTTCCAGAAACATGTTAAAAATAAGCTAGAGAGGTACTTGTTCTCATGTTGAATTTGCTCTTCCTTAATCCATTGAGGTGTTACACACTTGACTGGGGGTGGAGGGGGGTATACAGATAGTATTATTTAGAAAAAAATTTAACTTTTAAAAATAAATAGCTTTAGATTCACTTTAGAGTGGAATATTCAGAAACAGAAGTGATGAGAATGAGTTACAGCTGACATGATTTAGATGAACTCAGTACATAGTTCATTGTCCTGTCTGGTAAAGGTTTGCTGTTCAGAGGGAAAACTGGTAGGGGGAAAAAACCCCAAACAATTACAAAAAAAATTCTGATTAAAACCAGGTATTTAGAAAAGTTTAATGAACATCTCCCTATCCAAGAGTTAATTTTTTAGAACTTTCTGATGGTTTTCACCTACTGATTGCAGGGGCATTTTTCCCTGTGTAGTGGTACTGGAGTGACTATTTTGGTTAGATGTGTGGAAGACCTGTTCACTAACGCTTGCTCTAGTTTTGTGAACAGTGCAAAGTCTGGGGTTAACTGAAGTCCTCTGTACAGCACCAGGTATGAAAGGGATTTCTTTTCTGTCCTCAGAGTTGTACATTGGTTGCAGCTTCACCCATCTGGCACCTCAGTCTGCTGCCTTGCCCTGGTCAGAAGAATATGAATCCCCAGCTAACCCTGGGGTAGCAGAGCAGGCAAGACTGAGCAAGCTAAAAGAGGCTGAAACAAGTTCTTACACTAGCAAGAGCCTGGACTCCAGCAGCTTGCCTCTCTGCAAATGGCTTTTGATGTGAATTCTCACACTGGAACTTTTTGCTGGCAGAAAGCCCTTGCTTGGCACGAGCTTTCCATTTGGTTAGGCACTACAGGAGAGGACTACTGGGGAACAGACCTCAGGAGCTCTGATCCCACAACAGCTTGCAATTGGGTGTGTTTCAGATGTATGGCTAGTCGATTTCAGCTGAATTTTGAAGGCAGTTGCAATGGTTTTCCAGACATGAAGCAGTAATGCTTGACTGGAGGAGAATGACCAAGCACAGGCTACACTGCATGAGCGTTCAGAAGCAGCTAAACAGCTTGGAATGCAAAATGAGGTAGGCAGGCATTTGAGCCATGGGTGTGATCAGAGCCTGACATCAGAAAATCTGTTTTGAGGGAAGGGGAGGAAGAGTAGTTGTCTTTATCTGGATTGCAGGATTTAACACAATTATAGTAATAGTTGGGACCTTTTTAAGGGAATGTTGAGTGGCTGACGCACCAGAAGGCTGTGCTGCCATTCAGTGAGACCTGGACACGCTGGTGAGTTGAGCGCACAGGAACCTGATGAGGTTCAACAAGAGCAAATGCAGAGGCCTACACCTGGGGAGGAATAACCACATGCACCAGTACAGGTTGTGGCTGACCTACTGGAGAGGAGCTCTGTAGAAAAGGATGTGGGTGTGGTGAGGGAGGCCAACAGTGTCCCAGGGTGCATTAAAAAGAGCGTGGCCAGCAGGTCGAGGGAGGTTCTCCTCCCCCTCTGCTCTGGTGAGGCCACATCTGGAATCCTGTGTCCAGTTCTGGGCTCCTCAGTTCAAGAGTGACAGGGAACTTCTGGAGAGAGTCCAGCAGAGGCCACAAAGGTGATGAGGGGCCTGGAACATCTCCTGTGTGAGGAAAAGCTGAGAGTGCTGGGACTCTTCAGCCTGGAGAAGAGAAGACTGAGAGGGGATCTTATCAATGTCTATAAATACCTGAAGTGTGGGGGCCAAATGGATGGGGCCGGGCTCTTTTTGGTGGTGTCCAGTGACAGGACAAGGGGCAATGGGCAAAAACTGGAACACCAGAAGTTCCAGACAAACATAAGGAAAAACTTCTTTACTGTGAGGGTGCCAGAGCACTGGGACAGTTAGTGGAAGTGTTGGCCAGTTCTACAACAGCTGCTGTGGAGAAATGGAGCTGTTTGTTACCCCTCATTTTGCTTCCCTTTTCATTAACATACATCCATACTGCCTGCTTACCTCTTGCTTTCTATGCCTGGTGTTTGAAAGTGAGATATTGGAATAGTTGCTAAGCTTCATGATGTTTTGGTTTTGTGCTAACAGTGCAGGTAGGTGGCAGAGGCAGAAGATCGATTGACTTTCTGATATTGCCTCCTGTTCCCATCAATCTGTAGTGAAGAAGTAGAACTTACGTAGTTAAAGTCAGTGCAAAGATGATACCTAAATATAACCATACACCTCCTGGATGGAAGTAGACAGATGGTGTGACTTATGAGGTAGCACAGTGGTTCAGTGGCAGAACAACCCCCAGTTTTATCCTCTTCCTGCTGATCTTGCCCTCAATAACATGACGCCACTGCAAACATACTAGTGCGTCGGTGCTCTGTGAGAACCTCCCGCACTGGGCAGTCACCCAGTTACTAAAAATCCTAAGTGCTGGCATTTGTATTCACAGCAGAAGGTGTCCCCTGTTTTTACAGCCTACGTATGAAACATCCCACGTAGTTTGTAACCATCCTCCAGCTTTCACTGTGCGTGGGAGTTTTATCTTTACTAGAAACAGTAATAGCAAAAATGACCTTCATACTTACTGAAAGCAGTAGACTGCTCCGTTCTGACTCATGGAATGAGCCCAGGTATTGGGTAATGGCTTGCTGCTGGAGAACATGTTTCTCTGTTGTCTTGTGCAATAGTTAAGCTGAAGCCTCGTTCTGTGTCAGATACCATACTGTAGGCGAAGCGTACGCCGGTTCCGTCTCTGCCAGAATCTAGGATGAAGTGAAAACTACAAAAGTGCTGCTGACTGGTGAAAGCAGCCTTGCGTTGGCTCAGCTGGGTTTAGAGTGAAGGCTCACATTTCAGCATGGCTTCTGGTTTCAGTTTTAGAATAACAAATCCAGTTTGGATCATCTATCTCTAGCTGAAAGAAAAGCCGTTACTTTTGTTCTGTAATCGTATCGCCTCCCTAGTTGATCCTTGGGCTCCCTCTTAGCTGTCATCTTAGCTGGTTTTTATTTTCTGTAACTTTTCATTGGTGTTTTACTTCAGTAGGAAATCCCCTTTTTTAAATGCCTTGTAATGAGTCACTGCTGCTGTTTGCTTCAAACTGAAGGGGATTCCAACTATAAAACTGTATTATTGCTAAAATATAATCCTGTTCCATTGTGTAGGTTGTAGTTGAAAATAGATAAAGGTTTGGGGGAGTTGTAAGGTAAGCAAGCAATGTTGTTGCTAGTTTTGTTTATTAAATTTGGGATTAATGGCAATTCCAGTAAGAGGTAAGCAGCTTTAAAATTTTATAGATCAAAACCAATCTCAAAATGAAAATATTATTCAGCAGTTATGTATCTCTGAAGTTCTGTACAAAAAACCAAACCAAACAAAATACCAACAAAACCAAAAAACAACCCCAAACCATAGTACTTGTGTTCCCAGTAACGAATCCTAAACTTTGTTCAGCTAGAAGCAGTTTGGTTTGGCCTTTTTTTGCATGTATGTTCATTATGGATTCAAAATGGAATTGCTTTAAAAATGTTTCTTTCAGACATGGAAGATTGATTTGAATTTCCTTTTTTCATGATAAATCTGACTGTCCTCATATCTATATTTCCATTGGTTTGGCCCTTGCTGCTTGAGGCTGCAGTCTTCTGAAACCACCATCTATTGCTTTCTTTTATCTGGAGTGACTTCTGCAATGCTCTGTCATGCTGGAGTTTTTATCACATTTCAAATCTGTGTGTGCCTGTGTGTACATACAGGAAATGGAAATTTCAATTTACAGTAGCCTTTGGCCCTGCCTTCTTATGTCCACAGATATATGAGACAATCCAGGTGTCTTCTCTGAACACTTACTTTGCTCCTCCTTTCAGTTCTGGATTTCCTTCCTTATTTTCAGAGTTTTATCTGAGAGCTTCCACAGGTTGTAATCCAGACTCCCTCCTTCTGCCAGGGACAGCTACCTCCACACTCAGCACCAGGTGAGACAACTTGTTCTCTGCTGCTTTTGGACTCTGAAAGTCTTCCTGGCAATTTTTTTTTCCTTGTCCCTTTCTGGTTTTATCTGTCATTTAAATAGAACTCAGCAATTCCAATTTTACTCTAGGCTGCCTAAAAATACTAGAGTAAAAAAACCCTAAAACATAAAAGGCACCATTTAAAAGCAAATTCTATCAGTCTTAAATATTAAGATGTGGAAGGTGGTAATTATATATTGAGATATGGTGGTTTTTGAGCATTAAAAAGGACCTTATGGTTACTGAAGGCCCCACAGTAACACTTGAGTTTAAAAAGAGTCTCACTACTGGTTTTACAGCATATTGTTGTAAAGGAAATAAGTTAATAAAAGCCACAAAAATGTACAATTTCCCATAGCCTTTGACTAATGCTTTAAGAGAAATAACATTTAAAAAAATACTCTTAACTGAAGGTGAGGGGATTTCCTTAGGAAGAATGCTTTTAAGGGGCCTTGCTCTGAACCAGTGATCTCAGGAGGCCATAGTTTCCTAACAGGGTGACAAGTGTCTGTGCTGATGAATGGGAGGACATAGACAGCTCCACCCCTCAATCCCCAAAATGCTTTTGCATTTACCTCTCTTCAAAAGTATCGAAGTGCTAAAGACTCAGAAGTTCATAGCAGTGCCCTAAATTGCCTAATTCACTTAGCTACCATCCTCTTAGAGTAATAGGACCAAAGGAGCTGGGCTGCCCCACAAATACTGTGAACCAGGCAGTATGGTGTGGAGATACTCAGGTGGGTCCTTCTGGAGACAAGCTGGGTCTGAAAGCTGACCAGCTTGGCTGGTGCAGGTCAGACTGCTACTGTGAAGGTCACTGGTGAGTATAGCCAGGCTTCCCCGTTACCCCAGGCAGGTGAGGTGGCTCAGGGTCCAGCAGTGCAGACTTGTTTCACATTATGCTGAGCAGAAGCTGTTAAGCACCATCACAGTGCAACACTCACGTGGGTCTGGGAGGTCAAAGCCAGGTTTGGGTGGAGTGATTTGTCTGTGTCCCCAGTGTCTAGAGTCCTGGCTGCAGAACTGAGATGTTTGTGTGAACTGGCAGCGTGGTGGTCCAAGCTGGCTGTTCACAGGAGTCAGGCTGGGGACCTGTGTCTGTGGTCTGACTTGGACTCCAGCCTGGATAAAACGTGGCTACTGGGAGCTGGCCGGTTGGGTGTGCCCTTGATAGTTCTGTGTGGTGTTTAGGTGCATAGCATGGAGTCTGGCTGGTTTGGAAAATTTGGACCTGAGTGCCTTTGTCACTTCTGAAAAGGGAAAAGTTTCCATGCATCCAATAGAAATTTGGAAAACAGCACCCCATTTATGTAGTGAGATCTCTACATAGACAATTAAAGTCACCTTGCTGTGAACTGCTAATAGTCAAATATTTTCTCTTTTCTATGACCATTACTATTTTTCTCCTGTGGTAGAACATCTCATCAGAATAATCCTCTCATGTATATTCAGTTGCTTTTGAACTTCCATCTCCAGTTTGCAAATGCTGAATTTACTTTTTTAGGAAATTAGATTGAACAAAACTTGAATACTTGCAAACAGTTGAAAGACTTACAGGTAGTAATGGGATATTTCTCAAACTCCTTGGCTTTTTGCTGTGGTTTAAGGCCTCCTTAAAAGTAGGATGCACAGAGAGGTACTGCAGAAGTTTAGAGTAAGATGATAATTAATAGGTAGATATATGTCCCTACTTTATAAAATAATCTTGAGTACTTAATCTTTTTTCTAGGTTATAATTTCTGGGAAAGTACATAAGGGAAGTAAAACTGTTATGTTTGCAACAGCATCTTAGTGCTCCAAGCACTTGTCTTTTTTTTTTTTCTTTTTTTCTTCTTAAGGGAAAAAAGAAAAGAAAGAAAGAAAAAAATAAGGACCTATCTCTACTACAGCAAATGGCTTTTCCTTACATCACTTATAAAAGTTAATCATTCTAACAACATTTTTCTTTACTGTTCAAAGAATTTTTACATTTTTCTTGATTGTTCCCCAATGCCTATACACTGCCTCTGTCTATGTTTTATGAGTAAAGTCTGAGTAACACAAGGGTACAGTTTCCATAAAATTAAGGTCATATGAGGTGGGAATAGCAGCCTAAGATCAGGAGTTCCTTCATTTTTATAGTCCTTTCTTTTGGTAACAGGAAACAGCTCTAAGGCAGTTTTCTTGTAGGATGATATATAGGAATGTTTGCCTTTATAGATGATTTTTGTGTGTGTGTGTCTGCATGCTTATGTGATGGAGAGCTTAATGAGAAATACTTGGATCTGGCTTCTAACAACAAGACAGCTCTCTCTAATGTGGTTATTGGCTTTACCACACACTTGTATGTCTTGCACAACTATATCGCAACCTTGTAAGCAGATATTATTCTTGATTTCACAAAAAAGGAAAATCAGATTCTTATGCTTTATGGGGGGGAACTTCTGCTTCAGTGTTATAATGAATCTTAGCGGTTGAGAAAAGGTCATCAGATCCTCTAGAGAAGCTGAGAAAGAGTACAATTCTCATCTGAAATGTAGTAGACATGTTACCCCTCACCACCTTCCTCTCCTCCAAAGTGCCGTTCTTCCTGACCACTAACAACCAGGACACCTCCTACGAGATGCCTTCACTTCCCTTGTTTGCCCTTGGTCAGCTGGAAACCCAGGCAAAGGCACCTTCCTCTGTTCAGCCACCTGTGCTGATGGCAAACACTAGATCTCTCTGGGTACGTCAGGCCTTACTTCCTTTTGCCTTTCATTTTCAACTCAGGCTCTTATAGCTCCTCTACTCAGTTGACAATCTGCAACCTGTGATAGTGATGGTAGCTGAAAAAGGTAAGCTGAGCTTATTTTTCAAGGGAGCAGCTTTTCTGTATAATACTGTTTTATAGTGTATTATCTTATTCAGTATCATTCTAGTGTTTCCTTACCACGATCATCAAGTTCCAATGGTGCTTTAGTTAATGTGACCAAAACCTCTCCTGTGCTAGAATTCCACAGAGCTCTATACAGAGGGACAAGCAAATGTAGTAAAAAGAGTGGCTGTTTTTTGTCAAGTTTTTGGACATTTTTTGAAACATGTTTTTGTACAACTTGTCTTAGAAAGACAAATTAGCATCCAGAGTGTTCACCTTACACTTAGAGCAGGCAGTGATGGGGTTTGGGGTAATCCTTCATTCTTTCCATGAACTTAGCTTTGAACATGTTGCAGTCTGTCCTTGTCCCTTTCTGTGGAAGTATCCACTGTTCCAGGTAAACATAGTAACTCACTGCACTCCCTTGTTGCTGAGAAGAAAATTAGAGACCAGGAACTTAGTTTTGTGGTGGATTGTCTTGTTGAGAAAATTCTCTGTACTATTTTGTAGTAGTATAAGGTATGTAAGTCCTCCAGGCTCTGTGTCTGATCTTATTGTTGTAGCTCAACCAAAAAACAGCAAAGGCAGAAAAGTGCCTGCAACTTGCAGTTTTCAGCAATCCCTGAATCTGGGTGAAAATTCTTTGCCTCATCAAAAACCCCCTTGTCTCCATGAGGTAAAGGTCACGTTGCTGTCAAACCACTAGATGTTGCTTTAAATTTTCATTGATGTCTAGAGTAGGAAACTTAGTAAGGCTCCAGGGTTGACTTTTCTCTCTTGTTAAGTGTTGACTATTCTCTCGTCAGGTTAAACAATGGATGGATAGGAAAGAAATCTTTCTGAAGCTTATGCAGAAGGCAAAATCCCTTTCATGGAGGGTTCAGACATTGTCTAAAATTAGATTTAATTTCAGTTTGGACCAGAATTTAAACACTGCAAAATTTCAGTTAAAAAAAGTAGAGGCAGAAACCAATGGATGGGCAACCAGCAGGAGAACAAGGTAGCCTTATTGACCAGAAAAAAGGTTTGTAGTCAAACTTCCTTGACACTAAGGTGTGTGCTTAAAGTTTGTGGTATTGACAAATGTGATGGAAGTGATGTTCTGCTGGAACCTGCTGCTGGCCCACTGTAAAACCTGTTTTCATACTTGCTATTTTATCAACTTCATTAACATCTTCAAGAAAATCCAGTGAAATAGCATAAGAATATACTTGAGTAATAATAAAGAATTGATTGAATCACTATCTAAGACCTCATAAAGGAGCTGTGGAAAAATTTCCAGTTTTTCTGTAAGGAATGGAGAATTTGTTGTGGGTGGTCTTTCATTTGTGGCTAGGCAGTAAGCCACACAAGGAGCAAGAACAAAATGGGTGGGAAGTGGCTCAACTTTTAGTGCATCTCAGGCAAAAAATATTCCAATCCAAACTGAAATCAAAGCAGTTCACTAAAATTTAGGGTAGAATTGAGTCTTCAGTATCTTCCTCCCTGGGAAAGTCACTTCTGTGAGCACAAAAATGTATTTCAATTCTGTATGAAGTGTGGATAAGAAGTACTCACACCTTTAACTGTTTGGTTTACCTCAAAAACATGACAGCTGGGGCTGACTGTCTCATATTGCTACTTCTTGATCTGGGGCATGTGAATCTATTTAAGAAATATATAAATAAAAAGAAGATAGTGGCCAACCTGTTTCTGAGTGAAGCAGAAAAGAGTAGTTTAGTTTGAGAAAAATGTGTGTGGGAGCAGTTCTCATTCATACACCAAAAAGGGAGGAGGACAGCTGCAGACACTCAGCAGGTAACTCCTGTGTCAAGAACAGCAGGCTGCCTTGTTTCAGCAGAATGAATTCCTAATGCCCTAAGTGTGGTATCAAAATATAAACTTAAAACTAAATCTCAGAAACTTCCTGGACAGCAAATCTGTCTTCAGCTTCCTTTCCAGAATACTAGAGTCCCAAACTGCTTTAAGCACTTTCAAAATTGCTTTTTTTTTTCCCCCCAATCTCCTTTCTTCCTTGTAGTGGTCTTTATAATGCTTACATGGTGATTAAGCCCTTTACAAGTCACCTAGGATCCGGTACTTTAAGCTGCTGTCTTTGCATTATATTAAATTTTCTCTAACTCATTTCCTTATTTTTCCCCTATGAAAAGCCCCTAAACAAACAGTTCTTCAGTGGACAATAAAATAATTTGAATGGCAGCCATCCAATCTGGACTTTTGTCTAGATAAGTGGCTTGGGTATGCATAAGAAGCAATGAAATTTTTATTATTCAGTTAGGTATGGTGTAGCCAAAGGGGTTTTCCTCTTCTGAGTGGAGAGAGTGGGGCAGGTAAAAAGGTGCATATGTGATTTCTGTTGTACCCTCACAATTTTCCACTGGAGGTTAAAAGAAAAGGGTTCCCCCTTCAGTTTTTCCATTGACTACTTTTCTCTGCCTCCACAAAACATTTTGTTGTGCCTGCTTTGCTGTGATGAAAATGTCATTACTTTCATATCACTAACATTTACAGGAGTTAAAAACGAAACAATATTATTTTGAGTCAAGGTGTCTGTTTCAGCTGGTGTTAACAGGAAAGGAAGAGCCCATGTTTTCATCTCCTCTTCCCTGGAAGCAGCAAGGATGCTGTTCCCTATTAGTATCTTCAGAAGGCAGCTGGTGCTGCAGCAGACAGAACAGCGCATCCCTCCCTGTGCGTGTTTCAGATGTGGATGTTGAGAGGCACTGGAAGTCACCCAGCATGACAGTAAGTGTGTGCTGCTCAGAATAACTCCAGTTAAAATATTTGTAAGCATTTTGCATTTTAATCAAGGAATGCTCCCCAGAATAAATTGGCATCTTTGGTGGCTTTTCTTGACTCATGGGATGGCATGCAGCCTTTCAGGTAAGAAGGCACCTAACCTTAAAGGTTTAACAGTCCTGGCTTTGCGTGGTCCTGGATGAGGAGAAATCTGATTATTCCTGGCCTCCCTGGCAGAAACCACAGTGGTGCAGTTGAACAGGTGATGAATATTAACCCAGGAACAGCACACATGGAAAGTTTTAATTTAGCTCCATCATTCTTGCTGAGCTGACAGATGATGACAAAATGACAACAACAAAAACACCCACTTGAACTATTTCCAGTCCCATAGAAATTAAGCATGTTGGTCAGTCCAAAGTCAAAAGCCGTGTTTGAGTGCAGTGAAAGCCAAAAACATAGAAGGCTAAATTCCCTGTACTTGGTGGGAATGTGTTGCTGGGGAAGAAGTAATGCTATTCCCTTGTTAATCAGTCATCCAGTGGAAAAAGCATTTCCCCTCAGAAGTGTATCTCTTGGCTTTGGTTTCTCTTGCTGCTTGGGGAAGAATTTGAGCCCGTGCCACTCACCTCCCGAGACAGTGCTCTAGCAGTTTGCTACTGAGCTTTTTGCTGGTGTGTTGCTTTCAAGCCTCCCCTGTGGAGGCTGTTCTGCTTTTTATAAATGCTTTTATAAAAGTAAACTAGAGATCAGAGTAAGAAAAAGTGACTGATGTTGAGCTGAGTGTATAGGACGCTGTTTTGAGAAGTGGAAGATGTTGGTGCTGTTTGTGGGGGTTTTTATTATTTCTTTTTATTTGAACTAGGCAGACAGTAAATCTGGGCTCTGTTGGTAAATGTGTGAACCATCAAACTAAAGTCATTAACATTTTCTCCAACAGAGTAACAGTAAATACTTCATACGTAGTGGAAGACTATTATTGCAAAAGACTGGAGAAATCACCTTGTAACTCCAGCAGTTAAAACATTTATCAAGGAGGCAAAAACACAGTTAAACTCCCTTCAGGGAAAGGCAGGGGAGAGAGCTGAACCTTGGTCTCCCATATGCTGACCCTGGCCTGTTGTTTCCTCTGCTATAATTCCAAATGCCTCCAGAATAGTTTTGTTTCAGCAAAACTGCAGTGAATTGAACTCCAAGTTGCAGATGATTACTGTCTGTGTACACGTGAGAGGCAGAATGTAAGTGCTTTGACAGAAAAAGACTCACCTTGCTCTAATGAGCAGCTGTGATATTTCTGCTAGGAGGGTGGAAATGTTCTCAAGGCAGATAGATCACTAGTATTTCCAACCCAGAAGACAACAGGAGTCTCCTAAAAATGTCAAAATGGCTTCTACTCCTTGGTGCAAAACTGCACAGGTTTTGTTGTCATCAAAACCAAAACTGTTAAGAGGGTCAGGCTTAAAGGTGAACTATTTCAGAACATTCCTGTCATGAATCTTTCACTTCTAGGTAGCAGTGTGACAATGTTAATTTTTATCATCTGTGAAACCTGATTAATCAACTTTTCTGTGCGGTGGACTATAGCCTTAAATGAATAGTATACTCTTGAAAATGCTGCATCACTTCTTGTCTGGGTGAAGGGAAGACGTTTCTGCAGTCTCCACCTCTCTACACCCTCTTCCTCCGAGAGAAAATCAGATACGAGAATGTAGTGTTTCTGGTTGTGGGCTGAGCTGAATGTCACTTGTGATGAGGGGACGGTAGCCAGCTGAACTGAGTGCTGATTCTGTAGGGAAACCTTTAGAATAAATTCTAATTAAAATGCATTCCTAGAAATGGGTCCCTGACCTATCTGCCCCTTACAGTAAATTATTCTACTTCTAAATTAATATTGGTGTTTTATACCTTTTGAGTTGATGCAACTTTTCCACTGGGCTAGACCGCCGTTTTTCCCACAGAGCAGCTTTTGCTGGTGCGTGGGCATACCATTGTGTCACTGTTCCTTGGTAATCCGAAGAACGAGAGGGAATCCTCTGTGGTCTCTTACAAGCAGTGCTTTCAAGTAGATCTGTGTGGGCTGTGTTTGTTTGAGAGAGATGAATGTGCTCTGAATGTTAGAATGACTTTAAGAAAGGGGTTTCCCTAAGCTTGGGGTGTAGGTTAAACCTTGAGAGAGAGAGGGAGATATATTTTTGCTTCCAAACCACTTAGTTCTTATTTGATTCAGAGAGCCTGTATTGAGACTAGTACATCCTAACCTGGCAGCACAGAGACGAACATCTTCCCTAGATATGGTGAGTAACTTCTGAATGAATTTGAAGCTTGGATCAGTGGGTCTCTGTCTAGCCTCAGAATGAAGTCATGTGCCTCTTTTCCCTTCTGATCTACCAAAGAGACCTCAAATCCAAAACCTGATATTTTAAGTTTGTTTTTTCAAATCCAAAATATGATATTTTAAGTGTGTTTTTTTCGTGGTTCTATGGTCCATTGTTTTGGTGGGGTTTTTTTAATAGAATAGCTATAGCAGAGTTCTTTTACTTTCTTTTCTTGCACAAAGCTGGACAATGAAAGGTAGAGAAATAGTGTAGGATTATTGCCATATAGAGCATTGAGGCTATGTGAAACAGTTATTTTGGGGTAAATCTAGTGATACAAAGAATCAGTGCACTTGTACTGGGTTTGACTCACAGCTCTTCCTTGGGTAAGGCTTCTCCTGAGAACTTTGGGTGTTTTACCTGTTCTGTAGAGTTTGGGATGTTCCATGTGCTACTGACTCTGACTTGTTGCTATAAATTGGCATTAGTCCTGTGTCTCAGAAAAAGTTTTGATGATTTCCAGCCCTGAGTAAGGAATACTTGGAGCCACAGTGTTATAGATTTCAAGTGGAATGCTTTGGATTAATCAGCATAAATGAGGTGAGCTATGAGGACTGGTGAGATGAGGTTTGTGTAGAAGGAGAAGAAAACAAGCCTGCATTTGCTTTTTCTCTTTCTTGTTTGAATTACTTCTTTGATAAAAATGTAAAGCTGCAGTATTTCTATCCATTGTAGTGAGAAGCAGCCCTTCTGTGTTCAGAGCCAGTGTTGTTTGCTGCCAGAGGGCACACATACCTGTAGTGCTTGGGCACCTGCAGGAACTCCAGGCTGCTCTGCCTCCCCCTTCTCAAAAATGAACCCAAAGTTGTAGGTACACTTGTGAGGATTACAAAACACAAACAGCAAAACCTTTAGAAGCCTGGAGAAAGAGAGCTTCTTAAAGGGTCATCTTGGCTTGCTTCTGGGTCCTTTGTACACCATGACACGCTGCTGGCAGAGTCCTGATTTCTAGCAGCAGCTGTACTGTGTTTCCAGAAGTGTGAGCGCATTAGAATGTATAGAAAGCCACATACATTTCTGAGTCACTTAGGACTGGTGTTCCTGCCAGCCAAGCAAGGCCAAGGGTTTTTTGCAACAGACTTGTTAGCTTGTTCCTACGTTTCTATGGGCTCTTTCTCTTTTTTTGTCCTGGGATGTTGAAGCTTGGCTGGAGAGCATGAAATTGAAATAAAACAGAGCTGCATTGCTCATCTAAATCAGACCCTTCTCACTGTTAAACTTCTGTTCTTGTAGTTGCACAACTTAACTATAGGTAGGTCTGCCCATATCTTGAATTCTTTTCTCACAGCCATGCCTCCTTCCAGCCACGTGGGCCCTGTGCTCAGGGTGATCTCCTTTCTGTTACTGTGCTCCCTCTTTATGCTGCAGCAGCTCATTTCCAAGTCGTTGAAATTGGTAGATCCTAAATCTTTTTCCCTCTTGGCTTGCATTGCACAAGAAAATTCCATCATTTCTCTTTCCTATCACAACATCACAATTTCACTGTAGTGAGATCTTCATTAAAAATTGTTCAGAAAAACCATCTTGGGCACTATCAATGAATGTAGTAGGTACTTATCTTGCTTCTGGCCTGCAGCATTTTTCCTTTTCACTTCTGTATTTTATCTCTTGGAAAGTTTCCTGTCCATACTTTGGCAGAGAATAATAATAGAGCACCATTTTTTTAACTGCAGAATTTAAAACTGACATTTAACAAATACCTAAGTACTTTCTCCCCATCCTGCCCACCTCCAAATAATTTGTTGTGCTAATTAAGGTTGGTTACAGATAATGAGAAAATACCATTGGAAAGGCTCGTGTAGTGCTATTCCATGAAATATGCCTAATTTGCAAGTCTTTTTCTGAAGACCTCTATACTTGGAAGATTTCTGTATATTTGATACATCTGTGATTGCTTGCTAAATGACTTTTAAACAAATGAAAAATATTTATTGTTGAAGGGTTTATTTTACCAAGATATGTTGTACTTTTTTGAACTAATTTATATTCTATTAACAATAATTTGCTTTCACAGAAATTGAGTTTGATAGGTGTGTTCAAAGTATCATTGAATTTACCCCAGACCTGTGTACACAATTGGCTTCAGTCAAACTTAACATTTTCCAATGAGGAAAAGATCTCTTCTAAACATATTAATAATGAGGAGTCTATGTGCAGTACCTGAAAATCAGTGACAGGCTGTATTTAAATATCAGAGGGGCTCAAATAACTCAAAAGTTAAAAGTTGTTTCAAAACACAGAAAAATGTTGGGATTTTCTTTAGGTGACATCTTTGGTTGTCATAATACATCTTCTAGCAACTTCTTAACATGTTATAAATCTCCCCAAACCAAAAAAGCCTAAGTCCTCCCAGCTCTTGAACTCACAAGCTTAAAATAATTAGAGTTTTTCTTTTTTTCTTTTTTTTCTCCTCTTCTTTTTTTTCTCCTCTTCTTTTTTTTCTCCTCTTCTTTTTTTTCTCCTCTTCTTTTTTTCTCCTCTTCTTTTTTTCTCCTCTTCTTTTTTTTCTCCTCTTCTTTTTTTTCTCCTCTTCTTTTTTTTCTCCTCTTCTTTTTTTTCTCCTCTTCTTTTTTTCTCCTCTTCTTTTTTTTCTCCTCTTCTTTTTTTTCTCCTCTTCTTTTTTTTCTCCTCTTCTTTTTTTTCTCCTCTTCTTTTTTTTCTCCTCTTCTTTTTTTTCTCCTCTTCTTTTTTTTCTCCTCTTCTTTTTTTTCTCCTCTTTTTCTTTGCCTCTGATAATGAGAGAGAGAGAGGGTGACTACAAGAATCTAGAGAAGTACTGAGGGTGCTTTGAGATATGCTGTGTGTGGCTTTGGCTTGGTATTTACAACTTCCCCTGGTCACTTCTTGTGCGACTTACATGTTGGAAGTGTCATCATGATATTTTCTGGCACTGAACTTATGTTTTGTTGCCTTTTAAATTAGTTTGTATGCTTTAAACTCATTTGTGCAGATGTCCGTGTGAAGTGGCTGACGTGGTAAGCTCGAATGCAGAAGTCTGTCACCTGAGCCCTAGAAATATCTGTGGTTGCTTTCTGGTAACATTTCTGCCACTGATTTCTACTTGAAGGATTTCTACTTGAAGTTTTTCTCCTTGGAGAAGGGATTTATACTTATTGGGGAATAATTTTCTCACTTTTAGATGTAGTTCTTGAGATCTTCAGTCCAAAGATGTTTAGAAATTGATAAATGGACCGATTTCCAAAGAGAGAAATATGCCTGAAAATCGGTTTTCTCTCTGTTTTAATTTAAGAAAAAAGTGATAATTGATTTTTAACAAGGTCATGTAGTTTAAAACTCTTTTATACTCACCACTTAAACTAGTTTGTGTGTGTCAACAGAAGCATTTTCACACATCCATTGGGGGAGGACCAGCACTCGTAGGATCGAAGAGGTACACAGCAGGCTCTGTCTATCTGTGGAGAGTCACGCTGCTACATCCAGTACAAGGAAGCAAAGGCAGAGATTACGCTGCACATTTTCCTTTCCTGGACTGCAGCCAAAGAACCTGCAGAGCAGAGCCTCTCTGGAGTCTCATCTGCTCTCTGCCAAAAGCCAGGCCTTCAGTTCTGGGTAGAAATAGCGTGTTCAGCCTTTAATTGGCTCTTTCCTTGGGCTTGTCCACTTCAAGGGGTTTCTGTTGTTTTGGATTTTAATTTACTTTAGTTGTTGAATAGTTTGAGATTATCTCAAGAAACGTAAACAGACTGCTTATCAAGTTGTGGATATCACAGCTTCGTGGGAGGGCATCTGTGAATTAAATTCTTTGGGATGACTGCTGTTACTCTGACCAGAGAGAATTGTACTCTGGTACAAACTGGTGAGACCAGTTTTAAGTATTCAGCATTAAATCTTCCTGCATCACATAGGGCAGGTACTAGTTTCATTTTATCTGAATCAGATTGGGCAAGACAGAACTGAGGAACCTAACCACTCTTTTCTTTTGGCAAAAAACACGCTTCAGATTTTAAATTTTGATTAGAAACTGGCTAATATTGAAGTTTCAGCACTTTATGAGAAATAAGAGGGGGAGGAGGGAACCGGCAGATCTTGCTGTGTTTGTGACTTTTTCCCGTGCTACATTTACAGGACTGAAGCTGCATTTTCAGTGCAGAGTGTTGGATGCAAAAGCAGAAAGACATGTAATGCAATGGCTGGATCAAGGCTGGCTTTGCTGCACTCTAGTGCTATTTTATGTACCAAACCTGGGAAGATCTGGGTAGGAAGAGATCACAGAAATGGTGTATGTTTAACTTCTTCAGAGAAAAAAAAAAATCTTGAAGGCTTTAGTTCTATTTCAGATCAGTTTTAGTGAGTGTTGCTTCTCTTTCATCAAATGCTTTTTTCTTTCTTTGGTTGCTCTTCCGTTTTGATCACATTTACAGTAATAATCCATTTCTCCCTCCCACTCCTCCTACACAACAGTCACACACAGATAATGTATAACCTGCTGGCTTGTTTATCAACAGCATTTATGATTATATATGTTCCACTTTGTTTCAGGGCTATTTTGCAATATGGGTAATACTTCAGTGAGGTAACTTTACTTGGCCTGGTTGTGACAGGCCCTGGATCTTTTGCAATACTGAAAGGGTAACTTGTTAATGGGTTTAGTCCTGATGTATAATCTGCTAGTATGTACTTCCATTTATTTGGCATACTGTATGTTTTCTGCTTCCTCCACTGTGACAAAATGTCCATTTATGGTGGTGGTCTGTAAAACTGAGTCATTGAACTGATTTAGGCAGGATAAACTAAACAAAACAGAAATCCCTTTTCCTTTCTCTGCCTCTTTTAGGCTGGCTCATTTCTGACATTCATTGTATGTTGCGTTCCCACAAAATACTGCTTTGGTACAACTGAAGAACAAGTGAATTACAGAGCGGATTTGGGGAAAATCAGCAAAAGTTTGTGAAAATAGGATGCTCTTGGAGCTAGAACTAGACTTGGAGCAAGAAAAAGAGAAAAGGGCAAGAGCAGTGCAGGATTTAACACTTACAATACAGATGCTTGTGAAATACATTTTGGATAACATTTTGAAACTCCAGCATGATGAGAGCCTGTCTGGCTGTGATTTGTTTTATTATTAAGATTTTATTAGAATTAGTGAGTCTTGTTGTCATTCTTGAATGATGTATTTTTTCCTCTTCAAACATGTTTTCTATATGTCAAAAACTTATTTATTTTTAATGCAAATTAATACTCCAACCACAAAGTGGTTTGTTTTTTGTTTGGGGGTGGGGGGTTTGTTGGTCTATTCAGGCATATCTACGTAGGAAGTACTTAGGGCTTGGAGCACCAGGGAAAGTTTGCACACTTTTTACCAAACATTTTCAATTATTGCAAAACCTCATAAATCTGTGAGCAAATCCTGTTTTACTTCAGTGTGTTCCTGTTCTTAAAAGCCTTGACAGAAAGCAGAAGTTGATGTAATTTGGAGCAATCCTTTACATGAGCATTGTAACGCCCCGTGTTCTACAGAGCTTTAATTCTTTGAAGCAGCTGAATTTTATCCATCTTGGCTTCTATTTGTCTGATCTAATAAAAATCTACAGCATTAAATTGCATATTCTAGTTGGAAAAACTTAGGATTGTTTTAATCATAAGTTTTAATTCACAAACACTTGCACACGGTACAATAACCTACTTGCATCTCTTCCATTCAGATTCGGAACTGTCGATTTAGATTTAGCACAACTTGTGCTGCCAGCACAGGTCAGATTCATTGCAGGAAGTTTTTTGTTAAGAATAAAAAATATTTAAAAAAAAAAAAAAGTTTTGCAGACCTGAGAAGCTTTAAAAAAAATAAACCATAAGAAATGAAAGGCAAAAGCTGTTCTCTGCATCAAGAATGCCTTGTGCATCGTTAGTTTGAGAAACAGTGGAGGCAAACCAAAGCAGGTGGCAATGCAGCTTAGGTGGCACCAGCTGGAGTGTGCTCCAGCTATAGCTATCATGCCAGCTCTCACTGCAGGTAACTGGTTACTACTTGTTCCTGTATCTTGGACTGGATAGAAGAGGATGGATGTACTCCCATGCTGTGATAATGAAATGGCTTCTGGTATCTGGGCTGGCTGGTATAGACATGCATGAAACCGAGGTGCCCAGCACCGAGGGGCACACTGCAAAATCTGCATATGACTAAGAGTCAGGAGGTTCGTACAACGGACCTTGTCGAGCCACAGGGGAGGGGACCCCCCCACCCCAGCAGATGTTAGCAGCAGCACTTCTGGAGAACTGCTTGTTTGCGCTGGCTGGGTGTGCAGCTGGGCCGTGCAGTGATTTGGGAATTGTTGGCTTTAGCTGCTCCTTTCCATATGTTTCCCTGGCTTGGCAGAGCAGGGCCATGCAAAACCCAGAGAGCCCACTATGCAATCCCAAAGTGCCCCCCAGCAGGGAGTGTACAGCACCCCTTCTCTGCAGGCCCCCCCAATCTGGCTTCCCAGCCTGTCATTGCAGAACCAGGAAGTGACATGTCTAATAAATAAATAAATACCTTGTTCTGTGTATTTCTATACCTTTTTCACTGCTTTTATTCTTTTCAGTTTTTCAGAACTTTCTTTGCCTATGCATGAATTTTACCAACAGAAGTATCTTCTTTTAGTAACATCTAACATGGATCCCTTCAACATTACCCACTTTTCAGCACGGGGGCTGCAATACTATGTGTAACTTGGCAGATGCATCGGAGACTGCTGAAGCTTCTAAGCCCAGTGGGATGAATCAGATGGAGTAGCAGTCTGAATTCTGTAGTTGTTGTTTTGTTGTTGTTGTTGGGGTTTTTTAATTTCAGACAAGTATGGTCAGATTTAATTTACTTATTTTGTTTTGTTTTTTGTTGTTTCAGTGGCAGTAAGGAGTGTTCATTCTAGATCAGCGGTTTTCAGATTTTAAATATTTATGTTAGACACCTAAAAGACAAGAATAGGTACTCAGAATAAGGCTTAATTCTCATTAGTACACAGTGTCTGCAGCTCCCATTGAAATCAAACAAATACAGCTTTCCATACTTCAACATGTTTTTGTTATGATTAAACAGACACTCATAAAACTTGGACAAGCTAGAATCAAGTTTCAAGTGAAACTGAACTGACATTTTTTTCTTAATAGGATCCTTGTAATTAGTGATTACCAGATGCATGTAAAATGTGTGAAATGCCTGCAGGAATGGGAATTAAGAGGGGGGTGGGATGCCAAACACCTCAGATCTTCTCCTGGCAGCCTTTCATTTTAAATTTCTGCTCTGCACATAGAAACCATGCTGCTTCATCTATAAAATGTTCAGCTGTGGTTTCACATGAAGTTGATGTTCCCAATAAAGAGAATTACTCGTAATTGAAAACTTATTTACTTATAAATATCAGGTTTTGCACTTGATGGCTCCCAGCTTCATTTCAGTGGTCACGTTACTGTCCTTACAATAGGTGTTATGAAACCTGCCAGTTGTCTAATTCCAGCAACTATTGTTATGTTATTGTTTGTCATTTTGATCTAAAGAGAAGAATAAGACTTCTGAGCTCCTTTTCTGATGAACTAGAGATGTCCCACATAGGCTGAAGAAACATATCTAGGGCTGTTACCAGCCTGCAGCACAGGAGCAGAATGACTCTTCTGGATGGGGTGGTATTGGCTCATTCTTTGTACCATCTGTTCTCCCACTTGTGATGGAGAGCTAGTGGTACCTCATAAAATTAAAAAAGCTTGCTTTTTTTTTCCTGTTTGGAGTTTTCCTCCAAAAGGGAATATCTAAATGTCGAGTGCTTACTGTTACCCTGAGGCATGTCCTTTTCTGTGGGAGGAGTGGGGTTTTTTTTCTTCTCTCCTTTCTCTTTGGAAATGCACTGCTAGACCATAGCTGGTCCTGACCAGAGTGAAGCTTGTTAGGAGCCTGTATAGTTCTTGAACAACACATTCGTGCACAATAACTCACACACGACTCCTTTTCTCTCCAAGTGATCTAGATCAAACTCATTACTTAAATTCTTTTAAATTTGGAGCAGTAGTTTTACTGGATGCTTCCATGAAGCACATCAGTTTTCTAGTCAGTGTGAGGACATGCTTGAACTCTTGAGTATTTAAGATAGTTAATTCATTTAGGATGAATAATAAAAGCTCTTTTTGCAACACTTCCAATGTTCCTCCAACTGCTGGCAGCTTTGTTCCTTGCATAGATTCTTGCCACTCCATCCAGAGACTGTTCTTGCTCTTGTGCCCTTGCAAAACTGTCCCTGATAGAGTGGTGAGCTTAAGAGAGGATGGTGCTGGGAAGGTGGATGTAGATTCCTGGCTTGATCGTCAGACATTTAAGGTATATGAAGAGGAAAACAGAAATGCAGGCAAGAGATGATTATCTCTTCTCATTGTAATTGTGTACTTAATTTATTTTTCCTAGACTGTTAATGCTTTTATTTCCTCTTAAAGTCTGTTTTGTTTTGGTTTTTTTCCCTTCCTGTTTCTAATAGAGTCACTGTGAGCAGCTCAAAAGGGAGAATAAAGATGCAGAGGATCGTCTAGAATTGTGCCTCCATCCGTATGTTGAAATGGAAAGGTATTATCTATCTTAATTTTATATGGAGAAAATTTTATTTTTATTTTTTAGAAACCAATTTACATGACATTATTGGAAATATATAGTTGAGTTTTTCCTGCATATGTCAATTTATATTCCAGAGACCCCATGTTAATACTTTTTTTTGTTTTCTGCTTTGATCTGTCCTCGGGAGATCTTATCAGTTCTGTTTAAATAAATGAAACATGGAAAATTTTAAAAGTCATAGAGAATAGTGTATGTTGGAAGGGATCTCTGGAGGTCATCTGAACCAGCCTCCTGCTCAAAGCAGGGCTAGTTAGGTCAAGTTATTCAGGGCCTGTCTAGGTGAGTTTCAAATATCTCCAAGTCTGGAGATTTCACAACTTCTTTGGGCACCTGCTTCTTCACAAACTAATGTTAGTTCTACTGATAGTGGTAATAAAAAGAGATTGTACTGTAGGATATGGAGATAAAGAGATCATGTCATGTCTGCAGCCTCTAATGAGGCTGTGATTATGGCAATGCCTTTCTAAGGCTGTCACTGAGTAATAAGGAGCTTTAGGAAAATTAAGAGTGCTGAGCACTTCAGTGAATACAGCTGTATTCAGCAAGATAACTTCTGACCAAAAAAAAATTCAAGGTAGCTGAAAATAATGAAAAGGTACCTTTAAAAAGTATCAAATACAGTGTGTGGATTTGAGAGACAGATAGAATGAAAATTTGTTTTGAGGTAACTGTTGATTGTTTGGGGAAGCTCCAGAAATAATACCCTACCCTTCCTTCTTCCTGGTAGAGGCATTTTCTTCCAAGGTTAGTTCATTGTGAAATAACTGTGGACTGTTCCTTGTAGAATCCCTTGTGGACTGGGATTTCCCATTTATTCAAGACATTGTGAGCTACTGCCAATGTAGTTTGACTCCAACCTGTCTCTGTGAAGGGAGGGAGGTGCCAGGTTCCTGTCTGGCAGTGGCATCCCTGGAGAAACCCTATGCCAGTCGCTGGCAGTTCGAGCCCTGGACCTGGGACACAGCCAGCCGTGCGGTGAGCTTCCTTTGCCTTCCCGCTTGGCTGCCGAACAGCTACCACGGGCAAGAAGTTGGCTTGACTTAACAGAGCTGGTTGTCCTCCATCAACTACTGTGTGTTAAATTTCCTGGCTGCTTTTCCATATAGTGTTCATCTGTTTGTTCTGCTTGCGCTGTTAGTAGATCACTGCAAGTATCTCGGGTCTGTGTGGGAGACACTGACCCAAATGAATCATAGTCTTGTTTTTCCCCCAAGGATGTAGCCTTGCCATGAGCTCAGGTCAGTAGGGTGCTGGTGACACATCCACATCCTGGCCAAGGCTGAACTAGGAGGCAAAATGGGCTGTGCATAGGTCTTGTTGAAGGAATAGTGGTATAAAGTACCAGTTAAAAATGTAATTGCATCAGAACCATAGCTTTTCCCCAGAAATGAGTACATGTGAGATCTGAATAGACTCATGGTACTCAAGCTATATCTGTGGAGCAAGCAGGAAATCCAGAAAGGGCTGTGGGAGAAGGTCTGTTTCAAAAAGGCACCTACTGAGGCTAGGAGAGTGTCCTAAAAGGGATGCAAGCTTTTCTAGCTATTGGTCTTCACAGAAAAAGAGCAAGCACTTGAAAATATCTAGATTTATCTCCCTTCATGTTTTTAACTTAGTTTTCAGTTCTTTCAACGCTTTCCTGCCATCTCCCACCAGCTTTCTGCATGTGTGCATTTAAGTGGGGGAATTCATCTGCTCAGAAAGCGCATGGTACTTGGTGGCTCTGCTTGGCCAGGCTTTCCATTTCATTGATTTTCATGGCAAAACTTCAATTCCCTTTCCACTAGTGATCCACACGCAGCTACGTGAGTCCTGGGTGATAAGTCTGAGTGGCAGTTCTCCATTTACTGCTTCTCCAGAGAGACAGTCATCTGTAACTCACTCATGGCTCATTTAAAGCCTGAGAAAGTTGGTGAAAATAATTTAATTAGCTTTCCTGAGGTTTGAACTCAAGAAGAAATTCAATTAAGTTCTTGGTAGTATAATTAAGCAGAAGATCCAAGTGAAAGGGGAATGATGTTATTTTCCTGACATACAGGCTGCATAGGGTACAGAAGTGAGGTGGCACCATTAAAACCCAGCCCCAAAGGACAGGAACCTCCAGGCATGGAAGGGAGCACCACTGTGTGATAAGTAACATGCCATTTCATGTGAACCACCTAGTTGTCATCTTCTTGCAAGCTGCAGATCTGTTGAGGGAAATAGTCAAAGTCTGGGAGACACTAAGTGCCTGTATATCAGTAGCTTTACTTCTCTCTTCACAGAGACAGGACAGATTATAAGTGCAGCTTCAGTTAATCACTGGGCCATTTTAATTTTTTTTTTTTTTGCTTATTTTCAGAGAAATCAGATGTGTTTCCATTAAGAACACGCACCTCCTTTGTTGCTGTGATTTGTGTAATTCTTAAAATTAAGCAAAACTCTTAAAGAATAATTGTTTCTGTTCACATTAACAGCACACAGCTTCTCCAGATGTGGCATTTGACAGCCAAACAGCTGCTGGCTATTAAATGTGCCTTAAAAGCTCCATTCCTTTGTCGTAAAGGGAACAGAAATGTAGGGACGTTTATGGGGTGATAGGCAGATGTTTTGGCTACATCAGATTTGAGCGAAAGTTTAAGTGGTTTCTCTGCTATAGCTGCAGTATGTACATGTTTTAACCCCTATCATACACCTTGTCTTATGGAGTACTCTTCTTGGGACTGGAGTGAGATTATTTCTAATCTCACACTTACCCCCCAAGCAACAGTGCCAACACTTTTTTTTTTCCTCAACATCTGGGACATCTCACTCTGAAGACAATGCAGTTCTGCTGCTAGCTGGATCTGGGCTGCTGCTGGTGGCTGACTCTCCAGCTACACTTTTGAAATACTAAGTGATTTTTTTTTTTTTTTCCCCAAAACTTCAGTTAAAAAACTAAGTTTTAAATTTTTATTTACTATATATATTATTATATTATTATAATAATAATATAGATATTATTATATATTTATATTTTTTAAAATTGATTTTAAATAATGTTTTGCTTTTTTAAAAAACAACTTTCTTTCTAAGTATATCCTCATAATCACCAAAGGCAGGTGGTTTTTTTGTGTTTGTACCAGCACAGTCTGCTTTATGCCCAATAAAAACTGTTTGTTTTTTTTTTTTATAGTGGTACATGTGAGGTGGAATATAGAACTAGTGAAGCTCAGTTTCAAGAGATCTGGCTTAAATTCCCAAGCCTAAACTCTTGAGTGGAGATCTGCTTGCTGGATGTTGAGTACTGGAATAGCCCCACTGATCCTTAGGGAGCTGCACCACATTGTAACTATTCTCTATCAGCTCAGAATCTACTCAACTTGTAAGAGCTAATGAGGCTACAAAAAATCTTTTCTATAACAAAAGTCATCTTGTTTTCTTGGCAAAATTCTGTTCTTCCCATTCCTTATTGGACAGGAAATTCTTTGTCATTTAGTCTTAGCTGGATAAGATTTTAATATAAAAATCTTGATGCATTTACATGAAAAAAAATCTAAGAATTCCACAAAACAATTAAAATGGAGAAAAAAATCCTGTAAAATCATATGTAACATAAAAGAATAGGCTAGTTTTAGAGATCAACTGTCATTTTTAAGAATTATGTTCCTACTTTTATTCTTAAGTCTATTTCTAGTACAAGTTAGATTAAATATTCTGTAATCTAGATCTCATTTTCTCCTGTATTCTAAGACCTTTTTCTGCCAAGAAGTGTGTTACCATAAATAGGGGAAATATTAGCTGAAATTATTTACCTTGAAATTTACTATGTTTTTAGTTTATCCAAACCAGTTCATCCTCCATAATTCAAATGGAGAAATTTTCTTCTTTGTGTGGATCTGATCCTTAGGCTTAACCAAGCAAGAATTCTATGTCCCAAATGCCCACCCAAGAGGATGAAGCATGTGTTTAACCCCTAGACTCTGGAATTCATTTCCCCTCAAAATATGACTCTGTGGTGTTGGCATCTGGCTCTAAATCCTGGCTTAAAACCTTTTTTCACAATTGTTTATGGTGTGTATTTGTGCTTTCACCAATCACAGGAGAATGGCCCTGGCACACCAGCTTTGAAATTATTGTTTCAAATAGAGTTATATGCCTTTGGTTTTAACATTTTTGCAGTAAATGCCTTGGGACATGTAGGTATTGTTGCCACATAATTGTTATTAGTAAGTAATAACGCCAGTTTGCAGTGGAAACCAGGGAGAGCCAAGAGCTCACAAATGGTACCAGCTGCAGAGCTGGACCTCTACATGGAGCTTGTACTTGGCTGTTTGATAAACATTTATTTCTTGGCCGTCAATCTGTGCTGCTACAAGCCCAAAGCATGTGGCTCATCAAAAGGACATAGAATCATGGAATTGCCTGGTTGGAAAAGACCTCTGAGATTGAGTCCAACCATACCTGTCCACCACTAAACCAGATCTCTGAGCACCCCATCTACCCGGCTTTTAAACACCTCCAGGGATGGTGACTCAACCACCTCCCTGGGCAGCCTGTTCCAGTGCCTGGTGACCCTTTCAGTGACAAAGTACTTCCTGACATCTAATCTGAACCTCCCCTGGCATAAATTAAGGCCATTGCATGGCCTGTGCATGTACCACCAGCACTTCATTGCCTAAACCTGTGAGGACAAGCAGAGCAGCATGGTTTATTTAGCTGAGTGGCACTGAGCTGTGTAGGAATTTCAGTCCCTTTCACATACAAAGTATGTGCTGGGCCCAAGTTTTGTTCTGGCTCCCAGCTGAAGAACTGAATTGCTCTGAAAAAGTAGGCAACCATTTATAAATAATGAATTGCAGATAGGCAATAGAGCCTAGAAATTGAAATGGTGCAAAGATGTACCATGGAGCAAAAGGTGAAAACCATTTTAAAGGCAGCTAGGTGAATACATGGGAGAAATGAAAATGTCTTTAATGTGGTGCACAGTCAGGCTCTAGCATTGAAATCCTGTGTGGATATGGCTACTTGAAAAGCAAAGAGAACAGACCTAATTTCTTATTCTTGGAGGGCATGGCTAGAAGGATTTTGGCTACTACTTTTCAGCTATGGCATGGAAATTACGAGCAAGGTTGGGCTCTCTCCTTTTCCTGCAAGCTGCTAAAACTTATGCTGGGAGACCAGCTTCCTTCATTACATCTGTAGCTTCTGCTTCCATGCAAAATGTCTTAATTTGCTCCAAAAAGGAAATTTAGCAACTGTCTCAAAGTTTACAAGGAGGAGTTAATATTCTAATCTTTTGGCTTCTGCATTAATCATAGCATGCTATGTAAGTAGGACGAGTTGTGTATTTTTTATACCTTTATATATTTTAGAAAGCTTCTGCACATAGAAAGGATATAATTTTCCCTGTATGGCCACATGAAAATGCTTTTAATATTCTCTGATGATTGATTTTACAAAGCATAAAAGCCTATATTTTTTTTTTACTAACAGATTACCTATTTGAATATTTCAATTATTAAAAACCAAAATACCTAATTTTAGAAAATGTTGGCAACAGCATAGAATAGTAAGTGTATTAATGATGCAGAAACATACCTGTGAACTCCACAAAACCAAAGGTAGTTTTGAAAAAAATTGCTTTCTGCAGAAGCTAAATGCTGTGTGCCCTCTAGAGCTCACTAGTGGAAGCTCAGGTGATCAGCAAGAACTGTCTCCTGCTGGGGTAGCTCCTAATCCTCAGGATCTTGATGGTTTATTTATTCAAGCACTCAGATCCTCTGTGTGCTCTGAAAGTCCAGACTGTAGAATAGATCTATACACCAGATATGATTAATGCTTTACATCACAATAAATATCTCCTTCCAATTATCAAAGTGGCTAATATTCAAATACAGATAAACAGTTACAGTTTCTGGTCAGAAAGACCTTAGTCTAAAAACTGAGGGAAAACCAAATGCACTGAGAAATCTGGTCAATGAAGTAATTTTCTGACTTTTGTGATGATGTCAAAACACATGGATATTGTCAATTTGTAGGGATTTGAGTCTTTTGCAGTTCCCTTTCTTTTACCCAGGCACAGCTGGTTCCTGCTCTTGCCCAGGTACTCCTGAGCCCAGAAAGGAGAATACAGAGTGACAGGGTGGAGGCAGTCAGAGGTGGAACATCATTTACAGCCACAGCATCGGACAGACTGCAGGGAGCAGAGCAGAGGAATGAACACTTCCTGCCTGAAAATAAATATTTAAAGCCAACCCACCATCTTTAAGGGGTATTTCCCAGCTTGATTCACGTTCTGATCTCAGGAGGCTGTGGTCACATATCTCTCACTGTGGCTGAACCAGCAGCAGAGATGAGTGCAACCTGCCTAAATACTTACTGCTGCACTCCTGCCAGAGATTGCTGCTCATCTTTTACTGTCCTCAGGACTGCACCTAGATATTGCTGCTTTACTTTGAGCAGCTGTTTTAGTCTAAGCTGCTTCATTTGACTTAGAGTTTAAGAAACCCTGACTATTTTGACCAAGCTGGGTGAGTGGGTTGTGCTGGCAGTTGGGGATGATAATTTGCAGTAGAGAGACATTGAAGGTGGAAAGTGGCTGAGGCTGTAGATGAGTTAAACTTTGTCTGGCTTTGCTGCAGCTGGAGCAGGATGTGTGACTGCAACCCTGGGCAATGAGCAAAATACCTTTACCAGAAGCCACTTGTAGGCCAGGTTTTTTCTCTGAGCTAAGCAGAAACCTGGTTGCTCTGCTAATCTCACACAGGAGATGTGTAGGGCAATGAAAGAGGAGAGCACTTAGCTTGCCTTTGGTTGGTTGCCTAAGCACAGATAAAAAAAATTGAAGTTTTGAAAGCTCAGTCTGAAAATATTGCCCTGTGGTTTCAGCAGCTCTGTCCAAAATCCCTCAGTACTGCTCAGTAACATTTCCCCACGCTTTACTTTGCCTCTCCCTTCTTTTTGCCATGTTTCTAGGGGCTCTAAGGAGGCTGCAGCAATCATTTCTCCCTTACTATGCAAATATAATTGCACGCACCTTTCCTAAAACTGCACCACGAGTGCGTACTTCCATGCTGCAGCTTTTCAATTCTTCTGAGCATCCTCAAAAGCACCGAGTGCTCTGCACAGCATGTATCCCATTCTGGTACACAAAGCAATCTCAGGCTGGGTCAGGCATGGGAGTCCAAATAAGCTGAAGATGCTGTTTTCTGGGGAAGAGCATTTGAGAGAAAAGCAGTGTTGCTATTTATGTTGCAAAGTTTGCATTATGTAGGTGATTGATTAAACACGAAGGCTATTAGCAGAACGTTTGGTCATGCTGCTGCTGCTTGAGAATTTATTGTCCAGGAAGCTTAGCACAGAATTGCTTAAAAAATAATGCCACTCACACTGGTCTATCCAGGATTTTGCAATATTTAGCGAGACAGAAAAGGGCTGGATTGCTTTTGCAAAGTTTGTTGTTTTTCCTTCCGTGGTTTTCTTCACGAGCTGCGATGCGATGTGGTGCGGTGGCCTTTCTGCCGGGGCTTACCTGCCACCCACACACGGCTGAGACCTTGAAAGCTGTCACGGGTGTTCAGAGCAGCTGCAGCCTGCTGCACCCAAGTGAGGTTCATGAAATGTGCATTGAGATCTTTCTTTTAATCGTCCTGGCTTTGGAAGAGAGTTATGGCTAATTAAAGTGGTCTAACAAAAGCCAATACTCTCTTCAGCTGAGTACTCTGTTTCTTTGAACTTGCACTAGTTGCTGTCTTGGTTTAAAAAAAAATTGCAAAGGGTTAGTATAAAGAAATATCTTTCTGCAGAGAAGAAAAATCTTGTGATGTGTTCTAGTGCTTCAGGACCTTCCAACGCTAAAAATCCTGGTCTTTGTTCCTTGTGTAAAATTTCTACTTCCCTATGCCATAGGTCTGGCTCTCGAAATGCATCCAAATACCTTGTTTCCACCATGAAACTTTTATATTTTGGTGCAGGCAGGCTTCATAGCAGCTCTGAAACTGCCATGAAATTCCAGCTTGTCCAACTACTAGGCAGCAAGTCAAAAAAAAGCTCTTGAGCTTTGCTTCTCCTTATTTGCTACTGTTGGTATTTTATTGTAGTATTTCCGCAAAGGATTTCGCATTCATGCTTAATGAAAATATATTTCTGTTATAGTCTCTGTGTTGTAAATATCACGAATGAAATGAATCATTTTATGCTATCAGCACAAAATTTGCCACACTTATTTACTCTTATGATTAGGATAGATGGGTTTGGATAATTTTATCAACTGCCCTTCAAGAGTTTCCTCAGAACCTGCAGTGTGATCCCTGTGGATTGCCTGTCTAAACCACGATAAGTATAACTGATAAATTCTTACTGCTTTCAATTTTTCTGGCATTTTTTCAAATGAAATATTTCCTGCCTAAATCATTAAGTAATCTTGCTATAAGAGGTTGGTAGTACTTTGGAGCCTTGCAGTTTGCTTTCTGATCATGCATTACTTATATTTAGAGTTGGTTTAAGCTGATTAGGAAATGAAGGTCTGAGTTTGCAAAAGATTTGAGTATTTCTTGAAAACTTGAGTTAAGTCTTTTGAGAGTTTGTTTTAATTATGCCTCAGTCCATTCTCTGAAAGTCACGTTCCACCCTTATAATGTATCAACTCAATCAGCCCTAATTGCTAGTTAGTTCTGCAAATCTGGAGCAAGCCCTTAACTGCACCTAAGTCCTGTGTGCCCTTAGCAGAGAGGCTGAATGAAAAGAGTTTTCCTACCGAACAAATATAATTTTAGTTTTCACAACAGAGAAATTTTTACAATGTATGAATGTTTTTATAAGGAACTTTCATTCAGGAAAAGAAAAATTGGAAAATATGTGTCAGGTATCTATTACAAAGTGTTACAGAAAACAAATTGTGCCATCAAAAAAATTGGTGAACTGAGCACCTAGTTTTGGAGTTCAAAACAAATTTAACCATTTTAACTGCCTTTTTGTTAAAGTTGAATATAAAGTCCTTGAAGCTGTGGGTGAGTGGGTGGGGTTGAGGGCACATAGCAGCCTTCATATAATCCCCAAAAGAGTTGACTTGGATTTTGTAGGTGCAAGGTAGTAAAATTCATAAAGACTGCTTGTTTAAATATTTTAAATGAATTTTTGTCACAAAGATTGCCTGTGTGACGCTGCTCTAGTGCTCTCTGCATAGCAGGAAGGAAGGTAGCAGGAGCTCAGTGCAGGACTAGCTCTGCTGTCTGTATTGTCACATACAGAAGACAGCTGACAAATTTACCTTCTCTGTGCTTTTAAGTTTTGGTGGAAAGTTTAACGTGATTATTTTTTTCTAAGCAGGTGTGAAAGTAAAGAGCTTGATGTTGAAATAAGGAACCTGATAGAGAAGAGTAACACTTACAAGTCGTGCAAGGACCCTGAACCTATTGCCCAAGAGAGTCCAAACCCTCAGAGGACTTCATGTTCCCTTAAGGTAAACACAGTCAGTTTTTGCAATGTCTATCTACCAGGAAAAAACATTCTGGGGATGTTCCCTGACTTGATTATGCATGAAACTTTTTGATTTCTGAAATGATGCAATGAACTTGCTACACATTTTTTTTTTTTCCTGAGACAGCTTTTTTTTTGTTATGAGGAAGGCTGAGTGGGAAGATATGTTTTATAGTGCTTTATAAGGTCAACTAAACTCACTGTTCATCCAAAGTGCCACCCTCTGTAGCCAGCTGTGCCTTTTGGATAACTGAAATCCACAAAACTGCGTATTCCAAGAGCACTGACATTTCTTTAGGTTGTTGCATTTGGTAGTTCTGATTTAACTGAGGATGAGCAGAGGTGTCAGGGACAAAGATCTTTAGGAGTGTCAGAAAGGCTTTTAGATAAATAGGAAGAAAGAAGAAGAAAAAGGATGATTAAAACCCACACTTCTGTGGTATTACAAAGAGAAAATTGTAAGCCACCTACTAAGATGCTTGTCTTTGCTTGCAGTGAAGCAGCGGTTAGCAAGCATGACAGAAACTTGTTCTAGGTTTCCCTCTCAGTTTCCCTCCTCTCCCCTGAAATAGCAAGCTGCTTTTTATTGTGCAGTAGGAGGACAAAAAGAAATTCCTATTTTCTGCAAACTGGGAAAGGGAGGAGTGGAAGAGGAGTGATTAAGCCAGGAATGCCATGCACCTGCAAGGGATGACACACTTACCTGCCTGTGTGACTCCACTACAGGACAGGGGGGAAGGAAACCTCTGAAGGCTGCACCCTGAGCTGTGATGCAGGAAATTGATGAGGAGGATGACTCTCTTCTATGAAATCTGAAATTACACAGAGCTCCTTTCATGTGTAAACTGCCATCTCCAAAATGACTCATGACCTCAGGACATGAAGTTGAGCTAAGCCTAAGGAGATGCCCCAGGGTCAGACAAGTGGGATTAGAAACAGTGAGAAAGAAGCCACAGGGAGGAATGGGGATTCCCGGCCCCAGGGGAGGAATAAGCCCTGTGAAACAGAAGTCAGTCAGTGCAGAATCAAGTGGCACTGAGCTGTGAAGTTACAGCGCAGAACAGTGAGCACCAGTGGTGTGTGGAAGCACCTGGTTCCCTATGTTAGTCTACCTCCAGCAGAAGGAGGTGTAGGAAAGGATTTGGGAGGTGTGGGGAAGGAAAAGAAAGGATCATCAGGTTTGAGTCTATAAATGCTGAGGTACTTGAGTAGCCGTGCCATTATGGTTAGTCTCACTGATGATGATGGAAAACAGTGGATAAAGGAAATCCTGAAACAGAAGCCTGTGCTATGTTTTACTTACTTGGAAACCACATCTTGCTCTAATTTTACCTGGTTCCCACATATTAAGGCACACATTTGCATCTGCACATATTTTTACTTACTTAAGGGAAAATCCCTTTCTAGCATACTTCTCTAGTGTGGGCCAGGTATAGACACAAAGAGGTAGATCTTTCTTCTGGTTTAAGAGCTGATTCTATTCTTGGATGAAAGTCTCTTGTTTTTTACCATTTCACCACATGCACTGGGGTGGGAAAAGGGGTTGCAGTGGGTATGGTAGCAAGCACTGCCGGCGTAATAACAGCTTCAGGAATAAAGACAAAAGCAAAACTCAACCAAAATGTAAGCAAACAGAAGGCTCCCCAAAAGCCACCAAATTTTAACCCAAGTAATCTTAAGCGTAAATCTGGCTTCTACAATTCTGCAACTCAACAGTGCAATAAATAAACAAACAAACAAACAAAAAACACCAACAAACCTCACAGCAGATACCTGAGGCTAGGAAGAAAAAAAAAAAAAAGAAAATATTATTTTACCATTTTGTCATCATGAAGGAAAGATTCACTTTTACTTAATTCAAGCATTTTAATGGTTCCTGGTTTCACTGCAGTTACTGAACAGATGGAATTTTAAGAAGTGACATGTGGCTTTCATTATCTTAATTTGTGAGTGCCTATTTTGTAATAATGTAACAGAAGCCTTTCCCAGAATAAAGATCCAGCACTTTGAAAATGAGAAATTTTATCTTCTTCTGGTGCTGGTGCTTGTGAGAGGATTCAATGTTGGCCACAGCTCCAAGGCTTTGATTTTTTTTTCCTCCCATTGCAAGCTTCCCAAAGATAGCTAAAATACTTTTACACTCAGAAAGGTCAGATCTTCTCAGAATGTGAACTAAATTAATTCTAATTTTTAAACAGAAAAAAAACCCCTGATATCAAAGCTGCTACTAACAGAAATTGTAGAATATTATAGAAATAGAATAGAAATTCATAAAGAGGTTCTAAGCAGTTTGGCCCACTTTGCCCTTGCAGGCAGGGTTGTGTGCTGCCACTTATGAGTTACCTCGATGTGTTTCTCAGGGGCAGCAAATCCTGCCTGGTCCCATTTGTTTCCTGGGAAGCTTTTTCCTTACCTGGTAGCTGAGTGGCTTTTCCTGCTCCTCACAGAATTTTATTTACAGAAGTTTCTGGCTCTCAGCTCCCTGCCAGGCATTCCTGGCAACCACACTCCAAAGTATGTGAAACTTTCTTCCCCGCGTGTGCGCAAACTGATGGCCATAAAAGAGGAGGTTTCCTCCTTCACCCAGTCTTTAAAATAATACAAGACAGCTGTGAACAAAAATGAAAGCTAAAACAGGTGCCATCTGTCAAAATGCTCAGAGCTGCCTGAAGAGTTTTGAAAAATACATGGCCAGTTCTTTTCTGTCATCATTGCTCATAGCATGGACAAAAATTGTAAATGCCAGGGATAATGCTTCGTAGGCTAAGCAGGTAAGTATGAATGGGGAGGAAAAAAAGGAGTGTGAAGAGTAGGAGAAAGTTGGGTAAAGGTCTTACTAACAAATCATGCTGATTAAGAGAATTTAAATGTTTTAAATTACGATTTACAGATATTACAGAAGGTTTCAGACTATTAGTCAGACTTGCAGATGCAGGTTTACTCACTATAGTATTTTCTTAACACATTTAATCATGTTTTGATCTGTCACTGCAATACTGGTAGAGCAGTGGAAGCCAAGGAACAGCAGGGCTCATGTAGACATTAAGGAAGCATTTTTATAATACGCATAGAAGACAAATTATCAACCATTCTTCTAGGAGAAGCCAGATCTGACCAGTTTTCCAAGGATAGAAAGTGATCATTCTTGTTGTATTAATTTTTTTAAGCTACCAAACTTCACTTGCTCGTCTGGAGAGCAGACTCTGCTCCGTTTCTCTCCTTTATTTTTCATGTTTACTCAAACTATTCTCAAATGTAAAGAAAAGTTTATTTTATATTCAGTGGTGGTTGATGCTACAATTGCACATCACAGCCTAGCAGCAGGAGTAATGACATTTTGTTTCCTCTTTTGGGATGGATAGAAGGAATGTGTGAAGGAAGTTACTTTCTGGAGAGGGAGTGAAAGAAGTAAGGGGTGAGAAACGGATGAAAAGAGAATGTAAGGAACTTACACTTTTGGTCTAAAATGTGTGATGAATCCCAGTTAGATAAAGGCCTGTATGTCTGTGTATTTTACAGAGGTTACAAAGAGTAACACAACTCTGTCCACTGCAGACTAGGATTTGGTTTTACATGTGTTTATGGAGAAGTCAGAGGCAGTTGTGCTGTGAGAGGTTGCCAAGTTGCTATTTCTCCACTCAGAGACTATTCCCTGCAGTCTGTTTTCTCGTGATTTTTTTTGTAGTGTAACCGGTAAATGCCATGACACAGATTGACTTGTTCATTTAAAGAGGAAGAGATTAAATAATCAGGGAAATGCAGGTTTATGCAAGCATTAGATTAGGATTTATAAAATTTGCTGACCACTTTGTCACTGCTTTTACATCACGTTTAGCAAGTCTTGAATTTGCATGTTAGCGGCTAAAGTAGTAAAAATGGCTAAAATCAGTAAAATCTGATTTTTAGTTGTCTGTGACAAGAGAGGGACTAGATTTTCCCCACAAGCCCTTTGCTGCAGTGTTAGAGATGGTGCTAATTCGCATAGCAGTGTCCAGCATGTATGTCTTCAGGGGCACTGCCCACGTCTGAGGTGTCATTTCAGTCCGTGGCTGCAAGAGTGGCTCAGGCAGCTCCTGGGGAGCACTCACCTTCGTTAGTGCTGATTGACCTCCTCTCAGCACAGGCATGGTTGACATCGTTCCCACTGTGCAAAACAGACACACTTGGTTTCTCCTTGAGTATCACCTTCTCTGCTTTTCTGTAGGCACTTACCAAACAGTGCAACACCTAGCAAACATACACTGCCTTCCCTTTGGACAACACTGCTAAGTCTGTGTTTTCTTCCAAAATTTACTTTCCTGGTGGTTTTTTGCAGACCTGCTCACCCTTTGCAGACAGCCTCTTCAACTGTCATTTTTGCTTCCTGTGAAGCTTCCTGTGACTGTGTAGTACTAGGACAAATTTTCCTCCAAAATCTTTAACTAGTCTGGTTATGTTTTGCAGGATGGAAAATTTTAACAGCTTTTTGAAAGTTTCTTTGGATGTGTAAAGAGTTTTTTAGGTTTGCGACTGCATTCACAGTCTGGTCTTCAACTAGAATTATCCAAGCAATTTAAAACTGTATCTTTGATTCAATAACTTCAAACCAAGTATAAATAATATTTTTCTTTTTTAGACTGTTGAAGTCTGATAGTTATCAAAAAGAGTCCTTCTTTCAAGGATTTTTATGTATCTCAGATTTCTGAAGTGCTGTTGAACAACTAACATTGTGTAGCAGTAGACTGATGAACAAATGTAGTGTCTTTATCTCCACAATGTCAAAGAAAATTGATGTTGTCATCTCTTGTCTTCATTTTCAGTGCCATTAACTGTTTTCACAGAGAGGGACAACAATTTTGCTTCAACCTCTCCCAGTTTTTGTGGGAAGAATACCACCACCTCTGAAGAGCTTGAACTTTTGTTCCCTACTCATTGTTATTTCTTCTATTCTTATAGGTTTCAGACATACTCTTTTCTTTGCAATACCCTGTACTGTTCCTACATGGCAGTCAGTGCAGATAGTTGTGAGGGAGGGAACAGGGTACTTATCTCCTCCCAAGCTGCTTGCACAACTGAACACTGTCGTTCTTGAACAGCACGTTGTTGCCCTTGAGGTGTATTTCCTATCAGGTCTCTTAAAAGACATTTGACTTCAGGCACCGTGTGAAGGGCCATCAGTGTTATCTGTATGAATGTTAAGCTTGCCTAGCTAGGCACTGAAGTGTACTTAATGTCATTTCTATTCTGTCCTGTTTTGTATAAAATACTTGTAGCCAAGAGCAATAGCTAAGATGGTGCAAGAAAATTTGGCACTGTTTTTAACATTTATACTTAGGGTGGAAGGCCATTAACAAGCTAAGAGCTTCTATACAGGCGTATCTAGTTCAGAGCTTATTGATTGTTAGCAAGGAGCAATATTTCTTTCAAACAAGGTGGTAATGTTAGGTGAAAGATTTGCTCAATAAATGAGGCCACTATAAATTGCACTCACTTAACAGTGCCAAACTGCATGCAAACAACAGCTATTTCAGGAAACAGCAAAAATTGACTCAAAACTCATGCAAAACTATGCATAGCCCTAATGTGGGAAAGGGCAACAGCTGTTGCTGCTCAGTCACTATGGTAGGCTCACAGAGAGTGAAAATGGACAAGTGTGCTGGTCATTTTGGCATGGAAAGAGGGAGACTTCTGCTGTTGCTGTTCTAGCCTCTACTCTTCCAGGAGCTTCACCTTTTCATAGAATCATAGAATGGTTTGGGTTAGAGGGATCCTTAAAGATCATCCAGTTCCACCCCCCCTGCCATCAGCAGGGACACCTTCCACTAGACCAGGTTGCTCAAAGCCTCATCCAACCTGGCCTTGAACACTTCCAGGGAGGGGGCAGTCACAGCTTCTCTGGGCAACCTGGGCCAGTGTCTCACCACCCTCACAGGAAAGAATTTCTTCCTCATCTCTCGTCTAAATCTCCCCTCTTCCAGTTTGAAGCCATTGCCCCTTGTTCTATCACTCCCTGCCCTTGTAAAAAGTCCCTCCCCAGCCTTCTTGTAGCCCCTTCAGGTACTGGAAGTCTGCTCTAAGGTCTCCCCAGAGCCTTCTTTTCTCTGGGCTGAACACCCCCAAATCTCTGTCTGTCCTCATAAGAGAGGTGCTCCAGGTCTCCCCAGCTCTCCAAGAGTATCATAGCAGCGGCAGGGAGAGCAGAAAGGAATGATGTTGCAACTAGTTAGAATCCCCATGGCACCTTCAAATCCTCAAGTCCAAGAGAGCATCATTCACTTTCAGTAGTCATTACTATGGTCATTAAGATATCAACAACAAAGGACTTGGTGTCCTAATGCCCACCTAGCTTTCCAGGAAACTGTTTTGCACTGGATAACAGCAACAACTGTGTACACTCCAGGGTCTTAGCCTCCTCCGCTCTTCGGGGTAATTCAAGCACTGGTGTCTTCCAAGTGGGAGCTGTGATTCACAAATAGGTCTGTGTCCTGGGTTTGTTCTTCTGTCCCCACTGCAGGAACTGCTCAGCACCTCACATAGCACATAGGAGCCTGCTGCTGTGAGGAAATAGGAAGCTGGGGCTGGTTTACCTTAGCAGGCCAGACCATAAAATGCAGCTGTTCAACCTCAGCTTTCTCCCAAAGCTTAGCTGCTGTGGGAATGGGGATGGGACTGCTGAACCAGGGAGCTGGGGCAAGGGAAGGTGTCTGTGCTTGAGAATCATTGCTCTCAAGAGCAGACATGAAACATGGAAGTTTTCTGATTGTATTTTTATGAATCAGATGCTCAGTGTTGGTGCTTTATAGAGAGAGACAGAGTCTATTTCCATGTTTACCATCTATAGGACTGTAGCAGACCAGCATGAGGTAGCAGAACATCTCACAGCGTGAGAAGACAATAGATAATTGTTGTTCATGTTATTTGTCTCTAGTTACAGTACCCTCTCCTTCAGCAGCTGACTCTTGACTCTTCATGTGCCCTAACTTTGGTACAGTCAGAACACAAAATTAAGCAGTGATGGCCAGCTCGTGGATGCTGCAGATGTGGCTATGACAGACCGTGGGTGAAAGGAGACATCATCATTCTCTGCTCTGACACTAACATCTGGATGACCTTTAGCATCCAGTTGGTCTGTTTCCCTATGTGTGTAATAGAGTCATTGCCAACTTCTGCAAAGAGCTTTGAAGTCATTAGTTGAAAGCTTTGCTTTGACACAAACTTTTAATAATATCAGAATTGTTGGTCTCATTTTTAAAATGTGTGGTGCTTCCTCTTCCTTCTCCATGATGGGGTTTGTACAGTTTAACTCTTACTACAATTCTCTCAGGTAGCACAGGCTGTTTATTCATTTTTGAAGCTGGCCTTCTCGCATGTCTGTTTCCCAGAGGATGGTTGGTTTCACCCAGCCTTGCTTTGGTGGTAGAGGTTTACTTGGCTTCATTGCCTGAGAGTTACTGGCTTGTACTTCTTACAATATATTAATCACTACAGAAATGTCAAGAAATGCAATTGTGGAAATTGCTGTTGTGTTATTTGTTGGTAATTCTTCCTTCTTTAAACCAGTGCTGTACCTGGGGGGAATATGCTCAAAGACTAGTTTTGGTATAGGACCAGTGGAGATTCTTTTATTTTTTGATGGGTAGGACAACTCCTATTAGAATCTAAAATGTCTTTATTAAAATAACATTTGTTTTTTAATTTCTCTCTTTATACCCCACAAGTTTTCCAGCTGCTCCATAAACCATGAAAAAAATAGAAAGAACATCAGGGTAGGGAGAATATATTTTGTATGCAAATCCTATAAAATAGTAACTTCCTTCCAAATTTAGTTTTGCATCTTGCAGAAGAGGAGTGGCTTAGTCACACATGAACCAGAGATCTGGAATGTGGCTGTTTAACTCCAGCGTTTCACAGGATTGCTTTACTTTGTCTAAATCCTTTTTTGGAAATTGAAAGAACTCCTACAGATTTATACTATTTTATGTCAAATTTAACAGTCTAGCTTTTGTTCCATTCCTTGAAAAGGAAATAAACAACCTCTACCCCCACTGGAAAAGCCTAAGACCCAGGGATCTTTCCACAATAAGAAAAAAATATTTTTCTTTAATGCTTCCATCACAAGTATGTCATTATTCAGAATTTCAAGACTAAAGATGGCAATACTTTGCCCTTTTCTATCTCATCCTGACACTGTATGTGAAGTTTCTGGAAGCCTTTTCTTTCTTAATCTTTCCTGTGAATTTATCTTGGTAAGGTTAACCTCTATTTCCAAATGGGAAATTAGGACACAAGTTTGAAGTGTTGGGTGCCTTGAGTACTCAAGTGAAGACTTGAGTAGCTTGAAGCTCGATCCATGCTTAGATCAGGTAAGTACTAGAACTGCAAATACAATGTCCTTGGGAGAAGAATAACAACACCTGTCATCCTTCATATTTGTGCAGCTTTTCTTCAGGGAAAGTAAATCAATTTTCCAATTATGGTTTTCCCCTAAACATCTTGGTGTTTGTATGGGTGTGCTCTTCTCCATACCTGTTAACAGGCTTCACTAGTATTCCTTTATAAGCATGACTCACTAATTGTTCTACCATGGTAGTTCAGACTTAGTGTCACTTAATACTTACCATACTTACGTAAGTCCTTTTTTACAACTGGAAGCAGGGATAGAAAACCCTGTCCTCTTAACTTACTGAAAAAAATACCCTTCCTTCCCATATATGTGCAACTTCCTCTCTTGGGGTGAACTGGCCAGTTGATTGCGATTTATATGCCCACTAAGCAGAGCACTGCTTTGCCCAGCGTATTAGTCATAGGCAGTATGCTTCAACCCTTCTGGGAAGCCCCAGCCAGGAAGGAGGAAAAGGTTAAAACCAAAATTCCACCACTTATTGCTGAACCTTGACTGCTTCCATTCACGGATCTCCTGGGTCTTAATGCAATTCTGCTGCTCCTTCAGTCAATGTAAATTATCTGTTTCATTGCTTTTCTTCTTCCGAAGACCCCTAGTGGAACAAATGCTCAAGGCTGCCTTGGATATGCATGGGCAGGTGTGAGTGACATGGAAGCCCCAGCAGACCCACTAGAAGTAAGTGACTCTTTTGGCTGTTCTCTGAAGTGCTGTCTGATTATCAGGAACAATTTGAGCTGCTGCAAGCATCATGTATGTCAATGTAAATTGACAATTAGACAATTATGGGCTCATTTTTGTGTTCTAGTAGATTTGTCTGAACAGTTTACACTGTTGAAGAGTAGAAGGAAATGTTAGGAATATTTTTGGATACAGCATTCTTAGAAAGAAAACCTTCCTTAGCCTTCTCCCCTGCCCTCAAAGTATCTGGTCATTTTAATTTGTTGTTATACAGAGTGGTGGGAAGGGGTTCATTTTAGTGACCCAACAATTTCTGTGATCAGTATTTGGGCCAGTTGGTGCTATTAGAATTGTGAGTTGTCCTATTCACTTTAATAGAACTCTTCAATGTGCATTTAAATACATGCCTAAGGCCTAGATTCTGAAAACAATTCAACATGTGAATGACTCCATGGACCACCAGGTAATTGCTTCAGATACTTTAAATTAAACATGTCAATGAACTTCCACAGGAAGAAGGATTAAGTGTTTTCTGGCATGGAAGGCAAGTGCTCCACATTAGATCTCAGCAGGACTGGCCATGGGGCAAATACGTGGTCAAGATTTTTGCCTGTGAAAAGACACAAAAAAGCTATTCTTTGATCTTCTTCATTGGTATTTGGCATTAAATTCTCTAGCTGAAGAAAATTAAATTATTTCAGGAAATTTAAGACCTTGTAAGTTCTACATTTTTGTTCTAGTTTCTCATATATTGGTTGAGAATTTAGGGAGGAAAAAAAATAATCCCTGACCAGGTATCTGAATATAGTATGTCTTATTTTTATGAGCATGTGTCTTTTTTTCCAGTACAGTTCTCTTGGTATGTATCTATATATGTCTGTGTATATGTCTAGTAGGTCACATGTTTGTTTTCATGACAATCCACAGAAACTTCTTGGAAATTATGATATACACCATAGCTTTTATAAAAAACGAGGGTTTAACTGCTGTTGTCCTGCAGGGGCAAAATTCCACACCTTAAAAAATGGAACCACTTCCTAATTTCTCCAAATGGCCTATTTGTTTTCTGTATTGCTTGTTTTGAACCCATTGTGCTGAAGTTTATTGCTGTGGGCCTGCAAGCACTTAGCAGGAACAATGCTACTAATTATTCTTGTTTTTGTAAATGAAGGGAATTACTTATGCCCACTTCAATTTATGCTCAACTTTTGTAGCTTGTACTGCTTGTTTGTATTACCATCTGTAAGATAATTAAAATCCCATTTTGTGTTCTGTGTCTCAGATGGTACAAACAGACAGAATTTTGTTTATTTTTGTGTCTATTTGCATAATACTTCAATTAAAACAGAGGCTAAGCAGGGTTAAAGCAGATGTACACTTCAGAATCTCCTGTCAGCAGGTGTAAAGGTGCTGAAATACAAATGCAATGTAAGAAACTGTTGCTGTTTCAGTTTCTTTACAGGCACATGGTAGGGTGGATGGGAGTTTTATATGGTGATCTTGACTTGGAGAGAGGATGCCAAAAGCATTCATTTTTGAACATTTCTTTTCTCCAGTCGAAGCACAGATTACTGACCAAAAAGAAGACTGCCAATTCTCTGGAACAACAGATCCTCTCACTGGAAAGACAGAGAAGAGAGGTAATCCTAAATTTACCCATAATCCTTACAGATATAAAATCTAAGGCAGACATAACAATATCAGTAATATTCCTGGGCCAGGAAATCACTGAATGTGTTACGCTGTGTTTATGCTGCAGTTGGTTGTTCTTGCCAGTCCAGCAAGGCTTGTGTTTTTGCTGTGGGAATCTCATCCTGTGCTCTTGTGAGACAGTTTTCTATGTGGAGACTTTCTGCTTTGAATTTCTTTACAGCCCAAAGTGTGCAAGCACTAAAATTATGTTTAAACTAGTTCCTATAGTCTTACTTCTCTCTACTAAGCTAGGCAGAGTTATATTTGGAGAATTGTTCCTAAAAACAAATGATGACTTATTGTAATGCGACTCTGAATCTAGAAGAGCAGAGATTTCTATGGTACAAAGGGAAGATTTTCTTAACAATCACTATTGTAAAGGCCAAGGAACCACTGTGCATAGTAGCCAGTGGTGTCCTGGTCACAGGTAGCAGCAAACTGGAAGGTGTTCTTTTGCTGAGCATCCTAAAGACTGACCCTATATCCTATAAAACAAAATGCTTCAGAGAGGCTAATTTGGCTTTTTGCAATAAAAATACACACGCTAATTTCACTCCTACCACTTACATATGTGGTGTTAGCCAGTATTCCCATCTTGCATGCGTGTGCTTGCTTGATTTAGTGGTACTGAGAAAGGCAAGCAGGGTTAGCATTCAGTAGTAGTTGCAGTCAATAGGAGTCTTCAATTAACTTGTTTGAAGTTAGAGACCTTCTAGTTGGAAATAAGTTTATAGAACTTAAATCAAACTAGCAAGAAAGTCCTTGGCCATTTAGGAGTTGCAGTTTGGGATTTGTACAGCGTTGCAAATTATTAACCTGTAGCTTATTGTGTATTTGCATGTTTCCTGAACGTTACTTCCTGAACATTCATGTACTTCAACTGAAATACCAAAGTGCTGGCAGATGGGCTGTAAAGCTTGCCAAACCTTAAACTTGCTTTTTTTGAAATGAACTGGCCAGATAATGAGGAAGTTGTGAACACTCATAGCTGGAGGATTAGAATGCCAGTCTATTTTTTATTTATTGACAGTGTTGAAATAAGAGTTATTTACTCTGACTTCCTGATAATTACAGCTTCTGGAGGTGAACAAGCAATGGGATCACCAGTTTAGAAGTATGAAACAGCTTTATGAAAAACAGGTAACTGTTGACTACTACTATTGGAATACACATGCCACCTGCTGATAGTTAAGTCTGTGCCTAAATACCAACCAGCCATAGCTTTAGTAAATATCTTAGGGAGGGAAGGCATCATGTTTACTTTGTCTTTAACTGATAAATTAAAAAAAAACTTCATCATTTAAAAGTGAAGCTAATGTGTGTGCAATCTTCAGCAGGACAAAATAACCAGTGAATCAGGGAAATAGTAGGGACCAGGGTAGACATGACAGCAGAGATCTTCCTGCCCTCCACATGTTGATAAAAATTGCTCACACTTCAGAGCACAGTTAAATGAAAATTAGCCTGCAGTGCCTGGTGTGCTCAGCCACTGATCTGCATCATCACATACCTATTGGTTCTCCTCCCATCTCTTGTGGCTGGCTTGTGAAGCCTGGAAGCTCACTGGGGCTCCCTGTAATGTGGGAGCTCTCTGATAAATCCTCCATAAATGCTGCCTTTTATAAGCAGAGAGACTTCTTTGCTTTGGAGGAACTGCTCTGTGCAAAAGCTCTTCATTAAAAAAAAAAATTGTAAATAAATACTCTTTATTTCTTTTTTTTTTTTTGGTCAAGATCCCATTGGCATAGCTTTCATTCCTTGCTTGTGGCTGTGTGGCGTCTTTGCTGCAGACATTATAATCAGCTGCCTAGTGAAGCTGGCTGCTTACAGTTTTGCCTGATATTCCACAAAGAAATTTGTTTCATTGACTGACACTTCCCATCTCCTGTTTTCTTCTATAAAAAGGAAGTTTACAGAATTACCTCATGTGCTTATCAGGAAAATTTTCTCTCTAATATTTTCCAGTAAGCTTTATTGAAATATGATCATTTCTTTGATTTTTTTTTTTTTTTTCCCTCCAAAGAGAAGAGGAATTTAAATGGCTCTTCCTCATTTAATATTGGGACCGTTACATGCCTCTGGCTAGATTATTTGGGTGTGCAGCACTGCAGAGGAAGTCCAAATTGCCAAGGGTGGGGGAGATAACAACATACTTAGAAACATTAAAATGGAAAATTATGGAAAATTCATTTGAAGGGACAGACCCTACCCATGGTAGCTGTCCTTTGGCAGCAAAACAGAGTGAGACCCAACTGCGTTAATACCAACAGAGAATTTGCCCAGGATCATTGAGAATCTCCACTGCAGACAGAGCAGCAGAGGTTGGAGGTGGGGAGGGGAAAGTCAGTGGCTGGGGACTTTACACACAACCAGATTCACTCCTTCATGCTGATCTGCTGCAAGCTGAAAGAATTTCAAGGTACCTTTGAGGTACTGTGACTTTCGAGATCCTCAGTCAAACCACCCTGGTCTATCACTTGCTTTTCAGCTGGCAGAAATAAAAGCAAAACTGGATGTGTCTGAGAGGAGGGTCAGGGAGCTGGAGGAAGAGAGACATGGACAGCACCCAGAAGAGGAGAGGTTGCGAGGCCTGGGCAGAGAGAAGCCGCTGCAGGAAACGGTAGGAGGGTGCACTCTGTTACCCTGCTTGTGCTCAGTGTTGAACGCTGGCTTGCCTTTCCTTTTTCTCTTCTCGTGAGTGGCAGGGTGTGGGTTGTTGTGCAGCCGTGAGACGAGATTGTGGTGTTGAATGCTCTTCAATATTATACCCAAAGCAGTGGCTGATCTGTCTGATCAGAGAACTATGTCTAGAGAGAATCATTTCAACAGAAATTGGCAGAGAGCATGGCATGAGTGCGTGTGGGAGAGTAAAGAGCAGATTGATATGAATAGTGCAGAGATTTCCTTCCTCCCTGTTCAGTTTGAAGTGAATTACTTTGTGAACGAAAATGCTACAGTGATTTCAAATGGAATAGGAATGTCATTGCAGATGTTACACAAAGTTCTTGGCAGTCAATATTCCATTCTTGGAAGGAATGAATTCAGCTCCAGATACCCACATTTTGGTATTGACAATTTAGGCTTTTGTGTGCCAGCTATCTCAGTTCTCCATAAATATTAGCAGTGTAGTCAGTGCAGTTATTAGGGCTGAAAGTGCCTGGGCTGATCAGCTGCTCTAGAGCAGCAGTTACCTCACCCTGAGAGTGGCTGGGCATCTCTCTCAGGTCTCCTTATGCACTGGCTTTTGTGTAGGCATTTGCATCTAAAGTTACATCCCTAAGCTGAATTCCCACCCCAGTAAAACCACCACCCTGAGTGATCAGCATATACATACCCAGTGTATATGCAAAACTTGGTGCCCCCTTTTAAAAGCACCACAGAGTGCTGCTTCCTATTCTCATTCTGCTTCATGGTTATCACACACTTCATAAACCTCTTGTAAGAGTTTCTGGATGGTGCTCTGATGGCTGAAGTTGGGCTTTTCCAGTCGCTTGATAACATGAAACAAACCTGAAAACAAGTGGCAATTGCATCACTTCCAGGCTCAGATAAGATGTAAGTTAGCTGCTGCAGGAAAAGAAACGCAAAGACCTTAGCTTTTATCTTCATAAGGAGAACATTCATCTCACATGCTTATCAATTACATTATGGTCTTAGCTAACCACCTGCTTAATTTTCAACCAATAGGACTGTTTTAAAACAACCTATGTTGTTGCATACTTGCTGAATCACTGCCTATATTTGCTCTGAGTGCGGCTTCAAGTCGAGACAATCCATCTTCCTGATCATATTATTAAGGTTTTTATTGCCTGCCCTTTAATATCTGATAGCTGTGAAAAATAGCCCTAGCTACCTTTTAGAAAAGGCAAGGATGAGCAGTACACTCACCCAATTTTTTTACTACATACATGAATAATGAACTAAATGACAATATAATCCAAAAATCTCTTACGAGGACAAGTCAACCTGCATGGAACTTTAGCCTTATAGATCAGCAATTTCTTTACAAATGATATACTTGGCCAGTAAGTGCTTCTATTTACTCTGAATTTCTTTACTTTTTGGATGTCATGCAAGGATGCAGGAGATCTACACCTGTGCAGGTAGCTGCTAAAATTAGAGATTTTTGAGTGAGCAACAAGGATTGTAACACTCATGTTAGCAGCTGTGTCAACTCAAGTTACCCTGTGCTGTCCAGGAGGCAGGATGAAGGAAAAGCAGTGCCAGGGGCTGATTCACAAAAAATGCATGAAGATATGTTCAGCTTGAAAGCACGTGAGCAGGCTTGTTGCTTTAAAGTTCAGATGCAGAAGAGGCCTAAGCTAACAGATCTACCAAGATTAGACTTTTAGGGCTTTATGTTTGGGGTTTTTTTTCTGCAGCAACTAACACTTTTCTTGGAAGGTAACAACCCTTTCTTTTTTAAAATGTTTTGTTTACCCCCTGCTAGCCACGGATCTGGGATGGGCTGTACAGGGCAATTGCCAGAGCAAAGTAATAAGATGTTTGTTCTCTACTTGCTTATCTAGTCCAGCAGCTTAACAATCCTTTTTAAATTTGTTTACTCAGAGTGGCAGTTCTCTAGGTGCTCTGCTGAGCTGTTTAGGGAAACCAGCAGCATCAAACAACCCTGAGACAGATTCCATGCTGCTGTTATTTAATTTTATTTATTTAAATAAAATATCTTACAGGGTTTTTTTTATTTTGTTTTTAAATGCACCTGGAGGTATGGCTCTTGCAGAATGATGTTATGAACTTTATCTTTCTCCATATCCTCCATGGCCCATAGAGGAAAACTGACTGTTTTGGAGATTTAATTTTTTTTTCTGGCCTCTGGACTTGACTATGTACCCATAGACAGGAATCAAAGACCACCCTAGTCACTGGAAAGTCTAGGTGCCATAACACCTAAGATGACAAATAAGAAACAATAAGATGTAAGAATTCAAATGTTTCAAAAATGTGAAGAAACAGGAAATCTTTAGTTATAAATAGCCATGTTCCTGGAGGTATCAGCCTACAAGAAGGAGAATGTGGGCTAGGAGCTAGGAAAAGAGGATGGCAAGGGTGACAAGAAGGTAACTAAAAGCTTATATGTATTTTAGTGTTTGTTTTGTTTTTCTTTAATATCTTAAAACATACGTGCACGTGCCAGCTTGAGCTAGCTCCTGAGTAAGTTCCTGTACTTAATGCAGAGATACCCTGCTGATCTTGCCCAGTTTTTGGGGAAAATGAAATGTTCCAACTAACTTAGAACAAAGGAAAATAAAGCTACCTCATGCATAAGCAACAGGTTCTCAAGGGTGTTCTTCAGTTAGCACATGGTGATGCACTTCTCATGAGCCTGAACTGTAAATGCCTCATAGCTGGCTGCATGTAGATACGCCTGTTGCACAGAAAATAAAGAATTCATATGGTGTCCTGTTCATGTGATGGTTGAATCTCATTTTTTTAATCACATAAAGCAGCTGCAGAATATTTGAAATACTTTATTTTTGTCTAGAGTGGTTCATTCTGTTTCATATGTCTAAACAGCTTTGGTTTTAGACAGTCTCTCAAAAGCGTGCTGGTGAGGAATGCTTTACCCTGTGAGAAAAGCTTACACAATGCCAGGGACTTCAGGGTCTGATTCAAGTCTTAGCTCCCTTCACTGTAAACTGAAAATAGCTGCCCTGAAAGCAATAGGAGAAGAGAATCAAACTTAGTTTGGCAAATCTGTCCTAATAATTCCTGTAATACACACTAGACTTTCAAGTTGGTAAATCCTGTTGCACCTTGTGGCATCTCCCTGGTAGTTTGCTGGGATAGCAACAGTGTAGGCACACACAGTAGGAGGGGTCAAGTTCAAGTCAACAACTGCAATGGGGTCACAGACAGTGTGTTTTTAAGTCTTTGTTGGTAGTTTGGTAATTCTTGAGCAGGCTGAGACCTGCCTCAGTCTCTTATGTAGTGGAAAAAGCCCTCGAGCTATGTAATACTGAGATCTGGTTTTGTCTTTGATGTTGTGTGACACTGGGAATGGCTGGGACTCCACCAGCACTTAGCCCTGGCCTTACGCTATGAGTACATGAGAGTAATGCAGATTTGGGGTGATCATCTGTATGGTACTGATCTGCTTGGCCTGTCAGCTTTCTCATGCCTTTGTGCAACTGCAGACTATAGACAGAGGGATTTAGTCTGGTATGTTGTCTCTGTCTCATCATATGGTGAGTGGTCAAAACAATTTCAACAGACTTTATCATATCTGGGTTTTACTAACCATCCACCTTCCTGTTGCCTCCCTTCCCAGCTGTGTTTGGGACAACATAAATGCAGCACATCTGCCAGACAGCAGATATTCTGAAAACTGTTTACAAAAAATGGTTCCATCTGTGTTTCAGCAGCATCTCTCTCATTTTTTGCATCCCAGAAAGAAACAAAGGTCCTTAGTGAAGCTCTCCATGAAATGAAGGAAGAGAACAAGCTCCTGAAGCAGAAGAACGCCTCAATGATCAGAAAGAAAGAACACTATGAATGTGAAATAAGTCGTCTCAATAAGGTATGAACAAGAGTGAGTCACTGACCAGGACCTCTTCCTTTAACTCTGGGGTCTCTGTTGTCAAACAGTGACACTACCAGGTGCCCATCTTTTCAGTCCTGGGTGAACAACCTGTTCATGGTAGCAAACTCATGATCACCATTCAGGAGCTAGGGAAACAAGCAAGAACTTCCTTTAGCTAATACCTGTGCAGGCTGTTCTTGGCAGGTGGTAGGTTTACATTGTGAAGAGGAAAGTTAAGAGAACCTTTGGCTTCTCCTATGAAACCTCTCTACGTGTCATATCTAAGCTCTTTCTACATTCTCCCTCCTTAGAACAAAAGGGAAATGGCACAAGGATGCTTTCATATGCATCCAGTGAAACACTCTGATTAAAAAATCAGGCAGTTTAAAAACTGTTGTTTTACATCTATTCTGTGTTTGAGAATAATGGCTTCTCTTCACAAGACATGCTCCTGTCTTACTTTCTGTGTGCATACATACACATGTAAGTATTGTGTGTATATATGTCTCACTGAGGAAATTGCCATAAAATAGCTAAATGGGATTTATTTTTTTTAACTGAGGGAAAGTAATAAACATAACATTGTTTAATCAAAAGATCACATAAAGCAGTGGGTGTTTTCTAACAATTT